>JARFIW010001097.1:1085000-1766940 GCA_036346225.1 Platerodrilus igneus | reverse complement strand
TCGCTTCGTTTTCGCAGTAGAAATATTCAAACCCAAAATTTGTAAAAAGAAAAGTACGGGTATCTATGCTTTATTAGGATTTTTTGCCTGTTATCGAAATTGCACGCCCCTGATATTTGGGTAGTTGCATGTATGCAAAGTGGTCTAACAGAAAATGGTTTACTTTGAAATGTCGCCTCTCGTTTTCGCAGTAGAAATATTCAAATCCAAAATTTTGTAAAAGAAAAGTACGGGTATCTATGCTTTATTAGGATTTTTTGCCTGTTATCGAAATTGAACGCCCCTGATTTTTGGGTAGTTGCACGTATGCAAAATGGTCTAACAGAAAATGACTTTACTTTAGAAATGCCGCCTCTCGTTTTCGCAGTAGAAATATTCAAACCAAAATTTTGTAAAAAGAAAAGTACGGGTATCTATGCTTTATTAGGATTTTTTGCCTGTTATCGAAATTGCACGCCCCTGATTTTTCGGTAGTTGCATGTATGCAAAGTGGTCTAACAGAAAATGACTTTACTTTAGAAATGTCGCCTCTCGTTTTCGCAGTAGAAATATTCAAAGCCAAAATGTTGTAAAAAGAAAAGTACGGGTATCTATGCTTTATTAGGATTTTTTGCCTGTTATCGAAATTGAACGCCCCTGATTTTTGGGTAGTTGCATGTATGTAAAATGGTCTAACAGAAAATGGTTTTACTTTGGAAATGTCGCCTCGTTTTCGCAGTAGAAATATTCAAAGCCAAAATTTTGTAAAAGAAAAGTACGGGTATCTATGCTTTATTAGGATTTTTTGCCTGTTATCGAAATTGCACGCCCCTGATTTTTCGGTAGTTGCATGTATGCAAAGTGGTCTAACAGAAAATGACTTTACTTTAAAATGTCGCCTCGTTTTCGCAGAAAATATTCAAAGCCAAAATTTTGTAAAAAGAAAAGTACGGGTATCTATGCTTTATTAGGATTTTTGCCTGTTATCGAAATTGAACGCCCTGATTTTTGGGTAGTTGCATGTATGTAAATGGTCTAACAGAAAATGGTTTTACTTTGAAATGTCGCCTCGTTTTCGCAGTAGAAATATTCAAACAAAATTTTGTAAAAAGAAAAGTACGGGTATCTATGCCTTTATTAGGATTTTTGCCTGTTATCGAAATTGAACGCCCCTGATTTTTGGGTGTTGCATGAATGCAAAATGGTCTAACAGAAAATGGTTTTACTTTGAAAATGTCGCCTTTCGTTTTGCAGTAGAAATATTCAAAACAAAATTTTGTAAAAAGAAAAGTACGGGTATCTATGCTTTATTAGGATTTTTGCCTGTTATCGAAATTGCACGCCCCTGATTTTTCGGGTGTTGCATGTATGCGAAATGGTCTAACAGGAAATGGTTTTCGTTTGAAAAGGTCGCATCTCGTTTTCGCAGTTTAATATTAAAAAAAAAATTGTAAAAAGAAAAGTACGGGTATCTATGCTTTATTAGGATTTTTTGCCTGTTATCGAAATTGCACGCCCCTGATTTTTCGGTAGTTGCATGTATGCAAAGTGGTGTAACAGAAAATGACTTTACTTTAGAAATGTCGCCTCTCGTTTTCGCAGTAGAAATATTCAAAGCCAAAATTTTGTTAAAAGAAAAGTACGGGTATCTATGCCTTATTAGGATTTTTTGCCTGTTATCGAAATTGCACGCCCCTGATTTTTAAGTCGCTGCATGTATGCAAAATGGTCTAACAGAAAATGACTTTACTTTGAAAATGTCGTCTTTCGTTTTTGCAGTAGAAATATTCAAAGATTATTTTGTAAAAAGAAGAGTACGGGTGTCTATGCTTTATGAGGATTTTTGCTTGATATAGAAATTGCACGCCCCTGAGTTTTGGGTCGCTGCATGTATGCGAAATGGTCTAACAGGAAATGGTTTTCGTTTGAAAAGGTCGCATCTCGTTTTCGCAGTATAAATATTAAAAAAAAAATTGTAAAAAGAAGAGTACGGGTATCTATGCTTTATTAGGATTTTTTGCCTGTTATCGAAATTGCACGCCCCTGATATTTCGGTAGTTGCATGTATGCAAAGTGGTCTAACAGAAAATGGTTTACTTTGAAATGTCGCCTCCGTTTTCGCAGTAGAAATATTCAAAGCCAAAATGTTGTAAAAGAAAAGTACGGGTATCTATGCTTTATTAGGATTTTTGCCTGTTATCGAAATTGAACGCCCCTGATTTTTGGGTAGTTGCATGTATGTAAAATGGTCTAACAGAAAATGGTTTTACTTTGGAAATGTCGCCTCTCGTTTTCGCAGTAGAAATATTCAAAGCCAAAATTTTGTAAAAAGAAAAGTACGGGTATCTATGCTTTATTAGGATTTTTTGCCTGTTATCGAAATTGAACGCCCCTGATTTTTGGGTAGTTGCATGTATGTAAAATGGTCTAACAGAAAATGGTTTTACTTTGGAAATGTCGCCTCTCGTTTTCGCAGTAGAAATATTCAAACCAAAATTTTGTAAAAAGAAAAGTACGGGTATCTATGCTTTATTAGGATTTTTTGCCTGTTATCGAAATTGCACGCCCCTGATTTTTCGGTAGTTGCATGTATGCAAAGTGGTCTAACAGAAAATGACTTTACTTTAGAAATGTCGCCTCTCGTTTTCGCAGTAGAAATATTCAAAGCCAAAATTTTGTAAAAGAAAAGTACGGGTATCTATGCTTTATTAGGATTTTTTGCCTGTTATCGAAATTGAACGCCCCTGATTTTTGGGTAGTTGCATGTATGAAAATGGTCTAACAGAAAATGACTTTACTTTGAAATGTCGCCTCTCGTTTTCGCAGTAGAAATATTCAAAGCCAAAATTTTGTAAAAAGAAAAGTACGGGTATCTATGCTTTATTAGGATTTTTTGCCTGTTATCGAAATTGCACGCCCCTGATTTTTAAGTCGCTGCATGAATGCAAAATGGTCTAACAGAAAATGACTTTACTTTGAAAATGTCGTCTTTCGTTTTTGCAGTAGAAATATTCAAAGATTATTTTGTAAAAAGAAGAGTACGGGTGTCTATGCTTTATGAGGATTTTTGCTTGATATAGAAATTGCACGCCCCTGAGTTTTGGGTCGCTGCATGTATGCGAAATGGTCTAACAGGAAATGGTTTTCGTTTGAAAAGGTCGCATCTCGTTTTCGCAGTATAAATATTAAAAAAAAAATTGTAAAAAGAAGAGTACGGGTATCTATGCTTTATTAGGATTTTTTGCCTGTTATCGAAATTGCACGCCCCTGATATTTCGGTAGTTGCATGTATGCAAAGTGGTCTAACAGAAAATGACTTTACTTTAGAAATGTCGCCTCTCGTTTTCGCAGTAGAAATATTCAAAGCCAAAATGTTGTAAAAAGAAAAGTACGGGTATCTATGCTTTATTAGGATTTTTTGCCTGTTATCGAAATTGAACGCCCCTGATTTTTGGGTAGTTGCATGTATGTAAAATGGTCTAACAGAAAATGGTTTTACTTTGGAAATGTCGCCTCTCGTTTTCGCAGTAGAAATATTCAAAGCCAAAATTTTGTAAAAAGAAAAGTACGGGTATCTATGCTTTATTAGGATTTTTTGCCTGTTATCGAAATTGAACGCCCCTGATTTTTGGGTAGTTGCATGTATGTAAAATGGTCTAACAGAAAATGGTTTTACTTTGAAATGTCGCCTCCGTTTTCGCAGTAGAAATATTCAAACCAAAATTTTGTAAAAAGAAAAGTACGGGTATCTATGCTTTATTAGGATTTTTTGCCTGTTATCGAAATTGAACGCCCCTGATTTTTCGGGTAGTTGCATGTATGCAAAATGGTCTAACAGAAAATGGTTTTACTTTGAAATGTCGCCTCTCGTTTTCGCAGTAGAAATATTCAAAGCCAAAATTTTGTAAAAGAAAAGTACGGGTATCTATGCTTTATTAGAATTTTTGCCTGTTATCGAAATTGCACGCCCTGATTTTTCGGTAGTTGCATGTATGCAAAGTGGTCTAACAGAAAATGACTTTACTTTAGAAATGTCGCGTCTCGTTTTCGCAGTAGAAATATTCAAAGCCAAAATGTTGTAAAAAGAAAAGTACGGGTATCTATGCTTTATTAGGATTTTTTGCCTGTTATCGAAATTGAACGCCCTGATTTTTCGGTAGTTGCATGTATGTAAAATGGTCTAACAGAAAATGGTTTTACTTTGGAAATGTCGCCTCTCGTTTTCGCAGTAGAAATATTCAAAGCCAAAATTTTGTAAAAAGAAAAGTACGGGTATCTATGCTTTATTAGGATTTTTTGCCTGTTATCGAAATTGCACGCCCCTGATTTTTCGGTAGTTGCATGTATGTAAAATGGTCTAACAGAAAATAGTTTTACTTTGGAAATGTCGCCTCTCGTTTTCGCAGTAGAAATATTCAAAGCCAAAATGTTGTAAAAAGAAAAGTACGGGTATCTATGCTTTATTAGGATTTTTTGCCTGTTATCGAAATTGCACGCCCCTGATTTTTCGGTAGTTGCATGTATGCAAAGTGGTCTAACAGAAAATGACTTTACTTTAGAAATGTCGCCTCTCGTTTTCGCAGTAGAAATATTCAAAGCCAAAATTTTGTAAAAAGAAAAGTACGGGTATCTATGCTTTATTAGGATTTTTTGCCTGTTATCGAAATTGCACGCCCCTGATTTTTCGGTAGTTGCATGTATGCAAAGTGGTCTAACAGAAAATGACTTTACTTTAGAAATGTCGCCTCTCGTTTTCGCAGTAGAAATATTCAAAGCCAAAATGTTGTAAAAAGAAAAGTACGGGTATCTATGCTTTATTAGGATTTTTTGCCTGTTATCGAAATTGAACGCCCCTGATTTTTGGGTAGTTGCATGTATGCAAAGTGGTCTAACAGAAAATGACTTTACTTTAGAAATGTCGCCTCTCGTTTTCGCAGTAGAAATATTCAAAGCCAAAATGTTGTAAAAAGAAAAGTACGGGTATCTATGTAACGGCGTACCGCTTTAAGTACGTATAGCAATAGTTAATTGTCCGTTACCGAGTTTTTAGCGAAACACAGGGGGCCAAAACTTTTTAAGGAAGATAGCTTATTATGTGATGCATCTTGTATATATATATATATATATATATATATATATATATATATATATATCAAAACGCGGGAGAACAATTTTTTTTCGGAGCTATATATTTTTCACTGTGACGGCACACCGCTTTTACTACGTATAGCAAAAGTTAATTGTCCGTTGCCGAGTTTTTGGCGAAACGCAGGAGACCGAAATTTTTCAAAAAGGTAGCTTACTATATGATACACCTTGTATCTATGTCAAAACGCGGGAGAAGCAATTTTTTTCGGAGATATGTATATTTTAATGTGAGGCGCACTGCACTGCTCCTAATAGGTATACTTTAAAGTTAATCGTTCGTTTTTGAGTTTTTGGTAGTACGTACAAGGCTGAGTCTTGTCTCAATGTTAGTTTATTATTTTGTTATTATACCCTGCAACAAGGAATGTTTAATTCTAATTATTTGCTAAGATATTAATTGATTTGTAGCATGAGATATGTTATAGTCGGGTCCAGTATAATAGGTGTGCGGTTGTGCTTTTAGTTCGTTGCCGAGTTGCGCGTTGCTAACTTGACACACATTATAGCCTGATATTTTAAAGTGTGTAACTAAACTCACACCAAAATAAGGTTAATTTTTTTCTTAAAACCATGAATTTTACAATTTTTAGTACCATATTTTCAAGAACCTACATTTTTTAGAAGCGTTCATCATTTTTTAGGCTTGCCACAGGTTCCCAAAAGCAGCTGTATATTTTTGTATCAAAAACGTTTTAACACTTCTCGAATATAAATGTAAATGTTTGGTTAAAATTGTGAAGATACAAATAAAATTAAGAACGCCCTTGCAAACTTTAATTTGTAGAATATACTAATACAGAATAAGCACTTACCCTTTCTATTACTTTTTCATCAATTAGTAATTTTGGATCGGCCCATTCAACTGAAATTAATGTGCCCCATAAAAAAATACCAGAGCTCAGCATTCTTTTACCAATGGCAGCTGAACGGTGCGAATCAAACTCCAAAAAAGCATAACCTCGATTGTGTAGAAAATCAATTCCCTGCTTAGGAGGACGCATGACTACTTTAGTTAAACCCTTAAGGTAGGTGGTCAACTCATTTTTAATTTGATTAACATGGTGTTGTGTAGAAATGCCTCTAATAAAAAGTTTACAATTATTAACCGAAATAAACACCTCTATAAATCGATTGGGTCTAATTTCGAACCTATTGAACAGTCCTATTGCTAAATTCGCACACTCCGGTGAGAAATATGTAATAAAACAGTACCCTCGGCTGTTACCAAAAATATCGATCATAAGACGCACTTTAAAGATAACTCCAGCTTGTCCAAAAACGCACATCAATTCATGTCCTAAAACGTATTTCGGAAGCTGAGTAACAAACACTTCACACTTTTTGAGAGATTGTTCATTACATTCTTTAGGCAGACCTTTTGCAGGTCCAATTACGAGTTGCCCATTAATCCGTTTTATAGGATACTCGGCAGTTACGCATTTTGTTTCTATAGAATTTGGCAAATAATTCATGGTGAAAAATTTGGAAAAATAACGCACTAACAATTTTAAAGTACTACCCGTTCCAATACTCGCAATGTTCTAACTAATTTTAAAAAACAATTCTACACAGGTGTAAAACTTTATCCGTTTACAAATAGTAGGGGGTAACCTTCAATATCCTTATGAGCGTTTGCGATTGGCCAAGGGTAGGATTAGTTCGGTTTATTTCGTCTCGACTTTCTTCTGGTTAATTTGAAAACGCTACGTTCTACCAGTGTTTTCAATGCTATTCCTATAAAGATTATTTTACAGAAATTAAAGCAGCTGCAACTACAAAAACATAAGACACTTTTAAAGGGTTTGTCGAGGTCATTCAGTAATAAGTTTATCTCTGAAAATTTTTAGTTATGTAGAATTTTTATACGTCTTAGCTTTAAAGTTATAAAATCGATTTGAGCAACTAGATGTGTGAGTTACATGGAATAACTTGAGAGACTAATATAAAATTTAAAAACCTTAATTTTTCTATGATATTTATCTTGAAACAGAAAAATCAATTGTGCATAAATCCTAATGTTACTATGTTCGCAACACTTTCCACAATTGAAGCGTTCTCGAAATTGTGTTTTTAAATATTCTCTAATAGAAAAACAAGCTAATTTTAATGTCTAATAAAACTCGTATACAACTAATTTTAATTTTATTTTTAAGTGCTTTGTAAGAAAATTGTAGAAAATGGATACCCAGAGAATGATTAAGCGAAAGTTTACTCATCAAAGAAAAGAAAAAAATTTATAAAATTCAGTCTAACAGACAAGAACGCATCTTCGCGTCAGATTAATAGTTCGAGTATTCTAGAATGTGCACGTTCAAAAACACTTGTCACACCGAAATTCTAATAATCATGTGTTGGTAATTACAATTAACTAAACCTTGATCACAATATACGGCAAAAATTTTTAAATTGTATTATATTGCCCACCAACATGCGCTCAAAAATTAACCAACTAAAGCCCAAGTTTTAACCGGTCATTGAAATTATTTTACTTGAGGTTTTGCTGTAATAGGTTTACATAATAAGAAATACAATTATCTTTTTAATTAATATATTTGGGGCAGTTTTGCAGTGATATACTCAAACGAGTACCAAAGCACATTACAATATACTTTCCTATAAAAATCTATGAAATATTTTGAAATAATTCTTTACAGTTTTTACTCTTCGTTGAGTTCTAACAAATCAAAAATCTTTGCCTGAAAGTTGCTAAAAGCACCACTTATGTAAGCTATTTTTAATCGCGAAATTGTACTAGTCCGCTCTTGTTTATAATTGTTTAGTAATCATTGTCAGGAGTTGTGTTGAGAGATTAGTTGAGAGCTGTCAACGTGATATGTCAGATAAATAAAATTGAATCTAAAATCATTCATAAAGCTGAATATCCAGTATAGACGAAATTAATTCATTAAAGGTGTTCAATAGAACTTGTGTTTAGTTGAAGTTGTGTAACAATCCAAACAATAGAAACTCATCGGAAGTGGAGGTCGGGTGGCTGGGCAATCAAGTTCAAGGACAACCACTACGGTAGCAAGTCCAGATCCCAGGTAGCTTGAAATACGGGGTACGTGATACATAATTGACGCCCAAGGGGACGTTTGATTGTTTACACTTCAACGAACGATTGTATTTAATAAGAACTTAGTGTTCTTAGAAACTTTAAAAATTGAAATTTGGGTTCAATAGCAGTGCCCACAAGGATATTAATTATTGTAGTATTGACGGTGTTGCCATTCTGAGCGGACCTGCAACTTGACGACGTTCTAAAATACTAGAACAGGTAGAATGGTTTGCGGGTTTCAATGAGCTAAAGAGCCGAACTATAGGTTTAACCTAATTAGTGGGGTCTTTAGTGAGGAACCAGACTAAGACAGGTTCCCGAAAGAGGGCAGCAGCTTTTTCGGTACTTAGAGTGGCAGAGACCATAAGGGTCAGTGTGGCATTCTAAGACACACTACTGCGATGTTGAAGGCAACGGAAAACCACTACATTATCTCCCAAGTACACAGCGTACTCAAATTGATATTAATGATGATGGCATCCTTTGGGGTAAAAAACATTATTTCAACATCATGCTAAAAGGCGATACACGTGGATGATGCCAGGAAATATAGAAATATATCAAATAGATTACATTCTTGTTAGACAACGGTTTAGAAATAAAAAAAAAACTGTAGAAGCTACCCAGCAGCAGATATAGACACAGACCACAACATCGTAATTATGAAGGACGCACTTAAATTTAAAAATCTAAAAAAAAGAAACGGAAAAAGGCACATTGACTTTGAGAAGCTAAAAGATATAGATACCATTAAAGATTTGAAAATATCAAATGAATTGATGAAAGATATCGGGAAAAATTTCTGATACTAAGGAAGTAGAAACGGAATGGAATAACATTAAATCCAGCCTAGACATGGCGGCCAGAGATATTCTGGGGTATACACAAAAATAAAATAAGAAACCATGGATAACAAAGGATATCCCAAATTTAATAGAAGAAAGACTAAAACAAAAAAATAGATCAGACAAAACAGGCAAACAGAGATACAAAGCCATAAAATGGGAAATTATTCTCAAATGCAGGAAAGCTAAAGATTGATGAAAAGTGCAAAGAGGTACAAACTAAGATGGAAATAGGAAAGACAGACAAAGTATACAAATTAATTAGAATGAATTTTAGAGATATAAAACCATATAGCACAAATATAAGGCACGCGGAAGAAAACATCATTATAGAAAATGTAGAGAAAGTAGCTGGATGGCAGGAATATATAAGGAATTTATATGCAGGAGAAGAACTAACAGCATTAGAACAAGAATCAGACATTGAAAATGATGACCTGGGATATTCTAAACTTAGAGATGAGTTTGAATTAGCATCAAAGAGTCTGAAAAATGGTAAGGCGCCTGGTACAGATAAGGTGCAAGCAGAAACTCTAAAAACCGCTGGACAAGCAGTAACAGAACTTCTCTTCCAACTTATAAGCTATATATATATATATATATATATATATATATATATATATATATATATATATATATGAGACAGGCGAGATACCCAAAGATTTCAAACGTAACGTCATAGTAACTATAACCAAAAAAAAAGAGGCGCGGATAGATGTGAAAATTTTCGAACAATAAGTTTGACAGCACACGTTTCAAAAATATTAACTAGAATTGTACAAAGACGAATGGAAAAACGAGTTGAAGAAATACGGGGAGAAGATCAATTTGGGTTTAGGCGCAACAGGGGAACACGGAAGGCTATTTTAGCTCTGAGGGGTGATAATGAAGAAAACAATGGAGAAGGGAGATAGCGTATATATAGGGTTTGTAGATTTGGAAAAAGCATTCGATAATGTAAAATGGAAAAAAATGTTCGAAATACTCAAAAAGATTGGAATGAATTTTAAAGACAGACGGATAGTGCATAGCTTATACAAAGAGCAAACGGCGGTAATAGAATTAGAGCAAGAAAGTAGAGAAGTAAATATTAGGAAAGGGGTGAGACAGGGATGTGCCTTATCCCCATTAATTTTTAACTTGTACATAAAAGAGGCAATGAATACTGTCAAATGCAGGAAGACATTTGGAATTAATATGCAGGGACAAAAGTTTGATATGCTTAGATTTACAGATAATATAGCGGTATTAGCATCTAGCAAAGAAGAGCTAGAAGCTGCTCTTAATGAAATGGAAACAGTTCTAACGGAGAGATATGGTATGAAAATTAACAAAAATAAAACTAAAGTTCTAGTATGTAAAAGAGGGGAAGATAAATCGAAAACAAAAATACAAATAGGTAACGAGAATTTACAAGAGGTTAAGGATTCCTGCTACCTAGGAAGTCTAATAACGCAAGATGGGAAAAGCACAAAAGATATAAAACAAAGAATAGCAAAAGGTCGTGCTACATTTAACAAGAAAAAGCAACTACTGTACTCAAAGACCACAAACATAGAAACAAGGCAAAGATTGCTTAAAACGTATGTGTGGAGCACAGCATTGTGTGGCTGTGAAGCCTGGACAGTAGGAGAAGAAGATAAGAA
The DNA here is from genome assembly GCA_036346225.1 of Platerodrilus igneus. Taxonomy (NCBI): domain Eukaryota; kingdom Metazoa; phylum Arthropoda; class Insecta; order Coleoptera; family Lycidae; genus Platerodrilus; species Platerodrilus igneus. Next base: position 1,756,264 of record JARFIW010001097.1, on the reverse strand, counting down.
AAAGGTAGAAGCCTTTGAAATGTGGTGCTACAGACGTATGATGAAGATATCATGGACAGACAAAGTTAAGAACAAAGCGGTACTAGAAATGGTAGGGGAAGAAAGAAGTATGTGAAAAACAGTAAAAAATAGGAAAGATAAGATGATAAGCCACATACTAAGACATGAGCGAATAGTGTGGAATATATTAGAAGCAGAGATAGAAAAAAAGAGAAGTTGAGGTAGACCTAGATTAGACTACTGCACACAGATAGTGAAAGATGTAGGCTGTAAGAATTTCAGAGAAATGTGTAGGCTAGCTCAGAATAGAAATCAATGGAGGTACGCTTCCAACCAGTTGCAAGATGCAGAAACTAATTACAAAAATAATAACTGTACTTAAACATGGTGATTACTATAAACAAATACAGATATTAGTTTTGCAATACTCTCAACTAATGTTAATTGTGTGAAAGGATTTACTGGAAAACTATTAATACGGCAAATGTCTAAGTGTTGGGGGCTCCTTGGCAGTCACAGGCTGCTTAACCCCCTTCATATACTACTGAATCTCGGTAAAATAGGGCATAATATAATTAGAAAACAATAGAAGGAAATTAAGCTGTATATAGGCTGTGAGGCGGCTCCGTGGCGTAGTGGTATGTGTGTGACTACTATGCCCTAGGTCCCGGGTTCGAATCCCGACACGGTCCGCTTGAAAAATGTTAGGCGAGCATTTTTCGCAAAAATACACCCTCGTTCGGATGAGAGGAAAAATGGAGGTCCCGTGTGTGAGTATTGTCACGCACGTTAAAGATCCCTACCTTGCTTGGAACAGCAAGGATTCGGCAAAATTCAAAATTTTCCAGGTAAAAAAAAACTCGCTTCCTGGCCAATGTAGTACCTTCGAGTGGAGCATTGGAAAATCACATGTAATGTATATAGGCTGTGGCGGCTCCGTGGCGTAGTGGTATGTGTGTGACTACTACGCTGAAGGTCCCGGGTTCGAATCCCGACACGGTCCGCTTGAAAAATGTTAGGCGAGCATTTTTCACAAAAATACACCCTCGTTCGGATGAGAGGTAAAATGGAGGTCCCGTGTGTGAGTGTTGTCACGCACGTTAAAGATCCCTACCTTGCTTGGAACAGCAAGGGTTCGGCAAAATTCAAAATTTTCCAGGTAACAAAAACTCGCTTCCTGGCCAGTGTAGTACCTTCGGGTGGAGCATTGGAAAATCACATGTAATGTATATAGGCTGTGGCGGCTCCGTGGCGTAGTGGTATGTGTGTGACTACTACGCCCTAGGTCCCGGGTTCAAATCCCGACACGGTCCGCTTGAAAAATGTTAGGCGAGCATTTTTCGCAAAAATACACCCTCGTTCGGATGAGAGGTAAAATGGAGGTCCCGTGTGTGAGTGTTGTCACGCACGTTAAAGATCCCTACCTTGCTTGGAACAGCAAGGGTTCGGCTTTATTCAAAATTTTCCAGGTAACAAAACTCGCTTCCTGGCCAGTGTAGTACCTTCGGGTGGAGCATTGGAAAATCACATGTAATGTATATAGGCTGTGGCGGCTCCGTGGCGTAGTGGTATGTGTGTGACTACTACGCCCTAGGTCCCGGGTTCAAATCCCGACACGGTCCGCTTGAAAAATGTTAGGCGAGCATTTTTCGCAAAAATACACCCTCGTTCGGATGAGAGGTAAAATGGAGGTCCCGTGTGTGAGTGTTGTCACGCACGTTAAAGATCCCTACCTTGCTTGGAACAGCAAGGATTCGGCAAAATTCAAAATTTTCCAGGTAAAAAAAAACTCGCTTCCTGGCCAGTGTAGTACCTTCGGGTCTAGCATTGGAAAATCACATGTAATGTATATAGGCTGTGGCGTCGCCGTGGATCAATGTAGTAAGCGTAAGACTACGGATCCCAAGGTCTTGGGTTCAAATCCCGACACGGCCGACTGCCGTTTTTCACAAAAATTACGCCCTCGTTCGGATGAGAGGTTAAATGTAGGTCCCGTGTGTGAGTGTTGTCACGCACTTTAAAGATCCCTACCTTGCCTGGAACGGCAAGGGTTCGGCAAAATTCTAAATTTCCAGGCAACAAAAAACTCGCCTCCTGGCCAATGTAGTACCTTCGGGTGGAGCATTGGAAATGTAAATGCAATATATATAGGCTGTGGCGGCTCTGTGGCGTAGTGGTATGTGTGTGACTACTACGTCCAAGGTCCCAGGTTCGAATCCCGACACGGTCCGCTAAAAAATGTTAGGCGAGCATTTTTCACAAAAATACACCCTCGTTCGGATGAGAGGTAAAATGGAGGTCCCGTGTGTGTGTTGTCACGCATGTTAAAGATCCCTACCTTGCTTGGAACAGCAAGGGTTCGGCAAATTTCCAAATTTTCCAGGTAAAAGAAAAAACTCGCTTCCTGGCCAATGTAGTACCTTCGGGTGAAGCATTGAAAAATCACATGTAATGTATATAGGCTGGTATTAAATAAAATTGACCAAATTAGTATAGAAGAATTGGACGTAATTTATAAAATTCCACATTGTGTTCCGATATCTGCTCATCATAAGTGGAATTTTGATGATTTGTTAGAAAAAATGTGGGACTATCTTCAACTAGTGAGGATGTAAGTTTTATATCTTCTATGTCCATTTAGTAAATTGTAGAAGTGTCGGAAAATGATATAGAATGGTTTTTATATCAACTTCAAAGGAATTAAAGGGCACTTGTACTTATAGTAATTACTGCAAATGAATATTATGGAAGGAATTCTGCAATGTTTCTCCTAATTGCGTTTATTGGGAAACCAAAGTAACCATATAGCTTTACTATATAAAAACGCATGAATAGTAGAATACACATTGTTGAGTAGCATTTTTAATATAGTCCTAGCCAGAAGAGGTGACTCCTTGTCACATTACTGGTATGAACGTTGTTACGTACAGTTTGGCGCCTAGAATATTTAGCAGGTTATTTACAGAAAATTCGCTCAAGTATTCCGCTAAAAAAACTTGTTTTGGTATAATACCGAAAACCTTGACGGTATTAACAGTTGGGCGCAGTTGTGCACCGACTAACTCAGAGGAACGGGTGGTGTCTGTTTTGCGAGAGTTTCCGAATGCTATCGGATATGAAATATCGCCTTGATCGGGAAATACCTCGAATGCCGTCTCATCTCGCAGGGTTGCTAGAAAGAATAACAAGAAGGTATCAAAATCTGAGGTTAGGAGAGTGATTCGGGCTTACAAATATACCTGAAATTCCTTAAAACCAATATTATTTTAAACCTAAAACAAACCTGAAATCTAAAAATACGTAGACCTATTTAAGACTGCTAACTGAGAAAATTTCTAAAAGCAAATGTGAAATGACTTGAAATACACAATCATGCGACTAGGTAATCACAAAACAATTTATTACAGCAAAACTGTAACTGTATCGTTTACAGTAATAGAAAACCAAATATATACAGTCTTTACACAATTTTATATGACATTTCTAACTATATAGCACACATGTTTTCATTACAATTAATAATACAGTATTAAACAAGTATTAAAAGTCAAATATATCACAAACTTACTAACTATAACTTAACCTATACACAGATGTACTTGTAAGTATGTTCAGTCAGTTATGCATTAAATTATGAATGTTTATTTGCAAACCTTCACTCCGGTATAGTTTCAGGAAATTTTGCTTTGTTTTCTTTTCTTGGTGACTGACTATTGTTTCAGTAAGTGTTGATATTGACTTCTATATACCCAAACATGGTGACTTCCAATGTGCCCTTAAAAATGAAACTGACCCACTTGACAGGGAGTTATCCGAACCTCTGGTCAAGGTAGTGGACCTACCAAAGCTTAGATACTACAAATAAAGTCCCCTATGAAAAACGGGTCTACCCGTTTTAAATCCTTCGAGACCTCCTTGGCAAACTTCGGACGGATGGATTAAGTGTATCCAATGAACACACCTTGTGTTGTCTGCTCCTACCTAACTAACTACAGCAAGTCCCGGACTTGACTCCCCCAGACCTGTGATTTGTTTAGTTTGAAAAAAACTATGATGGACCTTATATATTTGTAAATGGGCGAAGATTCTCCGTAGGATGGTGCTACAAAGATTTCGGAATTTACAGGGATATAAAGGCTGCAATTTTCATTGGTTGTTTTAAAAATTACATTCTATATTTTTTGGGTTTTTATAACGGAACATTTTGTTGTTTTCTAATATGTATACAAGTGTGGGTGTTGTATGATAGAATTTTTGAAGAAATGAAATATATGTTTATGATGTTACTATCTAGCACTTAATGAAACAATGACTTTTTTTTCGATTTTAAGGTAACAAATAATTAATAATATTACAAAAATTGTTCAAAATTTTCTCAATTATTATTTGAGCACACTTCAAGACGATGCAAGAAATGTCTGTTTGTCACTTCTAATAAAACCTTTCTAGGAATATTTGCATATTTCATCGAAATTCTATATTTGAATTCATTTAAATTAGACAGGGAGTCTTATAAACACGCTCCTTTAAATAGTCCCTAAGAAAATAATCCGAAAGAGTAAAGTTGGAAGGGCGTGCTGGCTTTAGTAGTAGACCATGTGTTTCCAACCATCGCTCAGAAAAATGATTTCTTACGGTAGCACTGTTATGTGGAGGAGCATCATTTTATAAGAAATTTATATTTATTCTGGAACGAATAGATATTTTTCCCATTAGCTCCGGCAATCTCTCCTCCAGAAATCGATTACCATTCAATGATTCAGCATATAAATGCGGTCCTATTAGCATTCCATCAAGTATTCCACACCAAACGCTAGTACCGAAAATGTTCTGATTATTGGTCTATCTCTCAACCAGCGGGACTGTTCGGTGGACCAATACCTGGAATATTTTGCATTAAAACTAACCCCTCTATTATGGTATCTACTTTCATCTGATCAAAATATTTGTTTCAAGAAATCGTGTTGTTGATCTCGCAGTTCCAAGACCCAAGCAGTAAATGTGTTTTTCTCGATCTCCAGGGTGAAGCTTATGTATTCGTATGTTTGTGTGCCTTGTACTTATACTGCTTTAAAATGCAATATACAAAAGATTTAGAAATATTACATTCTGAAGCTACCTGTCTTATGGAAGATGTAGGATTGACTTCAACATATCCAATAACACCTGCTGTATGTTTTCCATCAACACCATGTTTGCTTGCAGAGATTTTCTTATATTTACTGTAAACGACCCATGTTTTTGTAGATTGCGTTCCAAAGTTCTGAATATTTTATAATCGGGATGCCTTCTATCTGGATATAGTTGTGTGTATCTTCTGGCTGCTTTTCGTGAATTATTACCACATAAACCGTACATTAACACCATGTCATACTTTTTGGAATTAGAATAATTCATGGTCATCAAAACAAACTGAATAATAATTTTCCACTACATATTGCTATATTAATTGACAGATTGGGACAATTGTTTCCATCACGTACTTACATGTGATTTTCTAATGCTCCACCCAAAGGTACTACATTGGCCAGGAAGCAAGTTTTCTTTTACCTGGAGAATTTGGAATTTTGCCGAACCCTTGCTGTCCCAAGCAAGGTAGGGATCTTTAACGTGCGTGACAACACTCACACACGGGACCTCCATTTTACCTCTCATCCGAACGAGGGTGTATTTTTGTGAAAAATGCTCGCTTAACATTTTTCAAGCGGACCGTGTCGGGATTCGAACCCGGGACCTTGGGCGTAGTAGTCACACACATACCACTACGCCACGGAGCCGCCTCCATCACGTACTACATAGTAATATCACAATACAATAAAAATATCATACATTTTTCGAAAGTTTTGTTGTGTGACGACCATATTTGTATATATGTTTTAGGGCGGCGGGGTGTTCTATTATAAAAGCCTGCATAATGTGGGGTGTAATTAAAAAAAAATCACTGCCTTTATACTTGTGTAGGTTTTGAAATTTTTTTAGCGCCATCTTATGGAGACTTTCTGCCCATTTACAAATGTGTAGGGTTTGTTGTAGTTATTTTTAAAATAAGCAAGTTGTAGGCTTGGGGTCAAGTCTGGAACATGCTGTATATTTAAATTTATGTATTGTCGACGTAAAATTAGTAATCGGAATTTTACATTTATTTGAGTCAGCACAAAACTATATATGACTTGTCTTTGTTCTCAGACGATGCGATCATCTGGCACCATTATTTCTTTGTAGACAAAATAAAATCACGGTTGTACTAATTACAATAATGACATCATTTCTAACTTTTTCTTAATCTTCTTTGGGAATTAAACCACTCATAGTTGTTAAAATCGTCTTTATGGATGTTTTTATCCATGACCTAGGATTGTTGTAAAAAAAAATTTCAAGTTTGACTTTTGACATAAATAGAAGGCGACTTTGATTTATTAATGTTTGATTTGAATACAGTAGGTGAAAATTTTAATGTTTAGAAGAATGAGTGCCTTCAATTTGTGTTGTGCCCTGGGAGTGACTTCGAGCTAGCCAATACGCTTAACGTGAAATCAGCCGATTAATTTTTATATAGTTAACATTTTTTAACATGTATACGATTGAGGGGATGGTTATTAAAGAAGTGTTCGACTACGTTACCGTTTTTTTTATATTTATCTTGAAGAGGAAACTACCCTATTTCCATGCTATTTAGTGTGTGAAGGGAGTTTAGCAGCCCTGCGACTACCAAGATCCCTCAACATTTGAACATTTGCCGAGCTAATATGCCTATTGTTAAGTAATTAGTTATTGTATGTATAAATAGAAATCATGTACGTAGGCTGTATTTCATAATAGGGCGTCGCCGTGGATCAATGTAGTAAGCGTAAGACTACGGATCCCAAGATTCTGGGTTCGAACCCGACACGGCCGACTGCTTGAAAAATGGCAAGTGAGCATTTTTCACAAAAATTACGCTCTCGTTCGGATGAGAGGTTAAATGGAGGTCCCGTGTGTGAGTGTTGTCACGCATGTTAAAGATCCCTACCTTACCTGGAACGGCAAGGATTCGGCAAAATTCTAAATTTCCAGGCAACAAAAAACTCGTCTCCTGGCCAATGTGGTACCTACGGGTGGAGCATTGAAAATGTAAATGCACTGTATTTCATAATAGGCGGCTCCGTAGCGTAGTGGTATGTGGTATGTGTGTGTTAGGCGAGCATTTTTCACAAAAATACACCTTCGTTCGGATGAGGGGTAAAATGGAGGTCCCGTGTGTGAGTGTTGTCACGCACGTTAAAGATCCCTACCTTGCTTGGAACAGCAAGGGTTTGGCAAAATTCCAAATTTTCCAGGTAAAAAAAAACTCGCTTCCTGGCCAATGTAGTACCTTCGGGTAGAGCATTAGAAAATCACATGTAATGTATATTGGCTGTTGTGAGAATTGCAGGGAACTGGGTAGGCTAGCTCAGAACATAAATAAGCTGAGGTACAAGTCCAACCAGTTTCAATACGTTAAACCCAATGACGAAAAAACAAGTGCTCTTAAATCTGATGATTATTATAAAAACTACAGGTGTTGGTTGTGAAATATTTTCAACTAAGGTTGATTGTGCGAAAGGATAAATTAGAATAACTATTAATTCGACAAAGGTTCAAGTGCTGGGAGAGCTTGGCAGCCAAAGGCTGCTTACACACCACTGAATATCAGGGAAATAGGGTATAAACTGTAAAACAATAGAAGATAACCGAACTGCATCAAACCAGAAGGAACAGCAGCTATGTTCAAAGACAATGAACATAGATACAAGAAAAAACTGTTCAAAGCATAGTAACGAGCACAGCACAGTACATCTATGAAATAAGGGCAGTAGGAAAAGCAGACAGAAAAAGATAGACGCCTTCTGGAATGTTGTGCTTCAGATGTATGAGGATGGTAGCATGGACAGACAAAGTTAATAACAAATTAGTTGAAGAAATATTCGAGGAATAAAGATATCTTTGAAAAACGAAAAAATAGGAGAAATAGAAGAACAGGATACGTTCTAAGGCATTTCTGGGGAATAGTACGGGATATATTACAAGCAGAGATAGGAAATAATAGATAGGGGTAGACCGAGATCAGACTTTCGCACATAGATAGGGATAGATGTAGACTGAGCAAATTTTAGTGAAATATGTAGGTTGGTTCAGACTAGGAAACAATGAGGGTACGCGACCAACCAGTTCTAGAACTGAAGACCCAATGATGATGATGACGGTGTTGCAGGGGTATGAATGATTACTGACACAAACATTATTGAAGTTCAAGTAGTTAGTTAACTTTTGAGTTTCTATTTTATTGAATAACTTCAGTTGTGGTTTGTGGTAAGCTTGAATATTAGGTGCCGTATTAAAGTAAAATAGGTACCTTAGAAATTGATGCCGCGCGAGCATAATACAAGAAGCAAAGTTAAAACCTGCTTACAAAAGGTGAAGAAAATGTCCGATAACGAAATCGCAGATGCTCTAAAGCAATTGGCTACAGCTGTAAGCAGTATGAATTGCAACAACGCCATCCTAAAGGATACGATTGAACAGATGAACGCTAATATTTCCGCTAACATAAACAAGCTAAGTAATGAGGTAGTACGTGTATCTGATTCTGTTAGGGAACAAGTTGATAGTAATAAGGTAGTAATTGATAATGAAGCTGGAATTGTAAAGCCTAGGGAAACCACCGGCGTCGTATCCGTAGCGGGATATCATAACTATATGTCACTGTATAAAGATTTGGGGGGTACGAACTTGTGCTTTTCGCCCTGAGGGATCAATGCATCCCGTCACATTTATAAAAAAATTAGAGACCATATTCTTGGAAGCAGGGGTACCGGAAGTTAGAAAGATTTCGTTATCTGTTAATAATTTACGTGGTTCGGCTCAGGATTGGGGAACATTGAAAGAGGAGCGGGTGAAAGATTTTAAAGAATTTAAAGAGTCTTTTCTAAACTGCTATTGGGGAATCGAGGAAGAAGGAAAGCTTTTTTCATAAGATTAAGTTTGGGTGTTACGAAAAAGGCGCGCGAGCAGATTATTTTTTAAAGATTGTGAGGGCGGCAAATTTCTTAACTGCACCTCTGGAAAAAAAAGAGCATATTTCGTTTTTAAAAAATCATTTTTCGAGTGAAATCCAACGAGAAATTATAAATTGTGCTCCCGGACCTTAGAAGAAGTAGAGAAATATTCAAGGGAAATCAACAAGACTTATAAAGGCCCTAATAATAATCGTATTAACTTAGGTTCAAGTTGGCGGGATAGAAATATTAATGTAGATTAAAACGGTAGTGGTCGTTACGATAATAGGCAGAATGTATGAAGTCATAATAGTTATAATACTAGAAACCTCCGGGGCGAGAATAGGGTACATGATAACGATAATGTCGATAACAAAAGGGGAGAGAGGAGTCGGAAATCGCGTGCTGTCGAAAATTTAGATGGAAATTCACCATCTGCGGTGGCCACGCTGTTTAATAAAAATGGCGATGACCTTCTGATGGAAGTTGAAAACAAAATCAAAGCGGTTGCTGTGGCACCAACTATTGAGGCTACGGTTGAAACAATTGTTGTAAAAATATTGGTAGATTCGGGTAGCCAAGTTACCTGCATTTCAAAGCACCTTCTGTCGAAGATATTGCAAATTAATTGCGATATTTTACGCTTACCTTTCACATCAACGATTCTGGTGAGTGCGGTAAGAACTGCACTGTTAAAGATCAGTTTTATTAGAATTTTAAATTTAAAGAGTTCAAATTGGATTATCCTTGTATGGTTGTTCCGAATTTGATTAGAGATGTAATTATTGGTTGCGATTTTTTTGCAGATCATCAGATTAAAATAAACTTTTCCAGAAATTATTTATCTGGTATTTTTGAGAGACAGGCGAGGAGCATAGCGTTTAGTATGTAACCAAAACCGGACATTCTGTTAACAGTTTGTCAAGTTTCGGAGGAAGAATGTAGTGCGGTTAGATTAGAAAAAAAAGTAATGCCGTGTAAGTTGTCGGAAATTGAAGAAGTGGTAAATCGTGCAGAGAACTTCTATCAAGAAGATAAAATTAAATTGTATGAGTTCTTGCTGTCACATCGGTCGATATTTTCGGACCAACCGGTGAGAACGAATGTTTATTTTCACGAAATTGAATCGTGGGACAATTTTCCATTTTTTTGTCAAATCATACCCAATTCCGTATGCATACAAACATGAGGTGAAGCGGCAGATAGAAGAAATGGTAGCAACGGACGATTTTGAAGCAAGACAAACAGAATACATCTGCCCGCTTGTAGTAGTTAGGAAACGGGATGGGTCAATAAGGGTTTGTTTGGATGCACGTTTTTTTGAATAAGCGTATGGTGAAGAATCGGGTAATGCCTCCCAACCCTACTGAGTTATGGTATCATTTTTCTAGCGGTCAACTTCTGAGTACGCTTGATTTAACGGCAGGCTACTGGCGTTTATATGAAAGAAAGACGTATGTCTTTAAGGTTTTGCCTTTCGGGTTGAGTACATCAGTGGAGTCGTTCATACGGGCTTTGAATATAATTTTAGGTGCAGAGGTGGAATCGTATGTGATTGCTTAGGAGGATAATCTCCTTATTTATTCGGAGGATGCCGAAGGACACTTAAGTCATTTAAGAAAGATGATCGAGAAGTTTGAAAGTGCCGGTAATACTATAAAATTAAAGAAATCACATTTTGCCAGGAATGAAGTTGTCTTCCTCGGTCATATTATATCAGCTGAAGGGGTGGCGGAAGATCCGTCCCGGGTGGAAGCTATTAGTTCATTACCGGTGCCGCAGAATATTCGGCACTTAAGGGATTTTTGGGATTTCTTAATTACGAGCGTAGGTTCTGTGAAAAACTGACGAGGGGGTTTAGAACAGCAAGAGGCCTTCGAAAAGGTCAAATCAACTTTTTTATCGGTTGCTATCTTAAAACTACCGTGCTTTGTCGCGAATTTTTTATTCAAACTGATGCGTCGAATACGGGTCTGGGGGGTTGTTTATTCCAAATTAATCCGAAAACGTCAGAGAAGAAAGTTGTCGCATTTACGAGCCGTACGTTACACGGTTTTGAAATGGGATATTGCGTTACAGAAAAGGAAGCATTGGCAGTTTTGCATTGTTTACAGCGGTGGCGGATATTTGTGTTGGGATGTCAGTTGACGGTGATTACCGATCACAAGTTATTGTCGTTTTTAATGTCGTGCAGATTGCTTAACTCGCGGTTGACAAGGTGGGTGTTGTATTTCCAGGAATATGCTTTTAATATTACTCATTATGCGGGAAAGGAAAATGTTCTCGCGGATATATTATTTCGATATCCAATCAAAGGAGAGATAATTTTGAAACATTGAAGAAGGTTTCTGCCGCGGTTTGTGCAATGATAAAGTCGGAGTTATGTGAAGAAGTTGAGTCGACCATGAAAACCATTGTTGAGAACAAGGACGGGACTAATTTCGTCGCAAAGTGAAATCAGAATTGTCTAAAGAAGTTTTGAAGAGGTATGCAAGCTGGTATCTAGGGTATGAAGAGATTCTGTTTAGACGAGGTTCTGGAAGTTTGCCTGGATTTAAGGTATGTGTGCCTGCGTCTAAGGCATGTTTATTAGTTTTGCAGGAACATGAAGACAATGGACATTTTGGTGCAGGGAAGTGTTTTCAGGGGTTGCGCAAAAATTATTTTGCTAGAATGAAACACATTATTCGAAAATTTTTGCAGGGTGGAAGTTGTATCAAAAAGCAAAAAGTTCGACTAAGGTTAGCGGGGAATATAATAGTGTGTTGGCGAAAGCGCCTAATAAAGTGGTATGTTTGGATTTGATGGGCCCGCTGCCCGTGTCGCGTTCGAGCGTCGCTCAGTTATTAGTTATAGTTGATGCTTTTAGCAAATTGGTTACGTTGTTTGCTCTTAAACGTGCTACGACGACCGCTATTTTGAAATATTTAATATCTCACTATTTTGTTGAGGTTGGCAAACCAGAGGTTATTCTGTCTAACGATGGCAGCCAGTTTTCGAGTAAAATGTGTAAGGAATTGTTGGGTTCTATAGGGGTGAAGGTGGCTCATACGTCAGTGTATTTTCTTCAAGGAAATATGACAGAGCGGATTTATAGGGAGATTGTGCAAATTTTGAGGTCGTTGTGTTATTTAGCTCATGGGGGGTGGGCTTTGGTTTTAGATAAAGTGATGGTATGGATCAACAGGGCGGTCCACGATTCTACTAGATTTAGTAATTTTGAGTTGCATTTTGGAGTACCTGTTGACAATACTGCAATTAGGAATGTTACTTTTCCTGAGAGCGTTTCACAACGTATTAGTAGGGAGGGTGTCATAACGTTTGCATATAATAGGTTAAAATCTAAAGCCGAAAAACGTAAGCTACGTCATGAAAAAGTACATAAGAAATGTATTAAATTCAAACAAGGCGACAAGGTACTGGTTCCGACTCATTTTCAATCCTTAAGTGTGGACAAGGAGATTAAAAATTTTTTTCTGCTATATACCGGTCCAGCCACCATTGTTACGGGGAGTGCACAAAACTTCTACGAAGTAAGGGACGACGCTAGTGGTCTTTCGTTGGATGTTCAGACTATTTTGAATTTGAAACCATATGTTTTTCCGTGTTAGTAGAGAGCCAAGGAACTTACCAGTATAAGTTCAAAATGAATCAAAAATGCTCTTCATTGTTGATAATACGTATTTTTATTAAGCACAACAGTAATAAATACGTACTAGTTTACCACATAGGGTTTTGTGGCGTTCTGAATTGTTTGGACTCACTTTAGTAGTGCTTCGTAGCAACAGAAACGACATTTATTTACAACTTTAAAATACGAACTAATTATACATTAAAAGCATGATGCATAAAGAAAATATTTACAAAAGTTTTGTGTGCGTAATTATTGCAAATGTCTTAAATCGTTGGAAGGACTTCATCTTGTAAATTTGTAGATTTGAATGCTGTGACTTCACAATGAAGACCTGCATCTGGTATTGTGTAGTGGATGGTGTCCATTGTTACGCTGAATACAATTCGTCACCTAGTGGCGGTGAGTGGGATAGCATTTTCATGCTTCAGTACCATGCTGCTAGTAGGCAGAGATGCTGATATACGGGCGACGTCTTTGGTTGGTAGAAATTAGAACAAGTTGATGGCAGAATGTCCCCAATCTTGGCATACATGTTGGCGTCACGTGCTCTAGAAAACGGTTCTACTGGTTTCGAAGGTGGAGCGGATCGAAGCTATTTTATGGCAGGCTCCTGCGTCCGTAATGTGACTACAAGAACTTATTTCATTATATTTCGTTAGATTTGGTGGTTACAACGAGATAATCTGAAGAAAAACTTTTAGTGCATGAGGAGCTTGGTGACTTCCGTCTTGCACTATTCTTAAGTTCTCTTCAAGAAGTTTGGTGACTACTATGAAAACAGAACAAAGAAATAATTTGCTCTAGCGTTTGGGGCTCCTTTTATTTCGTGGGTTTGTTTGTATTGTACGTGCTGACGGTTCTATTATATATTTCAAATGGTATTGGACGAGTCCATCTGTTGCGTTCAAAGCCTGCACCCAAATATTTTTGTTCTTACTAAATCAAACTTACAGTTCTTATTTCTTTTGACGGTTATTTAAAAATTTATTAACAATTTCGATCCATTAAAATTTCCGCTTTGCTTATCTTACACAGCATGTTACACTTTATATAATTTTATGCAAAAAATAGGCAACTTTTTTACGCGTCGTTCATCGCTACGTTCGGTTCTGAGGAGGCGTTGACGAGATTTTTCGAGTGGTGACAGTAATCATGAGAATGTCAGTTTTCGAGTAAGAATTATATTTTAAATTTTTAGTGCCATATTAAAAAATGATCAAAAACAATGGGTAACCGATTCGGTAGAATGATGGGTAATCAGTTAATATCAGAAATATCTTTAATCGCCGTCCAACCACTTATAGAATTTTTAAAGCAGAATGTACAGTGTGTCCCAAATTCGTTGCAAAACCGGGTTATGTCGGTTATTATTGTAGTTAGACACTTGCGGTTTTCGCGTTCTGTTACTACTTTTTTGTGAAACTTACAATGCCATTAACAGAACTTCCATAGCCCTCATCGTTATAGAGTTACAGGGCGAAATTGAAGTTTTCCGCTTTTTAGAAGACCTCTATATCTCAATAACGTTTTAAGATTGTGGAAAGGTAAAAACTGTGTTTGGTAGATATTTTTACGTAGAATTCAGTGGCGTACCTAAATATTTGGGGGTGGGGGTGGGGAAGTTTTAAAAGATGACACAAACATATGATTTTTTTAATGGGACACCCTGTATTAAATAACGTTAGGCACTAAAAAATTAATTTCTCACGTTATACAACAATGTCGTATATTCGCGATAGAAGCAGTACGTTACCCAAGGAACGGTGTATAAAATTCACCACCCCAAGTCGATTTCTCCCGCGTAGGAAAAGAATCACATAATGGCAAATTCAGCTTGTTGTTCTTATATTAAATAACATTATGCCTTAAAGGTTCCCCAAGGAATGGTCTTTCACCTCCCTAACCAATTGCTCCCCAGTAGGAAAAGAATCACATAATGGCAAACTCAGTGTCAGATTCTTATACTAAATACTGTTATGCATTAGAAAATTAGTTTCTCATGTTATACAAAATTGTTGCACATCCGCGATAGGGGCAGTTGGTTTCCCAAAAAATATTATTTAAAACCCACCACGCGAAATCGATTGCTCCTCCGTAGGAATGGAACCACATAACGGTAAACTCAGCTTCTTGTTCTTATATTATATAACGTTATACATTAAAAAATGATTTCTTCATGTTATACAAATTTGTTGCGCATTCGTTATAGGGGCATACCTTCCCCAAGGAATGGTCTTTAAAACCCACCACCAGAAATCGATTTCTGTCCCGTTGGAAAAGAACCACGTAGTGGCAAACTCGGCTTCTTGTTCTTATATTAAATAACGTTCGCATTAAAAATTATTTTCTCACGTTATACAAAAGTGTTGCACATTCGCGAAAGGAGAAAAAGATTCCCTAACAAATGTTCTTTAAACCCCACCACCCCAGTTCGATTTCTCGAACGTAGGAAAAGAATCACATAATGGCAGACTCAGTTTCTGGTTCTTATATTAAATAACGTTATGCTCATGTTAAATAAAATTGTTGCGCATTTGCTATACAGGCATAGGTCCCAAAACAATGGTCTTTAAAAACCACCTCTTTAAATTGACTGCTCCCCCATAGGAAAGGAACCACATAATGGCAAACTCATCTTCTTATTCTTATATTAAATAAAGTTTCGCATGAAAAATTATTTTCTCACGTTATAAGAAGTGTTGCCCATTCGCGATAGAAACAGGAGGTTCCCCAAGAAACCTTCTTTAAAACCCATCACCCCTAATCGCTTACTCCCCCGTAAAAAAGAAACACATAATGGCAAACTCGGCTTCTGGTTCTTATATTAAATAGCGTTTTACGTTAAAAATCAGAAGTTTCCCAACGAATGGTCTTTAAATCCACCATTCCACATAGATTGCTCCCCCGTAGGAACAAACCCACATAATGGCAAACTCATCTTCATGTTCTTATTTAAACATGTTATACGAAAGTCATGCAAATTCGCGATAAAGGCAGTATGTTACGCAAGGAATGGTTTGTAAAATCCACCACCCCAGATCGATTTCTCAAACTTGGGAAAAGAACCACATAATGGCAAACTCAGCATCTGGTTCTTATATTAAACAATGGTATGCATTAAAATTATTTTCTCAAGTTATACAAAAGTGCTACACATTCGCGATAGCTGCAGGAGGTTCCCCAACTTCTGGTTCTTATATTAAATAACTTATGCATTATTATAAATTATCTTTTTATGTTACGCAAAACTGTTGCACATTCGCGATACGGAAAGGAGGTTCACCAACCACCCCTAGTCGATTGCTCCCCCGTAGGAAAAGAACCACATGATGGCAAATTCAGCATCTTGTGTATATATTAAATAACGTCATGCACTGAAGAATTATTTTCTGATGTTATACAGAAGTGATGCACATTCGCGAAAGAGGCAATGTGTTTTCCAAGGAATGGTTTTTAAAACGCACCTCCACAAATCGATTGCTCCGCCGTAGGAAAAGAACCACATAATGGCAAACTCATTTTCTTATTCTTATTCTTCTTAATCTTGTTTGGGAATTAAACCACTTGTAGTTTTTAAAATCATCTTTATTTACGTTTCGATCCATGACCTAGAATCGATGGTTTAATTCCCAAACAAGATTAAGTAGAATGCTAAACAAACCACAACAAACATACAGGGAGTATTCTTATTCTTATATTAAATAGCGTTACGCATTAAAAATTATTTTCTCTCGTTATACAAAAGTGTTGCACATTCGCGAAAGGAGCAGGAGGTTCCCCAACGAATGTTCTTTAAAACTCACCACCCGCATTCGATTACTCTACCGTAGGGAAAGAACCACATAATGGCAAACTCATTTTCATGTTCTTATATTAAATAACGTCGTTCATTGAAAAATAACTTTATCATATTATACGAGTGTGATGCAACTTTGCAATAAAGGCAGTAGGTTACGCAAAGAAGGCTTCTAAAATCCACCACACCAATTCGATTTCTTGAACGTAGGAAAAAGAACCACATAATGGCAAACTCAGCTTCTGGTTCTTATATTAAACAACGGTATGCATTAAAAATTATTTTCTCAAGGTATTCAAAAGTGGTGTACATTTGCAATAAGTGCAGGAGGTTCCCTAACGAATATTCTTTAAAATCCAAAACCCCTAATCAATTATTCCTCGATAGGAAAAGAACCACGTAATGGCAAACTCGGCTTCTGGTTCTTATATTAAATAACGTAATGCATTAAAAATTATCTTTTCATGTTATACAAAAGTGTTGCACATTTGCGATACGGAGAGGAGGTTCCCCAACAAATGGTCTTTAAAACGCACCACCCCAGATAGATTCCCGTAGGAAAAGAACAAAATAATGTCAAACTCATCTGCATGTTCTTATATTAAATAGCGTGATTCATTGAAAAATTATTTTATCATGTTATACAAAAGTGTTGTACATTCGCGATAGAGGTTGTAAGTTCCCCAAGAAATGACCTTTAAAACCCAACCACCCCAAATCGATTGCACCACCGTAAGAAAATAACCACATTATAGCAAACTCAGTATCAAGTTCTTATATTAAATAACGTTTTGCACTAAAAAATTAACTTCTCATGTTATACAAAGTTGTTGCACATTTGCGATAGGGGAAGTAGGTTCCCCAAAAAATGTTCTTTAAGACCCAGCACCCGAAATTTATTGTTCCCGCGTAGGAAGGAAACCTCATAACACTAAATTACGTTATGCATTAAAAAATTATTTTCTCATGTTATACAAATTTGTTGCGCATTCGCTATAGGAGCCATAGGTCCCCAAAGAATGGTCTTTAAAACGCGCCACCCCAAATCGATTACTTCCCCGTAGGATAAGAACCACATAACGGAAAACTCAGCTTCTTGTTCTTATATTAAATAAGGTCATGCATTAAAAAATTATTTTCTCAGGTTATACAAAAATGCTGTGCATTCACGGTAGGGGCAGGAGGTTCCCGAACGAATGTTCTTTAAAACCTACCACCACAAATCCATTTCTCCCCCGTAGAAAAAGAGCTACATAACGACAAACTCAGCTTTTTTTCTTATATTAAAGTTAGGAATTAAAAAATAATTTTTTCTTATCATTCAAAGTGTTGCAAATTTACGCTGCAATCAGTACGTTACGCAAGGAATGGTCTATAAAACCCACCACCCCAGTAGGAAAAGAATTGCATAATGGCAAACTCGACTTGTTGTTCTTATGTTAAATAACGCTATGCCCTAAAAAATTAATTTCTCATGTCATACAAAATTGTTGCGCATTCGCTATGGGGGCCATATGTTCCTTAAAGAATGGTCTTTAAAGCCAATCACTCCTAGTGGATTACTCCCCCGTATGAAAAGAAACACATGATGGCAAATTCAGCATCTTGTGTATATATTAAATATCGTCATGCACTGAAGAATTATTTTCTGATGTTATACAGAAGTGATGCACATTCGCGAAAGAGGTAGTATGTTTTCCAAGGAATGGTCTTTAAAAGACACCTCACCGAATCGATTGCTCCTCCGAAACAAAAGAACCACATAATGGCAAACTCATTTTCTTATTCTAATATTAATAGCGTTACGCATTAAAAATTATTTTCTCACGTTATACAAAAGTATTGCACGTTCGCGAAAGGAGCAATAGGTTTCCCAACGAATGTTCATTAAAACCCACCACCCCCGATCGATCACTCCACCGTAGAGAAAGAACCACATAACGGCAAACTCATCTTCATGTTCTTATATCAAATAGCGTTACGCATTAAAGATTATTTTATCATGTTATACGAGTGTGATGCAACTTCGCGATAGAGGCAGTTCTAATTTAAAGTAAGAGACGTGTTTATTAATGCATTCACATATTAAACTAAACACTTTGTTCTTTGAAATAAATTTAAACTTCATGATTCGCGATTAAAATTCAGTAGAATCAATAAAGTACGTTAAAATAACAGTAAAAGTTCACCACCAAAATACTATGCACTTGAATAAGTTGTTAAGAAATTCTGAAGAACAAAACTTAAACTACTATTTTTAACAAATGAAAAATACTTTACACTATGGCAAATGAATCGTACGTTATATTGAATTCTCTTCTCCTGGTAAGGTCGACAAATTGTGGACGAAACATACTCAGCTGCAAAGCCAGGTATCTTCTCGGAATAATATAAAAGGTTACGCTTACTTTTGAAAATAAAGGTAAAGACAAACCAAAAGTCAATTCTTAAAGTTCAGAATTATTGTGTAATAAAGATAACTCGAATGGTAAGAAAACCATTATTCATTACATTTACAATGTCTCTCTATACCTAAGAAAAACGAAAATAAAGCAAACATGTAAAATGGGAACAAAATTCCATATCAGGTAGTTAACATTTCTGGCTTTAGGGGTTGAACAATTAATGACTTCTTAGTACAACTGACTGGTATCTCACTAAATCTAACATACCACAATTGAATAGAAATTTAATGACCTTAAGCTGCTACAAATGATTATAGTAGAAACCACAAAAGAAGATATCTGCATCATGATTTGTAACCGTATGTATTAAGTTGAAAAATTCAAGTAGATATAGAATCTATTTTATATATACCAAATTAATATCAGTTGTGAAGAATATTTTATTTTCACATAAAATAGTTGCTTTTAAAATTGTCGTCTTAATACTTTATAGGTTTAATAAATACAATTAATATAAATGCAAGTTACATTAAAATTAACATATATCAAATGTCCATTTTTATATTAAGATACAAACATACGTCCACATAACTTTCTCTGTCATTATCTAAAATAAACCTGCCCAAGTATGTCGTTACTTAAAAACAAAGAAATCACATAGCTATCTTTCTCGTATCCATTGGTAAAGCTTTAAAAGAATCTTAAAGGTATGTTGTGAATTGCGCTAGGCGCCAGTGACGTAGAAATCTTCTTTCGTGGTTTCTAGTATAGAAACTATTTAATTGAAGTGTTTATTAGACGGCAAGTCAGTGATATTTTTTTGTCGGTCATAGATAAAGTAAATCACATGTAATTACATTGGTTTTGTCATGCCACTCTATTCCCTTCTACCAGATTTTCAACTTTTCAGTAAAATATTAAGTAATCTAGTATTTATAATTTGGCGCCATTTAGACCCCTTAGAAGGCTGGTCAGTGATTTTCCTTTTTGTCAGTCGTAGATATAGTAATCAAGATATAATTAGCATAGGTTTATACCCGCACTCTATTTCCTTCTACCAGATTTTCAACTTTTTAGTAAAATAATAAGTACTCTAGTATTTATAATTTGACGCTATTTTGACCACTTAGGAACTGGTTAGTGCTCTTTCTTTTTGTCGATGGTAGATATAGTTAATGCAGATGTAATTAGCTTGGTTTTATCTTAGCACTCTATTTCCTTCTACCGTTTTTCAACCTTTCAGTAAAATATTAAGTAATCCAGTATTTAAAATTTGACGTCATTTTTACCCTTTAGAAGGCTGGTCAGTGATTTTCCTTTTTGTCGGTCGTAGATATAGTTAATGCAGATGTAATTAGCTTGGTTTATACTGGCATTCTACTTCCTTCTACTAGATTTCAACTTTTCAGTAGAATATTAAATAATCTAGTATTTATAATTTGGCGCCATTTAGACACCTTAGAAGGCTGGTCAGTGATTTTCCTTTTTGTAGGTCGTAGATATAGTTAATGCAGATGTAATTAGCTTGGTTTTATCCTGGCACTCTATTTCCTTCTACTACTTTTTCAACTTTTCAGTAAAATATTAAGTAATCCAGTATTTACAATTTGACGTTATTTTTACCCCTTAGATGGCTGGTCAGTGATTTTCCTTTTTTGTCGGTCGTAGATATAGTTAATGCTGATGTAATTAGCTTGGTATTATCCTGGCACTCTATTTCCTTCTACCAGATTGTCAACTTTTCAGTAGAATATTAAATAATCTAGTATTTATAATTTGGCGCCATTTTAATACTTTCATACTTATATGACAGGCTGGTCAGTGATTTTCCTTTTGTCGGTCGTAGATATAGTTAATGCAGATGTAATTAGCTTGGTTTTATCACTGGCACTCTATTTCCTTCTACTAGATTTTCAACTTTTCGTAAAATATTAATAATCTAGTATTTATAATTTGGCGCCATTTATGACTCTCTTAGAAGGGCTGGTCAGTGATTTTCCTTTTGTCGGTCGTAGATATAGTTAATGCAAGATAGTGAATTCTACGTTTACTTGGATTTTATCCTGTTATGCACTCTATTTCCTTCTACCAGATTTTCAACTTTTCAGTAAAATATTAAGTAATCTAGTATTTATAATTTGGCGCCATTTTGACCACTTAGATGGTAGGTCAGTAATTTTCCTTTTTTGTCGATCGTAGATATAGTTAATGCAGATGTAATTAGCTTGGTTTTATCCTGGCACTCTATTTCCTTCTACCAGTTTTCAACTTTTCAGTAAAATATTAAGTAATCTAGTATTTATAATTTGGCGCATTTTGACCCTTAGACGGCTGGTCAGTGATTTTCCTTTTGTCGGTCGTAGATATAGTTAATGCAGATGTAATTAGCTTGGTTTTATCCTGGCACTCTATTTCCTTCTACTATTTTCAACTTTTCAGTAAAATATTAAGTAATCTAGTATTTATAATTTGGCGCCATTTTGACCCTTAAGACGGCTGGTCAGTGATTTTCCTTTTGTCGGTCGTAGATATAGTTGATGCAGATGTAATTAGCTTGGTTTTATCTGGCATCTCTATTTCCTTCTACCTAGATTGTTCAACTTTTCAGTAGAATATTAATAATCTAGTATTTATAATTTGGCGCATTAGACCCTTAAAGGCTGGCAGTATTTTCTTTTGTCGGTCATAATATAGTTAATGCAGATGTAATTAGCTTGGTTTATCTGGCATTATTTCCTTCTACCAGATTTTCAACTTTTCAGTAGAATATTAAATAATCTAGTATTTATAATTTGGCGCCATTTTAGACCACTTAGAAGGCTGGTCAGTGATTTTCCTTTTGTCGGTCGTAGATATAGTTAATGCAGATGTAATTAGCTTGGTTTTATCTGGCACTCTATTTCCTTCTACTAGATTGTCAACTTTTCAGTAAATATTAAGTAATCTAGTATTTATAATTTGGCGCCATTTAGACCCCTTAGAAGCTGGTCAGTGATTTTCCTTTTGTCGGTCGTAGATATAGTTAATGCAGATGTAATTAGCTTGGTTTTATACTGGCATTCTATTTCCTTCTACCAGTTTTCAACTTTTCAGTAAAATATTAAGTAATCTAGTATTTATAATTTGGCGCCATTTTAACCCTTAAAGGCTGGTCAGTGATTTTCTTTTGTCGGTCTAATATAGTTAATGCAGATGTAATTAGCTTGGTTTTATCACTGGCATCTATTTCCTTCTACTAGTTTTCAACTTTTCAAGTAATAATATTAAGTAATCTAGTATTTATAATTTGGCGCCATTTTAACCCTTAAGAACGGCTAGGTCAGTGATTTTCCTTTTGTCGGTCGTAGATATAGTTAATGCAGATGTAATTAGCTTGGTTTAATCATCTATTTCCTTCTACCAGATTGTCAACTTTCAGTAGAATATTAAATGTATTTTAATTTGGCCATGACTAGAAGTCTTTTTCTTTTTGTCATAAATATATTAATGCAGATGTATTCTCTATTCCTTCTACTAGTTTTTCACTTTTCATAGATAAATTAAATAATCTAGTATTTTAATTTGGCGCCATTTAGACTCTTTCACTTTTCAGTAAATTAATCTTAACGTTAACGGCTGGTCAGTGATTTTCCTTTTGTCGGTCGTAGATATAGTTAATGCAGATGTAATTAGCTTGGTTTTATACCTGGCACTCTATTTCCTTCTACCAGATTTTCAACTTTTCAGTAAAATATTAAGTAATCTAGTATTTATAATTTGGCGCCATTTTGACCCTTAGAAGGCTGGTCAGTGATTTTCCTTTTGTCGGTCGTAGATATAGTTAATGCAGATGTAATTAGCTTGGTTTTATCTGGCACTCTATTTCCTTCTACCAGATTTTCAACTTTTCAGTAAAATATTAAGTAATCTAGTATTTATAATTTGGCGCCATTTTGACCCTTAGAGGCTGGTCAGTGATTTTCCTTTTGTCGGTCGTAGATATAGTTAATGCTGATGTAATTAGCTTGGTATTATCCTGGCACTCTATTTCCTTCTACCAGATTGTCAACTTTTCAGTAGAATATTAAGTAATCTAGTATTTATAATTTGGCGTTATTTTGACCCTTAGACGGCTGGTCAGTGATTTTCCTTTTGTCGGTCGTAGATATAGTTAATGCAGATGTAATTAGCTTGGTTTTATCCTGGCACTCTAGATTTCCTTTCAGTAGAATATTATCAACTGTATTAGTAATTAGCACTCTATTTCTTCTACACTTTTTCACTCTAGTAATTTATTATATTTGGCGCCATTTTGACCCTTAGACGGCTGGTCAGTGATTTTCCTTTTGTCGGTCGTAGATATAGTTAATGCAGATGTAATTAGCTTGGTTTTATCCTGGCACTCTATTTCCTTCTACTACTTTTTCAACTTTTCAGTAAAATATTAAGTAATCTAGTATTTATAATTTGGCGCCATTTTGACCCTTAGACGGACTGGTCAGTGATTTTCCTTTTGTCGGTCGTAGATATAGTTAATGCAGATGTAATTAGCTTGGTTTTATCCTGGCACTCTATTTCCTTCTACCAGTTTTCAACTTTTCAGTAAAATATTAAGTAATCTAGTATTTACATTTTGGCGCCATTTTGACCACTTACTCGACTGGTCAGTGATTTTCCTTCTTGTAGGTCGTAGATATAGTTAATGCAGATGTAATTAGCTTGGTTTTATCCTGGCACTCTATTTCCTACGACTAGTTTTTCGACTTTTAAGTAAAATATTAAGTAATCTAGTATTTATAATTTGGCGCCATTTTGACCCCTTAGACAACTGATCAGTGATTTTCCTTTTGTCGGTCGTAGATATAGTTAATGCAGATGTAATTAGCTTGGTTTTATCCTGGCACTCTATTTCCTTCTACAGACTTTTCAACTTTTCAGTAAAATATTAAGTAATCTAGTATTTATAATTTGGCGCCATTTTGAACCCTTAAACGGCGGTCAGTGATTTTCCTTTTGTCGGTCGTAGATATAGTTAATGCAGATGTAATTAGCTTGGTTTTATCCTGGCATTCTATTTCCTTCTACTAGATTTTCAACTTTTCAGTAGAATATTAAGTAATCTAGTATTTATAATTTGGCGCCATTTTAACCCTTTAGAAGCGGCATGGTCAGTGATTTTCCTTTTGTCGGTCGTAGATATAGTTAATGCAGATGTAATTAGCTTGGTTTTATCCTGGCATTCTATTTCCTTCTACTAGATTGTTCAACTTTTCAGTAGAATATTAAGTAATCTAGTATTTATAATTTGGCGCCATTTTAGACCCTTAGACAGGCTGGTCAGTGATTTTCCTTTTGTCGGTCGTAGATATAGTCAATGCAAATGTAATTAACTTGGCACTCTATTTCCTTCTACCAGATTTTCAACTTTTCGGTAAAATATTAAGTAATCTAGTATTTATAATTTGGCGCCATTTTAAACCTTTAGACGGCAGGTCAGTGATTTTCCTTTTTATCGGTCGTAGATACAATTAATGCAGATGTAATTAGATTGGTTTTTTCCTGGCACTCTATTTCCTTCTACTAGATTGTCAAGTTTTCAGTAGAATATTAAGTAATCTAGAATTTATAATTTGGCGCCATTTTGAACCCTTAAACGGCAGGTCAGTGATTTTTCTTTTTGTCGGTCGTAGATATAGTTGATGCAGATGTAATTAGCTTGGTTTTATACTGGCATTCTACTTCCTTCTACTAGATTGTCAACTTTTCAGTAGAATATTAAATAATCTAGTATTTATAATTTGGCGACATTTAGACCCCTTAGAAGGCTGGTCAGTGATTTTCCTTTTTGTCGGTCGTAGATATAGTTAATGCAGATGTAATTAGCTTGGTTTTATACTGGCATTCTACTTCCTTCTACTAGATTGTCAACTTTTCAGTAGAATATTAAATAATCTAGTATTTATAATTTGGCGACATTTAGACCCCTTAGAAGGCTGGTCAGTGATTTTCCTTTTTGTCGGTCGTAGATATAGTTAATGCAGATGTAATTAGCTTGGTTTTATACTGGCATTCTACTTCCTTCTACTAGATTGTCAACTTTTCTGTAGAATATTAAATAATCTAGTATTTATAATTTGGCGCCATTTAGACACCTTAGAAGGCTGGTCAGTGATTTTCCTTTTTGTAGGTCGTAGATATAGTTAATGCAGATGTATTTAGTTTGGTTTTATCCTGGCACTCTTTTTCCATCTACTAGATTTTCAACTTTTCAGTAAATATTAAGTAATCTAGTATTTATAATTTGGCGCCATTTTGACCCTTAGAAGGCTGGTCAGTGATTTTCCTTTTTGTAGGTCGTAGATATAGTTAATGCAGATGTATTTAGTTTGGTTTTATCCTGGCACTCTTTTTCCATCTACTAGTTTATCGACTTTTAAGTCAAATATTAAGTAATCTAGTATTTATAATTTGGCGCCATTTTGAACCCTTAAACGGCAGGTCAGTGATTTTCCTTTTGTCGGTCGTAGATATAGTTAATGCAGATGTAATTAGCTTGGTTTTATCTGGCATTCTACTTCCTTCTACTAGATTTTCAACTTTTCAGTAGAATATTAAATAATCTAGTATTTATAATTTGGCGCCATTTTAGACCCCTTAGAAGGCTGGTCAGTGATTTTCCTTTTGTCGGTCGTAGATATAGTTAATGCAGATGTAATTAGCTTGGTTTTATACTGGCATTCTATTTCCTTCTACTAGATTTTCAACTTTTCAGTAGAATATTAAATAATCTAGTATTTATAATTTGGCGACATTTAGACCCCTTAGAAGGCTGGTCAGTGATTTTCCTTTTTGTCGGTCGTAGATATAGTTAATGCAGATGTAATTAGCTTGGTTTTATACTGGCATTCTACTTCCTTCTACTAGATTGTCAACTTTTCTGTAGAATATTAAATAATCTAGTATTTATAGTTTGGCGCCATTTAGACACCTTAGAAGGCTGGTCAGTGATTTTCCTTTTTGTAGGTCGTAGATATAGTTAATGCAGATGTAATTAGCTTGGTTTTATCCTGGCATTCTATTTCCTTCTACCAGATTTTCAACTTTTCGGTAAAATATTAAGTAATCTAGTATTTATAATTTGGCGCCATTTTGACCCTTAGAAGGCAGGTCAATGATTTTCCTTTTTGTCGGTCGTAGATATAGTTAATGCAGATGTAATTAGCTTGGTTTTATCCTGGCATTCTATTTCCTTCTACCAGATTTTCAACTTTTCGGTAAAATATTAAGTAATCTAGTATTTATAATTTGGCGCCATTTTAAACCCTTAGACGGCAGGTCAATGATTTTCCTTTTGTCGGTCGTAGATATAGTTAATGCAGATGTAATTAGCTTGGTTTTATCCTGCGTTTCACTTCTAATTTACCTTCTTAATCCAGATTTTCAACTTTTCAGTAAAATATTAAGTAATCTAGTATTTATAATTTGGCGCCATTTTGACCCTTAGACGGTGGTCAGTGATTTTCCTTTTGTCGGTCGTAGATATAGTTAATGCAGATGTAATTAGCTTGGTTTTACTTCTCGGCTTTACTTTCTAATTTCACTTTTATCTGACCTATTTCTTCACACTTTTCAGTTAGAATATTAAGTAATCTAGTATTTATAATTTGGCGCCATTTTGACCCTTAGACGACTGGTCAGTGATTTTCCTTTTGTCGGTCGTAGATATAGTTAATGCAGATGTAATTAGCTTGGTTTTATCCTGGCACTCTATTTCCTTCTACCAGATTTTCAACTTTTCATAAAATATTAAGTAATCTAGTATTTATAATTTGGCGCCATTTTGATCCTTAGACGGCTGGTCAGTGATTTTCTCTTTTGTCGGTCGTAAATATAGTTAATGCAGATGTAATTAGCTTGGTTTTATCCTGGCACTCTATTTCCTTCTACCAGATTTTCAACTTTTCAGTAAAATATTAAGTAATCTAGTATTTATAATTTGGCGCCATTTTGACCCTTAGACGGCTGGTCAGTGATTTTCCTTTTGTCGGTCGTAGATATAGTTAATGCAGATGTAATTAGCTTGGTTTTATCCTGGCATTCTATTTCCTTCTACCAGATTTTCAACTTTTCAGTAAAATATTAAGTAATCTAGTATTTATAATTTGGCGCCATTTTGACCCTTAGAAGGCTGGTCAGTGATTTTCCTTTTGTCGGTCGTAGATATAGTTAATGCAGATGTAATTAGCTTGGTTTTAATACTGGCATTCTATTTCCTTCTACCAGATTGTTCAACTTTTCAGTAAAATATTAAATAATCTAGTATTTATAATTTGGCGCCATTTAGACCTTAGAAGGCTGGTCAGTGATTTTCCTTTTGTCGGTCGTAGATATAGTTAATGCAGATGTAATTAGCTTGGTTTTATACTGGCATTCTATTTCCTTCTACCAGATTTTCAACTTTTCAGTAAAATATTAAATAATCTAGTATTTATAATTTGGCGACATTTAGACCTCTTAGAAGGCTGGTCAGTGATTTTCCTTTTGTCGGTCGTAGATATAGTTAATGCAGATGTAATTAGCTTGGTTTTATCCTGGCACTCTATTTCCTTCTACTAGATTTTCAACTTTTCAGTAAGAATATTAAAGTAATCTAGTATTTATAATTTGGCGACATTTTGACCCTTAGAAGGCTGGTCAGTGATTTTCCTTTTGTCGGTCGTAGATATAGTTAATGCAGATGTAATTAGCTTGGTTTTATCTGGCACTTCTATTTCCTTCTACCTAGATTTTCAACTTTTCAGTAAAATATTAAATAATCTAGTATTTATAATTTGGCGACATTTTGACCCCTTAGAAGGCTGGTCAGTGATTTTCCTTTTGTCGGTCGTAGATATAGTTAATGCAGATGTAATTAGCTTGGTTTTATCTGGCATTCTATTTCCTTCTACCAGATTTTCAACTTTTCAGTAAGAATATTAAATAATCTAGTATTTATAATTTGGCGCCATTTTGACCCCTTAGAAGGCTGGTCAGTGATTTTCCTTTTTGTCGGTCGTAGATATAGTTAATGCAGATGTAATTAGCTTTGTTTTATCATGGCACTCGATTTCCTTCTACCAGATTTTCAACTTTTCAGTAAAATATTAAGTAATCTAGTGTTTATAATTTGGCGCCATTTTGACCCTTAGAGGCTGGTCAGTGATTTTCCTTTTGTCGGCCATAAAAATAGTTAATGCAGATGTAATTAGCTTGGTTTTATCCTGGCACTCTATTTCCCTCTACCAGATTTTCAACTTTTCAGTAAAATATTAAGTAATCTAGTATTTATAATTTGGCGCCATTTTGACCCTTAGACGGCTGGTCAGTGATTTTCCTTTTGTCGGTCATAAATATAGTTAATGCAGATGTAATTAGCTTGGTTTTATCCTGGCATTCTATTTCCTTCTACAGATTTTCAACTTTTCAGTAAAATATTAAGTAATCTAGTATTTATAATTTAGCGCCATTTTGAACCCTTAAACGGCTGGTCAGTGATTTTCCTTTTTGTCGGTCGTAGATAAAGTTAATGCAGATGTAATTAGCTTGGTTTTATCCTGGCACTCTATTTCCTTCTACCTACTTTTCAACTTTTCAGTAAAATATTAAGTAATCTAGTATTTATAATTTGGCGCCATTTTGAACCCTTAGACGGCTGGTCAGTGATTTTCTTTTGTCGGTCATAAATATAGTTAATGCAGATGTAATTAGCTTGGCTTTTATCCTGGCACTTCTATTTCCTTCTACCAGATTTTCAACTTTTCAGTAAAATATTAAGTAATCTAGTATTTATAATTTGGCGCCATTTTGACCCTTAGACGGCTGGTCAGTGATTTTCCTTTTGTCGGTCGTAAATATAGTTAATGCAGATGTAATTAGCTTGGTTTTATCCTGGCACTCTATTTCCTTCTACAGATTTTCAACTTTTCAGTAAAATATTAAGTAATCTAGTATTTATAATTTGGCGCCATTTTGACCCTTAGACGGCTGGTCAGTGATTTTCCTTTTGTCGGTCGTAGATAAGTTAATGCAGATGTAATTAGCTTGGTTTTATCCTGGCACTCTATTTCCTTCTACTATTTTCAACTTTTCAGTAAAATATTAAGTAATCTAGTATTTATAATTTGGCGCCATTTTGATCCCTTAGACGGCTGGTCAGTGATATTCCTTTTGTCGGTCGTAAATATAGTTAATGCAGATGTAATTAGCTTGGTTTTATCCTGGCACTCTATTTCCTTCTACTAGATTTTCAACTTTTCAGTAAAATATTAAGTAATCTAGTATTTATAATTTGGCGCCATTTTGAACTCTTAGACGGCTGGTCAGTGATTTTCCTTTTTGTCGGGCATAAAAATAGTTAATGCAGATGTAATTAGCTTGGTTTTATCCTGGCACTCTATTTCCCTCTACCAGATTTTCAACTTTACTGTAAAATATTAATTAATCTAGTATTTATAATTTGGCGCCATTTTGAAACCTTAGACGGTTGGTCAGTGATTCTCCTCTTTGTCGGTCATAAATATAGTTAATGCAGATGTAATTAGCTTCATTTATCCTGGCATTCTATTTCCTTCTACAAGATTTTCAACTGTTCTGTAAAATATTAAGTACTCTAGTATTTATAATTTAGCGCCATTTTGAATCCCTTAGACGGCTGGTCAGTGATTTTCCTTTTTGTCGGTCGTAGATAAAGTTAATGCAGATGTAATTAGCTTGGTTTTATCCTGGCACTCTATTTTCTTCTACTACTTTTTCAACTTTTCAGTAAAATATTAAGTGGTCTAGTATTTATAATTTGGCGCCATTTTGAACTCTTAGACGGCTGGTCAGTGATTCTCCTCTTTGTCGGTCATAAATATAGTTAATGCAGATGTAATTAGCTTCATTTATCCTGGCATTCTATTTCCTTCTACTAGAATTTCAACTTTTCGGTAAAATATTAAGTAATCTAGTATTTATAATTTGGCGCCATTTTGAACTCTTAGACGGCTGGTCAGTGATTTTCCTTTTTGTCGGTCATAAATATAGTTAATGCAGATGTTATTAGCTTGATTTTATCCTGATATTCTATTTCCTTCTACCAGATTTTCAACTTTTCAGTAATATATTAAGTACTCTAGTATTTATAATTTAGCGCCATTTTGATCCCTTAGACGGCTGGTCAGTGATTTTCCTTTTTGTCGGTCGTAGATAAAGTTAATGCAGATGTAATTAGCTTGGTTTTATCCTGGCACTCTATTTTCTTCTACTACTTTTTCAACTTTTCAGTAAAATATTAAGTAATCTAGTATTTATAATTTGGCGCCATTTTGAACCCTTAGACGGCTGGTCAGTGATTCTCCTCTTTGTCGGTCATAAATATAGTTAATGCAGATGTAATTAGCTTCATTTATCCTGGCATTCTATTTCCTTCTACTAGATTTTCAACTTTTCGGTATAATATTAAGTAATCTAGTATTTATAATTTGGCGCCATTTTGAACTCTTAGACGGCTGGTCAGTGATTTTCCTTTTTGTCGGTCATAAATATAGTTGATGCAGATGTAATTAGCTTGATTTTATCCTGGTATTCTATTTCCTTCTACAAGATTTTCAACTTTTCAGTAAAATATTAAGTACTCTAGTATTTATAATTTAGCGCCATTTTGATCCCTTAGACGGCTGGTCAGTGATATTCCTTTTTGTCGGTCGTAGATAAAGTTAATGCAGATGTAATTAGCTTGGTTTTATCCTGGCACTCTATTTTCTTCTACTACTTTTTCAACTTTTCAGTAAAATATTAAGTAATCTAGTATTTATAATTTGGCGCCATTTTGAACCCTTAGACGGCTGGTCAGTGATTCCTTTTGTCGGTCTAAATATAGTTAATGCAGATGTAATTAGCTTATTTATCCTGGCATTCTATTTCCTTCTACAATTTTCAACTTTTCGTAAAATATTAAGTAATCTAGTATTTATAATTTGGCGCCATTTTGAACTAGACGGCTGGTCAGTGATTTTCCTTTTGTCGCATAAATATAGTTAATGCAGATGTAATTACTTGGTTTTATCCTGGATTCTATTTCCTTCTACCAGATTTTCAACTTTTCAGTAAAATATTAAGTAATCTAGTATTTATAATTTGCGCCATTTTGACCCTTAGACGGCTGGTCAGTGATTTTCCTTTTGTCGGTCTATATAGTTAATGCAGATGTAATTAGCTTTTATCCTGGCATCTATTTTCTTCTACATTTTCAACTTTTCGTAAAATATTAAGTAATCTAGTATTTATAATTTGGCGCCATTTTGAACCCTTAACGGCTGGTCAGTGATTTTCCTTTTTGTCGGTCTAATAAGTTAATGCAGATGTAATTAGCTTTTATCCTGGCATCTATTTCCTTCTACATTTTCAACTTTTCGTAAAATATTAAGTAATCTAGTATTTTAATTTGGCGCCATTTTGAACCCTTAGACGGCTGGTCAGTGATTTTCCTTTTGTCGGTATAAATATAGTTAATGCAGATGAATTAGCTTGTTTCCTGGATTCTATTTCCTTCACAGATTTTCAACTTTTCGAAAATATTAAGTAATCTAGTATTTATAATTTGGCGCCATTTTGACTTAGACGGCTGGTAGTGATTTTCCTTTTGTCGGTCTATAGTTATGCAGATGTAATTAGCTTGGTTTTATCCTGGATCTATTCTTCTACATTTTCAACTTTTCAGTAAAATATTAAGTAATCTAGTATTTATAATTTGCCCATTTTGAACCCTTAGACGGCTGGTCAGTGATTCCTTTGTCGGTCTATAAGTTAATGCAGATGTAATTAGCTTGGTTTTATCTGGCACTCATTCTTCTACATTTTCAACTTCGTAAAATATTAATAATCTAGTATTTATAATTTGGCGCCATTTTGAACTTAGACGGTGGTCATGATTTTCTTTGTCGGCATAAATATAGTTAATGCAGATGTAATTAGCTTGTTTTATCCTGGCATCTATTTCCTCTACCAGATTTTCAACTTTTCGTAATAAGTAATCTAGTATTTATAATTTGGCGCCATTTTGACTTAGACGGCTGGTCAGTGATTCCTTTTGTCGGTCATAAATATAGTTAATGCAGATGTAATTAGCTATTATCCTGGCATCTATTTCCTTCTACAGATTTTCAACTTTTCAGTAAAATATTAAGTACTCTAGTATTTATAATTTAGCGCCATTTTGATCCCTTAGACGGCTGGTCAGTGATTCCTTTTGTCGGTCGTAGATAAAGTTAATGCAGATGTAATTAGCTTGGTTTTATCCTGGCACTCTTTTCTTCTACTACTTTCAACTTTTCAGTAAAATATTAGTTCTAGTATTTATAATTTGGCGCCATTGAACTTAGACGGCTGGTCAGTGATTCTCCTCTTTGTCGGTCATAAATATAGTTAATGCAGATGTAATTAGCTTCATTTATCCTGGCATTCTATTTCCTTCTACATTACTTTTCGGTAATATTAAGTAATCTAGTATATAATTTGGCGCCATTTTGAACTCTTAGACGGCTGGTCAGTGATTTTCCTTTGTCGGTCATAAATATAGTTAATGCAGATGTAATTACTTGTTTTATCCTGATTCTATTTCCTTCTACCAGATTCAACTTTTCAGTAATATTAAGTAATCTAGTATTTATAATGCGCCATTTTGACTTAGACGGCTGTCAGTGATTTTCCTTTTTGTCGTAGATAAAGTTAATGCAGATGTAATTAGCTTGGTTTTATCCTGGCACTCTATTTTCTCTACTTTTCAACTTTTCAGTAAAATATTAAGTAATAGTATTTATAATTTGGCGCCATTTTGAACCCTTAGACGCTCAGTGATCTTGTCGGCATAAATATAGTTAATGCAGATGTAATTAGCTTATTTATCCTGGCATTCTATTTCCTTCTACTATTCAACTTTTCGGTAATATTAAGTAATCTAGTATTTATAATTTGGCGCCATTTTGAACTTAGACGGCTGGTCAGTGATTTTCCTTTGTCGGTATAAATATAGTTATGCAGATGATTAGCTTGTTTATCCTGTATTCTATTTCCTTCTACAGATTTTCAACTTTTCAGTAATATTAATCTAGTATTTATAATTTAGCGCCATTTTGATCCCTTAGACGGCTGGTCAGTGATTTTCCTTTGTCGGTCGTAGATAGTTAATGCAGATGTAATTAGCTTGGTTTTATCCTGGCACTCTATTTTCTTCTACTACTTTTCAATGATTTCTCCATTTGTCGGTCATAAATATAGTTAATGCAGATGTAATTAGCTTTGTTTTATCATGGCACTCGATTTCCTTCTACCAGATTTTCAACTTTACTGTAAAATATTAATTATTCTAGTATTTAAAATTTGGCGCCATTTTGAAACCTTAGACGGTTGGTCAATGATTTTCTTTTTTGTCGGCCATAAAAATAGTTAATGCAGATGTAATTAGCTTGGTTTTATCCTGGCACTCTATTTCCCTCTACCAGATTTTCAACTTTTCAGTAAAATATTAAGTAATCTAGTATTTATAATGTGGCGCCATTTTGACCCTTAGACGGCTGGTCAGTGATTCTCCTCTTTGTCGGTCATAAATATAGTTAATGCAGATGTAATTAGCATCATTTATCCTGGCATTCTATTTCCTTCTACAAGATTTTCAACTGTTCAGTAAAATATTAAGTAATCTAGTATTTATAATTTGGCGCCATTTGATCCCTTAGACGGCTGGTCAGTGATTTTCCTTTTGTCGGTCGTAGATATAAGTTAATGCAGATGTAATTAGCTTGGTTTATCCTGGCACTCTATTTCTTCTACTAGATTTTCAACTTTTCAGTAAAATATTAGTAATCTAGTATTTATAATTTGGCGCCATTTTGAACCCTTAGACGGCTGGTCAGTGATTTTCCTTTTGTCGGTCATAAATATAGTTAATGCAGATGTAATTAGCTTGGTTTTATCCTGGCATCTATTTCCTTCTACCAGATTTTCAACTTTTCAGTAAAATATTAAGTAATCTAGTATTTATAATTTGGCGCCATTTTGAATCTTAGACGGCTGGTCAGTGATTTTCCTCTTTGTCGGTCATAAATATAGTTAATGCAGATGTAATTAACTTGGTTTTATTCTGGCACTCTATTTCCTTCTAAGATTTTCAACTTTTCAGTAAAATATTAAGTAATCTAGTATTTATAATTTGGCGCCATTTTGAACCCTTAGACGGCTGGTCAGTGATTTTCCTTTTTGTCGGTCGTAGATAAAGTTAATGCAGATGTAATTAGCTTGGTTTTATCCTGGCACTCTATTTTCTTCTACCAGATTTTCAACTTTTCAGTAAAATATTAAGTAATCTAGTATTTATAATTTGGCGCCATTTTGACCCCTAGACGGCTGGTCAGTGATTTTCTTTTTGTCGGTCTAAATATAGTTAATGCAGATGTAATTAGCTTGGTTTTATCCTGCATCTATTTCCTTCTACAATTTTCAACTTTTCAGTAAATATTAAGTAATCTAGTATTTATAATTTGGCGCCATTTTGAACCCTTAGACGGCTGGTCAGTGATTTTCCTTTTTGTCGGTCATAAATATAGTTAATGCAGATGTAATTGCTTGGTTTTATTCTGGTATTCTATTTCCTTCTACCAGATCTTCAACTTTTCAGTAACATATTAAGTGCTCTAGTATTTATAATTTAGCGCCATTTTAAACCCTTAGACTGCAAGTCAGTGATTTTCCTTTTTGTCGGTCGTAGATAAAGTTAATGCAGATGTAATTAGCTTGGTTTTATCCTGGCACTCTATTTCCTTCTACTACTTATTCAACTTTTCAGTAAAATATTAAGTAATCTAGTATTTATAATTTGGCGCCATTTTAAACCCTTAGACGGCTGGTCAGTGATTTTCTTTGTCGGCCATAAATATAGTTAATGCAGATGTAATTAGCTTTTTATCTGGCACTCATTTCCTTCTACAGATTTTCAACTTTCGTAAAATATTAATAATCTAGTATTTAAATTTGGCGCCATTTTGAACCTTAGACGGTGGTCATGATTTTCTTTTGTCGGCTAAAATAGTTAATGCAGATGTAATTAGCTTGGTTTTATCTGGATCTATTTCCTTCTACCAGATTTTCAACTTTTCAGTAAAATATTAAGTAATCTAGTATTTATAATTTGCGCCATTTTGAACCCTTAGACGGCTGGTCAGTGATTTCCTTTTGTCGGTCATAATATAGTTAATGCAGATGTAATTAGCATTTTATCCTGGCATTCTATTTCCTTCTACAAGATTTTCAACTTTTCGTAAAATATTAAGTAATCTAGTATTTATAATTTGGCGCCATTTTGATCCTTAGACGGCTGGTCAGTGATTTTCCTTTTGTCGGTCGTAGATAAGTTAATGCAGATGTAATTAGCTTGGTTTTTCCTGGCACTCTATTTCTTCTACTAGATTTTCAACTTTTCAGTAAAATATTAGGTAATCTAGTATTTATAATTTGGCGCCATTTTGAACCCTTAGACGGCTGGTCAGTGATTTTCCTTTTTGTCGGTCATAAATATAGTTAATGCAGATGTAATTAGCTTATTTATCCTGGCATTCTATTTCCTTCTCTAGATTTTCAACTTTTCGTACAATATTAAGTAATCTAGTATTTATAATTTGGCGCCATTTTGAACCCTTAGACGGCTGGTCAGTGATTTTCCTTTTTGTCGGTCATAAATATAGTTAATGCAGATGTTATTAGCTTGATTTTATCCTGATATTCTATTTCCTTCTACCAGATTTTCAACTTTTCAGTAATATATTAAGTACTCTAGTATTTATAATTTAGCGCCATTTTGATCCCTTAGACGGCTGGTCAGTGATTTTCCTTTTTGTCGGTCGTAGATAAAGTTAATGCAGATGTAATTAGCTTGGTTTTATCCTGGCACTCTATTTTCTTCTACTACTTTTTCAACTTTTCAGTAAAATATTAAGTAATCTAGTATTTATAATTTGGTGCCATTTTAAACCCTTAAACCGCTGGCCGGTGATTTTTCTTTTTGTCGGCCATAAATATAGTTAATGCAGATGTAGTTAGCTTTGTTTTATCATGGCACTCGATTTCCTTCTACCAGATATTCAACTTTACTGTAAAATATTAATTAATCTAGTATTTATAATTTGGCGCCATTTTGAAACCTTAGACGGCTGGTCAATGATTTTCTTTTTTGTCGATCATAAAAATAGTTAATGCAGATGTAATTAGCTTGGTTTTATCCTGGCACTCTATTTCCCTCTACCAGATTTTCAACTTTTCGGTAAAATATTAAGTAATCTAGTATTTATAATTTGGCACTCTATTTGCTTCTACTACTTTTCTACTTTTCAGTAAAATATTAAGTAATCTAGTATTTATAATTTGGCGCCATTTTGAACCCTTAGACGGCTGGTCAGTGATTCTCCTCTTTGTCGGTCATAAATATAGTTAATTCAAATGTAATTAGCTTCATTTATCCTGGCATTCTATTTCCTTCTACAAGATTTTCAACTGTTCTGTAAAATATTAAGTACTCTAGTATTTATAATTTAGCGCCATTTTGAACCCTTAAACGGCTGGTCAGTGATTTTCCTTTTGTCGGTCGTAGATATAAAGTTAATGCAGTTGTAATTAGCTTGGCTTTTTTTCTTTTCCCCTTTTTCCTTTTAAAATTTAAAATTGTAATTTTTAATTTTCCCTTAAAATTTTTGGATTTTCCTTTTTTCCTTTTAAATTTAAAGATTAATTTTGGATCCTGGATTTATTTTTTTATTTTTAATTTAGTAAAATTTTTTTTGGTTTTTAAATTTTGGCAATTAAATTTTCTTTTTTACCCCTTTTCTTTTCTTTTTTTAAAAAATTTTAATTTTAATTTTTTACCTTTTTTTAAATTTAAAATTTTCCCTTGGGAAATTTTAGATTTTTTTGGGGTAATTTTTTTTCGGATTTTTTTACTTTTTTACTTTTTTTTTAAAAATTTTTTTTTCTTAAAAAGGGAATTTTCCCCCTTTCAGGGGGC
The DNA here is from genome assembly GCA_036346225.1 of Platerodrilus igneus. Classification (NCBI taxonomy): domain Eukaryota; kingdom Metazoa; phylum Arthropoda; class Insecta; order Coleoptera; family Lycidae; genus Platerodrilus; species Platerodrilus igneus. The sequence goes on along the minus strand of JARFIW010001097.1, from coordinate 1,719,369 downwards.
CTTAAGTTTAATTTTCTTTTTTAATTTATTTTTAAACCCTTTTTTAATTTAAATTTTATAAAATTTGAATCTTTTTTAATTTCACCTTTTTTAAAACCTTTTTTATTTTTTTATTTGTATTTAATTTTGCATTTTTTTGTTTGTTTTTTTTCTTAATTTTTAAATTTTTATTTTTTAATTTTTTTCTTTTCCAAATTTTAAACTTTTTAAAAAGGGGATTTTTTGAAGGGATTTTCCCTTGGGCAGTTTTTTTTTTGGGGTTTTTTGGGTTTTTTTACCCAAAAATTTTTTTTAAATTTTTTTAAATTTAAGTTTTATTTTAAAATTTTTTTTTTAAAAATTTTTAAATTTTCAAAAATTTTGTGGTAATTTTTTTTTGAATTAACACGATTTTTTTTTGACCCAAATTTCCCTTTAATTTTTTTTTATTAAAAAATTTTTAATTTTTTTTTAAATTAAAATTTTTATTTTTCAATTTAAAACTGCAATTTTTTTAAATTTTATTTGGGAAAAAAATTTTTTTTATTGATTAAAAATTTTTTAAATTAAAAAAAGGGTTTGAAAAGAAAAAAAAAAATAATTTAAAAAACAGGGGTTGGTTAATTGGTTTTTTCCCAAACCCCTTTTTAAAAAATTGGGTTTTTAAAAAAGGTTTTTTAAAACAAAAAACTTATTAATTTTATCCCCCCAAAAAAAAACAAATAAAAAGGGTAAATTTTTCGGAAAGGGAATTGGGGAGGAATATAGCAGGAAAAACAAAAATTTGGAAAAAAAAAAAAAATGGGGAAAATTTAAAAAACTTTTGGGAAATTGGAAAATTTCTTCAACCCGGAAAAATTTTGGGAAAATTTAGGAAAAAGGGAATTTGAAATTTAAAAAAGAAAAAGAAATAATGGTTAAAGGGAACCTAAAAAAAAGGGAAATCAAGTTTCCCAACGGGGGGGGAAAGGGGAAAGGGAAAAAAGAAATTTAAAGAAAGAAAAAAGAAATTAAATTTAAAAAAAAGGGGATTTTTAAAAAAAAGGAAAAGGACCCCTTTAAAAAAAAGGTAAAGGCCCAAAAAAGAAAAAATTTAAAAAAAATTTTAAAAAAATTTAAAAAAAAAAAATTTTTTAAAGGGGGTAGGGAAGAAAAATGGGAAAAAATTTTGGGAAAGGGAAATTTTAAACAAAAAAATTAAAAAATTTTTGGGAAGAATTTTTAAATTAAAAAAAATGAAAAAAAAACCCCCAAAAAAAAAAAAATTTAAAAAAAAAAAAGGAAAAAAGAAGGAAAAAGTGATTTAAAAAAAAAAAAAGTAAAAAAGTTTTGGGGAAAGTGAAAGAATTAAAATTTTTTCCCAAAATTTTAACTTTTGAAAAATTAAAATCAGTTTTAAATTTGGCGCCATTTTGAATCAAGGCTGGTCAGGATTTTCCTTTTTTAAAATAAGAATGCAGATGTAATTAACTTGGTTTTATTCTGGATTCTATTTCCTTCTACCAGATTTTCAACTTTTCAGTAAAATATTAAGTAATCTAGTATTTATAATTTGGCGCCATTTTGAACCCTTAGACGGCAAGTCAGTGATTTTCCTTTTTTGTCGGTCGTAGATAAGTTAATGCAGATGTAATTTGCTTGGTTTTATCCTGGCACTCTATTTCCTTCTACATTTTCAATTTTCAGTAAAATATTAAGTATCTAGTATTTATATTTGGCGCCATTTTGAACCCTTAGAGGCTGGTCAGTGATTTCCTTTTGTCGGTCTAAATATAGTTAATGCAGATGTAATTAGCTTTTTATCCTGGCATCTATTCCTTCTACAGATTTTCAACTTTTCAGTAAAATATTAAGTAACTAGTATTTATAATTTGGCGCCATTTTGAACTCTTAGACGGCTGGTCAGTGATTTTCCTTTTGTCGGTCTAAATTAGTTAATGCAGATGTAATTAGCTTGTTTTATCTGGATTCTATTTCTTTCTACCAGATTTTCAACTTTTCAGTAATATTAAGTAATCTAGTATTTATAATTTGGCACTCTATTTGCTTCTACTACTTTTCTACTTTTCAGTAAAATATTAAGTAATCTAGTATTTATAATTTGGCGCCATTATGAACCCTTTGACGGCAGGTCAGTGATTTTGCTTTCTGTCGGTCGTAGATATAGTTAATGCAGATGTAATTACCTTGGTTTTATCCTAGCACTCTATTTCCTTCTACTAGTTTATCAACTTTTCAGTAGAGTATTAAGTAATCTAGTATTTATAATTTGGCACTCTATTTGTTTCTACTACTTTTCTACTTTTCAGTAAAATATTAAGTAATCTAGTATTTATAATTTGGCGCCATTTTGAACTCTTAGACGGCTGGCCAGTGATTTTCCTTTTGTCGGCCATAAATTAGTTAATGCAGATGTAATTAGCTTCATTTTCCTGGCATTCTATTTCTTTCTACAGATTTTCAACTTTTCGTAAAATATTAAGTAATCTAGTATTTATAATTTGGCGCCATTTTGACCCTTTGACGGCGGTCAGTGATTTTCCTTTTGTCGGTCTAAATTAGTTAATGCAGATGTAATTAGTTTTTATCCTGGCATTCTATTTCCTTCTACTAAATTTCAACTTTTCGTAAAATATTAAGTAATCTAGTATTTATAATTTGATGCCATTTTGAACCCTTAGAAGGCAGGTCAGTGATTTTCTTTTTGTCGGTCGTAGATAAGTTAATGCAGATATAATTAGCTTGGTTTTATCCTGGCCCCTATTCCTTCTACAGATTTTCAACTTTTCGTAAAATATAAGTAATCTAGTATTTATAATTTGGCGCCTTTTGAACTCTTAGACGGCTGGTCAGTGATTTTCCTTTTGTCGGTCTAAATATAGTTAATGCAGATGTAATTAGCTTTTTATCCTGGCATTCTATTCCTTCTACTAGATTTTCAACTTTTCGGTAAAATATTAAGTAATCTAGTATTTATAATTTGATGCCATTTTGAACCCTTAGAAGGCAGGTCAGTGATTTTTTTTTTGTCGGTCGTAGATAAGTTAATGCAGATGTAATTAGCTTGGTTTTATCCTGGCCTCTATTTCCTTCTACTAGATTTTCAACTTTCGTAAAATATTAAGTAATCTAGTATTTATAATTTGGCGCCATTTTAAACCCTTAGACGGATGGTCAATGATTTTCCTTTTGTCGGTCATAAATATAGTTAATGCAGATGTAGTTGGATTTTATTCTGGCATTCTATTTCCTTCTCCAGATTTTCAACTTTTCGGTAAAATATTAAGTAATCTAGTATTTATAATTTGGCGCCATTTTAAACCCTTAGACGGCAGGTCAGAGATTTTCCTTTTTTCGGTCGTAGATACAGTTAATGCAGATGTAATTAGCTTGGTTTTATCCTGACACTCTATTTCCTTCTACTAGATTGTCAATTTTCAGTAGAATATTAAGTAATCTAGTATTTATAATTTGGCCTCTATTTGCTTCTACTACCTTTTCTACTTTTCAGTAAAATATTAAGTAATCTAGTATTTATAATTTGGCGCAATTTTGAACCCTTAGACGGCTGGTCAGTGGTTTTCCTTTTTGTCGGTCATAAATGTAGTTAATGCAGATGTAATTAGCTTGTTTTATGCTGGTATTCTATTTCTTTCTACCAGATTTTCAACTTTTCAGTAATATTAAGTAATCTAGTATTTATAATTTGGCACTCTATTTGCTTCTACTACTTTTCACTTTTCAGTAAAATATTAAGTAATCTAGTATTTATAATTTGGCGCCATTATGAACCCTTTGACGGCAGGTCAGTGATTTTCTTTCTGTCGGTCGTAGATATAGTTAATGCAGATGTAATTACCTTGGTTTTATCCTAGCACTCTATTTCCTTCTACTAGTTTATCAACTTTTCAGTAGAGTATTAAGTAATCTAGTATTTATAATTTGGCACTCTATTTGCTTCTACTACTTTTCTACTTTTCAGTAAAATATTAAGTAATCTAGTATTTATAATTTGGCGCCTTTTGAACTCTTAGACGGCTGGTCAGTGATTTTCCTTTTGTCGGCCTAAATTAGTTAATGCAGATGTAATTAGCTTCATTTGTCCTGGCATTCTATTTTTCTACAGATTTTCAACTTTCTGTAAAATATTAAGTAATCTAGTATTTATAATTTGGCGCCATTTTGAACCCTTTGACGGCGGTCAGTGATTTTCCTTTTTGTCGGTCATAAATGTAGTTAATGCAGATGTAATTAGCTTTTTATCCTGGCATTCTATTTCCTTCTACAGAATTTCAACTTTTCGGTAAAATATTAAGTAATCTAGTATTTATAATTTGATGCCATTTTGAACCCTTAGAAGGCAGGTCAGTGATTTTCTTTTTGTCGGTCGTAGATACAGTTAATGCAGATATAATTAGCTTGGTTTTATCCTGGCCTCTATTCCTTCTACAGATTTTCAACTGTTCTGTAAAATATAAGTAATCTAGTATTTATAATTTGGCGCCTTTGAACTCTTAGACGGCTGGTCAGTGATTTTCCTTTTGTCGGTCATAAATTAGTTAATGCAGATGTAATTAGCTTTTTATCCTGGCATTCTATTCCTTCTACTAGATTTTCAACTTTTCGGTAAAATATTAAGTAATCTAGTATTTATAATTTGATGCCATTTTGAACCCTTAGAAGGCAGGTCAGTGATTTTCTTTTTGTCGGTCGTAGATAAGTTAATGCAGATGTAATTAGCTTGGTTTTATTCTGGCCCTATCTCCTTCTACCAGATTTTCAACTTTCTGTAAAATATTAAGTAATCTAGTATTTATAATTTGGCGCCATTTTAAACCCTTAGACGGATGGTCAATGATTTTCCTTTGTCGGTCTAAATATAGTTAATGCAGATGTATTAGCTTGATTTTATCCTGGCATCTATTTCCTTCTACCAGATTTTCAACTTTTCGTAAAATATTAAGTAATCTAGTATTTATAATTTGGCGCCATTTTAAACCCTTAGACGGCAGGTCAGAGATTTTCCTTTTTATCGGTCGTAGATACAGTTAATGCAGATGTAATTAGCTTGGTTTTATCCTGACACTCTATTTCCTTCTACTAGATTGTCAAGTTTTCAGTAGAATATTAAGTAATCTAGTATTTATAATTTGGCGCTCTATTTGCTTCTACTACCTTTTCTACTTTTCAGTAAAATATTAAGTAATCTAGTATTTATAATTTGGCGCAATTTTGAACCCTTAGACGGCTGGTCAGTGGTTTTCCTTTTGTCGGTCATAAATATAGTTAATGCAGATGTAATTAGCTTGGTTTTATCCTGGCATTCTTTTCCTTCTCCAGATTTTCAACTTTCGGTAAAATATTAAGTAATCTAGTATTTATAATTTGGCGCCATTTTAAACCTTTAGACGGCAGGTCAGTGATTTTTCTTTTTATCGGTCGTAGATACAATTAGTGCAGATGTAATTAGATTGGTTTTATCCTGGCACTCTATTTCCTTCTTCTAAATTGTCAAGTTTTCAGTAGAATATTAAGTAATCTAGAATTTATAATTTGGCGCCATTTTGACTCCTTAAGCGGCTGGTCAGTGATTTTCCTTTTTGTCGGTCGCAGATATAGTCAATGCAAATGTAATTAGTTTGGCACTCTATTTCCTTCTACCGTATTTTTAACTTTTCAGTAGAATATTATGTTATCTAGTAATTCTAGTTACGCACTTTATTTCCTTCTACCACTTTTTCTACTCTTCAGTAGTATATCAAGCAATCTAGTATTTATATTTTGGCGCCATTTTGACCATTGAGACGACTGGTAAGTGACTTTCCTTTTTGTCGGTCGTAGATATAGTTAATGCAGATGTAATTAGCTTGGTATTATCCTGGCACTCTATTTTTTTTTTTCATTTTCAGTAAAATTAAGTAATCTAGTATTTATATTTTGGCGGCATTTTAACCACTTATACAACTGTTCAGTGATTTTCCTTTTTGTCGGTCATAAATATAGTTAATGCAGATGTGATTAGCTTGTTTTTATCCTGGTATTCTATTTCCTTCTACCAGATTTTCAACTTTTCGGTAAAATATTAAGTAATCTAGTATTTATAATTTGGCGCCATTTTGAACCCTTAAACGGCAGGTCAGTGATTTTTCTTTTTGTCGGTCGTAGATATAGTTGATGCAGATGTAATTAGCTTGGTTTTATCCTGGCACTCTATTTCCTTCTACTACTTTTTCAACTTTTCAGTAAAATATTAAGTAATCTAGTATTTATAATTTGGCGCCATTTTAAACCCTTAAACGGCTGGCCGTGATTTTTCCTTTTTGTCGGTCATAAATATAGTTAATGTAGATGTAGTTAGCTTGGTTTTATCTTGGCACTCGATTTCCTTCTACCAGATTTTCAACTTTTCTATAAAATATTAATTAATCTAGTATTTATAATTTGGCGCCATTTTGAACCCTTAAACGGATGGTCAGTGATTTTCCTTTTTGTCGGTCATAAAAATAGTTAATGCAGAAGTAATTAGCTTGGTTTTATCCTGGCACTCTATTTCCCTCAACCAGATTTTCAACTTTTCGGTAAAATATTAAGTAATCAAGTATTTATAATTTGGCGCCATTTTGAACCCTTAGACGGCTGGTCAGTGATTACCCTCTTTTTCAATCATAAATATAGTTAATGCAGATGTAATTAGCTTGGTTTTATACTGGCACTCTATTTCCTTCTACTAGATTGTCAACTTTTCAGTAGAACATTAAGTAATCTAATGTTTAAAATTTGACACTCTATTTGCTTCTACTACTTTTTCTACTTTTCAGTAAAGTATTAAGTAATCAAGTATTTATAATTTGGCGCCATTTTGAACCCCTAGACGGCTGGTCAGTGATTACCCTTTTTTTCAATCATAAATAGAGTTAATGCAGATGTAATTAGCCTGGTTTTATCCTGGCATTCTATTTCCTTCTACTACTTTTTCAACTTTTCAGTAAAATATAAAGTAATCTAGTATTTATAAGTTGGCGCCATTTTAACTCCTTAAGCGGCTGGTCAGAGATTTTCCTTTTTGTCGGTCGTAGATAGTGTTGATGCAGACGTAATTAGCCTGGCGCTCTATTTCCTTCTACCTGATTTTCAACATTTCAGTAGAATATTATGTAATCCTGTATTTATAATTACGCACTCGATTTCCTTCTACCACTTTTTCTACTCTTCAGTAAAATATTAAGCGATCTAGTATTTATATTTTGGCACCATTTTGACCACTTAGTCGACTGGTTAGTGATTTTCCTTTTTGTCGGTCGTAGATATAGTTAACTCAGAAGTAATTAGCTTGGTTTTATCCTGGCATTCTACCAGATGTTCAACTTTTCAGTGAAATATTAAGTAATCTAGTATTTATAATTTGGCACTCTATTTCCTTCTACCACATCTTTTACTCTTCAGTAATATATCAAGCAATCTAGTATTTATATTTTGGTGCCATTTTGACCATTTAGATTATGGGTCAGTGACTTTCCTTTTTGTCGGTCGTAGATATAGTTAATGCAGATGTAATTAGCTTGGTTTTATCCTGGTATTCTATTTCCTTTACCAGATTTTTAACTTTTTGGTAAAATATTAAGTAATCTAGTATTTATAATTTGGCGCCATTTTAAATCCTTACACGGCAGGTCAGCGATTTTCCTTTTTGTCGGTCGTAGATATAGTTAATGCAGATGTAATTAGCTTCGTTTTATCCTGGCACTCTATTTCCTTCTACTAGATTGTCAACTTTTCAGTAGAATATTAAGTAATCAAGTATTTATAATTTGGCGCCATTTTGAACCCTTAGACGGCTGGTCAGTGATTATCCTTTTTTTCAATCATAAATATAGTTAATGCAGATGTAATTAGCCTGGTTTTATCCTGGCATTCTATTTCCTTCTACTACTTTTTCAACTTTTCAGTAAAATATAAAGTAATCTAGTATTTATAATTTGGCGCCATTTTGAACCCTTAGACGGCTGGTCAGTGATTCTCCTCTTTGTCGGTCATAAATATAGTTAATGCAGATGTAATTAGCTTCATTTATCCTGGCATTCTATTTCCTTCTACTAGATTTTCAACTTTTCGGTACAATATTAAGTAATCTAGTATTTATAATTTGGCGCCATTTTGAACTCTTAGACGGCTGGTCAGTGATTTTCCTCTTTGTCGGTCATAAATATAGTTAATGCAGATGTAATTAACTTGGTTTTATTCTGGTATTCTATTTCCTTCTACCAGATTTTCAACTTTTCAGTAACATATTAAGTACTCTAGTATTTATAATTTAGCGCCATTTTGAACCCTTAGACGGCAAGTCAGTGATTTTCCTTTTTGTCGGTCGTAGATAAAGTTAATGCAGATGTAATTTGCTTGGTTTTATCCTGGCACTCTATTTCCTTCTACTACTTTTTCAAATTTTCAGTAAAATATTAAGTAGTCTAGTATTTATATTTTGGCGCCATTTTGAACCCTTAGATGGCTGGTCAGTGATTCTCCTCTTTGTCGGTCATAAATATAGTTAATGCAGATGTAATTAGCTTCATTTATCCTGGCATTCTACTTCCTTCTACTAGAATTTCAACTTTTCAGTAAAATATTAAGTAACCTAGTATTTATAATTTGGCGCCATTTTGAACTCTTAGACGGCTGGTCAGTGATTTTCCTTTTTGTCGGTCATAAATGTAGTTAATGCAGATGTAATTAGCTTGATTTTATGCTGGTATTCTATTTCTTTCTACCAGATTTTCAACTTTTCAGTAGAGTATTAAGTAATCTAGTATTTATAATTTGGCACTCTATTTGCTTCTACTACTTTTCTACTTTTCAGTAAAATATTAAGTAATCTAGTATTTATAATTTGGCGCCATTATGAACCCTTTGACGGCAGGTCAGTGATTTTGCTTTCTGTCGGTCGTAGATATAGTTAATGCAGATGTAATTACCTTGGTTTTATCCTAGCACTCTATTTCCTTCTACTAGTTTATCAACTTTTCAGTAGAGTATTAAGTAATCTAGTATTTATAATTTGGCACTCTATTTGTTTCTACTACTTTTCTACTTTTCAGTAAAATATTAAGTAATCTAGTATTTATAATTTGGCGCCATTTTGAACTCTTAGACGGCTGGCCAGTGATTTTCCTTTTTGTCGGCCATAAATGTAGTTAATGCAGATGTAATTAGCTTCATTTGTCCTGGCATTCTATTTCTTTCTACTAGATTTTCAACTGTTCTGTAAAATATTAAGTAATCTAGTATTTATAATTTGGCGCCATTTTGAATCCTTTGACGGCAGGTCAGTGATTTTCCTTTTTGTCGGTCATAAATGTAGTTAATGCAGATGTAATTAGCTTCATTTATCCTGGCATTCTATTTCCTTCTACTAGAATTTCAACTTTTCGGTAAAATATTAAGTAATCTAGTATTTATAATTTGATGCCATTTTGAACCCTTAGAAGGCAGGTCAGTGATTTTCTTTTTTGTCGGTCGTAGATACAGTTAATGCAGATGTAATTAGCTTGGTTTTATCCTGGCCCCCTATCTCCTTCTACTAGATTTTCAACTGTTCTGTAAAATATCAAGTAATCTAGTATTTATAATTTGGCGCCCTTTTGAACTCTTAGACGGCTGGTCAGTGATTTTCCTTTTTGTCGGTCATAAATGTAGTTAATGCAGATGTAATTAGCTTCATTTATCCTGGCATTCTATTTCCTTCTACTAGATTTTCAACTTTTCGGTAAAATATTAAGTAATCTAGTATTTATAATTTGATGCCATTTTGAACCCTTAGAAGGCAGGTCAGTGATTTTTTTTTTGTCGGTCGTAGATACAGTTAATGCAGATGTAATTAGCTTGGTTTTATCCTGGCCCCCTATCTCCTTCTACTAGATTTTCAACTGTTCTGTAAAATATTAAGTAATCTAGTATTTATAATTTGGCGCCATTTTAAACCCTTAGACGGATGGTCAATGATTTTCCATTTTGTCGGTCATAAATATAGTTAATGCAGATGTAGTTAGCTTGATTTTATTCTGGCATTCTATTTCCTTCTGCCAGATTTTCAACTTTTCGGTAAAATATTAAGTAATCTAGTATTTATAATTTGGCGCCATTTTAAACCCTTAGACGGCAGGTCAGAGATTTTCCTTTTTATCGGTCGTAGATACAGTTAATGCAGATGTAATTAGCTTGGTTTTATCCTGACACTCTATTTCCTTCTACTAGATTGTCAAGTTTTCAGTAGAATATTAAGTAATCTAGTATTTATAATTTGGCGCTCTATTTGCTTCTACTACCTTTTCTACTTTTCAGTAAAATATTAAGTAATCTAGTATTTATAATTTGGCGCAATTTTGAACCCTTAGACGGCTGGTCAGTGGTTTTCCTTTTTGTCGGTCATAAATGTAGTTAATGCAGATGTAATTAGCTTGATTTTATGCTGGTATTCTATTTCTTTCTACCAGATTTTCAACTTTTCAGTAGAGTATTAAGTAATCTAGTATTTATAATTTGGCACTCTATTTGCTTCTACTACTTTTCTACTTTTCAGTAAAATATTAAGTAATCTAGTATTTATAATTTGGCGCCATTATGAACCCTTTGACGGCAGGTCAGTGATTTTGCTTTCTGTCGGTCGTAGATATAGTTAATGCAGATGTAATTACCTTGGTTTTATCCTAGCACTCTATTTCCTTCTACTAGTTTATCAACTTTTCAGTAGAGTATTAAGTAATCTAGTATTTATAATTTGGCACTCTATTTGCTTCTACTACTTTTCTACTTTTCAGTAAAATATTAAGTAATCTAGTATTTATAATTTGGCGCCGTTTTGAACTCTTAGACGGCTGGTCAGTGATTTTCCTTTTTGTCGGCCATAAATGTAGTTAATGCAGATGTAATTAGCTTCATTTGTCCTGGCATTCTATTTCTTTCTACTAGATTTTCAACTGTTCTGTAAAATATTAAGTAATCTAGTATTTATAATTTGGCGCCATTTTGAACCCTTTGACGGCAGGTCAGTGATTTTCCTTTTTGTCGGTCATAAATGTAGTTAATGCAGATGTAATTAGCTTCATTTATCCTGGCATTCTATTTCCTTCTACTAGAATTTCAACTTTTCGGTAAAATATTAAGTAATCTAGTATTTATAATTTGATGCCATTTTGAACCCTTAGAAGGCAGGTCAGTGATTTTCTTTTTTGTCGGTCGTAGATACAGTTAATGCAGATATAATTAGCTTGGTTTTATCCTGGCCCCCTATCTCCTTCTACTAGATTTTCAACTGTTCTGTAAAATATCAAGTAATCTAGTATTTATAATTTGGCGCCCTTTTGAACTCTTAGACGGCTGGTCAGTGATTTTCCTTTTTGTCGGTCATAAATGTAGTTAATGCAGATGTAATTAGCTTCATTTATCCTGGCATTCTATTCCCTTCTACTAGATTTTCAACTTTTCGGTAAAATATTAAGTAATCTAGTATTTATAATTTGATGCCATTTTGAACCCTTAGAAGGCAGGTCAGTGATTTTCTTTTTGTCGGTCGTAGATACAGTTAATGCAGATGTAATTAGCTTGGTTTTATCCTGGCCCCTATCTCCTTCTACTAGATTTTCAACTGTTCTGTAAAATATTAAGTAATCTAGTATTTATAATTTGGCGCCATTTTAAACCCTTAGACGGATGGTCAATGATTTTCCATTATGTCGGTCATAAATATAGTTAATGCAGATGTAGTTAGCTTGATTTTATCCTGGCATTCTATTTCCTTCTGCCAGATTTTCAACTTTTCGGTAAAATATTAAGTAATCTAGTATTTATAATTTGGCGCCATTTTAAACCCTTAGACGGCAGGTCAGAGATTTTCCTTTTTATCGGTCGTAGATACAGTTAATGCAGATGTAATTAGCTTGGTTTTATCCTGACACTCTATTTCCTTCTACTAGATTGTCAAGTTTTCAGTAGAATATTAAGTAATCTAGTATTTATAATTTGGCGCTCTATTTGCTTCTACTACCTTTTCTACTTTTCAGTAAAATATTAAGTAATCTAGTATTTATAATTTGGCGCAATTTTGAACCCTTAGACGGCTGGTCAGTGGTTTTCCTCTTTGTCGGTCATAAATATAGTTAATGCAGATGTAATTAGCTTGGTTTTATCCTGGCATTCTGTTTCCTTCTGCCAGATTTTCAACTTTTCGGTAAAATATTAAGTAATCTAGTATTTATAATTTGGCGCCATTTTAAACCTTTAGACGGCAGGTCAGTGATTTTCCTTTTATCGATCGTAGATACAATTAATGCAGATGTAATTAGATTGGTTTTTTCCTGGCACTCTATTTCCTTCTACTAGATTGTCAAGTTTTCAGTAGAATATTAAGTAATCTAGAATTTATAATTTGGCGCCATTTTGACTCCTTAAGCGGCTGGTCAGTGATTTTCCTTTTTGTCGGTCGCAGATATAGTCAATGCAAATGTAATTAGTTTGGCACTCTATTTCCTTCTACCGTATTTTTAACTTTTCAGTAGAATATTATGTTATCTAGTAATTCTAGTTACGCACTTTATTTCCTTCTACCACTTTTCACTCTTCAGTAGTATATCAAGAATCTAGTATTTATATTTTGGCGCCATTTTGACCATTGAGACGACTGGTAAGTGACTTTCCTTTTTGTCGGTCGTAGATATAGTTAATGCAGATGTAATTAGCTTGGTATTATCCTGGCACTCTATTTCCTTCTACTACTTTTTCGATTTTGCAGTAAAAAATCAAGTAATCTAGTATTTATATTTTGGCGGCATTTTAACCACTTATACAACTGTTCAGTGATTTTCCTTTTTGTCGGTCATAAATATAGTTAATGCAGATGTGATTAGTTTGGTTTTATCCTGGTATTCTATTTCCTTCTACCATATTTTCAACTTTTCGGTAAAATATTAAGTAATCTAGTATTTATAATTTGACGCCATTTTGACCCCTTAGACGGCTGGTCAGTGATTTTCCTTTTTGTCGGTCGTAGATATAGTTAATGCAGATGTAATTAGCTTGGTTTTATCCTGGCACTCTATTTCCTTCTACTATTTTTTCAACTTTTCAGTAAAATATTAAGTAATCTAGTATTTATAATTTGGCGCCATTTTAAACCCTTAAACGGCTGGCCGGTGATTTTTCTCTTTGTCGGTCATAAATATAGTTAATGTAGATGTAGTTAGCTTGGTTTTATCTTGGCACTCGATTTCCTTCTACCAGATTTTCAACTTTTCTATAAAATATTAATTAATCTAGTATTTATAATTTGGCGCCATTTTGAACCCTTAGACGGATGGTCAGTGATTTTCCTTTTTGTCGGTCATAAAAATAGTTAATGCAGAAGTAATTAGCTTGGTTTTATCCTGGCACTCTATTTCCCTCAACCAGATTTTCAACTTTTCGGTAAAATATTAAGTAATCAAGTATTTATAATTTGGCGCCATTTTGAACCCTTAGACGGCTGGTCAGTGATTACCCTCTTTTTCAATCATAAATATAGTTAATGCAGATGTAATTAGCTTGGTTTTATACTGGCACTCTATTTCCTTCTACTAGATTGTCAACTTTTCAGTAGAACATTAAGTAATCTAATGTTTAAAATTTGACACTCTATTTGCTTCTACTACTTTTTCTACTTTTCAGTAAAGTATTAAGTAATCAAGTATTTATAATTTGGCGCCATTTTGAACCCCTAGACGGCTGGTCAGTGATTACCCTTTTTTTCAATCATAAATAGAGTTAATGCAGATGTAATTAGCCTGGTTTTATCCTGGCATTCTATTTCCTTCTACTACTTTTTCAACTTTTCAGTAAAATATAAAGTAATCTAGTATTTATAAGTTGGCGCCATTTTAACTACTTAAGCGGCTGGTCAGAGATTTTCCTTTTTGTCGGTCGTAGATAGTGTTGATGCAGATTTCCTTCTACCTTTTGATTTTCAACATTTCAGTAGAATATTATGTAATCCTGTATTTATAATTACGCACTCGATTTCCTTCTACCACTTTTTCTACTCTTCAGTAAAATATTAAGCGATCTAGTATTTATATTTTGGCACCATTTTGACCACTTAGTCGACTGGTTAGTGATTTTCCTTTTTGTCGGTCGTAGATATAGTTAACTCAGAAGTAATTAGCTTGGTTTTATCCTGGCATTCTATTTCCTTTACCAGATTTTTAACTTTTCGGTAAAATATTAAGTAATCTAGTATTTATAATTTGGCGCCATTTTAAATCCTTACACGGCAGGTCAGCGATTTTCCTTTTTGTCGGTCGTAGATATAGTTAATGCAGATGTAATTAGCTTTGTTTTATCCTGGCACTCTATTTCCTTCTACTAGATTGTCAACTTTTCAGTAGAATATTAAGTAATCAAGTATTTATAATTTGGCGCCATTTTGAACCCTTAGACGGCTGGTCAGTGATTATCCTTTTTTTCAATCATAAATATAGTTAATGCAGATGTAATTAGCCTGGTTTTATCCTGGCATTCTATTTCCTTCTACTACTTTTTCAACTTTTCAGTAAAATATAAAGTAATCTAGTATTTATAAGTTGACGCCATTTTGACTCCTTAAGCGGCTGGTCAGAGATTTTCCTTTTTGTCGGTCGTAGATAGTGTTGATGCAGACGTAATTAGCCTGGCGCTCTATTTCCTTCTACCAGATGTTCAACTTTTCAGTAAAATATTAAGTAATCTAGTATTTATAATTTGGCACTCTATTTCCTTCTACCACATCTTTTACTCTTCAGTAATATATCAAGCAATCTAGTATTTATATTTTGGTGCCATTTTGACCATTTAGATTATGGGTCAGTGACTTTCCTTTTTGTCGGTCGTAGATATAGTTAATGCAGATGTAATTGGCTTGGTTTTATCCTGGCATTCTATTTCCTTCTACCAGATTTTCAACTTTTCGGTAAAATATTAAGTAATCTAGTATTTATAATTTAGCGCCATTTTGAACCCTTACACGGCAAGTCAGTGATTTTCCTTTTTGTCGTTCGTAGATAAAGTTAATGCAGATGTAATTAGCTTGGTTTTATCCTGGCACTCTATTTCCTTCTACTACTTTTTCAACTTTTCAGTAAAATATTAAGTAATCTAGTATTTATAATTTGGCACTCTATTTCCTTCTACCACTTCTTCTACTCTTCAGTAATATATTGAGCAATCTAGTATTTATATTTTTGAGCCATTTTGACCATTTAGATGACTGGTCAGTGACTTTCCTTTTTGTCGGTATTAGATATAGTTAAGGCAGATGTAATTAGCTTGGTTTTATCCTGGTATTCTATTTCCTTTACCAGATTTTTAACTTTTCGGTAAAATATTAAGTAATCTAGTATTTATAATAGAGCGCCATTTTAAACCCTTAGACGGCAGGTCAGTGATTTTCCTTTTTGTCGGTCGTAGATATAGTTAATGCAGATGTAATTAGCTTGGTTTTATACTGGCACTCTATTTCCTTCTACTAGATTGTCAAGTTTTCAGTAGAATATTAAGTAATCTAGTATTTATAATTTGGCACTCTATTTCCTTCTACCACTTCTTCTACTCTTCAGTAATATATTGAGCAATCTAGTATTTATATTTTTGTGCCATTTTGTCCATTTAGATGACTGGTCAGTGACTTGCCTTTTTGTCGGTCGTAGATATAGTTAATGCAGATGTAATTAGCTTGGTTTTATCCTGGTATTCTATTTCCTTTACCAGAATTTTAACTTTTCGGTAAAATATTAAGTAATCTAGTATTTATAATAGAGCGCCATTTTAAACCCTTAGACGGCAGGTCAGTGATTTTCCTTTTTGTCGGTCGTAGATATAGTTAATGCAGATGTAATTAGCTTGGTTTTATCCTGGCACTCAATTTTTTTCTACCAGATTTTCAGCTTTTCAGCAGACCATTAAGTAATCTAGTATTTATAATTTGGCACTCTATTTCCTTCTACCACTTTCACAACTTTTCATTAAAATTTTAAGCAATCTGGTATTTATAATTTGGCACCATTTTGACCACTTAGACGACTGGTGAGTGATTTTTTTTGTCGATCGTAGATATAGTTCATGCAGATATAATTAGCTTGGTTTTATCCTGGCACTCTATTTCCTTCTATCACTTTTTCAACTTTTCAGTAAAATATTAAGTAATCTAGTATTTATTACTTGGCGCATTTTGACCCCTTAAGCGGCTGGTCAGTGATTTTCGTTTTTGACAGTCATAGATATACTGAATGCAGATGTAATTAGCTTGGTTATTTCGGTATTTTGGGTATAAACAAAAATTGGGTTTTAACATATAAAATGTATGCCTACGTTTTTTAATGACAAAGGGGTGTGAATGTAAAAATCAATATAATATAGTGATGGACACAAACTAGGTTCGGTTCGGTTACAGGTTCGGTTCGATTTTTGAACCAAACCCGACTTTTTTTCTAACTGAACCACATGCTCAAGGTTCGATTTCTATTCAGGGCAAAAGGTTCGATTTTTAAATACAAGTTTAAACATTTTCACTTGAGTGTCTCAATCTTAATATCCCCACAAATGCACATTTTAAAAATCACTATAGTCGGAAAGAGGTCAACAGTTCTTTCGGTACTTAGATTGGCAGAGACTATAGGGGTCGGTATGGCAGTCTAAGACACACTACCGCGATGTGGAAAGCAACGGGAAACCACCACATTACCTCCCAAGTACACAGCGTACTTAAATTGAAATAAACATGATGGCATTCTCTGGGGTAAAAGATTCCGCAGTTAAAATAGTCCCTCATTCGAATCTCCGCGAGGGGACTACTTCGGAGGATGCTATCGGAAAGTCCAGAATAACAGTGGGAAACATTTTGCGAGTCGGACCGGGAATGTTAGAAGTATGAAGCAAGTAGGTAAGCAGAGAACCTAAAAATGGAAATGAATAGGTTAGCACTAGACATAGTAGGGATCAGCGAAGTTCGGTGGCCAGAGACGGGGGATTTTTGGAGTGGAGACTTCAGGGTAATTCATACAGGAGCAGAGGAAAGAAATTTGAGTGTGCGGATAGTTATGCGAAAAAAGATAGGATACTGTGTAGAAAATTACTTACAAAAGAACGAAAGAGTACCCATGGTTATATTGGAACCTAGACCGGTAAACACAGTAATAATACAAGTGTACATGCCAACCTCTAGCTACAGTGACGAAGAGGTAGAAGCGATCTACAAAAAAATCGAAGATATTATTAAAATACGTAAAAGAACATGAAAATTTAATAATTACGGGGGATTTTAATGCAGTGGTAAGTGAGGGTAGGGAAGGAGCAGTAGTAGGTTTATTTGGTTTAGGCACGAGAAACGATAGGGAAAGGCTGGTAGAATTTTGCGACAAGAACAATTTAATCATCACAAACACATTTTTTCAACATCGTGCTAGAAGACTATATATGTGGATAGATTACATTCTTGTCAGACAACGGATTAGGAATCAAGTAAAAGATTGTAGAAGCTACCCAGAAGCAGATATAGACACTGACCACAACATCGTAATTATGAAGGCCGCACTAAAATTTAAAAATTTGAAAAAAGAAACGGAAAAAGACACTTTGACTTGAGAAACTAAAAGATAAAGATATTCAAAAAAGATTCGAAAAAAAGTCAAGTAAATTGCTGAAAGATATCGGGAAAGTATCTGATACTAAGGAAGTAGAAACAGAATGGAATAACATTAAATCCAGCCTAGACATGGCGGCCAGAGATATTTTGGAATATACACAAAAAAAAAGAAACCATGGATAACAAAGGATATCCTAAATTTAATAGAAGAAAGACGAAAATACAAAAATAAATCAGACAAAACAGGAAAACAGAGATACAAAGCCATAAAATGGGAAATTATTTGCATATGCAGAAAAGCTAAAGAACAATAAATTGATGAAAAGTGCAAAGAGGTACAAACTAAGATGGAAGCAGGAAAGACAGATGAAGCATACAAACTAATTAGAATCAATTTTAGGGATATAAGACCGTATAGCAAAAATATAAAGGACGCGGGAAGAAACGTCATTATAGAAATTGTAGAGAAGGTGGGCAGATGGCAAGAATATATAGGGAATTTATATGCAGGAGAGGAACTAACGGCATTATAACAGGAATCAGACATTAAAAATGATAACTTGGGATATCCTATACTTAGAGATGAGTTTGAATCAGCATTAAAGGGTCTGATAAATGGTAATGCGTCGGGTACAGATAAGGTGCAAGCAGAAACACTGAAAGCCGCTGGATAAGCAGTAACAGAACGTCTCTTCCAACTCGTAAGCTATATGTATGAGACAGGCAAAATACCCAAAGATTTCAAACGTAACATCATAGTAACTATACTAAAAAACAAAAGCGCGGATGGATGTGAAAATTTTCGAACAATAAGTTTGACAGCACACGTGTCAAAAATATTAACTAGAATTGTACAAAGACGAATGGAAAAACGAGCTGAAGAAATACTAGGAGAATATCAATTTGGATTTAGGCGAAACAGGGGAACACGGGAAGCTATTTTAGCTTTGAGAGTGATAATGAAGAAAACAATAGAAAAAGGAAAAAGCGTGTATATAGGATTTGTAGATCTGGAAAAAGCATTCGACAATGTAAAATGGAAAAAAATGTTCGAAATACTCAAAAAGATTGGAATGAGTTATAGGGATAGATGAATAGTACATAGCTTATTCAAAGAGCAAATAGCAGTAATAGAATTAGAGAAGGAACGTTGAGAAGTAAACATTAGGAAAGGTGTGAGACAGAGATGTGCCCTATTCCCATTAATTTTCAACTTGAACATTGAAGAGGCGATAAATACTGCCAAATGCAGAAAGACATTTGGAATTACTATGCAGGGACAACAAATTGATATGCTTAGACTTGCAGATGATAAAGCAGAATTAGCATCTAGCAAGGAAAAGTTAGAACCTGCTCTTAATGAAATGAAAACGGTTCTAACAGAGATACGGTATGAAAATTAACAAAAATAAAACTAAAGTACTAGTATGCAAAAGAAGAAAAAATTAATCAAAAACAAGAACACAAATAGGTAACAATAACTTACAAGAGGTTAAATATTTCTGCTACCTAGGAAGTCAAATAACGCAAGATGGAAAAAGCGCAAAAAATATAAAACAAAGATTAGCACAAGGTCGTACTACATTTAACAAGAAAGAGCATCTACTGTGTTCAGAGACAACAAACATAGACATAAAGAAAAGATTGCTTAAAACATGTGTGGAGCACAGCACTGTACGGCTGTGAAGCCTGGGCAGTAGGTGAAGCGCACAACAAAAAGGTAGAAGCCTTTGAAATGTGGCGCTACAGACGTATGATGAAGATATCATGGACAGACAAAGTTAAGAACGAAGATGTACTAAAAATGGTAGGGGAAGAGAGAAATATGTGGAAAACGGTAAAAAATAGGAGAGATAGAATGATAGGCGACATACTACGGCATGAGGGAATAGTGCGAAATATATTAGAGGCAGAGATAGGAAAAAAGAGAAGAAGAGGTAGAACTAGGTTAGACTACTGCACACAGATAGTGAAAGATGTAGGCTGTAGGAATTTCAAGAAAATGTTTAGGCTAGCTCAGAATAGAAATCAATGGAGGTACGCTTTCAGCCAGTCCCAAGATGGATAAACTAATGACAAAAAAAAGTAACTGTACTTAAATATGATGAATATTATAAGCAACTGCAGGTATTGGTTGGGTAATATTCTCGAATAATGTTAATTGTGTGAAAAAATTTACTGTAAAACTATTCATTCGGCAAATGTTTAAGTGTTGAGGGATCTTGGCAGCCACAAGTTGCTTAACCCCCTTCATTAAATCTCGGTGAAATGGGGCATAAAATTATAAAACAATAGAAGGGGAACCGAGCTGTATACAATGGGCTGTGTGACAATTTCAGGAAACTGTGTAGGCTAGCTCGGAATATAAATAAGTGCAGGTACGTTCCCAACCAGTTTTGAAACAGAAAACCTAATGACAAAAAAATAAGCGCAGAGAAATCTGATGATTATTATAAACAACTACAGGTGTTGGTTGTAAAACTAATGTTGACTGTGCGAAAAGATATATTGGAAAAAATATTAAATCGGCAAGTGTTCAAGTGCTGGGGGAACTTGGCAGCCATAGTCTGCTTACCCCCTTTCACAACCACTAAATGTCAGAGAAATAGGGTATATAATTGTAAAACAATAGAAGGGGAACGAATTGCATCTAACAAGAAAGAACAGCGCCTATGATGAAAGACAACAAACATAGAAACAAGAAGAGAATTGTTGAAAGCATCTATGTGGAGCACAGCACAGTATTCCTATGAAATACAGGCAGTAGAAAGAGCAGACAGAAAAACGGTAGCAGCCTTTTGGAATGCTGTGCTTTAGATGTATGAGGATGATAGCATGGACAGACAAAGTTAATAACAAATAGGTTATAGAAATAGTAGGGGAAGAAGGAACAATAGAAGGGTAGGCTGTGCAAATTTCAGGGAAATGTGTAGGTTAGTTAGAATAGGAAACAATAAGGGTACGCGTCAAAACCAGTTCCAGGACTGAAGACCTAATGATAATGAGTCGGAAGCATAATGCTTCAAGCATTTAAGAAATATAACGATTTTTAAATGCACATTGGTAATCGAGTCTTATAAGTCAATTAATAGAACATGTATCAGGTATTGATGTTACACATCTAGTTCTACAAAATAAATTTTCCCATCCAAATGCCAAGCAGCACGCTGGTGGGTCAAAAAAGTTTTGGTTTTTTTTTTAATACATAGTATCAGAAAATAAACAAACTTGAAGCTTATTTCATTTAACGAACAGAAGTGGTATCGAAACCATCTTAAACACAGGCGCGGTTACAATTGGAGGATGTTAGATTGCACGTCTTATATATTTTCTCCGAGAATGAATTGTCCGTTTATTGTGAATACGTTGGCATATGGTAATTAGTAGTTTACATTTGCTAATACCAAAAAAATTAATAATTTATCTTTTATAAATAATCCAACTATATTCTTTATTAAAATCCTAGATTGCTGTAGCTACAGTCTACAAAAACGTCATTGAGTGTTGAAAAAGTAGATACAGTTTTTTTGTTTTGGAAATCAACATTGCTTGTCTCAAAAATTAATCAGTTTTTTTTTAATTTATAGATTGTTAAACGTATTTCATTAGTGTAATTTAGTTGCTATAAAAATTTATTATTTACGTTATTAATTATTCAAAAGTGTTTCATTAATCTTGGTTTACAAAAATGCCGTTTACGTTTACTCTAGACATTGATATGTTATTGGTTTATGTAGAAAGTAGGATACACGCTCGAATGGCTGCTCTTTTATACCATGAGCGTATGGCATATGGTATTTCCCAGATTAGAACGCAAATTGCGCACCGGTTTCTTCCCCAACAAACAACATGTATCACACCAAAATCCAGTCAAAACAAAGGGTAGTATCATTAATGTACTTGCATTGGCTGGGATCAATTCCAATACTTTAATTAAAAAATCAACTACAGAGCTAGGAATTAGGAAAAGTATTGTTCAGGTGATAGTGAGGTAATTCAAACATCATCTATTTAAACTGCATTTAGTTCAGGAGTTAAAGCCTACTGATTTCGACCGAAAATTACAATTTACATCATTAGCAGATATTATGATACATGATAATTCTAAATTTTTAAATCAAATATCTTGGAGTGATGAAAGTCGGTTGCATAACAACGGTGTAGTAAATAAATACAACGCTCACGGTTCAACATACGAGATTTCAAACATTTTGGGGTATAAATGTATTGGATTATTTAATGGTCATTTTATTGTACCATACTTGTATGAAGGTTTATTCACTGGAGCAAGGTATTTACATTTTCTACAAAATACGTTACCTGAGCTTATGGAAGACATTCCTTTGGCAGAACGGAATATACTTATCTGGCAACAAGACGGTGCTCCACCATATAATGCACGCGTAGTTGCTGAATATTTAAAACAACTATTCCCAAATAGATGGATTGGTACTTACGGACCGATACCTTGGTCGGCCCGATCACCGGATCTCACACCACTGGACTTTTTTGGTGGGACTAGTATTAGTCTACCAAACACAACCTGTATATTTATATGGTCCTAAACAGCGTATTCGTTGGGCCTGCCGTAGCATTAAGCAAGCTATGATTCACGCTGCATGCAGAAAAGTACTTTCAGGACGTTTTGAAGCTTGCGTAAAATCGGCAGGAAAGAATTTTAAAGATTTGCTTTAATTTATTAAAACGAATAAATGTGTTTTAAAATTTGTTATTTTCCGTTGTGTAAATTTATAATTATAAAACATAAATTCTTAATTTTTTTGGTGTTAATAAATAAAAACTACTAAGTATGATATGTCGTCGTATTCACTTTAAATTGGTAATTCGTTTTCGATAAAAGTATACAGGGAATGCAATTTAACAATAAACAGTTGTGGATGATTTCCAAGGGATTGTAAAGGCAAAAAACATTTTTCAATACATCATTAGAAAGGTATTGGTGTGCCATTGATAACAGTTTTTCTTTATTCTTTTATCTTTTCCAATAAGGTAGATATTTCCTGTATACGATAACTAGGCACACTGTATATTAAATAAAATACATTTCTACGTTTCTGCGTATTCTAGTAGATTTAAAAATTTATTTCATATACATACTGTCAAAACAGAACTAAGGCGTAACTCACCAATTTTAAATATATTATCCATGTACAATTTGTTTCCAGAAAATAGTTCATTAGGATTATTCCCCAGCAACATATATAAATTTAAAAAGAAATTGCAACAACGGTGTTTCAATCAAGGCTAGATATTTATCACAAAGCGCATAAGAACGAGCGCACACACACACGCACGTACACGCACACGCACACATGCACACACACTCGCGCGCGCATACACACATATATATTAATGTAATTAGTATATTTAAGATTATATGAAGATATCTTTATTTGTATATGAAATATGTAATTTGGGCTTGCCTTGTATATTTCAACTTTAATAAATTAAATTAAATTTAATTTGTCAATACATATTGTTCTCATTAAAATTACTGAATTGGCGTATAAAGCTTTATGTGTTTTCTTTCAATACAAATCATTTGAGTAGGTATTGCTTTGAGACGAACCCTCTCCCCTTGTAAAAGATATTAGTCGCCGTTTTGTTCGGTATTGCTCACAGTCCTATTATACCAAGCTTTTGTTTGTTTTCATCAGCCCATATCCTATACATCATTTTCGGAAGCATCTAAAACAATTTCTTTGGTCCTCGCAATCAATTTTCTTAGGTCAAAGCAAACTTGGTTTAAAATAGAAACAATGCCCTTTATGATATTTTATTTTACTTCATTTTTTATTTTTAAACAAACTGGGCAACCAACAGGACTGATGAACAATCCCAATTGTAGGACGCTATAATAATAAATTACATAGAAAAACAATCGTTACCTCAAAAAAGTCTACAGAAACTAAAATTTAATTAAACTTATGAACTATTTAACAAGCACCATATTATACAGTTTAACATTTTAGCTCGGCATTAATTGAGATTAATATTTAATTCTCAAGTATCTAAGGTATTCAGCAATAATAATTCGGAGGCTTTAAAAGTTATTGGCGAAGAAGATAAAAGATCAACATCAGCAGCTAAGGCGTTATATGATTTTAACGCCCTATTAAAAGATGAATTCGTGTAAAAAAAAGTGTTGTTGGTAGGTAGCGATCCTAAACAGTGCTTCAGTTTTTAATATTTATGTTTACGTATAATCTGCAATCAGTGGACGATACTAAGTTTTTAATGGTTTTACAGAAAGTACACATCAGACAAAATCCGCCTATGAACAAGACTACGCAAACCATATTTCTCTAGGTTAAATGAGTAAGGTTTAAAATAGTAAGATTTAAGGAATATAAAATTATGATTTTTGATACATTATTTCTATATCTTTTCAATACGATCAATGTACTTTTTATAAAATGGATTCCAAACTACAGAGGCATACTCAAGGTATCTTCTTACTAATGTATAATATAAAGTTTTAAAGGATAAAATATTTCTGAAACTAACTGTAATACGTAACATAAAACCAAGATTTTAATGCACTGTAAACGTGATGCGACTAACATGTTGTTCAATAATTAATTTTGAATCAATAATTACGCCCAATCTTGCGCTTCTTCGACTATTGTGAGTTTATGATTCTCAATATGATAATTAAAAAAGCTTACCCTTATTGCTTCTACTAAAAGTGATCTGAACACATTTATTCAAATTTAGAGACAATTTGTGTATATTACAGTACTTAAGAGCTCATCACAGCAGGTTACCTACCATCTGCTGTAAAAGCGCGGGTTAGGGTGAGGTAGCATAGGGTGGGACGAAATGTCAAGATGTAGAAATTCATTAGAAAAGGATATTATGTTTAATACTCAGCCTACTTGGTTTATGAAGTGCCAGGGAGCACATATAGATGGCAGTGTTGAGGAACTTATTAGTCCAGTTATAAACCTCACAGATATTTTAATTATACATATCCTCTAACATTTATAACCAGTGAAAACCTTTGAAATTCCGATATCTTATGTAAAAAAAATTATTAGGGAACAAGAAATTACAAGATTTAACATTCCTACGTTTGCATCGCACAGTTATTTTAGAATTTCTAATATACAATTGACAAAGCTGTTATATTAATTAATTGGCTAATAAATGGAAAAAACAGAATAATGGTTTAAACGTATTTCTAATAAAAAATGATTACGTAAAGTGTCAAGTGGGTTTTGATTACAGTTTGTGAAAAGCTACAAATATTGGTTTGGTTTCTTTTCTTATCACGCTTTCGTTTCCTTTATCATTTTCTAACGACGAAATAATAAACAAAGTGTACTGAATCGGACACAGTAAACATTCCTCTAGTAAAATAAAAATGCATGTCTTGCATTTTTAAGTAGTCCAAAGTTTGTTTAACTTTTATTTATTTACGTTTTGCATGCAGCTTGTCAAATTTTGTTCCATCGCAATTGCGTATGGAAGTTTGTGAATGGTGAATTTGTACCATAATGAACAAAAGTACATTTTACGTGTATTACAGAAGTTTGAGGGTAAAAAAACTTAACTAAACATGGTTTGTAAATTATAATTAACCCTAAAAATTTTTATTACATTATTTCTTATTACTACAGAAGCCTAAATATGAGCGAAATATTACTGGTGGCTTTTTAAATTTATTGCAAAACATTAATTGAACTTGAGCATAAACAATTAAACAATTAAATTAAATAATTCTGTGTTTAATCTTTTTTACAAGTCTTACACTACTCAAACTGGGGGAATACAAATTACCTACGTCACTAAATAGGAAACCCAATAAAAATTTATATAAATCCAAGGTTTATGAAGAACAACTCATTTCTATAATTGCTGAGACGCTAAATAATATCCATGATGAAAGTTATAAATAGATTTGCGAGCAATTACGACTATAGTCGAATACTTTCATAAGGATAGCTTGATCTCAATAGATGTTTGTTGTGTTAGTTTTATATAACATGTATTCAAACCATTTCTGTTTTACAATAGTGTGTGACATGAAAAATCTGAATTTTTCTACAGCAGCACATTGCAGGTGCATTGTTCTAAAAAATACTAATATTTAATTTATTCGATAAATAAACTTAATTGTAGTGTGCAATTTTGATGAAAATTCATAAAAATTATTCACACATTTGGGAAACTTACTGGTTTTGTTTGAATCGCTCCATCAGCAAAAAAAAAAATTTTCAGTTAAAAAAAACTTAAATGACTTTCCCACATAGACAATTATTTAATAAGTAACTTTGATTAAAACCGTTTTTTATTTGGGTAGCTATTAGGAAAGAAATTTGGATCTTTAGAAATTTCAAGATGGCCGCTACTGTGATGAGATCTTAAGCAACTTGTCCTGGTCACATTGCAGACTTAAAGAATCATCTAGAAAAACTATAGATTTATATACTTTCAAATCGTCACCATACAATTAAAATTATGAATACGTATAGCAGGAGAAAATATCATTGATAAAAATTACAAATAGTAGGGGACGTAAGTGTGAACTCTGCGGCACTTTAGATATATGATTAGAACATGAGCTTTTAATGGAAACAGTTTCAAACCTATTAGATATATATGAAATAAACCACCGTAACAAGTTACCGTATATACCAAATGTCTAAAGTTTCATAATTAATCTTGGGAGATGAACTTTGTCAAAAGTTTTTACAAAATTGGTATACGCCGCGTTAACTTTTAACCGGTTATCTAATGATTCAAAAATGTAGTGGACATAAGGTGCAATATTTGTAACGACCAACTTGCCGCTGTAGAAACCGTGCTGCTATGGTAAATTATTCAGCGTTTAACACGAAAGAATATTCCTCATAAATAATTGTTTCAAATACTTTACAGACTGTAGGTACTACTGTACTGTACTCAGAGGCGGTTCCAGGCCCGGGCGGACTGGGCGGTTGCCCTGGGCCCCACGCTAGTGTGGGCCCCGCGCTGAGGGAAAATTTATGGAAAATTAATGTTCTAAGAAAGGGCCCCAGACCAGAAAAAAAAACTTAAAATATATACACAATAGTTTAATGATTCTTTTTATTTAAAAATTACTAAGAACAGAGGAATTTTGGAACTATGGTTTTCAAAAGAATGAAATATGTCGAATAGAGGATTATAATATACTACTTATACGACGCTCCACACTCGAACACAAAACTTTCTTAGTACCAATTTAAATAAACTTGCGTTTTTTGTTTGCAGTCTTTAAATAGAAAAAAAGCTAACGGCTTAGAGGTCTTTCAAAACTCATGGGCTGTTGCGCAGAAACCAATTTAAGTTATTTACGTTAAAGTGCGTCCTAAAAACATTTGCAACTCAGCTGTTGCGTATTAAGATTTGTGGTTCTCTATTAATTTTTTTGATTATTATTTATGAGGTTTCAGCCATGATTCAACTTCAACCAGTTTTTTCAAAACTACTGCAACTCAGTCTAGTTTTTTATTTGTAGGTATAATAAAGGTTTCAATTTAGTTAGAGGAATAACGTTTGGTTTTTACAGGTTATTTTGTTATTTCTGAGCTTTTAATTTTACAATGAGTAACCGAAAGAAAACAGTTCACAGTCAAGGAAGACAAATTATTTATAGTGTGTAAAGTTTATGAGAAAAGAAAAGAATGGAATGCCTGTCATTCCTTTGAATAATTTACAAGAACAAGTAGCGACAGCAACTGGAGTTGGACTAAACACTGTCGAGCGAATTATTTCAGAAGAAAGAAAATTAATAAGAGAAGTCCTAAATCTAATGCGGGCCAATTTGAGGATAGTGGTAGTAATTTTATGATTCTATAAAATATGCATTCTTAAAAAATAGTAGTACATTGGCTGCCAAGAGTTTTAAAAAATTTAGTTTGTCTATTTTTAACCACACACGCACGGAAACAATAAACAATACACTAAAAAAGTTACAGGTTCCGCATACAAACATTGTTCTTTTATAATTTATATTATGTTGATAAATTACTGGTTATGCAATCCACATAGCATAGCAGTTGAGTTAATTCAGAATACGCATCCGGAAATTAAATGTTTTTAGATTTTACTTATATTGTATTGTTCTTTTTTTTTATACGGTACCTCTCGCTTCTTTCATTGCGCATCTCACAGCCCATGAGATTTTGAAACACCTATACATTAAACGTAAACATATGTATATGATGCACCTGTAAATCTTTTAATGAAAAAGCTGTCTTTAAATTGTAGGCGGCTCCGTGGCGTAGTGGTATGTGTGTGACTACTACGCCCAAGGTCCCGGGTTCGAATCCCGACACGATCCGCTTGAAAAATGTTAGGCGAGCATTTTTCACAAAAATACACCCTCGTTCGGATGAGAGGTAAAATGGAGGTCCCGTGTGTGAGTGTTGTCACGCACGTTAAAGATCCCTACCTTGCTTGGAACAGCAAGGGTTCGGCAAAATTCAAAATTTTCCAGGTAAAAAAAACTCGCTTCCTGGCCAATGTAGTACCTTCGGGTGGAGCATTGGAAAATCAAATGTAATGTCTTTAAATTGTAGTCCCCTATTCATAAAATAACGAAAACTTAAGTCGAGTTTTACTAACGTTTAAATGCGTATATCTAGAACTTGTTTATGTCCACTGCCCTTCTGCAGCTAGCACTCCACAACAATATCCCCCGTGGCGAATAATTTCTAGTCGACAGTTACTCATCAATTCATCATTACGCATTGTATCGGCGTCAGTCAAAATGTAAAGTCGTTTATTGTGGCAGTATTCGATTTGAATCTTGATTACTTTGGGCTGCGTTTATTTCTTGCTTTGTTGTAACTACTTTAACCTGTCTTTTGTTTGATAATATTATCGTTGGTTATATTTAATTATACAGTTTAAAAATCAGAGTAGATTGTATTTCTTTGTTTGAGATCAGATTAAGCTACAATGACCTCTCGTGATATGATTGTGGCAGTTCAAAACGGAAAAAATATCAAAAACAAAAAAAATTTGAATCAATATTAAGTGGTTCTTTAAGAAAATATTTCAAGACTGATAAAATTGCTGATGAAAAGGAGAGCTTGTGTTTACAAAATTCAATGAATAAAGAAGCAGAAGTTATTGTTGCTGCATTGGCAAGACCTAGTAATCAGAGTGACACCCACTTCGGAAACAAAGAAATACTGGATTCACCTTCACCTATACATTTGCCACTAAAAGATATTGAAGCGGACTTGGACCACCACTAGGAAACCAATGTCCTATCAACAAATATCACTGCAAGTGACCCATTTTTATGGCCTACACATTTGAGTGACTTAGATCTTAATAGTATAGTTCAAAAAGGCCCTGTTCGAGTCTACAACAAATATTACCCCAATAATGAAAGTGTACGAAATTTTAGTAACACTCATTACTTAAAAACATTGATAAACGGTGAACAGTAAGAGAGGCGTTGGTTACTTTATTCAGAGTTCAAAGACGCTGTTTACTATTTTGCATGTCGTTTATTTTCCCTAAGACTTACTGTTACTACTATTAGCGCTTTTGGATCCATTGAAAGTATGAGTGGCTGGAAGCATTTATCAGAGGTGCTCAAGAGTCACCAAAACAGCAAATTTCACAAAGAATACATGATGAAATGGCTAAATTTAAAAAACTACCTATTTTGTGGAAAAACTATAATCACAAACCCAGATTCAGATTCGAGTTGAACAACAGCGTTGGAGGACATTTTAGAAAGGTTATTACCCATCGTACAATTTTTGGCTACTCATAACTGGCTTTTAGAGGACATGAGGAGAGGTTGTTAGATTCAAATTCCAGTGGCAATTTTTTGGATTTAGTGAAATTTATTGCACAATTTGACCCAACTTTGCGCGAGCACTTGCACCATGCTATGAACAAGACAATTGCCAGAAACCACTACTTCGGCAAAAAATATTCAGAATAAATTTATTGAGATAATGGCCAATCATGTTAAAGATAAAATAGTGCATAAAGTGTTAAAGAGTAAGTACTACACAATTATTCTGGACTGCACACAGGATATTGCTCGGATTGAGAAATTATCTATCATTTTGAGAATAGTAAACCAAAACACTGCGGAGATCGAAGAATATTTTCTGGAATTCGTAGCTGCAGAAAAAACGACAGGTAAAAAGCTGGCCGACTACGTAATAAACAAGTTAGAACAGTTAAGTTTGTCCCTTGCTAACTGTAGGGGACAACGATGTGATAATGGCGCCAACATGCGAGGTAAAACAGTGGCGTACAAAGAAGGCTACTCAACATAAACCTCCTCGCGTTCTTTGTACCATGTGGTAGCCACAGCTGGAATCTGGTGTTGGGAAACTCTGCTTCATCGTGTGTTCAAGCGCGGATATTTTTTGGTCTTTTGCAAAGACTATTCACTATTTTCTCTTGCTCAGGTGAACGAAGGAGTATTCTCAAGGCGCATGTCAACATTTCTCTGAAACTCCTTTCCGAAACGAGATTTGGAGTGCAGAAGTGAATCTGTAAAAGCTGTGAGGTACCAACTAAGCAACGTTTGTGACGCTTTGACAAGTCTCCGTGAGTGTAGTACAGACTTTGGTTTAGTTAGTGAGTGTCAATCGTTAGAAAACGAAATCACCACATATGACTTTGTTGTGCTTTTTGTAGTGTGGTATGACATTCTTGTCAAAATACGTACTATCAGTAAGGTTTGGCAAAATGTAAATATGCATTTGGATGTGGCAGTTAGACACGTAGAAACATTTGTCAAGTGGTTATATGAATACCGTCTCAGTGTACTTTAATTTGGCGTTGGTAACAGCAAGAGAAGCAGCGGAAGATGCTGGTATTGAAAACATATTTAAGACTACTAGAAGACAGCGTAGAAAGAAAATGTTTTTGTATGAAAGGGAAGACCAAGATCCCGTGCTTTCGCCTGAAGACAATTTCAAAATAAACTATCTTCTGCTGTCAGTAGATGCAGTACGAACGAGTTGTCAGCCTAGATTTGCAGCTTTGAAGTCCTATGAAAACAAATTTGGCTTTATGTACCACATTAAAGGCCTTCGAAACATGAGTGATGAAGACCTGATGAATAATTGTAAGGACTTACAACTTTCGCTGAGCGACGGACATAAGCATGATATCGACGCTGTGGAATTGTTTGAGGAGCTGAAAATGTTGGTTCTTGTCTACGATGGAGATCAAGACGATGTACTTTCACTTCTTAAGTAAATTACACAAAACAGTTTGATAGATGTTTATCCAAACGTTAATGTTGTATTAAGAGTAATATGTACAATTCCTGTCACAGTAGCAGCTGCTGAAAGAAGTTTTTCCAAGTTAAAGCTATCAAGACCTACCTAAGAAATACCATGACACAAAATCGACTATCGTCTTTAGCCCTTCTCTCCATAGAAAACGAGTAAACAACCAGTCTCGATTTTAGTGAACTCATAGAAGACTTCAGTCGAAAAAAAGCCGCAGGGTTACATTTTAATGAAGTACATTAATGGGAACAATATATTGTGTTGAATGATAAATAAGTATAGGTGTTGTAATCTCTTTTTTTGAATGTTGTAGTTAGATATTTTCCACCCTGATGTAAAATCTCTTTCTTACTAAGTACACTATGTTTGTTATATTTTGTATTATCTATTAGAGTTATAATACTTTCAATATTTTGCATAAATCTATTGTACTTGACTACTAATTGCTTTACATTCGGATTCAACAAAACTACCGTTTCTTATGTTTGGTTCAAAAAATGTCCTTAATTTCTGCTGTTGTTATTGGTACAATATCCAAATTTAATTCTGAATTCATAGTGATAATGGCTTAACGTTGTTTTAGAAGAAAAGTATCTTTTAGTACTGTAGTAAATGTGTTCTTATTTCTCTTCTTTCAGAATAAACCCACGCATTGTTTGCAATATGATTTTTCAAAAATTATATTACCTCATATACTGAGGTTTTCTAGGAATTTGATTGGTTGCATACCCCCCAGGTCATACTTGCTTTGGTTCGGCCCTCAACAATAAATAGCCTAGGGCCTCGCATAGTCCAGGGCTGCCACTGACTGTACTGTACTACTAAAACTGTAGGTCTATATATTTATCAACTAAGGGTGTTTCCAGATTTGAACACTAAAGCGATACGTACTTTCTTGCAGCATAGTGGAAAAACACCATCACTTAACTGTCTATTATGTATTAAAAACACAGGTTCAACTATAAATTCTCAAGAATTTTTATAAATACGGAAGGAATTCCATCAAGACCCGCTCCTTTATTTACATCTAACTTGTTTATCGATTTAAGAACTTGAAAACGTGTAATAGAGTAGTTTGAATGGAACAATAAAAATTACATTATAATGTAATTAAGGGCCGCTATGCTTGTGACCACGACCCCAATGCTCCACCCGAAGGTACTACATCGGGTTTAAACGCGAAAAATAAACGTTGTTACGTTTTTTTTTGGCGTGGCAGCCACGTTGGGCGCCAGAAATTTATGTTACGTGAATTCGTGGCAGTCTCTGTTCGGGCGCCAAAGTTATGCTACGTTGGCTCGTAGCCGTGCGTAACAAAATGAAAATCAGAAAAAAAAATGACCGGGCTCAATCGGAGATTCGGGGGGGTCGTAGAAAGCAGACCAACATACCATGTATGCGGCGGTAAGGAGTTAGCGATAATACCTGCAATAAAATTAATTAGTTAAGCAAACCTGAAAAAAAAAGAATAAGCATAGCAGCAATGAAACGTCTAAGTTATTCAGTACTTTGTAGAATGTAAATAAAAGAAACTGTTTAGATAAACTATATAATATAACAACGATAAAAGCAATACAGAAAAATGTTTAGTACAAAGTGAGGTAGTATTGAGGAGTAGCAGAAACGTTTCCTCACACACCAATTAAACATAAATCAGATAAAATGTTGACAAAAGATAAATAGATAAGACACAATTGGTATGAGTAATTTAGTAGTATTGATTTTCTTTCTTTCTTTTTTCTATGTTTTAAAATAGCATGCAAGTCTATTGTAAAAGGTATCAGAACGACAAAGATATGGTAAAGCAACGGATAGATATTTAAAGTAATAACCAGTAGGAAATAGTTCAACTTACAAAAGTCCTTCAGCAACGCTTCCTTGCAACTGAAGTGTGAGATTCAACGATGTCCTGCACTAACGAAGCACTTCACCCTTGACACGTGAGGGTGTTGATGGAACTTATCACACGTTACACTAATCACACCTACGTATTTCACGGTGTTAGCAGCAGACATTATCACGCGTCGGGACTATGTAGCCTTCATAAATTTCTTGGTAATTCTATTTCCTAAGACAACAAATTCGAAATACTCTGAAGCACTAGTTTAATTTCAACTGGGACCAAAGGTATATTATTTTCATAAACATCCCAAAAAGCAGTGAGAAATTTCAACCAATTTTAATAAATGTTTAATAAGTAACTCTATAAATATTTACATATCCAAATTACTATTAAAGAATTACAGTTTCAAATTCGTTCATAAAATAGCAAATATGCTTGTGCTTTAAGTACTCTTTTTTCGGGTACTTCTAAAACATAAGAGTCGTTAACATAATACCACTTTCCTGGCAGAATTTCAGCATTGGCTTTGCTATTTTCGCAAGATAAAGGCAATACGCCATTTTGATATTGAAATAGAAATTGCCAACGGTAACTGTTGTTGTCTAAAGCAGTTCTTATTTTTATATATGCGTCATAATGTCCTTTGTGAATTGAACCGCTATGTTGCACAACACCATATAATGCATATAACACTTTAGTTTGATTATCAATTGAACAAAATGGCGTTAAATCCAGTAACAGGGGAAACGAAACATATTTATTCACCTTTGCAGATCGGAGTCTTAAAACCCGAAATCGTTTTAAATGTAAAATCAATATAGCAGGAGGACTACATATTAGAAGTTGTTTAGTTGCGTTTGTATAAATAAATCCTTTTTTAGTTTCACCATGTTTTTTGTGCAAAAATTGCAACTTACTTTATTATTTCCAAAAAGCAGATCAGAGTCTGTGAATTGGCTTAAGCAGGATTGTATGGAATATTCATCTGCATATGTATCATCGGTTTCCTTATCGTTATTAAAAGGCTGTAAAATTTCTCTTTTCGATATTGGCAAACTTAGATCAAAAAAGAATTCTTCTTGACGTGAAATATGTTTACAGTCTTGGCACTGTAATGTACTGACTAAGACTCCTCTGAATATTTGTTCAGTTGGTAGTTGTAACTCAGAAGCCTGCTTTTCATAAAATTTTATAATTCTTTCTTTATCACTTTCACAAGATGATGGATCTATTTTACAACTAAACCTCCATTTTTCTAAAATTACGGTTTGATACCTTTTTAAGTCATTTTCACTCAATATTTCTAATAAATGTCGTAATAGTTCATGTGAGTCATGTTGTTGACCATCAGAAAACTGTGGTATTCTTTCTGTGACTCTTGAAAATAGCGTACTTGGATCATAAATTTCTGGTCTATCATTTTGTAATTTTTTTAACGTTTGTGATAAAATATGTGTTAATGGTAGCCATTCTTCTAAAGTCCCATTAAGTGGGCCTAACACCAATGAATCTTTATCATCTGGATTTAACCTCCCGCCAGGAAGTTTAAAATATTGTCCTGGCTTTGAAGTTTCAAGAAGTAATTGTAATAAGTATGGTGTTTGTCCAAGACATTGTAAATGGAATTGAAAAACACGTATTGCCCAAATTTACTAATCCACATGCTTTTGGGAAGTTATTTTTTATTATAGGTCGAAGGGTTAAATTATTATTTGTTGGTGGTTGCCGTTCTTTCGTTTCAGGACTAGGGTGTTTGTCTTTGTCATGGTCTGTTATGTTTGCAATTGGGGCATCTTGTAGTGGTTTTAGATCTTTTACATCTTTATGGAGATCATCGATTATCGTGTTTATGTAACGTCCCATTATTAATTTACCACTGTCATCAATATCTGTTTGTTGATCTTTTCTGCTTGTTCATCAAGTGAAAATGGTTTTGTATTTTATTTTGTATATTTACAATCTTGAGTATATTTTCTTCTAAAATGGATTTATTGGTTTGATAAGTAATATTTGGAACTTTTGTGATCATTTGGTGATTTTCCCTGTTATAAATTCGAAATGTATTGCATTGTGGTAAAATGCCATGTATTGCAGCAGCATTACCACGTTGAATTTCTATTGAGAGTCGCTGCCAAAGGAATATTGTGGATCTTTGTTCACATGTTGCTATTTTAAGTCTATGACCTAGGTTGTTTATTAGTTGTCGAGTTAACTCACCAGCGACTCCCATAGTCTCGAAAGCAATTGGAATAAAGGTGTAATTTTGGCCAATCTCTATATTTATTAATTTTACATCTTTCAGCTTCAGCAACAGCTGCTCCACATGTTTTACTTGTTGAAATTAAATGTGAAGGAGCTAAGGTGTCTACTACAGTTGTGTCCCAAGCCAACGACCGACCTTTCTCCCATGGTATTATTGTTACACCATCAGGTCTCTTATTATCTCTTAAAGTACCTAAGGGTTCGAGAACGGATTGAATTTGTAATTTAGCAAGAGATCGTGCTATTACTTGGTTTAACGATTCGTGTCTGGATAATCGACCAATTGTGTTCTTGTTACAGCTTAAACCATGAGAGGCTGTACAATCTACGAAAACACCACAAGAACAAGTAAAGGGTTCACAAACTCTTGCACCTAAGCGTAACGCTACACATATACGTATTGCTTCGTTCGGTAGGACTGTTCCAAGCTGAGAAGAAGGGAGTGCATGTAACCATTGGTAGCTTTCCTTTTGTGATACTGCTTTTAAGCGAGCAATGGAACGAATGTCGCTGGCTTTTATCAAATCGTTGTACCTGCTTTCTAGTAAATCCGATTCCCAAAATTTCTGCGAGCTTAGTGATGACAAACTTATATTTTCCTTGTCTGGTATGGGTCTATTTAGTAAAATCAATGCTTCAGACAAACCGGTTAAGGTTAAACTAGGCGTTTTTAAAATGTCTGAAACAAGATTGGTTGAAGCGTGTATTGATGCTATAAAACAAGGTAAAGCTAAGTCTGTTATTTTTCTTATGCCAAGACCACCTAGATGGCATGGTAGAGTTGCTTGATTGTATGCCATATCATCCATTATTATATTTGTTATATTCTCTAAGCAATTTCGAAATATGTCATCAAACGGTTTTAATAGGTCCATATGTTGGTATAACTGTGAACAACGTAGAATGTAAGTAAGTTTAGGACCAGCGCTTAAACAGTTTTCATTAAATATAGAGCTGCATGTGTGTCAAGAATTTGCAATCTACTGCACATAAGTTTGCAGGTAGATATTTTGTTTAGTAAGACATTTTAGCTGCCAAAGTTAACACTGGTGCACCCAAAATCTCAAAATCGCAAGATTTAACTTGTTTAATTCCGGGAATCAATTCATTTATAGATGAAAGGGTGGATGTTGTATTGTTGTTTTGATTGATTAAAACTTCACATTTGGTAGTGTTCAAGTTTAATCCGCTTATTTTGGAATATTCAATTACTTTTATTATATCTTGAAGTACTGTATCTATTTTTCCGCCGATTGTACCATCATCGAGATACCACACATTAAGATCGGAGATTAAAGAATGTGTAAGTTCCATAATTGATAAACTAAACAACAAAGGTCCTAATGGGTCACCCTGTTGTACACCGCATTGAGATTTTATGAGCCTGTTGCCAAATATTAAGTTGGATTGATTTCTATAAGCTTGCCATATAAATGGAAACAAACTGGGTATTTCGCGGTGAACTATGGACAACATGTGATCTCGTCGTAATGTGTTAAATGCGTTTGCAAAGTCAAACTTGACAATCACTTCGGCATCTGTGTTAATCTCAAGAAAAGTGCGGGTAGCATGTACAGCAGCTTCTGCGCCACCTCTAACACCAAAACCAAGTTGAATTGGTTTTAATTTTGCACTTGAAACCTCATGGACTATGTTGCAAGCGATTTTGGCTGCAACTCGTCGTAAAGTATTACCGCATGCAATTGGACGTATTCCTCCATCTTTTTTAATTAAAGCGGTTAATGAGGCACCATAAAATATTGGTAAAACTGATTTTGGTAATTTACCATCTAAAACATTGTCGATAAATTTGGCAAGTGCTTCTAAAAGGGTTGTTGTAACAGCACTGTTAGAAATTGCTAACAGATCTAAAAGATGTCGTGGTCTAAGACCATCAATTCCACCGGATGAACTTCGAGGAAAGCTGTTGATTGCCTTTTTTACTGTTTCGTGTGATGTTAGACGTAGGTAATTTTGAGATAAATAATCATCAGAAGGACTGGATGGATAATTGGTCTGGTAATCCATTGGTGGATGTTTGGATTCTAAGGCAAGCCATGTTTCAGGACAATTATTTGCAACTTTATCATTTGAGCACAGAAGTTGAGCTGCACCGCTAATGTCACCTTCTGATAATTTTTGTGTCACTTGTTTACACAATTTATTTGTGTTTTCTTTTAAAGGTATTGTTTTTGTAGCTAGTTTTTCTGCACTGTTGCATGATGTTTTAAGGAATAGTTTTATGGTATCAATGTCATTCTTTTGAAAGTAGACTAAGTTTTGTTTCACAAGTGTTGCAAGTGAAACTTGCTTTAGCTTTCTAGGTGGGATATGAAGAACACATATAGTAAAAAGTAGTAGCCTTGACCATGATTGCAAATCATTTCTAGCCGTAGTGTTTCTGAGTAGATTTGACAATTCGTCACTAATGGCCACTCTAGCACCTTTGGGTATAAGACGTAAAATTTTAAATATTGTTTAGCCTCGGATAGTAATTCAATCAGTTCTTGAACTTCACAATTTTCAGTGTTAACAACAGCATTTCTCGAAATTTCTTCTGTATCGTGGTTTGATAAAACATATTTTGGTTCTGACATAGAATGATCATCTTTCTTTGTTAAACAGTGTGACTTGGTGTGATGTTGTTTTAAGCCGCGTTTAGAAACTGAGTTGTAACCACAAATATTGCAAGTAACCCAGTCATTTGAGGATTATGAGAATTATTAGTTAGCTCTGTAGGGTTTGAAAATCGTCTTCTGAATACTTTATATTGCATTTTTTTATTATCGCTTGACTGCTTCAACATTCTATAGTTGGTTTACTTTTATTTGAAAAATAAGCAATTTGTTATGTTTCAGTGAAATATGTAATTCTCAATCGGTGTGAACTAGTACCAGGAGAAGCACAATTGTAGATCAGGTATTTCTTAATATATAAACTATATTCGTTGGTAGATCCCAATTTTAAGAATCATTAATATCGAATATTTCATATCTATCCATATATGCCAATATCAAAACTCAAATGTACATTATGTTCCTTTATCATTCGTAATATGTAATCCATTAAAATATTTTGACAGGCGTCATTTCAAAATTATATATTTCTTTTAAAATTATAAATTAAATCATGTGAAACGTGACACAAACGTTTGTACACAATCTTCATAAACTTATTAACAATAATAAAACGGAATAATATAATATGTAAAGATAAAAACACTTATAAAAATAAAATTTGTTCAGTATTTGACAGCGCGTTACACATAACCAATACCTTTGTAAGCCGGTAATCTGTTATATTTCACCAATAACGAAATTTGCGCAAGCAATGATCTATTTTAGATTCTTTGTTGTTAGAAAATTCAGAAACTACAGTATCACTGTATTTAAACAATCCAAAGTATGCGCTACTCTGAAAAAAAAGGACCGCGAAACTAGGTCGCACACACAGTTTCAATATTAAAAGACAAAACAACTAAAAAGAACCATAATGGGTAAAGCACGTGTATCACTTAAGTACGTCCGTCAAAAGGTTCCGTAAAACACTTTTGTACAGTTAATATACAATTTTATTTAACAAGAAAACAACTAACAAAATCGTGCCGTGCTCGTACATGAACAATACGAAAATTAAATCCCGCATTAATTCTCACTAGTCAAAGCAAAGAGGAAACAGTATTTTTAACGTACTCAGTATATCGCAATAAAGAACAAAACACGACTCCTCGTCTGTTTATTCAACTCGTTCTATTACAACCGCTTATCGTATCTTATCTAGACTTGTTAATAACCACATAAGGAACAAAATTTATATTTACGGCAAGACAAGAACGATGCAATCTATAATTAACTTCAGCATAATTAACTTTTACCTTACAAAATATCAAATATTTGATACACATATTCTGTGCTAAGTTTGTTATCTACTCAAAGGCATTAACACTTTGTGGTTCGCTTATCTACACTAATATTTTTCCCACATTTAAATATTATTTTATTATTACATTAATTAGACTAGAATTTGAAGCAACACATTATTTACACTTAACTTAAAATGTCAAAATATACATGAGGAACACCATCAAATTAACAACAATAAATAAGCTATAAAAATGCACCTTACAACGTGCTCCAAATTTAATCTAACAAAATTAATCGATCCTAAATTAATCTAACAAACTGAAACTAACACTAAAACTAGGGATTAAATAATGGTATCTCTAGCGTTGATTTTGGAGTGTGTCCGATGAACAAGACACACGCGAAAGTAAAAGGGGAGGGATCCGTAATACCGGATAGCAGTCGCCAGCTCTGCTTACCGGTGCGACCTGAAGAGCCGACTTAAAACTATCCAAAGCTAGCTAACTAATTTAAAAATGGATTCAAATTTCTAAGCATTCGCCAAATATTTTAATAGTGAATCCAGCTATTTTGCCTGCTCTAGAAATTTACAAATTCGTGCTCTCTAAATAATTTATTTTTTCTTTAGTCTAAATCCGTCCCTAGCTTTTCCTATCATTCCCTAACTGATTTATATTACAATTACAATCTTCTCAATTATTGTCTTTCTCCCTATAAAAATGCTGCTACCAAAAATGGCGGCAGAACGTCAGACAAAACAAATCAAGCTTCAAAATAATAAAATACGTGCAAAAAGAATATAAATAAATATAAAATGTAAATATAAATATAAATAAATATAATTATGTAAATAGCTATCTAATAAGCGTTAAGCATATAGCAGAGCACAAAATAGCAAAAAGTATCACCCAATTTATCAGGTGTCCTCGCATAAGCATTAATTCGCCTAGCGCCATTACACACAAAACGTGCTAGTTAAATTATTGCAATCTATCAATCTACTTATTAATACAAATCAATGCTTATGCGAATGCAGCCGCCACAATTTTTTTTTCTCCAGTTTCCAATGATCTGGTCGTATTCTTACGTCTATTTATATTTTAGTGATAATGGGACATGGATATGCACTGCTATAGTCTTAGTGGGTATGCACGAAACGTTCTGGGAGGTCACAATCACTATCACTTTTAAGTCCTGGAGGGATGCGCGGTTTCACTCTATTTTATTTTCTTTATTTATTTACTGATTTAGATTAATGTGTTTTGTTTTATTTATTTTGTTATTATTTATTTGTTTTGTTGATTCCCGATTTTCCGCGCGTAGAAGGTGAGACAGTGATTGTTTTAGTGGTGTGGGGATTCATCGTGCATATTAGACTTTTAAGATTTTTTTTTATTATCACTATCCGCTACATTAAAATTCAACCCAAGTCTATTTTCGCGCCAAGTTCGTCATCACTTAATAACCGTCCTGCTATTCCCTTATCCCTATAATTTGCTTCAAGTGTAACTACCCAACCTGCAAATTCCTTAAGCGCGACCCAGAGGGTATTCTGGTTCGCGACTTCCTGGACCTCCTCCAAGTTCCTAGGCCAACTTAGGCCTTCGATAGTCAACTTTCTGACAGCTAATCCCCTATTAGAAGTTTCGATGAGGCAATTGAAGAGCACGTGTAAAGCACTCTCCGATCCCCCACCACACTCGCAACCGTCGTCATTACCAAACCTGAACCTTCTCAAATATGCTTTCAACGCCCCATGACCTGTAACGAGCTGCATCATTTAACCTCCATTCTGTCCCTAGACCTTATACTTGGAATAAACCTATGCGTCAATCTACCTGTGGTGGCGTTATTCCACCTTTCCTCCCACTGACTAATCGATTTTTCACGCAGCTTCCTCTTGATTAACGATCTTGGTATTCATGAATATGATGAACGAAACTCCCCTGTGGCGGCCTCCTTAGCCAACTCGTCGGCCCTATCGTTCCCCTTGTTTCCGTGGTGAGACCTGACCCAAAAAACTTCAAATTCCGAAAACCTAGCGCTATACGCGCTATTTTTCAGACATCACCCTAAAATAAAAATTACAAGCAGATGAAAGCGACAGATACATTAAAGTATCTCTAAGTTCGTAAACCAATTCAAAATATTATTGCGCCGAATATCTGTCTCAGACAAGAATAATTACATTAGAACGTAAACAAAGCAACTATACACAAAAGATAATTGGTAAGCATGTGGCGTAACATCTTCAAATAGAGTTGATCGACAGGTACAAGGGTTTCGCATTTAAGAGTTATTTAGATTACAATGGAAAATCTAGTGAATGTCGGTTGCATAATTTCTGGTAAGATCTCGAACGATTGAAACGTATATAGATTGTCGTCGTGAATATTGGAAATTCTGTTCTGATTGAAGTTGTGATTACAACATGTTTCAGTTTCAATCTTCGAAAGATGTGATATAAATGACTGTCGATATAAATTATTCCATGTAATATGAATTTCTGTAATGATTATATTAATCAATAATTAAAGCCTGGATAGTTAATTTTAGAGCTTTGATAGTTGGGTGATTTTCTAGCACTAACTGTAGGACTAACTGTATAGCACACGAACGTATGTTTATCCACACTAGATAATCTACTTGTGGCACTTATATACCGCCTTGGTTAGCATTTTCAGAATTTATATTTTTAAAAAACGTAGACAAAGCAAATATGATCCTTTGGTAGAAAAAGTTAGATTTGATTACAGCTAACCCTGAACATGCCGCAACACGCCGCAAGACTGGTGTAGAATCCACCGTTTCTATTAAACATTTGGCTCCAAGGGGCGATACAACGCTATTAGATACCGAGTCGCCTAGTATTAATCCGGATACAGGCAAAGCGCAAACTTTTCCAGAAATTTCTAATCCAAACAAAAATAATAAAAAAGATGGAGGTTCTGTAATTGACAACCCCAAAAACCTTACAGAAGTGCGCAGACCCTCCAGAGATCGCAAGAGGCCTACCTATATGCAGAAATCGATTAACAAAAGCAAGTGGAGCGTGCGTGTGTGTGTGTGTGAGTGTGTGTGTGTGTGTGTGTGTGTGTGTGTGTGTGTGTGTGTGTGTGTGTGTGTGTGATTGTAATATAATTTTATATACTGTGTTGTCTAGCTAGTCTTTGCTATTTATTTATAATTTGTTTAGTTTTGGCATTTGTAACTTGTCAATCTCAAGATGTGAGCCTTTTGCAAATTAAAGTCTACATTCTTAGACTGATTTTCTCTATTATACAGACGGGGTAGTCAAAACAGGCTTGTGGGTAGCAGATTGATCTAACAACACATTGCGTATGCTTACTGCTTAAATTGTAATAGAGAAAATCAACCTAGGAGTGTAAGTTATAATTTGCAAAAAAACTCGCACTTTGAGACTGACACGTTACAAATGCCAAAACTATATAAATTACAAATACATAGCAAAAACTAACTAGATAACACAATATGTGGCAAATTCCATCGTAACTACGAGTTATTGAAAAGACCTGTATAAGCAATTTGAAAATAACAAACCGTTGCTATAGCATATAGAGTTTTTGTTACACCAGTGTTAAGTAGTGGGACTAACGACTTTTAAACAATTTGTATTTGCATGCCTGTCACTCGTAGCCAAAAAACAAGAAAATGGAAGCGAAATTCTTTCGTTTTTAAAGGAGTTCTAGTCAAGCGTTGCGCAGAGTTTAGCTGAAAATTACAATTACAGGAAAATCCTGAGGAACATAATCTAAACACTGCAAGCCCGGCAGCGAAATTAAAAGAAAGCAACACGAGCTTTAAAAAAATACACGAATACACAGAGAAACAAGACCAAAACTCCGCGAGCCGTTAGCCTTGCAGAAAAACTTAACGAGACCGCAGTGAATTTACAGAAAAATTTTACAGCGTAATTAAACCAAAATGCAAAAGCGGTTGAACAAAAATAATTGGAAATTACAGCCAACTGAAAGAGGAATTTATACACGAAACTACAAAACACTCGGAAAACCTAAAAGCCAAATTTTCCGGCGGTTTACAGAAGCTCAAAAAGGAGTTATCAGAAAAATTGTTAAAAAACTCGCGTAAAATAGAAAAAGAAGTTCCAGATTAAATACGTAATAGTGTAAGAACCAGAACTCTTAATGTCGGTGATATAACGTAACAGAATTTAAGAATGTGGGGAGGGAGGGGGGGCGAACTGACGTCAAGTTTCATAGTAAAATCGCCAACATTTTATAGAAAATCACATTGGCAGACATATTGCAAACAATTTTAGGCTGCCGCGAGAACTAACGGCTGGAACGATGGTAAAAGTATGGCTTCTCTAGTTTTTGTCCAAGTTGTGAGCGGTAATACAATGATGTTTACTTCTCTTTGCGTCCTGGGAAACCTTTTCTTTTTTACACACAGAGTAAACTAACAACTTAGATATCCTTAAAAGTGGATATGGGAATTCCTGTGGAAAATAAAGAGAAGCGCAGGCTAAAACTAAGTGGTAAATGGTTAAAAGTTAAAGGAACTTCTTTCCAAGATTTGCGGCCTGGGATTTTAAATGCCAACGGCTGCGATGTCGCACTAAAAAACAACATTTCTGTGGTGTTCTTCGGTCGTTTCCGTGGTGGGGTGTGCTGGTATTGAGAAAAAACAACCCACCGAAGAGTGTTCTGCGAAGTTAACGAAACCGTGCCAGTATCTTGAACAACTAACTGGCAGGACTTAAGAACTTGCTCCGACGGTACTCGCACGTGTTTGTAGTCGGCAGCGGT
This sequence comes from Platerodrilus igneus, assembly GCA_036346225.1. Taxonomy (NCBI): domain Eukaryota; kingdom Metazoa; phylum Arthropoda; class Insecta; order Coleoptera; family Lycidae; genus Platerodrilus; species Platerodrilus igneus. The sequence continues at coordinate 1,675,726 of JARFIW010001097.1, read as the reverse complement.
CGGTTAGGAAAGACCACAGTAGGCAAGCATAGAATCGATACAAGAGATGCTCTGCTAGTAAAACAGCAGCCGCAAAGACTCCCACTGACCAATCGCGAGAAAAGCCGAGAAAATGATTGGCGATATGGAGGGCACGGAATGATTGAGCACTCTGGTAGCCCTTGGACATCCCTGATGTGCTTGTTAAGAAGAGAACGGGTCGACAAGATTTTGTGTGGAGTTCAGATGATACAATGACGTGATCAAAAGCGATATCTACCCACTTTCAAGAATTGACGACATCTTAAATACACTTTCAGGGTCGCGATGTTTCTCAACTTTGGATTTGAGGAAAGGCTACTGGCAAGTGGACATGGAACCCAAAGATCGGGAAAAGACTGCTTTCACTATTGGTATTGGTCTATAGCAGTTTACAGTTATCCCATTTGGGTTCTGCGACGCTCCTGCCACCTTCGAGCATTTAATCGATAACATATTGTGCGAATTATCGTGGAAAACATGCCTTGTGTATTTAGATGACATGGTCGTGATTAGCAAGTTGTTTGGTAAACACTTGGGAAATTTCGAAGACTCAGAGAAGCCAATCTGACGCTGAGCCCAAAAAAGTGTCACCTGTCAGGCGTTCTCGGCTTCGCAAAATTGTCAAGCCCTTCACCACACTGAATGTAGAAGGGCGTGATTACGTTTGGGATGAAGATTGACAAAACGCGTTCTAACAACTAAAACATTTATTGATAACAACTCCGATTTTAAGTTATTTTAGGTCGGAAGGCAAATTCATCTTGGATACAGATGCAAGCAATGTCGCCAAAGGAAGTGCACTATCTCATATGCAAAACGGACAAGAGGGAGTCATTGGTTGCATTAGCAAGTTGCCCTCGCAAACAGAACGGAATTATTTTGTTACAAAACGGGAACTGTTGGCTGCGGTGAAATCCGTGGAATATTCTTATAAGTACCCTTACGGGAGAAAATTTCATTTTAGAGCAAACTACATCGTCTTGAAGTGACTATTACAGTTGAGAAACCTTGAAGAGCAAGTCGCCAGGTGGCTAGAAAGCCCGCAGAAGTATACTTCGATACGTAACACCGTGCTGATACAAGTCATCGTAATGCGGATGCGCTTTCGAGACGGTCATGCTCTGAAGATTGTAGCCATTGTTCACGGTTAGTATCAAAGTGTGATCTGCTTGGTCGGACTACCGTGATCAATGACGATTAGAATACTCTACAGATGCGAACGGAACAAGGAGAATGATAAAGACGTAAGTGTCATTCTGGGTTGGAAGGCTATAGAGGTATCTCCATCCTGGCAAGACATTAGCCCGTTGAGTAGCACCCTGAAGTCGTATTGACTACAATAGGATTCCCTGAATGTAGAAAATGGGAGCTTGGCGCGATCCTTTGACAATGAAGATTAATCAGTGAGTACGCTTCAGGTGGTGATTCCTACAAACCGTGTGTCGGAGGTTTTAGGACATTTACATAATAAAACTGAAGGAGGATACTTCGGCGTTAAGATGACTCTGGAGAAAGTTCGAGAAAGATTTTACTGTGTAAACTGCAAGGATGATAAAAGAGTAGTGCAACAAGTGTCAGCTGTGCGCCGTGCGCACGATTAGGAAAAAGTAAGACTCCAATGAGGTAATACAACGTGGGGTGCCCCTTTGAGAAAGTGACAATCGATACTGTCGGTCCATTCCCTGAGACCAACTTCGATAATAAGTACATTTTGGTAGCCACTGACTATTTTACGAAGTGGACCAAAGTGTATGTTATACCAAACCAACAAACTGCAACCGTAGCTGACGTGCTGGTAAAGGAACTGTTCTGCCATTTTGAAGTTCCTCTAGAGTTGCACGTCGATCAGGGCAGACATTTTGAGTTAGCATTATTACAAGAAGTTTGCCGATTGCTGGGGATGAAAAGACCCAAAAAACACTATTGCACCTACAATTGAATGGCATGGTAGAACGCATGAACCGCAACTTAGACAAGTACCTTTCCAAACTTTAGAAAGAATGTGACCAATATTTACATCTACTTTTGTTGACCTGTGGGTCTTCGGTTCATGAGAACACTGAACAGAAACCTGCATGTGTAATGCTGGGACGTGAGCTACGTCTATCGTGTGATTTAAAGTTTTGGTGTAAGCCCGGAGATGACATCGTGGGCAAAAGTAATGTCGAAGAACTCAAGCGCAAGATGAACGACATCCATGGTAACGTTAGGAAGAATATTCATTTCACAAGCGATCGGATGAAGACCAGATACAACATCAAAGCACAAGAGTTTGGTTTTCAAGAAAGCGACCGTATTAGGCTATATAACTCCAGACTGAGACACAGAATGTCACCAAAGTTACAAAGACACTGGGTGGGTCCGTACGAAGTTGTATAAAGGATCAACGGCGAAGTATATCGGATTCGTAAGTTCCTAAAAGGAACAACAATAGTAGTGGCATCCTACGACAGTGATGACGCTGGTAATGCCGTGGAACAGCAGCAGTGAGACGAACAAACACACGCCCGTGAGGATGAACGCAGATCTTAACAGAGCTATGATTGGTTCATGTATCTGTGCAGCGGCACAAGCAAAGCGAGATTTGGAATTACGGAAGCGATTCAAATTATCTATTCGATGTGCCATGGAATGCTTCCTGACACATGGCATAGCGGAGGACCTTGATATGTCCCGAGGAAGTTCTCGGGCGCTTAAAAATAAATTTGGTAGTCTGAATCAACTTCGCGGACAACAACCAGAGGTTGGAAGGACCATACAGCTAAAGATCGATTCTAACGGTATCATCTTTCTGGAAAATCTAATTACCAGGATCTGCAGAAGGCATTAATGGACCTCATGGGCCAGAAAACCGCGTCCCGATTTTGGTGTGTTAACAATCCAAATGATACTTGGTATGTAAAGTGTTGATTGCTACATTTATTAACATGGAAAATGCAGAAATAGTTTCGACAAGGACTTCCAATGTCCTACTCAGAGAGTGTTTTGAGACAGAACAGTTTTAAGAGGAAACAGTGTAGCGCCGATTGGTCTGCCTATGACAAAAATAATTACCTTAAAATGTAAACGAGACATCTGTACATAAAAGATAATTGGTGAGCACCCTGTGACGTGACAGCTTCAAATAGAATTGATTTGCAATTACAAATGTTTTGCATTCAACAGTTATTTTGAGTACAATAGAAAATCTCGAGAATGCTGTTTGCATAATTTCAAGTAGGTTTTCGAACGATTGAAATGTATATAAATTGCCATCGTGAACATTATAAGTTCAGTTCTGATTGAAGCTTTGATTACAATATGTTCTAGTTTAAAGCTTTAAAAGATGTGATAAAAGTGACTGTCGATATAAATTACTCTATGTGATATGTATTACTGTCGTGATTATATAAACTAATAATTAGTGCTTGAAGAGTTAATTATAGTGTTTTGATAGTAATTAAGAATATAGCATCGTAGTGATAAGAAGATAGTACTTCTACTGATAGCGATTAGCTGAAAATGAATTGTTGGGAGAGCTTTTAGCAAATTCCATTGTAACTACGAGTTGTTGAAATGACTTGCATATTCAGTTTGAAAACAAAGAACTGTTGTTTTTTCAAATAAAGCTTTCTTTACAGTATTCACAAAATAAATTACAGTTTTCAGTGTCGTCATATACAGGTTCCGTTATTGGAAGTCATTAAGTGAAGAATGGAGTGAGATTTCCGTTTGCTTTTTACAAATGCGCAAGAAGGTTTAACATCATTTGTTATTTGACTTTCAATAAAAATAAGATGGTTTCTTTTAGTCATTTTTGGTACACTCTTTTAAGCGTTTCCTTAATAAGAAAAAAGTCATGTTGTCAATAGAACCATGACTAACCCTCCGTTTCTCACAAAATTTATCTTTCCTTTCATCACTTTAATGGTAGCAGCAGAAAACCAGCATTGAAACAATTTTCTATAAATTTTTTATTTGAAACGGATTAAAAAATTATGTTATTAATAAACTTGCAGACAGTAAAAATGCTAAATTCTGTATTCACGTTACCTATGATTATTTCTTACTTTATAGAGTGTACTTTTGAGTTGATTTTAGAATAATCGGCAACAAAAAATCTATGGAAAGGTAGATTTTTTTAAATAATGATGGTGATTGTATGAGTATTTGAATGGATATGTGATACTGTTCTTCATACTAATTGTCCCGCATCATATATAACAAACTATTCTCATCTTATATTGCTTATTCCAATTAAGAAGACTTTATCTTACAGTAGTTAAAGTATTTTAATTATCTATTCTCCATTTTTAAACAATTGTAATTACATCAAATAATCTATTCTGTGCATCAATCAATACTTTTACTACTTAATACAGTACATGTTAGATAAAACTTTACGTAACGTATTATTTGACTAGCATCATGATGTTTGAATCAGGACTGTCTCTCTATTCAACATTTATTAATTTATATAACAGCGAGCTTCTCCTATGACGTCGGAAACTAGATTTTTCTCAGTCAATCTGGTTGTTGTTTCCATGTTTGGATTGGTTCTAGAATTAGGTGTGTCGTACAACACTCAAAGATTTATCGTTCCGCTGCCTGGAGCTATATAATAATTAATGTCGTTTACCTATTTATCAATATTGAAAATTTTATTGCTTTAACAAGCCTTAGGTTATATTATAATAGGTCGATGTCCTTTACGTATGTTTTATTTTAGCATTTAATTATCGTAGAACGTAGGTCAATAAACACGCTTTATAATTCTTTATGCTAACGCACTTTTATAATGAAATCTAATATTTTAAACTTAATGAATGCGCTTTTCCACTAAAATGTCAATTCTTAATAGAGTATTTTACATTTGAACGCGCTCCTTTTATTAATTGCAAAATCAAAATCTTTTAGAATATGTCCATGCATTTACGTTTTCTAATCAAATAAATATCTACATAATTGGGATTTATCTTGAATTTTCTCGGGTTTACGACGTTGTATATTTATGAAATGCTGGAACATGACCTCTTTAGGACCTCTAATCACATCATATCCCTTCAAATTAAAATGCAACATTTGAAAACAATCCCATTATGCTCATGTTGAACACCATAGTTTTTACATTGTTGAACAATTTTCTATTTTTATTGCTAATTACTTACTATATACAATTATTTATATTAGAATAATACACGTGCATAATCTCCTACTTATAACGGTCTTTCTCTCAAATAATTCAAGTTTCACTTCATTCACTTGCTCCTTAAATTAAAATATGTTCCCTTAATTCCATCCTTTATCACTTGAATATGTTATCTTGTTCAATCCACTCTTTAGTTCTTTTATATCAATACAAAAAAGTCTCATCATACATCAGGTTCCATCTAAATAAAATTCTTTATATATACACCAAATTTACAATTGCTGCTGAATACCATCATTAAATATCAAAACCTCTATCACATATTAAATGAATACTTCTTTATAGGGTCCCAAATTACACTGCTTAGCCTCAACTAATGCTCCCGTGCTTATAGATAAACCAAAAGGGACATCTTTAAACTAGTAAATACACCTATATATCGCAAATCCTGCATACCTTCTCGATAAAAATTAATTCGAATCAATCTTCAAAGAAACTTTCTTACTACCTAAGCTTGCCAAGATACTATCTATTGACGTTGAACACTTATTTTGTTTATTGTTTAACTGATTTAAATTTTTAACATTCAAACATAATTTCATATTATCATCGCTTTTCCTTATTACAATTAAGTGATTTTCAAAATACGTACCTGATTTTTTACTGATACCTACCTTCATTTAAATTTTTCTCAATCTCGTTCAACCTTTCTCTATCTTATCTACTTCTGAACTCGGATCAATTTTGGCTTTAAAAGTTTGCGTCTTATCTTCGTAACTTGTAAGAATTCTAAAATCTCCATTTTCCAACTTTCTATCTTCTACATTTTCTACCTTGTCTCCAAAATCTGTCTTAAAATTTCCTAAGTCATTTCTAAATGTTTCAAACCTTGCTTCACAGCTTTCTTCAACTTCATTTACTCTCTGATCTAAGGTCTTAATTTTTCCATTCATTTCTTTTTCACACGCTTCTTGATTCGACCTTATTTCCTCTTTAATATCATCCAAATCCTCTAAAATCTGTACCATTCTACCTCAAATTTCGACCTACATTTCCTTTATACCTTTAAATTTTATTTCATTCTTTTCGCTTCCTGATTTTAAACTTTCGCCCAATTTTACTATTTCTCCAAAATTTGCTAGTAACTTCTGAGTATTCTTGTCAAATTTCTCACCCTTTTCCTTCATACTTTTCTTACGCGTTTAGTTTATATTCTCAGTCGTACGTTTGGTACTTTTTCATGTTTCTCACTCATTTTCTTGATATTTGTTTCAGTCATTTCACTCATTTCCTGCATAGTTTTCTCAATTCTTTCACTCAATTCCTGCACATTTTTATTTAAACTCAATAAAATAGCCATCATTCTAGATTCCTGAGTATCTCCTTTATTTCCACCTTCACTCTGCTCTATCTTTTCTCCTGTTCCTACTTTTTCGAATCATAAATAAACTCTTTCTTGAGATCCTATCTCCACACCTTCAGCTCTCAATCCTTTCTAAATTTCTCTCATTCTATCAGTCATTTTGAAAACCAATCAAGTATACTTCACAGAAAAAAATCCCACAAAATCCAACAATACACGAGACTCTATACTTCAAGCGGTTTAATCGAGTACCAGACTGGGTCGCCACATTTTATTGCTGTGAACTGCCCATATAAACGATGCTTATGATGAAAGTTTCAAATCTGCCCGCTGTCTAATTATTTTTGCTAGCTTTATTCAAATAAAACCACTAGAATCATACATCAGATTTATAATGATATGAAATATCCTTTTAGAAACAGTTAATATATCCACAGCAGCTTTGTCTTACGAGCAATTGTAATATTTATAAATAAAAACTATAGCGTCCTCTCAACACAAATGTTATATACTAAAAATAGAGTCCAAAATTTACATAAGCGAAGTTACCGGCCGTTACGAAGCGGCCGCTAGATTTGAACACGCCTCCTCTCTCTAAGGTCACGCCTACTACCATCTCCATGCATTATAGGCTACACCTATTAATCAGTACATTTTGCACGCTATTTCAGTCTACTTTATATTCTTTATGGATTATTAATATCCTCTCAATTTTTCAATCACAGAAATACCATTCTGCAGCACCTATGTATAACAATAAAGGAATAATATCGGCAGAAAGTAATTATTTTATTAAAATTCGTTATTTACCTTGCAGAAAGAAATATTTTAAGCATAAGTACACATAAAGTCCAACATTCCAATCAAAAGTTAACTTTTTTTTTTAACGTTTTCAAACACAAAATAATTTTTAAATGAAGTCACACGTTTCTACATAACATATTTTGAAGAAACGTACCTAAGAATTTACTAACATAACAGCATCTTTTGAATATCCTCCATACTGTATATCTAAAATTGATCAGTAATTACCTTAGGCCCTTCAATACAACATATAATATTCCTAAAAACGATTTTAAAATTTACTCCTATGCGGAACACTTATATAATACGGTTCAATAGTATCACTAAAAAAACCTTTTTTTCATACCTTACATAATGCGCACGATTGGAGTTTAGACTTTTATATATCTAAGTGGGTAGACCTAATCTCACTTTCCTCCTTGAAGATGTTCGTTTTGAATTCCTCCAAAATTTCATTAGATTTTGTAGCACATAATTTTCAAACTTTTTATTGTTTTTTGGGAATTCCTTTAAATCCCGCAACGTGTATGGGCTGAAGTTTCTTCTGAAAATTGATGTCGATTTAACCATATCCAAGTAATTCGGTAAATCTTCGTTCAAGTTGAAATCACCATCTTCAGGTCTAATGTCTTTATAAACCAACAGCTAGTTACCGGATTAATCTCTAACACGCTTTTCCCTCAAACCCCATTCGTCTTTTTCGGGGTTATATTTTACTCCATAACCGATTTGTCTATATTTTCGTCTTCATTTTTAACCAACACGTCCGCATGATAAAGTCAACTGGTTGCTTAAATTTTTTTAAAAGTTCGTCTCTGTTTTCAACCTTAATCTCTATAGGTTTCGGCATTTTTTCCGCTATTCCTTGTAACAGCGAAGCAGTGACTCTTAAAGGCTCCAATATTTGTTTATGAGCTTGTTTGAATTCTTGCTGAGAAGTAGTGTAACCTTTCTTGTACTCAACAAACTTTTTTCTTACAGCAACATTGCATTGTCTGAAGGTTACGTTTATTTGCAATAAAGTCCTGCACATCTACTATCATCATACTCTGAACAACAACTAACCAGTCACAACCATAGATGAAATGGGTCACCTAAAATGTGATCCATGACTCAGTGACCCAAATGAGGATGTGACCCACCACCCAGTGACCCATGACCCAAATTGACCCAGTGACCCACATTGACCCAGTGATCCAAATTGACCCACATTGACCCAGTGACCCAAATTGACCCAGTTACCTAAATTGACCCAAATTGATGCAGTCGCAAAAATTTTCTTACTGTCTCAAATTGGCGCTCTGTGATGTCTTCAATTAGTGGGCGAGTTTTATCGAATAACCGATTATGAAATTTGGCAATTTTATTATTAATTTTTAATAAATATGTGCTGTTCTACGAATTACAGTTACAAAATAAATCTCAGAACTATCTGGCAGAAGGAGTAGCTGCTGTCCGAGACAATTTTAATTAGTGTGAGAATGTTTAACAATTAAATATACTAAATGATCAAAATATTTTTCAATGACAGACGCAATAAAATATAAATTGAATAATCCCGTTTTCTGATATCGAGTTGATACAGGAACATTGTTTTATATGATCTTCATCATTCTTTTAGTTAATTAGTTTTATCAAGAAAACTCGGTCTCACGGAGATTTATAAAAGTCAGCACTTATGTATAAGGTTTAAATTACAATTAAAGTAATCTTTATCCATGCTTAATGATAATGATATACAAATTACAAAAATAATGGACACTGAAAATAACTGGGTATATAATATTAAGATTTTTGCTACAAATTATTTCAGTTCTTATGTGAAAGAATACTATTATTTGAACATACAAAATTGTATACGTTCATAACACTGCATTCTCGCGGCACAGCGCCACAGCACGTTTCTTGAAAACATGTAAAAATGCGTTTCATATTATATAAAAAGCGATGTATTGATTACAAAACATTTTAGCGTTTGCTTGAAATATGAAACGAATGCTAGCAACTAACGGCACCAATAAGCTTATGCATTTGTGAAATTAGTTAATAAATTGAGCTGAAAGTATGAGAAAAAAAATTTTATGACTTCAATAATTCAATTTTTACTTAATCAATGTGGGTCACTAGGTCAATGTGGGTCACTGGGTCAATGTCGGTCACTGGGTCAATCCGGGTCAGTGCACGGGACCCACTGACCCAGTGACCCAAACAAAAAAGTGACCCACTTGGACCCAGTGACCCAGTTGACCCATGACCCATTTCATCTCTGGTCACAACCTCTCCTATCTATATAATTATCAAAATTTTTCTTATAGCGCCTCTTATCCAAATCAAAATCTTTCACAATACTTATAAAATTGTGTCTCGCATTCCAACATCGCATACATATTTCTTTAAATTTTGAAAATGGTATATCACTACCCACATGATCGATAAATATATGTCGAAGATTTGTATCGTCTTGCTTTGGTTGATATAAGCTTCTGGAAAAAATGTAGACATTTTGGAAAATAAATCCATTCTCATGTAAAATCAAACATATTCAGGCATTCATTTTACCACAGTTTGAAGGTCCAGCAAATATAGCTCGTATATTAAAAGGAAACCATGGTCCATGTTTACTCATTTTAACTGCACTGGAAACTAAAAATTCATCAAAATTTTGCACCGGTATTTTCAGCCTTTGCTTCACCATCTTTATTCTGGAAATCAAGTTTTTCGAAATATCCGCGTAATGTTCTCCTGGGTATTTTGTACTTCTCACTAGCAGAACGTGAATTTATGACCCCCTACTGAAGCTCTCTTAGCTACTTTATCAATAATTCCTTGGTGTACATCTTTCAAAAAGTAAAAAAATCTAGGACTTCTATACTAACCTATATGAAGCAGCGTTGGACCGCAGGGAGGGGCCACGCCGGGCTGCGCCGGGTCGCGCCGAGCTGTGCATCTGGCCGAGGTGGGCCGCGCACCGGACCGCGCCGCGTTGCGTTGGACCGCAAGGAGGAGCCGTTCAAAATTTTATTAAACTTTAAACACTTACATTTTTTACATCTTTATTAAAAACAAATACAATATTTATTTATGAATAAATCTATTGACAATTTCTGTGAAAGGGTTGCATTCAAACATAGAGTCGTGTATAATTAAAGCATAAGCTTTCATTGACGATTCGAAATTTCTTGTAGATTCCAATTCCATCCTTACGTCTACTGTAGCGTCCTTGATACTTTCAAATTAATGACGACAGTTGATTACAAATATAGGTGATTCCTTGAACTGATTGTAATCCATTAAACATTTGCCAGAACTCTTGTTCGGGTAGTATTTTTCCAAAAAGGATGAGCATGTCATATAGGCTGGTAAATAGTCAATCTGTTCAAAGTGCAAATTCATGCAATTTTGGTAAAACTCATGAAAGTTTAAAAACACTGACATTGGTTATATAAGCATTCGTAAAACCATTTAACCTAAAGCTTAGTAAATGCATTGCAGGATGGATGTGCACAGCGCGTCAGTAGAGTATAATTGGGGCTCCTGGCGCCACATTTCCACCAGCATCCACATTTCCACACACATCTGGACCAAATTTACATGTAAATTCCCATAAGGAGGAAATGAGGGAGATGAATCTCCTCCTGTTCTCTCCTTGTAGAACTCCTTGTGGAATTTTTTCCCCACCATTTTGATTATGTCACACCCGCATTCTTTCCACCCGCGAGATAAATCTTTTTCCACACTTCCACCCACGAGATAAACCTATCTTGTTTGGTATCAATTAATATTAGATTTTTCTCAGCTACCCGAATTTCTAGGAATTTTTTAGATTGCACCATCCCCGAGGGAGCTACCCTCATTTTAAGATTTCTTACCTGTAGCGACTTTTGAGCGTTCTTATAAATTTTTTTTATACATGCGATACATCTTATTAGTCTAGAATTTTATGCAGAACCCGAATCTGCAAACAGATTTAAAATAGGACCACGCCCTGCAAAGTTATACCCCTTTAAAGTCCGGAACCTCTAAATTTTGCTCTTTGCTCTATTAGCAAACCTAACAAATAGTTTTCTTCGTCTAGCCATTGCATCTTTCGAGATAAACCTACCTTGTTTGGTATCAATTAATATTAGAATTCTCTCAGCTACACAGATCTCTTTAAATTTTTTAGATAGCGCCATCCCCCCCGAGAGCTACCCTGATTTTAAGTTTTCTTACCTGTAGCGACCTTTGAGCATCCTTATAAATTTTTTTATACATGTAGCACATCTTGTTAGTCTAGAATTTTATGTAGAATCCGAATCTGTAAATAGATTTAAAATCGAACCACAGTAGGTAAATAAGGCCGGTCCTAATTCAAAACGCGACAGACGTATTTTCCATGTGTAAAATACGTCTGTCACGTTTTGAATTAGGATCGGCCCTATATAATTTCAATGTAAAATAGTTGTGAAAACATTTCAATGTAAAATAGTTGTGAAAACATGAATTCTTATATACTTTCAATGTAAAATACTTGTGGGCACGTTTTGAATTAGGATCGGCTTTATATTACTTTCAATGAAACACACGTATGTTGAAAAATGTAAGTGCAGAGAAGAATGTGTGTAGCTGTTTTGAATTCGGTTTTCTAGCGAGAAGTTACACGTGCACCGTTTTGAATTAGGATCGGCGTTATATACTTTTAATGTAAAATGTGAAAACCTGAATTCTTTTCAAATGTAAAATACTTGTGGGCACGTTTTGAATTAGGATCGGCTTTATATTACTTTCAATGGAACATATTTCAAAACACACGTATGTTGAAAAATGTAAGTGCAGAGAAAATGTGTGTAGATGTTTTGAATTTGGTTTTCTAGCGAGACAGTATGACAGATGCAAAATATCGCATTCAAGTCAATTGTGTTTTAATTAAAGTGGATTCTGATTTATGTTTAGAGGCTGCAAATACACATGGGCCGGTTTCAATTCAAAATGAGTTCACTCTTGTGATAGGTTGAAAAGTGGGTTGGCAAAGTACGCAGATGGTGGTAATCTGCTATATAAAGAGATTGCTCCTAATATTAATTTAATTAGTCAAAGAAAAGCAATATGGATTTTAATACTCTTAATAGAACCACATATCGCAAACCTTATGTAAATTCAAAAGATCTTGTAGTGAATAAGAGGTTTGAAGTTTTAAAAGTGGAAACAATCAAGACAAAATATGGAGAAAGAGTATTAGTGGAAACAGAAGAGTTCAAGAGTATATTGCCATTGAGATATTTTGAATACCTTCAAGCACATGGAGTGAAACAATTAAATGAAAGTATTGGCTCGAACAAACACGTATACATAACTAGTAAGGGATCGATCGGTCTAACTGTCAACATAGAATTTTCAGAATAATATGTCACTAATTTAAGAAATTAGTTTATTATTATAACACATCTAAGTCGATTGTATAAAGAATGATGTATCAAATTAAAGTGGGTTCTGATTTATGTGCGTTTTACTTTGAGTTTACTACCTTGTTTAGAGAAAGTCTTGTTTCAAAGAGAAACTTTTATAAAATACTTTTTATTTTACAAATTGTTGAATATTTTGATCTAACTATTTATAAATGAAAAGTATTTATTAACTCCGTTCTTGAAGTATCTGCTGCTCCTCGCTGTTAGTTCCTCTCTTTTTGCTTTATTATTTCTAGTTCCAAATCTATACGACGCAGTAGCTTCTCTCCACGCTTTTAAATGCGTTAAGCAACTCTACTGTGTCATCTTCGTAGGATTTGTCATCTTCACAGCAAACAGCCATATTAGATTCTGTACATAACTTTTTCATAGTCGACATGTTTTTGTCTTATCTGTGAGCATAACATAAAAGATTATTGTAGGTTCACCTTTTCTTTTGTATACTACCTGATGTTTCTGAGAGGATCAGAGTGTATCAACGATCCTACGATAGCCTCAGAATTTCCAGAATGGTTTTTTGATCTAATGTAACTTATAAATTAGTACTGTTTTAAAAACACATGTATAAATGTGAAAAAAAGCACTTACCGTGATATATCTATTACGTTACTATCAAAAATAGCAGCAGTGTTGAATTGAGGCGAAGAACAACCAAAAACTTCTTTAATCACGTCTTCGTCAGAATGTAATATAAATTGCTCTAGAACTTTTACGTTGGTACTATTACAATTTTTGATTGATAACAAGTTACTCATTTTTTAAAAGTTGCTAGTAATAGTAACTAATAATTATACAAGAGATATGATTGAATACTGTTGGTAAAATCTACGTGAAGTATTTATATTAAATAATAAACTGATCTGTTAGAAAAATTAAAAATTTGCATCGTTTTCTGAAAAAATTCAGCTCTGTAATCTATTCTAATTAACAAAACAGTATGTAAGCGAATATAATTATACCTCAGCAGAAATAATGAATTAGTTTCATTGTCTGAAAAAGAAATTGAAATGAATGCACATAATAAAACCCTAAATTAGATTACCGCCGACATAATTTAAGCTGTATAAGAAATTTTTTTAAAGGTACTGCTCAGCAGAAAATAATGAATTAGATTCATTGTCTGAAAAAGAAATTGCAATGAATGCACATAATAAAAACCTAAATTAGATTAATTTCGTTTAGATTACCGCTGACATAATTTATATGCAAATATATAGGTAATTGTGTGTTTATGCGATTTTATGCTGTATAAGAAATTTTTTTTAAAAGGTACTGCTCAGCAGAAATAATGAATTACATTCATTGACTGAAACAGAAATTGCAAGAAGGCGCATAATAAAACCTAAATTAGATTAATTTCGTTTTATATTACTGCTAGTATAATTTATTTTCCATAAAAAATTAACAAAAATTGACTTTATATGCATATATAGGGATATAGTAATTTGTGCTGAATAAGAAAAAATTCTTTAGTACTATCAACGTACTGGAAAATGTTTTTTCTTAATAACGGGTTTTTAAAAAACCATGAGTGCGTGTAAATTATGATATTTTCTTCAGATTAATTTTTCGTTTAAAAATAATGCAATGCAAATAAATCCCTTTAAGTAGTAATATTTATAGAATAAGTTTTTATATTACCGCTGACACAATTTACATGCATATATATATATATATATATATATATATATATATATATATATATATATAGGTAATTTGTGTGAAAATTCTTTAAAGGTACTGTTATATAATAAAACTGCAGAATGTTTTTTAATACTGGGTTTTAAAACCATGAGTGCGTGTAAATTATTAAACAAGACGGTTTAAACTGAGACATTTTTTTCAAATTTGCTTTGTTTTTATTTAAAAATATTTCAATGTAATCATAAAAATAGCGCTGTAATGATAATGTATTTTCTGTACACATAATAAATAAAAGGTCGTATAAAAACATTTTTGTAGTAAACGCATACGGAATGAAAAATGATGTTGAATGCATTCCTTTTGCAGTTGTTTTGCTCAGAGTTGCATTCAGTATGTAAATATTGGAAATGCTTGCATAGCGAATTATTTGTCATAGACACGTACATAGGTAATTGTGTGTTTATGCGATTTTATGCTGTATAAGAAATTTTTTAAAAGGTACTGCTCAGCAGAAATAATGAATTACATTCACTGACTGAAACAGAAATTGCAAGAAGGCGCATAATAAAACCTAAATTAGATCAATTTCGCGCGTTTTCCGTAAACTCAGATGAATGAACCTTTTTTGCAGTTGTTTTGCTTACGTCAGATGATATTTTATATAAATAGTAAATAGAGAAAATACTTGTATTATTAAGTAGTGTATTTTGATTTTCTATAGAATCATGAATGCTGAAACCGTATCCGAGATTAGTAGCGCAATTTTGAGATTAACTGTAAAATGCGTAAATCTAATTAAATCAGTGAATGAAATAACGAAACACATTTTAATTATCAAAGCAAATATTAGTATATTAAAGCTTGCTATTAGAAATAAGGTATACGAAGACAATAAACAAGAAAATCCTAGTAGGCTGGAATCTAATTTAGCACATCTTAAAAGCTACCTTGTACGATTGAGGCACTTGAAACGCTCTTTGGAATATCGTGGTAAAGGTGTTGATGCAACGCTTTCTTGAGGTCATACTCGAAAAAATTTGATTTGGCATGATGTACAATCATGTTTTGGAAGTCGAATAATTACGGGACTTATTACCAATTTAAATTATAGAGATCCTCTAGTGTTCTTAGACAAGGCGTTCGTTAGTTTTAAACGCAAGATTGTTGCTTGCTTAAAAAAGTCAATGTTGAAAGTTAATGTAATATTTGCCGCTAACTTTGTTAAGCCTACAACTGGTGAAATAGATTTGAAAACGTTTCCTACTGCAAATCGTCACATCGATATAAATACCAATCTCAAGCTGTGGTATAAGGAGAACGTATTGAACAAGATTTCGAAGCGATTAGAAGAATTTTGCGAGAAAGATTCTGGTTGGGCAATCCAAGAAGTTTTACACTTGAAGGTAAATATAAACAATCATGATCCACTTAAAGGAGGATGTTCAACGTTTGTACCGGTTCCGGACTTTATAAAAAAAAAAAAAGCTGTGGTAAATGTAATAAATAACGATCAACATTGCATTCTTTGGAGCTTGGTTTCCGCTTTATATCCTGCTAAACAAAATAGTCAGAGAATATCTAGCTATCCACATTTTGATACAGTATTACGCTACAATTCAATTCAGTTTCCAATCACATTAAAAGACATAAAAAAAATTGAGAAGCTTAACAATCTCGCAATTAACCTATGTTGTATAGAAAATACTAAAATACTGCCATTTTGTTTAAGTGAAAATTTTAAAAAAATTGAACCTATTAATCTGTTAGTTTTAAATAATGATTCCTTACAATATTCTCGTCCGACAAATGCTAATGAGAATCACTTTCATTTTACTTGGATTAAGGATATGTCAAAATTATTTGCAAAACAGTTGTCTTCACATGAACATAGAAAATTTTTTTGTTATAGATGTTTAAATAATTTTAGTACAGCAGCATTACTTAAGCGTCATTCGAATTATTGCGAAAAACAGAATACTTGCTCAATAAGATTACCCGAAGAATCCGAAAAGTATCTAACGTTTAAACATTTCCACTATCAAGAAAAAGTATCATTTGTAGTTTATGCAGATCTCGAATGTATATTAGAACCATGCAATGAGTCGGAGGTAATACTAAACACAGTCTCTTACCAAAGGCATATACCCTTTAGTGTAGCGTATTATTTGAAATGCTCGTATGATAATAAATATTCCAAATTTCAATTGTATCGCGGAAAGGATTGATTGTATAGAATGGTTTGTTGCTCAATTGAAACTGATTTCAGAAACGACTAATAAAATTTTCTGTAACCCAAAACCTATGAATCCTTTAACAGAAGAACAAAAGTTAGCATTTAAATTTGCCCTTCACTGTCACATTTGCAATAAACCTTTTAGTATAGATGATATTAGAGTTCGCGATCACTGCCACTTTACAGGTGAATTTCGAGGAGCGGCTCATCAAGATTGCAACATCAATTATCATAATTTTTATATGATACCTGTACTTTTCATAACTTATCAGGCTACGATTCGCATTTCATTATTAAAAAAATTGCGTTAGGGTTTTCAGGTTTGGTAAGTATTCTACCAATAAATAAGGAAAAATACATATCTTGTACAAAATATGTAAATGGTACGAAAGTTACTTTTAGATTTATCGATTCATTCAGGTTTATGGCATCTAGCATCGAAAAATTAGCTTCATACTTAGATGATAATAAAAATCCATCACCAGGAAAATTGTAACACCGATAATGAGTTTCAGTTACTTACGCGTAAAGGTATATTTCCCTATGATTACATTAACTCTTGGGATAGGCTCAACGAAACCGATTTACCCTGTAAAACAGCATTCTTTAATCGTTTGCGCAATGAAGAAATCTCAGATGAAGACTACAATCATGCTAAACACGTTTGGCAAACATTTAATATAAAACACTAGGGACTATTCAGACCTATATTTAAAAACAGATGTACTGCTCTTGACTGATATAATTGAAAACTTTAGAAAAACTTGTATGTTCACGTATAAGTTAGATCCACTTCACTACTTTATGGCTCCTGGTTTAGCTCTAGATGCGATGTTAAAAACGACGAACGTTAAACTCGAGCTGCTTACTGATATTGAAAAAATAATGTTTTTAGAACGGGGAATTCGTGGCGGTGTTTCTCAATGTTCGAATAGATATGCTAAAGCAAATAACAAATATATGAATTCAGATTATGATCCAAATTTCGATTCTAAATATTTAATGTATTTTGATGTTAATAATCTATATGGGGCTGCAATGTCTGAATATCTTCCATGTGGAGAATTTGAATTTTTAGATGGTACCAGTCCAGATATAGTACGTTTAGACATACTTAATATTCCAGATGATTCTGATGTAGGATATATTTTTGAATGCGATTTACACTATCCAGTATCTTTACATGAAATTCACAGTGACTTCCCTTTGGCGCCTGAACATATGATACCACCAGTACCTTCTAATAAATCAAACTTAAAGAAATTACTTACAACTTTATATCTAAAACTCAACTATATTATTCACTACAAGAATTTAAAATGTATTTAAGCTACGGTTTAGAACTGAAAAAGATTCATAAGGTTCTTCGGTTTAAACAAGCTCCTTGGTTAAAAGAATACATTGATTTGAATACGAAATTAAGACAACAGTCAAAAACAGTTTCGATATATGCTTTTATAAAAATATGATAAATTCGGTTTATGGAAAGATGATGGAAAACGTACGGAAAAGGAAAGATGTGAAATTAGTGACCAAATGGGAAGGACGGTTTGGAGCTCGTAGTTACATAGCGAAGCCTAATTTTCATAGTTGCACTGTGTTAGACAAAGATCTAGTCTTAATAGAAATGAATAAATTAGAGGTTTACTTAAACAAACCCATTTATGTAGGTTTCTCTATTCTAGATATTTCAAAAACCTATTTATATGAATTTCACTATAGTTATATAAAATCGCAATTTGCTAACAAAGCAAAGCTGCTGTACACAGATACGGATAGTTTGATATACGAGTTTAGCGTTGAAGATATTTACTCTTATATCAAACAAGATATTCATAGATTTGATACTTCCGATTACGATCTTCATAACAAATATCATATTCCATTATCAAATAAAAAAGTTCCTGGTATTATGAAGGATGAAAACAATGGTGACATCATGCTAGAGTTTGTAGGACTTAGATCTAAAATGTACACGTACAGAGTTCAGGATAGGATAATAAAAAAGTCAAAGGGATCTTCCTTAGCAAGTATTAAGCAAATTTCTTTTGATGATTATAAGAATGCTTTGTTTTATAAACAGACTGTACAGAAACAGCAATGTTTAATTAGATCAGTCAAACATGATGTCTGTACTATTAAACAAAACAAAATTGTTCTTAATCCAAGTGATGATAAAAGAATTCTTAGTACCTTAACTTAACTAGTGATACTAAACCTTGGGAGTATAACTATACATACAGAAATGACTTGTAAAGCTTCAACCACTGGCTCAAATAAAGAATGCAATTTATTTTATCTAGATTAACATATAATATTTTTTAGTTATAAAACTTCAGTGTTATGTTTATACCTGCACAAGTACGCCGATTTTCGTTTTTGGATGTATCTAAAAATAGGATACCTTTCAATCTGCCCGAGTTTTGAACTATATATTATTAGTATAAATGTATTGTAGAGAAAAATAGTAGTAGTAGTAGTAACAGTTCTGTTTAAAAAATCCAGTTTGTTACTAACATACCAGTTAGTTTATTTGAGAAATGTATAACAAAACTTTTATTTAAAATTGTCAATGTTTATGGCTGTTTACTAAATCACTTAATAATTCAAACATGTAAAAGATATTGTAAAAACATGTAAAAATATTAATAAATAGACTGTGATTGCTAAATGATTTATTGTTTTTTTCATAATTTGTAAAGGTACAGTAATAATAATAATAAAGTAATTATAATATTCTTATGCTGTTTGAGAGTGGATTGTATTTGACTATCTTATCATGAAGTATAAGGCAATGACAAGATGTATTTGGCAAAACGTTTCTGCTAGTTTCAAATTCTAATCTAATATCGACAGTACCAGATTTTAACGCTTCGTTTTGTCTAGAACAATCTATGACTACTAAAGGTGCAATACTTCGTAAATCTTCAGAATTAAAAAGTGGCTCATTTTCCTTTTCGTAGTATGATTGCTGAAACTGAGCATACATCTCATATAACAACGCAGTCTGTTTATTCTCGAACCTCAAATTTAAGTTATCGTACGGGAAAATTGCTGAATTTAAATATTGTTTCATGTTGGTTAAATAGCAATGATCAAAACGACTGTAGTTGCTCATGTATCTATTTTTTCGGTTGGTTTGGAAACCAACAATCACAAATCTTGGTTTTTCTAATTGTGTTGTTGTTTTAATGTTCCATGTATGACGTTTCGTTTCTTGTAGAAGTTGATATTCATGCAACTCCCATCCTCTAAACGGAATATGCAAATCCTGATTTTGTGCAACGCATTCTATTCAATTAATTCGTTGAGTATCATCAACGGCTACATGCGGCATTTTCCATAAAACTGTGTTTAAAACAACTTTTATTTCTTCATCGGGTGTAGGATTAATTATAGCATTAGTATCAAAACTAGAACGTAGTAAGACTAACTCATGACGGAGGTTTAAAATAATTTTTTTAAAATCTTCGCATAATCCGAGAACCATTGAAAGGTTCCTAACAGTAAAAAGGAGAGTGACTTTTCTAGCAATTACAAGAATAGCAGTAGCGGCGAAGGGGTATGCATGTATTATACAGCGCATTGTTGCTATAAAATATGTTAGTTTACGAGAAGCTCGAACGTGCACAAATTAAATTTTAATCTATAATTAACCATGGTCGTAAAATGGAAATTAATGGTTATAATACCGCTACATATACTGCTTGGTGATTCATTTGGAAAATATTCAAGCTCACCATTTCCTAAAATATGACGTAGAAGTTATTTAAAATTAAATTGCTTTATTAGTAAGTATCCTGTAGACAACAAGTTGGTATTTTCCTTAGTAATGGTTTAAAGTGTTTTTAAGTTTTTGGTTATAGTAGCACTGCATCTTCTACAGCACGACTTGCACACAATTTGTGTGCGTGTGCTATCACCCTTTGGATTTTTAATATGCACGCGATCCGTATAACATGGAAGACGTTTCCGATGTTTCTACTAACGGCATTCGCACCATCGACGATGCGAACCAGGTGCATGCATTGGCGCTAAATGTATTGGACGAACAGCAAGGATTATGACGTCATTTAGTTCCCCGCTGAATCCTCAACATCGTTCGGTGTCTTCGAAACCTTCGGTTTGCATTCTATAGGGTACATAAAGCAGGTGCGCAAGAGTAAACTCTTTAGTTATGTTAGTTCGCTTACAAGTCAAGTCTTATAGTGCGGATTTTGTTTTGTACTAAAATGGTACCTGCAAACGTTTTTAAATGCGAGCCGTGTCACGTCTACTTTACCAAAATGCTCAAACGGCACCAGAACAAATGTCGTGGTGTAACATCGTCCCAGGTTGCTTATACATCCGTCTGCAGCAAAGTACTTAAACTGTGGTCTTGCGGTATCGCTTTTACGAGAATGGGCAAGCTTACAGCGACACAAGGAAAACAGCACGGTATGTCATTGCCGTAAACGTTCAGCTCCGCCAGCTGTTAAAGGGTCTTGTACGAAACAACCACGAATTATGTGTAAAGTATGCGATTTCGAAATGGAAAAGACTACGTATGCCGCACACTTAAGGAGCAACAGACATAAAATGCATCAGTTACCGCTACTAGCGACGATGGTGTAGAAATGGTTAGCACAGCGTTTAACAACCGTATGGCTAGCTATCGCATAAAGAACGCCAGTGTCGACGATGGAGTGCAAGAGTTTCTTTGGAAGCAGAAAGAGCGATTTATTCTGATTAATTAATGAAAAAGAATACAACATACAGCAGTAAAAGTCTATTGTGAACTCTACGGCGTTTACACCAAAATGGGGAAGAGACTACCGATGTAAAACTTTAACACAAAAATGTGGTTATAACGTCTTCTAGTAATCTGAAAATATGTACGAGGTCTTAAGCGAAACCATAAGAACAAAATCAGAGGAATTTGAAACATGCGGGTCCGGTTGGTCTTTGGAAAAGGTGCTCTATTTAGAAATAAATATTAATAAGTACAAGTCGATATGAGAAGTTCTAGGTTGAAAATAAAAATTGTGAATATGTATTTAGAAATGTGGTTTACAAATTTAAACTGTATTAGAAAATTTTTGTAATAAAAAGTTTTAAGAATTGTTTTTAGATTTTCTTTAGGTATAAGCTGCAGGAAATTTATAATTTAGAGGGTGTGTGTAAATGGTAAGGGTGGTTCGATTTTAAATCTATTTACAGATTCGGATTCTACATAAAATTCTAGACTAACAAGATGTGCTACATGTATAAAGAAATTTATAAGGATGCTCAAAGGTCGCTACAGGTAAGAAATCTTAAAATCAGAGTAGCTCTGGGGGGCGCTATCTAAAAATTTAAAGAGATTTGTGTAGCTGAGAGAATTCTAATATTAATTGATACCAAACAAGGTAGGTTTATCTCGTGGGTGGAAGTGTGGAGAAAGATTTATCTCTCAGAGGGTATGTGTGTAATTTTGCAGGGCGTGGTCCGATTTCAAATCTGTTTGCAGATTCGAATTTTGCGTAAAATTCTACACTGAAAGGATGTATCGCATGTATAAAAAATTTATAAGAACGCTCAAAAGTCGCTACAGGTAAGAAATTTTAAAATTGGGGTAGCTCTTGGGGTGATGCAATCTAAAAAATTCCTAGAAATTTGGGTAGCTGAGAAAATTCTAATATTAATTGATACCAAACAAGATAGGTTTATCTCGTGGGTGGAAGTGTGGAAAAGATTTATCTCGCGGGTGGAAAGAATGCGGTGTGACATAATCAAAATGGTGGGGAAAAAATTCACAAGGAGTTCCACAAGGAGAGAGCAGGAGGAGATTCATCTCCTCATTTCCTCCTTATGGGAATTTACATGTAAATTTGGTCCAGATGTGTGAAATGTGGATGCTGGTAGAAATGTGGCGCCAGGAGCCCCAATTATACTCTACTCGCGTCAGCTAACAATTGCACAAAAACCGCAAACGAAGAAATTAGATCTACTTTCTTGTCAAAGCGTAAAACTAAAGGTGGCATATCGTCAGAGAGTAGCGATTATGAGTTTGAAATTAGCCTTCATGGTTCATCTAGCAATTAACTTATCAACTCTGTTGGCGGTCGCAGGTTTCGTAGCTGTCATAGTAAATAGCGCTACTACCGTACTTTTGTAAGAGGTCCAATACGTGCCTAAACCTACTATTCCATCTAAATTAATTATACCACATTCTTTTAAATTAACTTTCTTGGGAAGATTGTTTCTCATGAACACTCCACGGAAATATGGTACTTCTAATTGCTTAACTAACTCTATTAATTCTACATTGCTTAGTGCTCGATTAGGTAAAATCAAGTTGCGTTCCTTTGAGGTTTTGCAAAAAAGACCAAAACCTTTTTTATAAGGTTTGATGTACATGCCGTTTCCGACTGCAATGTCCTCCATTGCCTTGTTATAACGTTGTTTTTCCGCTAGTTGTTCCTTAGCTATTTTAGTATCTGAAACTGCTTTTGCAACAGCAGCTGCACCTCCAGTAAGAGTACCAAGAGCGCTTAGGCCTGCAAAAATTGGTATTAGTGGTAGAAAACCTCCTGTTTTAGGAATTGATATAATACGAGCTGATTTAATATGCTTCTTTTGTTTTGCTGTATTGGCTGCCTTAATTGCTATGTTGATTGCATCCATAATATTAGATCCTTTAGTCTTTTTTAAAGCTGTACGTGCTTGTTTGATAATACTTTTAATACCTAGCGTACTTCTTATTTTACGTTTCTTTATCAGTTTTCTTATTTTATTGATATTTTTGTTCTCAGTGATGCACAGGCACCCATACCAAGTTTTACTTTAGCTTTCATTGCGGTAGCTACTCCAAATGCTGCTACTTTTTCACCTAAAGACGAGTCACCAGAATTTAGTCTTTTGTAGCTAACTGAGCTAACTTCGAATCTGCTTGATGACGTTTAGATAGATCCTTTTCTTTGGTGTATGCAATATCGTGCTCTTACAAGCCTCGTCTAACTTGTTTATTCCCTTGTCTCCCGAGCTAACCGTTCGATTAGTTTTGTACCCGGACCGCAAAATTTGTAACCCGGAATATGCGCTTCAAATGGTAAATTGTTAATTACAGTATTTAATAGTCCGTTCCCAGTAGTTTTAGAATTATTATATGTAATCATTAGCGGACAACTATCCTCTCAAGCTGTGCAGTAAATAAATAAAATATTATGAATTAATGATTCTTTATATACTGCCGTTTCTTATATATATATATATATATATATATATATAATTCCACTTTTTTTACAAATCGAATTTAGTACTTGCAAACATGCGTGTTGTGAAACAATCAACACCTTTAACCATAAATGCAATCCTTAGCTAAAAAAGAAAACATAGCGTTCTTCGGCCTTCATCTATTCGATGTCTAGTTGTTGGTCCATCAAATTGCGGTAAAACCAACGTTATGATTGGGCTGATAGAACATCCTAATGGTTTAAAGTTTGAAAACGTATATGTTTATTCTAAATCACTTTATCAACCAAAGTATCAATACCTTGAAAGTCTACTGCAACCAATAAAAGGGATCAAATATTATACATTTTCCAGTTCTGATAATATTATATCACCATCTAATGCTCGAAATAATTCTATATTTGTTTTTGATGATGTAGCTTGCGATAAACAAGGTATCATTAGGAATACTTTAGTATGGGGCGTCATAAACAAGTAGACAGTTTTACCTTTGTCAAAGTTATACTGTATACCTAAGCACTTACTACGTGATAATGCTAATCTTTAGTTTTATTTAAACAAGATGATTTAAACTTAAAACACATATATGACGATCACGTCAATACTGACATGAAGTATGATAAATTCCGTGAAATATGTGCTGCTTGTTGGCAAGACAAATACGGTTTCTTAGTTGTAGACAAAGATAGTGATCCAGATCAAGGAAGGTACCGAATAGGTTTTGATCACTTCATACATATTTAAACCTTGAGAGACGCAAGTATCGTTAGTATCGAAGAATTTTTTTTACAACAATAAACTTTTACGCAATAAACAAGGAGGCGATAAAACTTAAAAGAATTTTAATTAAGAAAAGAAACATTGTAAAAAACAAATTGCGTCAGTTAAAAGATATTGAAGTCGTCCAAGTGGAATCAATCTTACCCATAACATCACGATTAGAAACTATTGCTAATAAACTGGATGGGGAAAGTGCGGTAAAGAAAGAAAAATTTAAAGAAGAAGAAGAACTGCCTCATAGCAGTGTAAAATAAATTAAACCTAAATTGCTAGAAAGGAACGTTGACTATATTGATTCCCCGGTTATTGCTCAGCATATACCAAATATAAAAAATGATTCCATAGAGGTAGATGATGATGATGATGATGATGATGTTGAGAATGAATACGAAGCAGAAATTAATCGAAATGCACAAGAAGCCCAGGAATATATTCAAAGCTTTGCCGATTCACCTGGTATGACACATTATCTCGAACAGCTACATCCGCTACCTCGAGAATATATTTACAATATGTTTAAAGATGTTAAGAACGAATTTGATCATAAATATGGTATTAGGTTTAACCCTGATTCAAATGGTCTTATGATAGGCAATTCGAATTTCGCGTTGGATGATGAAAATGTTCTAATAAATGATTTGAAATATAAAGGTACTCCTGGATTATACGAACTACTGTTTAAAAAATATCCTGTCGGGTACAGTCATCAAGATCTAAAGTCGTATCTTGATATTGTAAAAAGAACAAATGCTAATAGAAGATATTATTCTGAAACAGAACAAATTCAGGGTAATACTTCATATAAGTACAAAAATATAATATCTACATTAAACATACTTCCCAAACACCCCGTAGACCTAAAAACATTACCCTATAGAAAGCGTCTTGGAGACGGTATGACAATGGAAGTATCAAATAACGCTATAGATTATTTATATTGGAATGATCCCAATGAACTTGTTGATAGATTACGACTTTTAGTTTCATCTCAGACTGCTGGACACACAGGTCACGGCAACGAAATAAATTCGATCATTGAAGAATTGCGTGAGGCGAAAGTAATTAGATGATATGACAATTGACAAATTTGGAAGGCACTTACATAACCGTAAAATAGATATAAGTGAACAGGAATATGAAAACAAAAGTGAAGGTTTTGAAACCTTGATTGAGTACAAGTTACATATGCTACATTACACGGTAGTAGCAACGTTTTACTCTAATACATTCCTCGACGGTGACAAGACATTCCTTATTTTCAACATTAAACATAATTATGAATTTCCTTATGAGGAAGCAGTCATTGAGAATATTAAAGGATACCCGCAAGACATTGAAATTTTATAAACGAAAAAGTTATGTAATTGCACAGTTACAAGGATTTTTGCTTAAACGTATGGATGTAATCAGCTTTCGTGACAGCGGTGCTATTATAAACAATACCACAATGTTTCTTGATTTTATATTAAAAGTTCCTTTCAAAGCAAGTGGAGCCCACGACATTCAAACATAGAAGTATTTCATTAATTGTATTTAATAAATCCTGATTATAAAAAGTATTATGATAGTTGCTCAATCAAAAGTGAAAGAGGATATAGTAAATGAACTTCATAAACCAGCAAGAATAAATTTCAAGAGACGCAAAGTGATAGTAAAAGGTTTAAATGACCTTCTTCAGACCGATTTGATTGAAATGCTACCATATTCGCAAACAAACAAAGGATTTAAATACATTTAGTAGTTATTGATTGTTTCTCCAAATACGTATGGGCTGTACCATTAAAAGTAAAACGGTATTGATGTTACTGCTGCAATGAAAACAATTTTAAATAAATTTAAAATCCGCCAAGAAATTTGCAGTCTGGTTTTGGTAAAGAATATTATAACAAACACTTTCAATCCTTAATGCAGACATATGGCATAAACCATTATAGTGTTTTTATACAAATAAAGCATGCATTGTGGAACGTGTAATTAGAACTTTAAAGGAAAAATGTGGCGCTTGTTTAACCTGAACGGTTCTTACAATTGGATAAAAATTTAAGCGATATTGTGAAACAATACAACAATACAGTTCACAATACTATCGGAGTCAAACCTGTAAAAGTTGATAAATCAAATGAAAAACTATTCTTAAAACATCATTTACCCACATCAAACTTGCAACCAAAATACCAAAATATTCAATAAAAGACAGTGTGAGGATTAGTAAACACAGGAAGCATTTACGAAAGGTTACACGCCAAACTGGTCAAATGAAATTTTAAGATTAAAAGGTAAACGTAACCAATCCTACAACATATATATTAGAAGATCAAGATGAGAAAGAAATCAAAGGTGCAATTTATGAAACGGAGTTGCAAAAGGTTAAACATCCAGGAATTTATCTGGTAGGAAAAGTCCTAAGAAAGAGTGGAAATAAAGTATTTGTAAAATGGTTAGGCTTCTCTAACGTACACAATAGCTGGATCGATAAAAATAATGTTTGCTAGAAGTTGTTATAATAATAATAGTTAATAAGGCTAACATTGTAAAATTATATTAAAATAAATAATACAGACAAAATCTTTCTATTGTTTTTTTTATTATTATTATAAAGGAATTTTGTAAGGGTAACATTGTAAAATTATATTAAAATAAATAATACAGACAAAATCTTTCTATTGTTTTTTATTATTATTATTATCAAGCCATTCTGTTAATAAAAAGATATTTTGTTTTGCGCATTGCAAATTATTATTGCTGTGTCTACAACAATGGATGTTATATTTTAAACGATTGTTGATTTTTAACTCCGATAGCTTAGGACAACCTAGTGCAAGCATATCAGTTACAAAGTTTTGCATTATATATGTTTCAATCAATTTCTTCTTTTCTAGACCCTTCACAAATACTTCTTCACCGGGTCGGATAATTTGCTTCAAATAAAGCGCTATATATGATGACACCATTCCAGCCGTTGAAGATTCATCCCAAGAAATACCATGAATATTCCTTGTCACCCAGTCGTTATGTTTTATATGATCTTGACTCAAACAACTGGACTGCATTGGCAGTTTAAAATTTGATGCCAAACATCACCTTTCAACAAGTCCAAAACCACAATTTCTTTACACACAAACTCGTTTTCTTGTATTTAAATCCCTGAATATCAATTATATACATGTTTGTATGTAAATATATGCAGTAAACTTCGACTAATTAAATTAATATTAGGAGCAATCTCCTTATATAGCAGATTACCACCATCTGCGTACTTTGCCAACCCACTTTTCAACCTATCACAAGAGTGAACTCATTTTGAATTGAAACCGGCCCATGTGTATTTGCAGCCTCTAAACATAAATCAGAATCCACTTTAATTAAAACACAATTGACTTGAATGCGATATTTTGCATCTGTCATACTGTCTCGATAGAAAACCAAATTCAAAACATCTACACACATTTTCTCTGCACTTACATTTTTCAACATACGTGTGTTTTGAAATATGTTCCATTGAAAGTAGTATAAAGCCGATCCTAATTCAAAACGTGCCCACAAGTATTTTACATTTGAAAAGAATTCAGGTTTTCACATTTTACATTAAAAGTATATAACGCCGATCCTAATTCAAAACGGTGCACGTGTAACTTCTCGCTAGAAAACCGAATTCAAAACAGCTACACACATTTTCTCTGCACTTACATTTTTCAACATACGTGTGTTTCATTGAAAGTAATATAAAACCGATCCTAATTCAAAACGTACCCACAAGTATTTTACATTGAAAGTATATAAGAATTCATGTTTTCACAACTATTTTACATTGAAATGTTTTCGTCGTCATATTTATGAGCTTGAATTTTCCACCGAGGCTTAGCAGCAACCACATTTACGAAGATTAGCCTCGTAATAGCGCGTCGCGCCGTTATTCGAAGTCACAGCGACCGATGCAGCAACATTTGCATTTTTCGTCGACGACTTTCGGGCACGTAATGATTTCAGAACGATATCGTCCAGACAGATGCTCGATGCGTCAACACCAATTCCTCGTAGGGAAACTCGGTCAATCATTCATCATTAAACTTCGCTGCCTGTTCGATATTTAAACATATTTCAAACGAAGTGCCGAGAATTTTAAACCTCCGAGATCGTCGTAATCTGTCGCACGTTCACGCTAAACTCAATGCACGTATACATGCATACCGCGCCACGGTTGCCAGTCAGTCGCCTTACAGCAGTGCAGCACCATTCCATACTTTCTTTATAGCGAGCACATGCAATTAATTGTTTATGAGGCATTCACGTTTTAAACATCTCACGACGATTAACACCGATTAATGGGGAATCATCCGCACGCACCGTTCACCAACGACAGCCATTTCACTCAACACCGACGCATTTCACTGTTTGACAAACAAAACCGGTATCGCCGTGCCTGACGTAAACAGATTTAGCAGTACGAAAATTGTCAAACAGTCAGTTCTTTTTATTTAGTCCACGAAAATTATTATTTTCAAACCACCATTAATCAACGCCTTTAAACTCCACATTTCGACCACTCAATGACTTGTGCTGCACTGCAAATTTCATGAGAGCACTGCTGCAGTTGCAGTGTCCATTCCTTGATCAGGTCAAGACCTCGGTTTTATCACAAGAGACTTCATCTTTTAATCCACTTGCCACACTCAGTAGACTTATTACTCATCAATCTGGACCCCATTAACACGTCTTTACCATCAACTTGCCGACAGTTATATGTATTACGCAGTTAGTCAATATTACATTTTAGGTATCAACCAATATTAAACGTTTCTAGATCTCAGTAAACAGATTCTACCGACCATACACATTACGCGTTTTAAAGATTTCACACCGCTCATCTAAACATTTTACTTTTGTCACCATGCAACCGCCATCGAAAACCGAACAGATACGATACACGTATACTCTGTCAACCAGATGATTAAAGCCGGAAGCGATTTGAAGGTAAGAATTATTGGATCAAAACATTATACAAATATAAACAACCATACCCACGTCACGCAGATTGTTATTAGACGATGTCATCTTCCTCGATAAAACCATTTATTATGCTGCGCAAATCGTACCCACCGGATACAGAAGACTACCATTCACCGGATGCCAGGCCCATCAGCATTCCCTGGTACGCAGCCGCATCCCAGCTCACGCACCTGCGCATGCCCCACCCATGCACCCGCGCATGCGCCGCCGTTCACCAGTTCGCTCTGCGCGACCGTTGTGCAACGTCACAGCCTTTATAATAAAGAAGAATGTATACACATAAAATGTTTATCTGACACACACATAACAAATTTAAACACACGCCAGCATGCATTTAACCACAACATTTAACACAGAAGACAGTCTTACAAAGCCAGCCTGTGCGGTGGTTTACTCATTTTTATTCGCAGCCATTTAACGATTACTGTCTTCATCTCCTTCAACCAATAGTTTAACATAGACCAGGCTGAATCACGCACCAGTTGCCTCCACGTCTTGTTCATGACAACCATTCCCGCAGACCAGCCCCAGCCAGTCCGCACATACGCATGACGATTCTTCTTGTCGGTATTGAGAAATCCTCACACAGCATGTCACCACTTGAATATGGTTGTTAAGGAGTTTTAATGACCGAAAGGTTCCACAGGTAACACAGGCGGACCCCTTTGCGTGCAGTGTAAGCGAAACCGCATTCTGTTCTTTGTTCGTCATTTTGATAAACACGTTTTAGACAACCTCAGCATACGGATTTAGTACCATTTTTCAAGAACGCACATAACCAAAGAGTCTTGCAACCGCAAACGCAGCCAGCCAACCGGATGTGCTGTCAGTCCATCGGCACAAAACAATCACTCCTCATTTTCAATAAGATGCACATCTTTCACGATACGCAGCCAGCACATGCATCCATTCCTCCATTCAGTTGTCTTTTCCACGCCACTTACAGCGTATGCATACGGGACAATTCTTTGCGCAACGGATCAGTTTACACCATATTTGCGCGTCATACAGCCTCTGGCGACAGGTGATTTATCACCCGAATCAATGACTTCTTTGAGAATGGTGTCAGATTGTGCAAAACAGTACCACCGCTTTATCGTAGCATTGATAAGATTTTATTCGACTGTTCCTCCTCACTATCTCCAACATTTACTAACAGTTAAAGCCGTCCACATTACACACGTTTTCGGTTTTCGGACACTGCCCGTCAATTTCCCACCATTCCTCATCACCGCAGCAGATGTACACCAAACAGCAGTTAGCAGCTGTCCGATCCTCCGCATTCAGTGTGGCGGTACGAGGTTGGCGAAGCATACCATTATCTTCCACCATTAAAACAGTCTTTCAAGTTCACCGACACCACTTACTGCACAGTTGTCGCCAACGCGTACATTTTGGTCAGCAGATGACCTTAAACGCATTGACAGCAACGTACAGTATGACGTCGCCGTTGTTTCACCAGGACCCGACACACAATTGTGTACCATCTGCATTGTCAGCATGTTAAACAATCACCACGTTTTATCGTTGTCAACCAACACCTTCTTCGTATTCGCCCAGCAAAGTTATGCACACACATCATCTTCAACGCAAAATCTGTCACATCCACAACAAAGATAGAATCCCGAGTTCGTCTCATATCTGTAGTTCCTCAATGTTTCAATCCATTGTTCACTTGTATGGAACACAGCAGATTTTGAATATTATCATTCGAGGTCTTTCCGATACTTTTTCGGCCAGCTTTCCAGAAAACGGAGCAACTTTAACACCATGCCCAGCGGAACAACGAAACGTAGATAGCTGCACCACAAATTTCCTTTTAGATAAACATCATTTTGTTTGCAGATGGCGGCGTCAGAAACGCACCAACACACTCAGGTTCTGGCGTGCAGTCACCAGTCGCTGTTCGTCTCGACACAACAAATATTACCAATACCTGTCACCATTAACATTTTCACATCAACACATATCCCAATCGCTCATTTCATGGTTTCACTTTATTCGCTGAGAAACATCCGCCACGCTCATGTTTAGCTAGATCGAATAAATTGCGAAAATTGCTCTTCATACCGTAAGAGCGCCGAAGATAGTCGAATATAGCTGACAGATGCGCACGATTATCCGGATTATGGGATTGTGCATAGAAATTGCCCCATAGTGAAATTACCCATGCGACATTACCATAGCCAAATTACCACTGTGAAATGACCACATGCATTACCGTTGATGTGAATTGGTTGTGACGCAGAGTTATTATGATTGTGTCCAGGTTAGATAAATACAGGACCGCGGTCATATGGACCTAACCTATCAATTTTTTTTATCAAGCCAAGTCCACACATGTCCAACTAACCTAACTAACACCGACAACAAAGCTAACCTAATGTGACAAGTTCACATCCAACCTAGATCGGAGGCAATTCTGTCATATGGGGTCTGTGCAATTTCATGTGGTCATATGGGGTAATTTCATATGGGGCAATTTCACCCTAATTTAACATCCTACATATCCGGATATGTCGATGCGCATCCCTGTCGGCTTAGGTTGGATAACAACATATTCGACTATCTTCGGCAATATACGTCCCCACTCTGTAGAATACGTAAGAGAACAATTTTTCGTATTCAATTTAGTATTCGATAGTAGCTAGAACGGTAAACATGAGCGTCTCCAAGGTGATTAACGTTTCTCAACTTCTGGGAATAAAGTGAAACCGACAAATGAGCGATTTGGATTATGGCTTGTTGACAGAAAATATGTGCAACAATAATCTGGTGACAGATATTGGTAATATTTGTTATGTCGAAGGCGAACAGATGCTGACTGGTGACTACACACACCAATTACAGAACCATTTTGTGACAATATAATGTTGGTTAAAATTTGCGACTTTTCTGACGCCGAACAAACATCTGCAAACAAAAGGATGTTTATCCTAAAAAAGAAATTTGTGGTGCATTTAACAGCTATCTACGAAGAAAGTTTGACCGATTTGTTTCCGCTAGGCATGGTGTTAAAGTGTTAAGCTCCGTTTTCTGGAAAGCACTAACAAGATGGGCCAGAGAGTAAAAGAAATTATCGGAAAAGAAGACCCTCGAATGCATTAATAAAAATTCCAAAATCCTATATGTGTTCCATACAAAGTGGAACTAGCAGATGTTAAGTTGGAAACTTTATTGGAGGAACTACCAGATATATTAGACGAACTCGAAAAAGATTATTTCTATCTTTTTGACATGGATGTAACCCAAGATTTTGCGGGTATATTTAGCAAGATGGAGATGTAATTATTTAACTACAAACCATAACTTTGCTATAAGGGCGAATACGAAGAAAAGTGTAATATTATAGTTGACAACGATAAAACTGTAGGAATTGATTGTTTAACATGGCTAACAACCAATGCAAGAATTAAGATATACAACAAATTTGTGTGTCAGATAACAAGTCCTGGTGTTAATAAACAACTTGGCAATCATATACTAGATTTTTACGTTGTCCAGATGTACGTTTAAGGGAAACATTTGCGTCTACTTTGGCCAAAGAACATGGTATTACGCGATTGGAAGCGACAATATAACTGTGCAATTGGAAGCTATGTCAGTGCGGAACGGGTGTATAATCCCTTAAAAGACTGTTTAACGTTATTGGAAGATAGTGTTATACTTCCTAAAGGCGCCAATGTACTGGTACCACTACAAATGTGGAGTAAGTTATCGGACAAGCTACAAAATAGCTGCTGTTTAGTGTATAATAACCTGCTACAGTACGTGTATTGGGGAATGGCAATACAAAGAAATTGACGGGCTTGCAAATTGTTGTCCGAAAACCAAAAGAAAGGGAAACATTGATAAAGTATGTGCTGGCTTTAGTTTTAACTATTTACCTGTAAATTATTTGGAGATAGTAGAGGAGGAAGACAGCCAAGATAAAATAAAAATCTCACAAGTGCTACATTAAAGCAGGTAGTATATTTTACACAATCTGCAACACCATATTCTACAATTCCAAAAGAAATAGTCATTTCGAATTGGGATTGATAATACACCCTAACATTCGCCCAGAGGTTGTACGACAACGCGTAAATATTGGTAGTAAACTCTATCCGTTTACGCTAAAGGAAATTGTCCCATTATGTATGCCATACGCTGTAAGTGGAAGGAAAAGACAACTGGAATTAGAGGAAATGGATGCAAAAGGCGAAAATTGGACCACATGGAAAACACTGCGACAATACGCGAACAATACAAAGATGTGTTAGACAAAGAACATCTTATTAGAGAAAATGAGGAAGAATTAAAAGATTATTTTATGTGCCGATGGACTGACTTAGATACATCCGGGTTGTACAAGCTGTATGCATTTGCGGTTAGTAAGAAAGACTCTTTAGTTATGTAGGCGTTCTTGCAGAAAAGGATGGTACTAAATCCGTATACTTTTTAAAAGGTTATTCTAAAAACGTATTTATCAAAATGGCAGATAACAAAGACGAACTAAGGAATGCGGTTGTAACCTTGGTACACCACACGCAAAGGGGTTCCGCTAAACATTGTATATTTGCCTAGTAAAGAACCTTTCGGATCATTTAAAACCGAGGGTCTTACAACCTATAACAACCATATATTCCCAAAAGTGGTGCAAACTACGCAACAGTGTGTGGAGAAAAGGATTTCAATACCGACAAGAAGAAGTCGATCAAGCTAACAAGATACGTATGCAGGATATAGTGGAAAGCTGCGATTAAAAGATTGTCACAAGCTGCAAGAATTACACGAAGGAATGGATCTGGTTGTATGGAATCAAAGACTTTAAATATAGAGGCAAACTTCGGTACATTTTACAATTCGAAAACCTAGACGGTCTCTATGTATCAAACTATTGGTTAGAAAAGGAGATAGAAGACTTGGGTGTCGATTTAAATTTTAAGCTGCGAATAAAATTAGATAAAATTAAACCACTGCAAACAAACATAAAGAAAGGACTGTCTTCTGTGTATAACTTTGTATTAAAATTAAGTTTAAATGACCCATGCTTGGCATTAAATATTTTTAAATTTGTTATGTATAATGTCAGAATAAACATTTTATAATAGTATATAACATTGTTCTTATTTATAAAAGGCTGTGACGTTACCCCGAAATAGCAGTCGCACAGAGAGGGTGCTGCATGGGCAGCGAGCATGGGCAGGTGCGTACGTACGCAGGGGTGCGCATGGGCAGGGGTGTGCATGCGCAGGGGTGCTCATGGCTGGGATGTGTCTGGGCGTACACGAGGGAAGCGGATGTTAACAGTCACCAAGCATCCAATTCTTTATTTGGATGGTATCGAGTACTTGTCTGCGTATGTATCCGGAGTAAAATACGATTTGCATACGCAGCTTATTAATAAAATTAGTTTATCGAGGGAAGATGACAAAAGGTACATCATTCCTAATAGTACAACAATCTACGCATGGGGCGTAAAGATATAAGATAGTTGTTTATATTAGTTGTATAAGATTCCATATTTTTAAGTTCTTCTCCCACCTTCCAAATCCTTCCGGCTTCTATCCTGGTTGACAGAGTATACGTGTTATCTCACGTCGGGACCTTTCCAAATGTCTTCCGAGTTTCTATCCTGGTTAAATAAGTATGAGTGTTAGTCTTAAACGCACGTGGTCCTATTTAAAATCGGACAGATTTCTAGAAAATTTAATATTTTGATACCTAGCAAATATATTTATAAAAGAGTTTATAATAAATACAATATAACACTTGTCAACAAAAAGTTGTAGGAAAATTAAAGACGTATTTAATAGTATTAGAATTTGTTGGTAGTAATGTTAAGTCCTACTGTATTGTAGGCGAGAAAGATACGATTAAAAGATTAAGAGGGTCTCACGAATTGTAGTTATAAAACCGAGGGTCTTACAACCTATAACGAGCATATACCTCCAAAAGGAATGGACATGCAACCACGCAGTGCGTGGAGAATAAGAATTCTCCAATAAGAAATTAAAGTTTCCATGTACGTAGCACCAGTCATTGGGTAATGGTCGAAAAAATGTGAACCTATAAAGGCGATTATTAATTGTGGTTTAGAAAATAGTAGTTTTCGTGGACTAAATAAAATAGCTTAGACTGGTTAATGTATATGGTTACATATTCTCGTACACATCCACAAACATCTGTTTACGTCCACAATGGCGATACCGGTAGTTTTTGTTTAACAAATAGTAGGAAAGATACGTCAGGTGTTAGTGCGGAAGCCCATAGGATCGTTGGATTCAAAAAGAACGGTGCGGCGGGATGTATGGTGGTTCCGTTAGAATAATCGAAAGTGGTTAATCGGTCGTATTAGATGTTTAAATAAGCGAAAGTGTAAAGGCCTACATAAACAAAAATTAATTATCCGACAAAAAGTGCGCGATGTGCTACACTTATAAAGAAAGTATGGAATGGTGCTTTTAGCGGCCCTAGCAGTAAAAAGGCGACTGACTTTTCAAGCAACTACAAGAATAGCAGTAGCGCAGAGAAGGGGTATGCATGTATTATACAGTTGCATATGTTAGTTTACGCGTAGCTCGGATGTGTAATTGATCACGACTTAAAGATCCCTCGAGGTTTAAAAATTCTCAGCCCATTGTCGTTTGAAAATGTTTGGAAATTATCAGAACAGGAGCGGGTCGAAGTTAGATGGATGATTGACTGAGTTTTTCTACCTTTACGAGGAATCGGAAGTTGACAGACATCGAGCATCTAATTTCTATTTGGACGATATCGAGTACTTACCGGTTCTAGAAATCATTACGTGCGGCCGACCGCTATGCGAAAGTGTAAAGCCTACAGAAGCAAAATTTAATTATCAGACGAAAAAGTGCGATGTGCTATAGAAAGTAAAAAAATGGTGCTTTGCATCGGTCCTAACAGTAAAAAGGAGAGTGACTTTTCTAGCAATTACAAGAATAGCAGTAGCGGCGAAGGGGTATGCATGTATTATACAGCGCATTGTTGCTATAAAATATGTTAGTTTACGAGAAGCTCGAACGTGCACAAATTAAATTTTAATCTATAATTAACCATGGTCGTAAAATGGAAATTAATGGTTATAATACCGCTACATATACTGCTTGGTGATTCATTTGGAAAATATTCAAGCTCACCATTTCCTAAAATATGACGTAGAAGTTATTTAAAATTAAATTGCTTTATTAGTAAGTATCCTGTAGACAACAAGTTGGTATTTTCCTTAGTAATGGTTTAAAGTGTTTTTAAGTTTTTGGTTATAGTAGCACTGCATCTTCTACAGCACGACTTGCACACAATTTGTGTGCGTGTGCTATCACCCTTTGGATTTTTAATATGCACGCGATCCGTATAACATGGAAGACGTTTCCGATGTTTCTACTAACGGCATTCGCACCATCGACGATGCGAACCAGGTGCATGCATTGGCGCTAAATGTATTGGACGAACAGCAAGGATTATGACGTCATTTAGTTCCCCGCTGAATCCTCAACATCGTTCGGTGTCTTCGAAACCTTCGGTTTGCATTCTATAGGGTACATAAAGCAGGTGCGCAAGAGTAAACTCTTTAGTTATGTTAGTTCGCTTACAAGTCAAGTCTTATAGTGCGGATTTTGTTTTGTACTAAAATGGTACCTGCAAACGTTTTTAAATGCGAGCCGTGTCACGTCTACTTTACCAAAATGCTCAAACGGCACCAGAACAAATGTCGTGGTGTAACATCGTCCCAGGTTGCTTATACATCCGTCTGCAGCAAAGTACTTAAACTGTGGTCTTGCGGTATCGCTTTTACGAGAATGGGCAAGCTTACAGCGACACAAGGAAAACAGCACGGTATGTCATTGCCGTAAACGTTCAGCTCCGCCAGCTGTTAAAGGGTCTTGTACGAAACAACCACGAATTATGTGTAAAGTATGCGATTTCGAAATGGAAAAGACTACGTATGCCGCACACTTAAGGAGCAACAGACATAAAATGCATCAGTTACCGCTACTAGCGACGATGGTGTAGAAATGGTTAGCACAGCGTTTAACAACCGTATGGCTAGCTATCGCATAAAGAACGCCAGTGTCGACGATGGAGTGCAAGAGTTTCTTTGGAAGCAGAAAGAGCGATTTATTCTGATTAATTAATGAAAAAGAATACAACATACAGCAGTAAAAGTCTATTGTGAACTCTACGGCGTTTACACCAAAATGGGGAAGAGACTACCGATGTAAAACTTTAACACAAAAATGTGGTTATAACGTCTTCTAGTAATCTGAAAATATGTACGAGGTCTTAAGCGAAACCATAAGAACAAAATCAGAGGAATTTGAAACATGCGGGTCCGGTTGGTCTTTGGAAAAGGTGCTCTATTTAGAAATAAATATTAATAAGTACAAGTCGATATGAGAAGTTCTAGGTTGAAAATAAAAATTGTGAATATGTATTTAGAAATGTGGTTTACAAATTTAAACTGTATTAGAAAATTTTTGTAATAAAAAGTTTTAAGAATTGTTTTTAGATTTTCTTTAGGTATAAGCTGCAGGAAATTTATAATTTAGAGGGTGTGTGTAAATGGTAAGGGTGGTTCGATTTTAAATCTATTTACAGATTCGGATTCTACATAAAATTCTAGACTAACAAGATGTGCTACATGTATAAAAAATTTATAAGGATGCTCAAAGGTCGCTACAGGTAAGAAATCTTAAAATCAGAGTAGCTCTGGGGGGCGCTATCTAAAAATTTAAAGAGATTTGTGTAGCTGAGAGAATTCTAATATTAATTGATACCAAACAAGGTAGGTTTATCTCGTGGGTGGAAGTGTGGAGAAAGATTTATCTCTCAGAGGGTATGTGTGTAATTTTGCAGGGCGTGGTCCGATTTCAAATCTGTTTGCAGATTCGAATTTTGCGTAAAATTCTACACTGAAAGGATGTATCGCATGTATAAAAATTTATAAGAACGCTCAAAAGTCGCTACAGGTAAGAAATTTTAAAATTGGGGTAGCTCTCTTGGGGGTGATGCAATCTAAAAAATTCCTAGAAATTTGGGTAGCTGAGAAAATTCTAATATTAATTGATACCAAACAAGATAGGTTTATCTCGTGGGTGGAAGTGTGGAAAAAGATTTATCTCGCGGGTGGAAAGAATGCGGGTGTGACATAATCAAAATGGTGGGGAAAAAATTCCACAAGGAGTTCCACAAGGAGAGAGCAGGAGGAGATTCATCTCCCTCATTTCCTCCTTATGGGAATTTACATGTAAATTTGGTCCAGATGTGTGTGGAAATGTGGATGCTGGTAGAAATGTGGCGCCAGGAGCCCCAATTATACTCTACTCGCGTCAGCTAACAATTGCACAAAAAACCGCAAACGAAGAAATTAGATCTACTTTCTTGTCAAAGCGTAAAAACTAAAGGTGGCATATCGTCAGAGAGTAGCGATTATGAGTTTGAAATTAGCCTTCATGGTTCATCTAGCAATGAATCACTCCATTTTGACATATTGTCAGATCAGGAGTGTTACGAGGAGACAGCTGTGAGCCAACACAAGATGGTTCTATCAAAAATCTTCAGCTTGGACAGTATATATCTGTACAGTTAATATTGTTGTCATTAGTTTTTCCATCTTGTGACCTGTTGGAAGCGTACCTCCATTGATTTCTATTCTGAGCTAGCCTACACATTTCCCTAAAATTCCTACAGCCTACATTTTTCACTATCTGTGTGCAGTAGTCTAACCTAAGTCTACCTCTTCTTCTCTTTATTCCTATCTCTACTTCTAATATATTCCGCACTATTCCCTCATGTCTTAGTATGTGGCCTATCATCCTATCTCTCCTATTTTTTACTGTTTTCCACATAGTTCTTTTTCCCCCTCCCATTTCTAGTACCTCTTTGTTCTTAACTTTGTCTGTCCATGGTATCTTCATCATACGTTTCACCACATTCCAAAGGCTTCTACCTTTTTCTTGTCTGCTTCTCCTACTGTCCAGGCTTCACAGCCATACAGTGCTGTGCTCCACACATATGTTTTAAGCAATTTTTCCCTTGTTTCTATGTTTGTGGTCTTTGAACAGAGTAGTTGCTTTTTTTGTTAAATGTAGCACGACCTTGTGCTAATCTTTATTTTATATCTTTTGTACTTTTCCCATCTTGCGTTATTTGACTTCCTAGGTAGCAGAAATCCTTAACCTCTTGTACGTTCTCGTTACCTATGTGTATACTTGTTTTTGATTTATTTTCCCCTCTTTTGCACACTAGAACTTTAGTTTTATTTTTGTTAATTTTCATACCGTATCTCTCTCTCTCTCTCTCTCTCTCTCTCTCTCTCTCTCTCTGTTACAACCGTTTCCATTTCATTAAGAGCAGCTTCTAACTTTTCTTTGCTAGATGCTAATACGGCTATATCATCTGCAAATCTAAGCATATCAATCTTTTGTCCCTGCATATTAATTCCAAATCTCTTCCTGCATTTGACAGTATTCATTGCCTCTTCTATGTACAAGTTAAAAATTAATAGGAACAAGGCAAATCTCTGTCTCACTCATTTCCTAATATTTACTTCTCTACTTTTTGCTCTAATTCTATTACCGCTGTTTGTTCTTTGTATAAGCAATGTACTATCCGTCTATCCCTAAAACTCATTCCAATCTTTTTGAGTATTTGGAACATTTTTTTCCATTTTACATTGTCGAATGCTTTTTCCAGATCTACAAACGCTATATATACGCTTTCCCCCTTCTCTATTGTTTCCTCCATTATCACCCTCAGAGCTAGAATAGCCTCCCGTGTTCCCCTGTTTCGCCTAAACCTAAATTGATTTTCTCCCAGTATTTCTTCAGCTCGTTTTTCCATTCGTCTTTGTACAATTCTAGTTAATATTTTTGAAGCGTGTGCTGTCAAGGTTATTGTTCGAAAATTTTCACATCTATCGGCGACTCTTTTTTTTTGGTATAGTTACTATGATGTTACGTTTGAAATCTTTGGGTATCTCGCCTGTCTCATACATATAGCTTACAAGTTGGAAGAGACGTTCTGTTACTGCTTGTACAGCGGCTTTTAGAGTTTCTGCTTGCACCTTATCTGTACCCGGCGCTTTACCATTAATCAGACCCTTTAATGCTAATTCAAACTCACCTCTAAGTATAGGATATCCCAATTCTTCATTTCCAATGTCAGATTCCTGTTCTAATGCTGTTAATTCCTCTCTTGAATATAAATTCCCTATATATTCCTGCCATCTAGCTACTTTTTCTACATTTTCTATAAAGACGTTTCTTCCCACATCTCGTATATTTTTGCTATACGGTTCTATATACCTAAAATTCATTCTAATTAATTTGTACGCTTCGTCTGTCTTTCCTATTTCCATCTTAGTTTGTACCTCGTTGCACTTTTCATCAATCCATTGTTCTTTAGCTTTCCCGCATTTGCGAATAATTTCCCATTTTATGGCTCTATTTTCCTGTTTCGTCTGATCTATTTTTGTATTTTCGTCTTTCTTCTATTAAATTCAGGATATCCTTTGTTATCCATGGTTTCTTTTTTTTTGTGTATACCCCAGAATATCTCTGGCCGCCATGTCTAAGCTGGATTTAGTGTTATTCCATTCTGTTTCTACTTCCTTAGTATAAGAAATTTTCCCGTTATCTTTTAGTAATTCATTTGACTTTTTTTCAAATCTTTCGTGGATATCTTTATCTTTTAGCTTCTCAAAGTCAAAGTGCCTTTTTCCGTTCCTCTTTTTCAGATTTTTAAATTTAAGTGCGGCCTGCATAATTACGATGTTGTGGTCAGTGTCTATATCTGCTTCTGGGTAGCTTCTACAGTCTTTTACTTGATTTCTAAACCGTTGTCTAACAATAATGTAATCTATTTGATATCTTCCTATACCTCCTGGCATCTTTCACGTGTATCGTCTTTTAGCATGATGTATTTGTGATGGTTAAGTTGTTCTTGTCGCAAAATCCTACCAGCCTTTTTCCCTGTCATTTCTCGTGCCGAAACCAAATAAACCTACTATCACTCCTTCCCTACCCTTCCCTACCCTCTGTAGCTAGAGGTGGGCATGTATACTTGTATTAATACTGTATTTACTGGTTTAGATTCAAATCTAACCATGAGTACTCTTTCGTTCTTTTGTAAGTAGTTTTCTACACGTCGTCCTATCTTTTTTCGCATAACTATCCCCACACCCGAATTTCCTTCCTCTGATCCTGTATGAATTACCCTGAAGTCTCTACTCCAAAAATCCTCCGCCTTTGGCCAGCGGACTTTGCTAATTCCTACTATGTCTAGTGCAAACCAATCCATTTCGAGTTTCAGGTTACCTATTTGTTTCATACTTCTGACATTCCACGCTCCGACTCGCAGAATGTTCACGGATCTTTTTCTATTCTTTCGGATCACATCCGCGCAGTAGTCCCCTCCCGGAGATCCGAATGAGGGACTATTATACCTCCGAAATTTTTACCGCAGAAGATGCCATCGTGTTTAACAATTTCTGTACGCAGTGTACTTGGGAAATACTGTGGTGGTTTCCCGTTGTCTTCCACATCTATACGGTGATAATCGTGTGTAAGTCGGGAGGGGATGGTGGGAGGATTGAAAAACTATAGATTTTGACCTGGCGTGATTTTGACATGATAAGAGCATTATAACCAAAACCTGCAAAAAAAACAAAAAAAAAGAAAAAAAAAAAAGAAAGAAAACCAATAATAATAATAATTAAATCATCATCATTTTGTTATCGACCTTACTTAAACCTCCATTAAGTTAGACCCCCCCACCAGCGATAAATAAATTAATACCTATAAAAAAATTAGGTGCTAATTAGGTGCTAATTAGGTGCTACATTCCAAAATTAGGTGCTCGAATAGTTTGGCAGGAAATTAAATTTGAAATGGGGGGGCTGACTTAACGTTAAGCTGGACCCCCCCATATGAAAAAACTAATTTGCAACATGCAAACTGAAAAAATTAGATATACCAGAATTAAGTGCTAATTAGGTGCTCTTAAAATCAACAAAAACATATCACTAAAATAACCTTTTATCTTAATAATTAACTATATCATGTATAAGTATATGATTCGACAAGAGTAAAGTCCCATTAAATAATTAGGTGCTCTTACGACTGTGGTCTCAAAATACTCGTCTAGTAGCGCACTGTCGATATATCCAGTCGCCGAATTAAGTGCTCGGAAGGTTTCGCAAAATTTTGCACTATAACGTGGTCCGCGTCACACGCGTACAAGAGTAAAGTCCCATTAAATAATTATGGAATTAAACAAATTCATTATTGTTTAATTTTAATCGGTTTTTCGGTATGTATTTTGCTTATTTTTTCAATGTATTTAACTGCATATCATTCAATATTTTACGTACATTGTACTCTGCGTGTAATATTTCTTCTTTTTTATCATCGCGTCATGTATTAGGTGAAGTAATCAAAGCCGCCACTTGATATTTAGTATTATTATATTAATATTTTTAATGATAATTTTAATGTAATAATGTAAGGGTAATTTTAATACTATATCGTGATTAATGAAATTTTTAAATATTTATTCCTTATCATTTTAAATATTTATTCCTTAGAACATAATATACATTTACACTTTTGTTATTTATTTTCACAATCTTTTATTTAATAACATTTTGTAGAGGCATCTTGAATATGAATATATATTTTATATTTATGTTTTACATAT
Organism: Platerodrilus igneus; assembly: GCA_036346225.1. NCBI lineage: Eukaryota > Metazoa > Arthropoda > Insecta > Coleoptera > Lycidae > Platerodrilus > Platerodrilus igneus. Next base: position 1,632,389 of record JARFIW010001097.1, on the reverse strand, counting down.
TCATATTTATAATGTTTTACATATTCATATTTATAATTCTATATTTATAATGTTTTTTCCATTAAACAACTCTTTTTATTGATTTCATCTGATTTAATAATATTTCTAAGTATTTGGTAGACAATAATTTAAATGTATTTGTTGCATTGTGTGCGTGTGCTGCCGGCTTGTGTTATGGCTTCTATTCATAAGACGTCAATGTTTGCCCAGCGATAAGAAATGTCGGCGGTAATACTACATAAAGTTGCGGCACGACTTGTCGGTTGTTTTGATTAAAAGGAGATAGATTTTCTATATTTTTCGTAGAAGAGATGTTATTTTGGTTAGTCAGTCGCTGTTTGGACACAGGAGTGTACGGATCATTCGTAATTCTTATATTATAGAGATTCGAGAGATTTGTTCATTTATTAATCCTTGTGCTATAATATAGTTGTGCAAGGATTACGTTCCTTTTTTGGAATCTAAATTTTGAGTGAAGTGATAATATATTACATCGTGATATCGTGATAGTAATAATATATTACATCGTTATATTAATTATTAGTGAGTGCAATATTTAAAAATGCCAAAAGTAGGAAGACCAGAAAGACTTGATAAAAGTTTTTTGATGGAAATTTTAATAAAATATAAAGAAGATATTATAAAAGAAGATTTAAAAATAAGATCCAAGACTGATGCAATATGGAAGCGAATTAGCATCGAATTAAATAATATAATAACATCTAATGCATTATATACGTATGTGTCGTGCAATAAATTTGGAATAAGGGATAAATTATCTGATCGTTTTCATATTTCTGAAAGTAATATTCAGCATTATGAAAGTAATATTCAGGACACAGAAATTCATAACAATGACGGCAGAGAACAAGAAAAAGATACATCAAATTCTATTGGAATGTCCGACTCAACTTTTAGTGAAACAAGCGCACGCGTAAGCAATGCAGATGGTGTATCAACTTTTATTATATCTGTGCCGAAAGCAGATTATAATGCTATGATTATACACAAAAGATATCGAAGAGCAGTAAAGGGTCGACCTGTATCTACCCGAGAATACGCTGTCTTACAACCTGGAATATGGCAAAATGTTTTTAATGAAAAGATATGGCAAGCCACAAAAATACCTTGCGGTTTTAATTTTAAACGTCACAAATTATCGGGCAATGGAGAATCTGGATATGCACACGGCACATGTAAATGTGGATCTTTTATTAAATGTGTAATTTCTAATTCCGAGGACATGATAACAAAATTAAAATGTACGTATATCGAAGGTCAAGGACGTTGTGGAAAACGATATTTAAGAAATCCGATAAGACAAGAGATTGTCGAAAAAATTCAAGGAATAACTGCATCAAAGTACAGAATTGAATTGGCAGAAAATTTGATACAGGAAGGTGATAATATGGAACCTCCATATTTATATAGTGCTAATGTTTTAAGAGTTGCAAAACATGATGTTACTCAAAAAAATTATATCGATAAAGATCCATTAAAAGCACTATATTTTATGCAATTAGGATCACTGAAGAATGTGATACATAATATTGGTTTGAATCCTTTTTTTATACATTATTGGTCTAATCATCAATTACATGTATATCGCACATATGTGACAGACGAAACATCTTGCATATATATTGATGCAACTGGAAGCATCGTAAGAAAAATTAAAAGGCCGGATAAAACAAAGACAAAACACATCTTCTTATATAATTGTGTTGTAAATTCTAAAACGAGTGGCTTGTTTCCAGTATGTCAAATGCTTTCGGAAAGTCATCATACAAATGCAATCCAATATTGGTTGATGGAATGGATTCGCTCTGGTGCACCTTGTCCACGTGAAGTAGTATGTGATGCTAATCGTGCATTATTAACAGCAGCTGTACGAAGTTTCACAGGATATCTTACTGTTGAAGATTATTCTGATGCTTGTAAAGACAATCTACCTGTATGTTACATACGTATAGATGTGGCACACTTCATAAAAACATATGCAAATTTTTGAAAATGTGCGATCACGTGTAAAAACATTTTATTTATCATTATTAGGTCAGTTAATTTTGTGTTGCAATATTAATACAGCTGAAGAAATATTAAAAGGAATATTGATTATTGCAAGGAGTGAAACAGAAGGCATGACAAGAAACAATGAGAAAACAATATGTGAAACATATAAATTAAAATGAAAAACTTAGTAACGTTATCAAATGAAGAAATATCATTGGACGGTAGCTTAAATCAACCGGATAATATAGATATTGAAAATGAAAATAATCGCAACAAGTGGAGTCGATGGGCGAAGGATATAGATGAGGATATAAAAAAACGAATTATTAATAATGGGGGAGATCGTGAAAACGCACATTTCATGCCAGCATTTGCAGATCGTCTTATGAAAGATATAAAATTGATACCTATGTGGTCATGTATATGCAGAGATAAATTTGGATATGGAAGAATTCCTGCTAGTAGTGCTTCAGTGGAGAGTGATTTTAATATCATTAAGAACAGTTTTTTGAAAACAGAACGAACTCCAATGCGAGCGGATGAATTTGTTATGAAACATATAAAATTTGTAAATGGCCGTATAAAATTAACAAATATTAATTTTCAAAACAAAGATAATAATACAGAAGATGTGATAGAGCCAATGGAATGTAACACAGAAATCAGCGTATCAGACAGGATAACTGATACGAATCTACAAAATCAATGTCCATCATGCAAAATGGAGATCAACCGAGTAGTGCGCATATGTGTTATATATGCCAGAAAAATGTGCATGCACTCGATTCGTGTTCTGCTCCAGTTGGAGAAGAGGATACGGACAAAAAGAATATGTAACAATTGTCAGAGAACACCTAATGTGCAAAATATAATTGCATCGAGAGAAGTGGAAGATTGGCAAGGTCTTGTGACATCAGAAACGCAATCCAGAGGTAGATATTTGCAAGGAAAGATCATCGAAAATGAATTTTATTAGAAAAAATATATCTAAGGTACCAATTATTAAAAACGGTGGAAACGTAAGTATAAAAGCAGTCACTCTTGGTAAGAAAAAATATTCTTTTACTAATACGTGTGCTTTTGATAGTATTTTGCAGCTTTTTATCACTGCGTATTTCGATAAAGAACACATAAAAGAATTAATTAATATTGAATCTGATATCTTTTTTAAATTAATTTATGATATGGTATCTCATGGTGTACGTAAATTATCTTATAGATTACGCGCTCAAATTTTAATGCAGATATTTCCAGGCAATACTCAACCAAATAAGTGCGTTCTAATAGATTGTCAAGTAACTGTTGGCTTTTTGTGCAACAAGTTATTTGTAAAACATCCAACATTCCGAGAAATATCAAGGTGTTCCAATGGTTGTGCGGAAAGACTGAAAGTACTTCCACTAGTCAGCATTAAATTAGAAACTTTAATATCGAAGGATTTTGTGCAATTAGAACAGGAGTTCACTATACAATCACAAAAATGCTGCCAAATAAACTGTGATGGCCTAGTAACTACATCAATTTTACATACAGGTATCAATAATTTATCAATTTTCTTAATTATTTATTTTAGTTATTAATTTGTGTAATCTTTTATTTTATGCAATTTTATTATTAAATAATATTTTAAATAATTATAATTATATTTTTTTCAGGAAATTTTATCATATTTGAGGTTTATTCGGATGAAGATTCATTAAATATTAAACTGGATGATATTCCCAAAAATAATGTTTTCTTTTATGAAAGAAGAACAGTCTTTGGTTGGCATAATCAATTATAAATCACCTGTGAATACACGATATTCCAATGAAGACATTGGACATTATACTGCAATATGCTACAGAAAAATAATAAATGGATCCAATATGACGATTGCAAAGAATCAGAAAACATTTTAAGTGGTCAACACATCGCCTGTCCACATCTTATTTTATATTCACATTAAATATTTGTTTCATATTTTATTCTTATTAAAAGAAATTAGAAACATTCTTAATTACAGAACAAGCAAATATAGAAATAACTTCACAAGCATTGTGAAGAAAGCTATATAGTAAGCATTGATAATGTTTAAAAGTATTATTAATATTTTGATTATAATTTCCAACATTATTTATTCATATATATTAATAATTATAAAATTCGTAAATCATATTTAATAATTCCTAAATATCTTTTAAACATTAGTCGCGCACAAGAGCGTGAACTGCTATTCATACTATATATGAAGATATGAAGATTCCAACATTGGAATATAAATGAAAACGATAGAGGAAACGGACGAGCACGCGGATGGGGATGCGGACGTGGACGAGGACGTGGACGTGGACGTGGACGTGGACGTGGACGTGGAGGACAATGGCGAGGAAGAGAACGCGGACGAGGACAAGCAAACGTCCATATTTATAAAGGAAACGTGTATATATATAATTAAGAAAATATTTTTATATGTTTATATTAGATATGTTTTATATGTTTATTTTTTATATGTTTATATTAAGAAAATATTTTTATATGTTTATATTTTTAAAAATGTATAAATTTTATAAGATTAAATATAAAATATCTGTAAAAATAACAAAAATAATTAATATAAATCCTTTGTAATCCTTTAACTTTCCTAAAATAAATTATCCTTACATTATTACATTAAAATTATCATTAAAATATTAATATAATAATACTAAATATCAAGTGGCGGCTTTGATTACTTCACCTAATACATGACGCGATGATAAAAAGAAGAAATATTACACGCAGAGTACAATGTACGTAAAATATTGAATGATATGCAGTTAAATACATTGAAAAAATAAGCAAAATACATACCGAAAAACCGATTAAAATTAAACAATAATGAATTTGTTTAATTCCATAATTATTTAATGGGACTTTACTCTTGTACGCGTGTGACGCGGACCACGTTATAGTGCAAAATTTTTGCGAAACCTTACGAGCACTTAATTCGGCGACGGGATATATCGACAGTACGCTACTAGACGAGTATTTTGAGACCACAGTCGTAAGAGCACCTAATTATTCAATGGGATTTTACTCTTGTACGCGTGTGACGCGGACCACGTTATAGTGCAAAATTTTTGCGAAACCTTACGAGCACTTAATTCGGCGACTGGATATATCGACAGTACGCTACTAGACGAGTATTTTGAGACCACAGTCGTAAGAGCACCTAATTATTTAATGGGACTTTACTCTTGTACGCGTGTGACGCGGACCACGTTTTAGTGCAAAATTTTTGCGAAACCTTACGAGCCCTTAATTCGGCGACTGGATATATCGACAGTACGCTACTAGACGAGTATTTTGAGACCACAGTCGTAAGAGCACCTAATTATTTAATGGGACTTTACTCTTGTACGCGTGTGACGCGGACCACGTTATAGTGCAAAATTTTTGCGAAACCTTACGAGCACTTAATTCGGCGACTGAATATATCGACAGTACGCTACTAGACGAGTATTTTGAGACCACAGTCGTAAGAGCACCTAATTATTTAATGGGACTTTACTCTTGTACGCGTGTGACGCGGACCACGTTATAGTGCAAAATGTTTGCGAAACCTTACGAGCACTTAATTCGGCGACTGGATATATCGACAGTACGCTACTAGACGAGTATTTTGAGACCACAGTCGTAAGAGCACCTAATTATTTAATGGGACTTTACTCTTGTCGAATCATATACTTATACATGATATAGTTAATTATTAAGATAAAAGGTTATTTTAGTGATATGTTTTTGTTGATTTTAAGAGCACCTAATTAGCACTTAATTCTGGTATATCTAATTTTTCAGTTTGCATGTTGCAAATTAGTTTTTTCATATGGGGGGGTCCAGCTTAACGTTAAGTCAGCCCCCATTTCAAATTTAATTTCCTGCCAAACTATTCGAGCACCTAATTTTGGAATGTAGCACCTAATTAGCACCTAATTTTTTTATAGGTATTAATTTATTTATCGCTGGTGGGGGGTCTAACTTAATGGAGGTCTTACTTAAGGTCGGTTTGACGCAGCTCTAACTTCTTTTCTATTCTGTGCTAATCTAAAAAGCTCTACATACCCTTCACAACCTAAATTTCTAATAATTTGACTAATATAGTTGGTCTAGGTCTTCCTATATCCTTCTATCTTTTTCCTATCCAGCTGGTTCTACATAGATATTAGCAACCTGATGGTTGTTAAAGAACTCTAACATGTTTACATGATTACCATTTATAAGGAAATGAAATATAACCGGGTTATCCGCTTCAAAAGGAAAAGTGTTAAATTATATGTTATGGTAAGGCTTAAGCAACGAATCTCTGCCAACATGCCAGACCGCTACCTAATTGTGAGTTATGCCATGGTGACGTTTATTAAAATAATTAAATAAGTATACCCAAAACTCTAATATGCACGATGAACACACCGCTAAAACAATCACTGTCCCACCTTCTACGCGCTGAAAATCGGGAATAAACGAAACAAATAAATAACAACAAACTAAATCAGGAAACCTCATTAATTTAAATAAGTGTAATAAATAAAAAAATAATAAAATAGAGTGAAACCGCGCATCCCACCAGGACTTAAAGTGAAGTGATAGTGATTGTGATCCCCCCAGAACGTTTAGTGCATATCCACCAGGACTTTAACAGTGCATATTCAACTCCCCCATAAAAGTAGAAAACCAATAGATGTAGGTAAACGACCAGATCTTCGTATGCTGGAGAAATTTATATTGGAGGTAAGAATAAAATTGTGGCGGCTGTACTCGCATGAGCATTGATTTGTGATTTTTAACAGATTTTGAAATAATCTAACAAGCTCGTTTTTGTGTAATGACGCTAGTCGATATAATGCTCATGCTAGTGCACCTGATAATGTATTTGCATTTGCTAATATATGCACTGTTACATGCTTTTGCTTATTCAGATATTTATTTATGTGTTTATTATATGTTTATTTATATATTTATATTATATTTATATTTATTTTTACACATATTTTTGCCTGCATTGTATTGTTTTGTGGCTTGATTTAATTCGTTGGACGTTCTGTCGCCAATTTTTGGTCGCAGTGTATATAAAAAAGAAGATTGTATATATAATACGTTAGTTAGGGAATGATAGGGAACGTTAGGATAAAATACTTAGATCAGGGAGGACGAATTTGTAAATTTATAAAGCAGGCAAAATAGTTGGATTCACTATTAATACATTTGGCAAATGCTTAGAAATTTGAATCCATTTTAAATTAGCTAGCTAGATTTGGACAGTTTTAAGTCGACCCTTCAGGTCGCACTGGTAAGCTATCCGGTATTACGGATCCGTCCCCCTCTCATTTTTGCTCGTCTTGTTGATCGGGCACACTCCAAAGTCAACGCTAGGGATACCATTTAAACCCTGTTTTTAGTTTTTGTTTCAGCCTGTTAGATTTTTATTTAGGGTGGATTAATTATGAAGTTAGAATAAATTAGAAGCACGTTTATTTTCGCGTTTAAACCCAATGTAGTACCTTCGGGTGGAGCATTGGGGACGTAGCCGCAAGTATAGCGGCCCCTTATTTAAATTATAATGCCTTCCACATCGCAGTAGTGTGTCTTAGAATGTCATACCGACTCCTATGGTCCCTGCCACTCTAAGTACCGAAAACGCTGCTGCCCTCTTTCGGGGACCTGTCTTAGTCTGGTTCCTCACTAAAGACCCCACTAATTTGGTTAAACCTATAGTTCGGCTCTTTAGCTCATTGAAACGCGAAAGCCATTCTACCTGTTCTAGTATTTTAGAACGTCGTCAAGGTGCAGGTCCGTTCAGAATGGGAGAACTAACACACAAATACAAATTTAGTGTATGCATCTGTTAGAAAATCAAACCTTAATTCTTGAAGAACAAGCCATGTTTTATTAAATACAAAGGATATTGATATTACGGTACGATATAAAAATACTGGGACTTCAACTGTAAATGTTGCTGATATAATGTTGCTGTCTTAAAATTATCTGTCCGATACCTTGGGTATATAATGCGAGTGCATATAGTCGCGGTCGGAAGGTTTATTTTGTGATGTAATGCAACACAAGCGTGCATTAATATGCACGCCTATTTCCGGTAACTTAAGATGATAACCGATGATAACATTGTCTCCAACGTACACACCGAAAATTATTTAATTAATTTTTTTATTTAATTGAATCAAATTAGTGGTTACAAATGAAAACGGCTTTTCCACTGTCTAATCCATCTATTATGTTTTTAACTCATTATTTGTATACTATTTATCTCGCTATTTATCTACATACACGTCCTACTCCAAGTCGCCGATAACTTGATAATATTTGATTGTTAATTTTAAATGGACGAAGAGTTAAACGTTTTTCTTGTTGAAAAACAAGTAAATTCCCATACTATTTGAAGACGCTCTTGATTTTCACTGGTTATGAAAATTTAAAATCTATTTCTTTGATGACCGATGATATTGCAAATGTTGATAAATTTGCAAAAGAAAAAATTCCTCATTTACTAGAGCCTAATGATGTGAATAAATTTTACGGAGTATACAGTAACAATCCAAACAAATTTAGAATTCTTGATGGGCACAAAAAACTTTTACAATATCTCATAGAAGAAAGTACGAAAACCTTAAATATAAGTTCTCAAAAAAGGCAGAATATTGAGATTACATCCATCAAAGCAAAGAAGACACGTATAGAAATTGGTAGGAAAGCTCAAGAAGCAAATGAAGTAGTATCAGCAAAAGTACCTATATCTACTGATGACGAAAAGCACATTAAAAAGGTGGCAAATAATTATATATTTTCGTTAATACAAAATATAAGAAATAACGGCGGCAATACAGTAAGTGATAGTCAGACAAAAAATATTAATATTTTGGAAAGTTTGAAAAATATAAATGTTAAAATAAAGGGGGATACTGGATATGCTCAGATTATATGTCCTGTATGTAATGAAGTTTGCAAAATAAATAGTGCAAAAATTAAATCGGGGAAGAAATGAATACTGTTCAACTTTAACAAACATCTTCTAGGCCATACAGTGTTATATAATAAAATGGACAAAAAAGGACACTCGAAACATAACGCTAAAACAAAGAATACAAGTATTCTGCAATTTTTAAAACGACAAAATATTCAACATAAAGCCGGATCTAGCAGTGGCCTATCGGTTGTAGGTTTGTGTTTGTATTCCTATGTAGCCTATTCACTTGTGTTTATATAAAAGTTTCGATAAATGTATTTGGTTTTAGGTTCAAATGAATCGGAAACAAATAATTGCGAGGAAAGTTCCATTACCAGTTGTGAAATCGAGAATAATTCTGAAAAGAATAACAAAGTTAGTGATGTTGAATCAGATTCCTTTTGTTGAAAATGTGAGTGATGAGAAATATTCGCGTAATCAGAGAAAAAAGAGAAGTTTGCAAGTTGTTCAAACTCGACAATCAGGCATAACTTTGTTTTTGAAAATGATCCATGATTTAAAGGAGGAAATTGAAAAGAACAATTCTGCAGTCGCAATACTTATGGCTTCTGTCCCCGAGCAACTAAACAGCAATATCAAACGATTTCTTGATGACCTACATGCTACAGCAGAAAAAATCCAACAGAAAAATAAACATGGACATCAATTTAGTGAAGTAAGTAAACTATTCAGTTTATAGCTATTTTTAATTGGTGGAAGACTTTTATACGAGACACTATATACTAATTTTAAAAAAAGTTTGCCTTCTATCGCAACTTTGTTAAGAACTCTAAATGATAAATATATGATAAAAGAAGAAGTTATTCATATCAAATATTTGAAAGAATATCTTCTTAAGCATAAATACCCACTTAATATTTGCATAAGCAAAGATCAGACCGCTATGGTTAAAGGAATTGATTATAATTCAAAAAATAATAAAATGGTGGGTTTTCTTCTTAAACTCGCTAATAATAGTTTTCCAGAAGAAAATCAATTTCACTTTAATACAGTTAGGGATATTGAAAAAGCATTTGCTACTAGCGATTTTTCTGTCAATGCGTATGTGTTTATGGCACAGCCATTGTTTGAAAATGCATCAGCGTTTTGTGTAGCCGTGTTTGGTAGCGACAATAGTTTCAATTATGAAGATGTACTCAAAAGATGGAAATATCTAGACAAAAAAAGGCTCAAGATGAAGGAATAAAAATAGAGGGATTGTCTAGCGACTCGGATACACGGTGCTTGAAAGCTATGAGAATGAAAGAAAATCTGATATCCATATCTAGTTCGAAGTCATGTCCGTATACTCCTTATTTTGGTGCAAGTAGTATTTTTTTTGTATTCCTATTGGAACAATGGAATCATTGTTTTAATATTGTGTTGTAGATCCATTATAACATTAACAACCCGGTGTGTATCCAAGACACGATTCATATTTCAACTAAACTAAAAACTCGACTGCTTAAGAAAAATATTCATCTAACACGCGGAAATTATATTTCTCTGGAGTACATTATGACTCTAATGACAACTTACTCCAAGGATAAACATTTATTAACAGAAAGCGATTTAGATTTTAAGTACAGAATGGTATATCATGCTTGCTTAAATACTCTTTCTAGGTACAGATAAAATAAACTTTGACGCAATAGATAAGTTATCGGATCTCAAAATTATCGAGCTATTAAAATATATCGAAGGTGGTGACGGAACGAGACAATTTCTTTTATTAAACCGGCTACATTCTAAACGCCTACTTGGATAAATCTTTACCAGATGACAAAAGAATATATCTCATATGGTACCGTGTTTTTTTTATACGACTGTGGCGACATTGGTTACCTACCAATGGTTTTGATGTAGAGAAAAATTGCATTACTAGGAGCACTTATTCATGCACAGAATTAAATGCGCATGGTATGCTGCTCCTAATTGGCAAATTTCAAGAATGCAATAAACCAGAATTATTTTTACCATGGCTGTTTTCTAGTCAGCCTTGTGAAAAAATATTTCGACATACAAGATCGCTAACCAGCACCCAATCTACTGTTGTAAATTTCTCTATTCAGGATATTTTACACAGGCTTCACAGAATCTAAGTTATAAATAATATAACTGCGGATTTAGGTAAAATAGATACGTGCAAAATACAGAGAGATCAATATTTCTTGTCAAAAAAACTACTTCTATTTAGTAAGTTCAGTGGTGAGTTGATAGTACGATCGACGTAAATACTCTTGGAATAGTTGTTTTTTGCACAGAATGTTAAACTCTCTATTGTTGATCTTTCATTTATACCAACTTTTGTGTTTTGTTGCAGGTGATTGTTACCATTTTCCAAGAAAGGAGAATAAAGGAATGGGTCATTCCAAGGCATGTCAACCATGTGAATTACCTTCCATGTTTGACATTAAAAAGCAACTGAAAAATGCAAAAAGCGATGCTACTGCCGATGCTATGAGGTTAGGGATCGCTATATATATAACCCCGAAATAAAAACCGCAACTATTAGTATAGTGTTCATCTCATATATAGGCAATAATTGTTTTATGAATATATAGGCAATTATTAAACTCCTATATGTTTGAAGGTTTGCCGTGATTCAGGCGCGAAAATGTAGTCGACCCGTTTATCGATCCGTGCTGTTATGCGCGTGAGCTTGGAAGCAACTGCCTGACGTACTTGATCGAGCATTATTGTAGCAGATGTAGTCCGCATAACATAATTTAAAAGTGGTAGGAAGATCCCTACCAAGATGAAAGATCCAAAGTTGGATTCGTGGCAGAGGCATGTCGCCTGGAGTATGGAAAACAGGGAAGTTGAATGAATTGAAGACGATCCGCAGCAAGAAGGTCGAAATAAAACGGTTCGTAAGCATGTCAATATGACGTCTTTGTAGGTAATAATTCCTTTGAATTTACAGCAAGCAAGTCCGCATATAGTTCCACATGTAAATCCAGTTATAAATTTCATATACAAGTTTCATCTTTAATTCGTATGGAAGTCAATAAACTTTCAATATGATGTATTCCTTTGTATGGTGGTTGTGTTGTACGTGCCTGTAATCTGCAGGGGTAGTAAGTGTTTAAGCTCTTTCCTTGGTGAGTACATTATAATTTGTTATATCAAACACTGACCCGAACAAGAATTAAGCTTACTTGGAGGATAGATAATTCTCCAAATGATTTGTTTTGAGAAAATTCAATGAATTTCTAAATTTTAAATGTATAAAAGTTTCCTGAGAAACGATCTTAAAGTTGTAGCATAGTTTCATACCCAAGCGTGTAAAAGCTTTTCTATTAATATAAATTATGTGCCACAGAAAATAAGTAAAACAATTGGCTTGACGATTTCTGAATAGTTTTAGTGTTTTGAATACAAGAATAGAAGTTTTGGTAAAAATAAAATCACTTTATTTAATATATGTTAAATAGTTTGGCTAAATTTTTTTGTATTATTTGTTAAATTTATATAGAGTCAATTAAGGCACATGTTGGTTTAACATCTGTCAGGTAAACACCTGGACTTGCATGTTTACTTAAACAAGTACATGTATGTAGCACAAATGAGTTTGTATGATAAGCTAATCTTTAACTTATCCTTGTGAGCCGAGAACAAAGATCTTTGCTTGAAGCATTTGTGTAATGTTATGAAATATTAATTTTATGATGGGCTTCCCCCACTAGTAACTGCCTTTTTTCTAAATGCAAAATCGATACTACCTTTTTACTTCATGTCTGGTCATTTTGATTGTCTTTGATTTATTTGATTAATTTATTTGATGAATTTGTTTGATTAATTTAATTGACTAATTTTTTGTATTTACAAGAGCTGAAATAACGTTATTACATATCTGCAAACAAGGTAATAGTTTTATTTCTGAAAATTCTAGCTACAAGGTTTAAGTGCATAAGAAACACTGTTGTTCAGTATCTATCTTCAGGTATAAGTTGATTCCCTTAAGGTTTATCTACGTCTTTCCTTAAGAAGATTATTTTTGGTGTTTATGTCTGTGACGTAGTGGCGCCCTAAAATTGTATAAAGACAAGTTAATTAATAAAAGATCCCCCATCTCATGCCTCCGCAGGAATAGACCCTGAAACTAGTCCGCGTGCTTATGTGATTCTTTTTGGTAACACTATTTGAGTCTATGTCACCTTAACTGAAGCCACCCTCTGCATAATTAACCAAAAAGTAGACATTTTATAACACTGTCGCCCGAAACGTGGGACTCGAGTTAAATTTTATTGTCGTTTGACTAAATTTTACTGTCGCTCGACTAATTTCACTGTCGTTCGAATAATTAAACTTGTCTTTGTTAGTTCACATTTACTGAAATAATCTTGGTTAAACCTGAAGTATTAAATTTTTTATTATAGTAGTAAATTTTGAGCAAGTATATTTGGTCGATGTTGGTGAATTTATTAGTAGTCGTGACTGAACGATAATTTTAGTAAGGATTAATCAGACTTTTTTGTACTGAATCCAAAAATGGCAGACGCTTATCAGATTGACTATTTACACAAAGAGGAACTGGAATATGAATTAAATATTCGTGGTATAAGAAGTACTAGGTCTGTTTCTGAGAAGAGAAAACATCTAGGTCGTTTGTTGGCAAAATAAGTTGGAAAAACAGGTTGTTTGATTGATCTCTCAGAATACACAGTAGAATTTTCTGTGGAATGTGCTGAAATTAATGCCACTATTGACTCGATAAGAAATATTTTGCCTGAATTTGAAGGAAATACTTTGGATTCTGTTTTTAAGAGAGTTCAATCTAGGTTGACTCATTTGTCTGGTCGCGTTAAGAGAATGCAAATTCTTTTAGAAAACCCTGAAAAGGCTATCACATTTAAAAATGAAACAATAGCTACTGTCATTATTCTAGAAGCTGAGTTATATGATAAAGTGGAGAAAATTTCAGAATCCACTTCCCATAATGATACAATTAATGCATCTTCCTCAACAGTCAGTGTGCCTATGCACACAGTGACATATCTTTCGCCGCCAATACCTTTTAGTTCTTGGTCCGTAAAATTTAGTGGAGACCCTAAGGAGCTGTATATATTTTTAGATAGAGTAAATGAATTAGCTCAGTCTCATAAGGTATCGGAAGTAGATTTATTTAATAGTTCAGTAGAGTTTTTTGAGGAAGAAGGACTTCTTTGGTATAGAAGTGTGAGGAATTCGTTAACTGATTGGAGTTCTCTAATGTCACGGTTAAAGGAAGATTTTTTACCTGCTCATTGTGAGGATGAAATATGAGAAAATATAAAATCAAGTAGACAGCAGAAGGATCAGCCGGTGGTATTATTTATTGCTCATATGGAGAGTTTGTTTTGTAGATTGCCACAAGCCCCAGCAGAGACTACAAAGGGTAGGATTATAAGAAAAAATTTATTGCCAGATTTAATTTCACAACTAGCATTTTCTGAAATAGATAGCATATCTACTTTGAGAAAATTGTGTAAGAAGCTTGAGGAGGCCTCCTTGTTAAAACAAAAATCACTTTCAGCAATGTCAAATAATTCTAATAAAAATGTTTTTAGTAAAAGTAATTTTCATCCCAAGCCACGATATGTTTATAAACGTCCAGTATTAAGTCGTAATTTTTCGGCATCTACAAGCCAAGAATATAAAAATAAGACGTCTCCACAAGTCCAAGTTTTAGACAAAAATATTTTTAGTCCTGTATCGGTTAATCCTCAAAATTCATTGAATAAAAAAAGTCCTATCTGTTGGAACTGTTCCCGTCCTGGTCATATGTTTGCAAGTTGTAGGGGTATGAAGAGAATCTTTTGTTAGATACTAATTGCATATTTCGGAGACCAACGTAACATAAAATGCCTGGTACAAGACCTGATAAACCGCAGAATAGAACACAACCAATCCCCATATCAATTCGGAATGAAATGCCAAGACGTGAGAAGTCTAATCCTAACAAAATTAAAAATCGAAGAATCCGATCAAAACATTCGACACTTAAAAACAAAAATGTATGACGAAATGGCACTGGACACATATATAAACGCTTTACCAGAACGATTATCAGATAAAATCAGATTCCAACGTCCCCAAAACCTAGAAGATGCCATGAACCTAGTAATAGAAGAAAAAAATGTAATGTATTACCGCAACAGACTATACAACCCCAACGCGAATAAAAGTTACTCACCAATAAAAACTATGCAAGCCGCGAGACAAACAATCCCTCAACAAAAATTCACACCCTTCAACACACAAACAAATCAACCGCGAATTAATAACCTAAATTTCAACAATACGAATTTTAATAATAATCAATATAAGCATTTTTCAAAACCAACGTTTAACCCAAATTTTACGAAACCCGCATTCCAACCAAGATTCAATCAAAACATAAACCAACAGAGACCAGTATTCAGCGCGAACCCCAGTAGAAATACACCGATGAATAATAATCACAACAACCCTAATAATTATTATAAACCAACACCAATGGATACCTCATCTGGTAACACCAGACAAAATACCAAGATAACACATATCCGACCAAACCTTCATCAGAAACGCAATTTTACATAGAAATAACTATTTCACCAAGAACTAGAAAAATTTGACAATGACCAGAATAATTACATTCAGCCAAGTACGAACAATGAATCGAACCATGCAGAAACTTATTAACGCGACGAACAATACGAAACTTACGAGGAGGACGACGAAGAAAACTCGTGCTCAAATTTTCAAATGGACCAATTCATAAACGACCAAACTTAACCTAAATAACATAAATCACCTAGTACTACCATACATAGAAATACCCCACGCCGAATTTAAACTATTAATCGATACCGGATCCTCAAAAACATTAATTAGCCCCAGAACCGTGAAGAAACATTATTTAGATTATGTAGAAAGAGAACCATTTAAAATTAAAAAGTCCATCAAACAACACTACACCAATTCATAGCTAATATACCCTTACCAAGAACATTTAATGTAAAAATGAAACAAATTTTGTATTTTCGAATTCAACGACAAATATGACGGATTAATCGGAATGGACCTTCTAAGGAAATTAGGAGCCAACATTGACATAAAGAACCGTTTATTAAGGACAAAAAACGGAAAGATCCCCATTAAATTTCAAAACACTCAAATCGAACAAAAATACACAACAGAACCCCGAACGGAGAGAAAAATTAAAATCCCAGTAAATTCTAACAAGAAAGTAGGAATAATAAATCACATGACATTTTAACAAGGAGTAGAAACCCCAACTGTCCTAGTACAAATAAAAGATAATTATGCCACTACAACGATATTAAATTCAAACGAGTATCCCGTAGAATTATCATTAACAGACCCAATTAACGTAGAGGAATTAAAATTTAATGAAATGGAAATAGACGAAAATTTAGAAAACGATTACAACCCAATAGAACATGACAAAATGTTAAGAGAAAATTTAACTAACAACCGCTTTAATACCGACATCAATCAAGAAGAGCAAAGAGCAATTAAAAACTTATGTTTCGAATACCGCGACATATTCCACTGCGAAGGAATACCCCTAACATTCACCAACACAGTGAAACACAATATCGAACTAACAGACAACAAGCCAATCTTTACAAAAGCATATAGACTACCTCATGCGAGCCAAGAAGAAGCTGACAGACAAGTAGCAGACTTTTGAGAACATTATAATAATTTGTGCTTAAGAGTGTTTTGGTTTAAACATTAAAACAGGAAGGAGAAGTAGATGGTAGGTTTAAAATCTTTGTTTGTCGTACTGTTGCAAGCTCCATGCGTAATTAAAAAACTGAGCTAGCCGGCACAATCAAAATTATATATTAAAAATCAAAAATTGACAAATTAAAAATTTATACCTTTTAATTGAGAAAAAGGGCGCATAGAGGTATTGCTACAGTATCACAACAATATATATATATATATATATATATATATATTTCTGTGATAAGGGGTTGTTTAGGGGTGTATTGAGTAATAAGGGTCGTGTAGTAACTGTAAATAGCATTAAGAATCAGAAAACTGCATTTATTTAGCAGGAAAATAAGTAATTCGTACATTATGTAAATAGCAAGCATTTAACACGCTGTATATAGACCGTAATTAACTGTAAGCAATGCCAGCAAGCACATCTTTCAATAATAGAACGCGTATTTAGCAGAGAAATAATCGTACATGTATTTAAACTACGTTGAGGACTGTTTAACAAGTTTATAAAATAAAGACGCAGAAGATAAGACAAAACCTAATAAATCTTCACGCAATTACGTTTGTTATAAAGAAGGAACAATAAACGCTTTGACAAGAAAACGCACTTTCAAAGATCAGTTTGAATAAATAAATACGAAAACAGCATTCGTGTTACATCATTTAATTTGTACAATTCTCCAAAAGCTTTATCTATACAAAACAACAGATGTAAGTTAAAAGTCCGGCTAGGATCACAAATAATAAGGCAATCAATGATCGCAAATAAACAGCATGACACGGAAATACAAAAAAGTTTCATCAGAAATCAGCATGAAATATTAAAGACAAACGTGGTCGGTCCCGACAATCTGCAAGACTGCTTGGAAAACCAATCCAAATGTAGCGGGATAAAGCTATATAACACGCACCGATGATAAGACAGTTCAGTCTCAACTTGAAGCACGTCGAATCCACAACACTTTTAATCAGAAATCTACGTGGTCAAATAGATAAAATTTATATTATAGTGAAATAAGTGCTGTGCAACAATTGCGTTAAGAATATATGAAGAGTTTTTGCCGTTTTTTCAGAAAACGGCTTCTAATCTGCGTCGAAAACAATTCTAATTCTGGCTTGAAATTCTGGGACAATTCTAATTCTATTCTGCGTCTAAAACAATTATAAATCAAGATACTAAGTCTGGTGTTCAGAAATTCATAACACTAAAGTGGTATTTAAGGCGTATCCAGAGAAATATTGAATAAAGCACGAGGTGATTTTTGGAAACAAGGGGTATCCGTACGGAATTATTGGTTCAACATAATGGGTATAAAGTAGAGCATTGGTTTCGATTGAAGATAACAAGAGGGTGTTGATCCACAACACGAAACAAATCAGGTCAGACCTACCTAGTTTTAAGGAATCTTTTCAATTAAAATTTTAATACTGAATTTATTAAATTTATCTAAAACTTGTAAAAAGTCAACAGGAATATTGCTTACGTTGAAACTTACGTAATAAATCATAAAAAGGTCTCGAACGTTCCAGTTTTTTTTGTAAAGATATAGTTTTTGGTGACTTTATTTTAAATTAAAAAAATATAAATTTTGGGATAAATAATCCATATAATATTAATTGATTGAAGGGTGTATTTAAATAATTTCAAAAATTGTGAGGTGTAAATATTATTTCTTTTCATTATATGAATGTTGGTTAACTTTGTTTTATCAATTCGCACAGCTAATCATAAAGGGGTAAAAGAAAATTGATTATCGTAACGTTGTGCACCCTGTGTAAGTTAAAAAGGGCTAACCGTGGCATAATAATAAAATTAGGAGATTAGGTGGCGTTCAGTTGAACGTTTATTACACCGAGTACGGCGTTATCATATCAATACATATATATATATATATATATATATATATATATATATATACATATATATAATTAATATGATAAAATAATAACTTAGACTTTTTATGCAAAGCCCAAATGATCATTTCAAATCGAGCTAGTAATTAAAAGAAGGAAAACATAAGGTCCTGCACAGGTTTTAAACCTGCATCTCAGTCTTGCCGGGACTGTGCGTTTCCCAATTATGTCACCGAGACCGATAACTATAATCGGGAAATTTACAAATGTAAATCGTGTACAGAACTATACATAAACCTAACTTTCAATTACTTTTATCATTTTTGTCAATCATTATCTAACATTGTCAAGTTTATTGATTTATGTCAGATATAGACAGGAAGCAACGCTCAAAATTACAGCTATATGTCAAGTATTAAATATATAAATATTTTAGGTAGTTTTTTACGCAAGGAAAGTTGATAAATACTAACGTATTACAAATAATAAGATGAAATAATAACTTAGACTTTTATGCAAAGCCCAAATGATCATTTCAAATCGAGCTAGTAATTGAAAGAAGGAAAATATAAGGTCTTGGACAGGATTTGAACCTGCATCTCAGTCTTGCCGAGACTGTGCGTTTACCAATTACGCCAACGGGAGCAATGACTATAATCGGGAAATTTACAATTCTAAATCGTGTGCAGAACTATACATAAACCTAACTTTCAACTACGTTTAGCATCTTTGTCAATCATATCTAACATTGTCAAGTTTTTTGACTTATGTCAGATATAGACAGGAAGCAACCCTCAAAATTACGGATATAAGCCAAGTATTAAGTATATAAATAATTTAGGTAGTTTTTATACATAAGGTAAGTTGATAAATACTAACGTATTACAATTAATAAGATGAAACAATAACTTAGACTTTTATGCAAAGCCCAAATGATCATTTCAAATCAAGCTAGTAATTGAAAAAAGGAAAATATAAGGTCTTCGACAAGATTTGAACCTGCATCTTAGTCTTGCGGGGACAGTGCGTTTACCAATTACGCCACCGAGACCGATGACTATAATCGTAAATTTACAAACTAAACGTAACTGAAAGTTAGGTTTATGTACAGTTGTGTACGCGATTTAAATTTGTAAATCTCCAATTATAGTCATCGGTCTCGGTGACGTAATTGGTAAACGCACAGTCTCGGCAAGACTGAGATGCAGGTTCAAATCCTGTCCAAGACCTTATATTTTCCTTCTTTCAATTACTAGCTCGATTTGAAGTGATCATTTGGGCTTTGCATAAAAGTCTAAGTTATTATTTCATCGTATTAATTGTAATACGTTAGTATTTATCAACTTACCTTGTGTAAAAAACTACTTTATATATATATATATATATATATATATATATATATATATATATATATGTGTGTGTGTGTGTGTGTGTGTGTGTGTGTGTGTGTGTGTGTGTGTGTGTGTATTAGGCTGTCAAAGATTAAAATATATCATCATCATTTTGTTTTCGACCTTCATAAAGGTCTGTTTGACGCAACTCTAAGTTCTTTTCTATTCTGTTCTAATCTAAGGAGTTCTACATACCCTTCGCAACCTAAATTTCTAATAATTCGACTAATATAGCTTGCACTAAGTGTTCCTATACTCTTCAATCTTTTTCTTATCTACCAGGCTCTACATAGATTTTAGCAACCCGATTGTTGTTTAAGAACTCCAACATGTTTAAATGATTCCCATTTATAAGAGATCCAAAAAAGGAAAAGTGTTAAATTATATGTTGTTAAGACTTAATCAACGAATTGCTACCAACAAGCCAGGCCGCTAACTAATTGTGAGTTAGGTCATGGTGACATTTAGTTAACTGATTTTTATTTATTTTTCTTTTTATTTTGTTTTAAGCTTAATGTCAGTTTAACGCAGCTCTAAATTCTTTTCTATTCTAAGCTAGTCTAAAAAGGTCTACATACTCTTCACAACGTAAATCTCTAATAATTTGACTATAGTCTATTCCAGCTAAGAATAAAGCGATGAAAGGTATGGGGAAAGTTTAGCCTTCGATTTGATTGGTTAAAACATGATACTGATTTGCACAGCTTAATTTTAAAAACTTGTATTTAAAATATATACAATTCGCCATTGTCAAATTTGCAATAAAAACGGGTTATGGAAATTAATTTAGGCTAGTCACGATTTATAATCATTCAAATATGGAATTAATAATTATTCTGTATGTATATATAAAAATTATAATTAACTTGCTGCGTAAATCCACCTTGCGTACAAGGTCATCTACTTTATTCTTATTTGGAATGGACTATAGTATAGGTTTGTCTAGGTCTTTCTACTATATTTTTATTCGATAGTCTATAATCTAAGACCTTACTAAATAGTCCCTCATGTCTTAACTGATGCCCTATCATTCTATTTCTCCTGACCTTCAATTGTTTCCACATACAGGGTTCCTCGCCTAACCTTCTATAAACTTCCTCATTTGTTACTCTATCTGTCCAACTAATGTTTAACATTCTCCTTTAACACCAAGTTTCAAAAGCTTTTATCTTTTTCTTATCTACCTCTTAAATTGTCCACCTCTCACTACCATATAATAGAATGCTCCATATGTACGACTTTAAGAAGTTTTTTCTACTGTCTAAACTAATACTATTAGCTATTAGTAAGTCTTTCCTTTTTAAAAACATTTTTCTAGCTTGAGTTATTCTAGCTGCTATATCCCATCTGCTACGTCCTTCCTTTGTAATTATACTACCTAAATGGCAAAATTCATCTACCTCCTCTACCTCAGTATTTTTTAATTTCTAGAACTAGGATGTAACTCATGTGTCATTATCTTTGTCTTTCTTGAGTTAATTCTCATACTATAGTTACTCTGTTGTATCTCATCTAAAATATTTAAAACTTTCCTAACTCTTTTCTAGACTCTGCTATAATGGCTATATCATCTGCAAGATGTAACATTTTCTGACTCGGTACACTAGTACCTATCTCTTTTCTCTTTCTAGCTAAGTTTAAAGCTTCCTCAATATAAACATTAAAAATCAAGGGAGATAGTGTACAGCCCTGTTTAACACCATTTCTAATCTTAGCTTCCTTTTCTATTTCAACAAATCTAATTACTACGCTTTAGTTTTTATATAGACTGTAAATAATTTTCCAATCCCTATGAGAGATTCCTATTTTTCGCAAAACCCTGAACATAACAATCCAATTCACCCTATCAAATGCTTTTTCTAAATCTACAAACGCGAAATGAATCTTTTTATTTTTTGTAATCTTTTTTCGATAATTACCCTAATCATTAGTGTCGGTTCTCTAGTCCCTCTGTCTTTACGAAAACCATATTGGTCTTCGCCTAAGTAATTCTCAGTCAAAGCTTCTACTCTATTTTTAATTATTATTGTTAGTATTTTGAAAGCGTGGTTAGATAAACTAACCGTTCTAAAATTCTCACACCTATCACAGCTCCTGACTTTTTAAAATTGGGATAATGATGTTTGTTTCGAAATTTCTTGGAACCTCACCTGTGTCATATATTACTTTTACTAGTTCATATAATTTGTCTAAAGTCTTCCGACTTGCATATTTTATTTATTTTGCAGGTATATTGTCTATTCTCGGTGCTTTATTTAGTTTAAGATCCCTAACAGCTCTATCAAATTCTTCTCTTAGTATTGAGAACCCTATTTCTACATCCTCTTCTTGGTCGTTTTCTAACTCATCCATATCGTCTCTCTTTTATAAATCTTTTAAATATCTTTTCCATCTATCTGCTACGTCAACTTTATACATATATTGCTGTGATACGGGGTTGTTTAGGAGTGTATTGAGTAGTAAGGGTCGTGTAGTAACTGTAAATAGCGATAGAAAACAGAAAACTGAATTTATTTAGCAGAAAGATAAGTAATTCGTACATTATGTAAATAGCAAGCATTTAACACCCTGTATATAGACCGTAATTAGCTTTAAGCGATGCCAGTAAGCATATCTTTCAACAATAGAACGCGTATTCAGCAGAGAAATAATCGTACATGTATTTAAACTACGTTGAGGAGTGTTTCACAAGTTTATAAAATAAAATACGCAGAAGATAAGATGAAACCTAATAAATCTTCATGCAATTACGCTGGAACCATGAGCGCTTTGATAAGAAAACGCACTTTCAAATAAATAAATACATGAACGAAAACAGCACTAGAGTTACATGGTTTATTTTTGTACAATTATCCAAAAGCATTATCTATACAAAACAACAGACGTAAGTTGAAAGTCTGGCAACGATAACAATAGCAAATAACAAGCATGATATGAAAATCCGAAATAATTTCATCAGAAACAGCTTAAAAATACAGGGAATATTAAAGACAAAAGCTGGTTGGTTGAAACAATCTGTAAAACTGCTTGGAGACCCAACTCAAAGGTAGTGGGAAAAGACTATTTAACACCCATCGGTGATAAGGCAGCTCAGTCTACACTTGATGCACGTTGAATTCACAACACTTTTAATTAGAAATCTACGCGTCAGATATATAAAATTTATGTTATTGTGAAAATAGTGCTGTGCGACAATTACGTTAAGAATACATGAAGAGTTTTTGCCGTTTTTTATTTTAGAAAACGTGAGTAGAAATTGAGTAATTAATTTGAATTAAATATTTATAATGATATAAGGCTTCTGGTACAATTCTAATCGGCTTCTGGACTATGTCTGGTTCACTTATAAAACAATTCTAATCGGCTTCCAGTCAAATTCTGGACGATTTCTGGTTCACTTATAAAACAATTCTAATTTTGGAATAATTCAATTCTAATCCGCGTCGAAAATGGTTCTAATTATGGGACAATTCTAATACGCTGCTAATTTATGATCCGAAGTCTGGAATTTCAAGTGGTATTTAAGGAAAGAGATTCAAAACATATTCAGAGGAATATAGAATAAAGCAACGAGGTGATTTTTGGAAAGCAAGGGGAAATGTACTGAAATATTGGTTCAACAAAACAGAGCATTGGTATTCGATTGAAGACAGTAAGGAAGTGTTGATCCACAACACGGAACAACATATCAGGAGATCACAGGTCAGATCTACTTAATTTTAAGAAATCTTTTCAATTTAAATTGTAATACTGAATTTATTCAATTTATCCAAAACTTGTAAAGAGTCAACAAAGAACATTGCATACGTTTAAACTTACGTAATAAATCATAAAGAGGTCTCGAACGTTCCAGATTTTTTTGTAAAGGGTGTTGTTTTTAGTGACTTTATATTGAATTAAAAGTATATAAATTTTGGGATAAATAATCCATATGATATTAATTGATTGAAGGGTGTATTTAAAGAATTTCAAAAATTGTAAATATTATTTCCTTTCATTATATGAATGTTGATTCACTTCGTTTTATCAATTCACAGAGCTAATCATAAAGAGGTAAAAGAAAATTCATTATCGTAATGTTGTGCACTCTGTGTAGATTAAAAAGGGCTAGTCGTGGCATAATAATAAAAGTAAAAGATTAAAGTGGGAAACACAGAGCGGCGGCGTTCAGTAGAACGTTTATTACACCGAGTGCGGCGTTACCATATCAATATATATATATATATATATATATATATATATATATATATATATATATATATATATATATATATTGCTGTGTTTCCATGTATTAGAATCGAGCCTCACGAATTGGGCGTCAAGAATGCTGTGATTCCACCAAAATCCGGGAACTACGGTTTTCGAATCGTGGCCCACAGATTGGGCGTCAAGAATGCTGTGAAACCTTTTTAATTAACTGTTCCGTTGACTTTCTTCTGTTAATCGCCTCTTTACTCTTTTCCGCCTCGGCTGCTCACCTAGTTAAAACTTTCATCCTCAATCATAAAAAAACAAACACATTCCTATCACAAACACCAACGTTAACTCTATTTACATCAATATTCACAATACATTAAAATTTCAAAATTAAAATTCAGCATAAATTTCAGTATCAGAAAATTTCAAGATTAAATTTATTATCATTTTAATGTGCATCCAGAATTAAAGTCCTTATAGATGCCTACTAATTAATATAACAATATATGCAAACCTGAGTCTGAGTACAAAGGGAGCATCTCCCACCCCTTTACGCTAATTAAACAGGTTCGTCTAATTGAGCTCAAAGACATACCCAAATTTTCATCATAATCCAGAACATAAATACTAAATACCCCTTTCTACTTAAACAAGAAAATTTCACCTTAAAATTAAAAATTTGTTGTTAGTACAATTTCACTACTGTCCATTTTAAGTAAATCAATTATAAAGTTATTCAACACACACCAAAACATCAAAAAAAAAACGAACAACAAAGCATAAGTTATCTGAAGGTTAATGCACTCGTGGCCCCAATGTATATCGTCCTCTGTTAATCACACCAATCCAACTGGGTTATGTTTAGGTCCTCGTATTGCTGGTCGCCTTTAAAATTTTCTACACCACCATTCATTTAAAGTTGTTTCAGTGCTTTTCCGGAACTCATTTGTGTATATCTGAAGCTTGTTTTGTGGATACAGACACGTTTACGAATCATTTAATTATTAACACCCCCGAAAAATAGCAAAGAAATTCATACTTCTTTCACAAATATACGCCAAAACTGCCTACTTTTGTGTATTCATTTGTCGTTGCAAATTTGACTAATTGGTACAGTGATACTAGACTTTATTACCTTGTATCTTCTTTTCTAAGTGCACTAAATTACATTCATTGTAGCACGTAAAGAACAAACTGTTTTAAATCACCAAAATATACGAGCGAACTGTTTAAATTATTTTATCAAAATCGGAAAACTAAAAAGCACTGTTTAACGCATTGAATCAAATCGAAAATCTAAGAGAGAGAAACTCATATTAACCCGGGTATATATAGCGGTTAGCCTGTCTGTCGGTTTTGTCCCCAAAACGGCCAGTTTCTAGAATTTCGTATACTATGTTCCCATCTCGACCGCCTGTGCGTCGGTTCTTATTAAATTTGCACTCGCACCAGTTAAATCTCAGAAATTTCGACACGGCTCGCAACGTCTGGGAATAACTAATTAAATTTTATACCGAAATGTTATTTTTACCTCTCAAGTTTGCCTCTTATTTTCAACCAATCGCAACCCAGTGACGTTGCTCAACTCACACCTTTTACTATATGTGTCTCTGTCTTGCGCATATTATCTGTCTCTATCTACCCTGTTCCGAGTGGTACAAATCTATATTCTTTAGTATCGGTTATTTTCAATCCATGTGGACTTGTGAAATAACCCACCTTATTAGCATTTCCCGTAAATATTAAGCAACGGTTTCTCCAACATTCTCTGTAACCATTTGTTATCTGCAAATTTTACGCAGAACATAAAACATTTAAAAATACGCAGGTGTTCAAACATAATACTTCTACGATCTGAATATTATTGGGTTTTTACTAGCTTTTATACATATTATATGTTACTAATGGTTCAATTAACTTCAACTAACATAATACCCTTTAATTTTTAGTGACTCCTAATCAAATATTAATTATTATCTGTACATTTTGTTTAATACCGGTTACTTAAAATTGAGTTAATCAATATAAATTTTGCACGTAATTTCTATTTGTTTCTTTACTCGGAATAATTAAATTACACGTAGAGCATTTTAATACTGCTTCTTTTTATAGAAGGCGTCTTGTAAATAATTTAAATCTCTTATTTTTAATGAAACGAATGAATTTTTATGCTTCACGGTTTTAATAACGCGTACCTTTTCCCAAAGCTTCTACACGGTGATTAAAATTATTTGATGTGATTATTTAATTTTCTAGCCTGGTCTAAATATGAGTATATATATATATATATATATATATATATATATATATATATATATATTACTGGGGATTGGTAAGCTTAGATAACTGTAAATAAGACAAACATTTATTTATTTGTAAGTACCCATAGAAATCGATATACAAGTTAAAACGCTTCAATATAATTAGATAGGGATAAGATTAGATAAGATAATGTAAATTTAAATTTTATACGTTAATTTAGAACAGGGACAACAATTAATTATGAATAAGATCGATGGCAAGGTTACAACTCGTATATAAATATTATTATTATTATTAAAACTTTTCAGATTGGATGTAGTGTAAAAATCAATAATTTAAGGAAGGTACATTTCTTAAACGTAGCATAAGCTAAAACATGCGTGGAACTTTACAAGGTCTAGTATTCGAAAACAAGCTACAACGGTTAAGACTTCCAAGGAACAGACATGCTATAGATAAACAATTCCTATAAAAGCTATTATACGTTGACAATGTAGCTCTAGATAAAATTTGTTAACTGAAAACACGAGGCTAAAAACAACGGTCGTCTACTTGTTGAAAACAGTTCGATAAAATCAGGCGAGAGACGATATTTAGCATGAACTAGAAACAGGTTAAGTGGTAATGACTTCAAACGTCTGTAAGACGAGTACACTTTAAAAGCCAACAAGCGGGCCGAAGATGCAACATGTTTGGAAAAGATATCGATTTTTCAAGGCGCACATAAAGGAAGGGAGAAACAACTTTGAACAATGTAATAATAGAGGGACTACATTAAAGATAGAAAACATGCTACAGACAAAGGTACCAGAAATGTAGAAATAACGTAGACAATTTAGGTAGGGTATGAGAACAAAACTAGAGGATTTTATTATCAAAGCAAAAGTGAAATAGTAGTATGTACGCGCACATGGGAGGCGTGATTGTAGTTATTTGGGGGTAACAGGAGAGTGTGGATTTCAAAGAAAATTAGAACGGTTGGCAAGTTTAAGGAGTTTTTTGCGGTAAAGCAGTGTTTGCGCTCAAAATTTCTAAGTTTTCAAAAACGGTTGTATTTCTGTGCACGTTTATTTCTGGAACTGAGTGGTCGTTGAAAAGTTTTCGAAGAATGTTTGGGTAGGATATGTGCGACTTGAGAAGGGTTTGCTTATATATTGTTGGAGGCGGCATTAGCTCTCTTAGTTTTCGATTCTACTAAAGATACTCATTCTAGCTTCAAACGACGCGACTAGTGAAGTCCGAAATAATTTTACAAGTGTTTTAAATGCACAAGTTGGTGCAATTTTTATAAAAGGAGTGTTTTGTATTAAATCATTTTATTAATTGAAGCAGGATGATCTGTAAGTAGAAAATTATTTGCAAATTGAATTAGGGTGCTTGTTGCACATTGCGTGTAAGAAGAGATTATGTATGGATCTGTAGCGGCAGTCTTGGGAAATTTTTGAGTATGGTAATTTGGATGCCCAGCGGGTTCGAGATTTAATTTCTGTTCCCAATGGAAGGCAGCAATGTGGAGTAAACCTGGTATGTGCGGCCGATAGGGAAAAGCATCTTTAGAGGTGGTGATCTGGACGAGCAATACTCTCCAGGTAATGAATTTTTTTTTGAAACTGTTGTGCTGGTGCTTATTTGTTTAAACTATTAGTGCTTTTGGGTTTTATTTGATGATGAATTTATGAACCGAAATTGACTTTATTTACCTTTATAAAGGACATATTTGAAATCTGAGGGTGTAAATACATGTATATAATAATTATGAATATTTCACAGATGTAAGAGATAAACGGGTCTTTTGTAAAATTTTTCAGTGCTAAAATTTTGCACGTAAATATAAAAGGGTTTATACTGAGCTCACAATGGACCAGTGGAAAATAAAGTAAGGTTCTGGGATAGGCCCATCTACTTTACAATAACACAATGAAATGTAGACAAGCTATATATCGTTGGTGTATTAAGTTGATGATTTTTACTATCGAGTAGGAACATGAAATATATAATATGGATCAAATTTGTAAATATTGATATTGTGTGAGTTTAATATTAATCTGTCCGAATAAAAAAGTTGTATGTTCTGTTGGTCGAATTATTTTTTAATTTTTTTCCTCTAATAAGAAAGGTAGTTATAGATAGTAGAGCAGATGAGCAGCCGTGGTGAGTATCCCTAAAGAAGCAGTGCGCAGAGCTATCCGTGTGGTGTAATTTTTTAGAGCATCTTCAGAGAGTACTCAACTAGAACATCTCATGATTCAAAGCTTGGACTTCAAATTTATTTAGGTGGTAATTAGTGGTGTTTTATACAGGTAATTTTACAGTAATTAATACTGATTCAAGCTAGGGGGTTCGAGTAGAGGCAATCCTCGCAACAATTATGACGGCCCAACGCCGGGGCTTAGAAATAGGGCAGCTTCGCATATATATATATATATATATATATATATATATATATATAATATTGTACATGTTCTTTGTATGAGTTATCCACTCGTATGAAAGTAGGAAATGGCTTAGAAATAGGGCAGCTTCGCATATATATATATATATATATATATATATATATATATATATATATATTTGTACATGTTCTTTGTATGAGTTATCCACTCGTATGAAAGTAGGAAATGGCCAACAAACTTGTTAAATAATTGTGGTTCACTTCCCCACAAATGTAGGGTGAAAAAGACCTCTTTAAAAATAAATAAAAATGTGATCTCGTCAATTTTAGTCAATTTTTGTATCGTAATCATTAGATATGGTATCATTCCATATGTGTTTACAAGTTCACATGGTTTTGTGCAAAATTAATCTAATTACGTTCAAAAAACCATCAAAAAGTGGTCCACTCACCACAAACGACGGTACACGGACTATAGACGTTTGGTAAGTAGCAAACAAAATTGGTGTTAGCAGTTCTCCGTTAGCATTACGCCAATTTTTACTGACAATGAAGCAATACAAATACATTAATATAACGCTCTTACCTCTCGAATAATAGCTAGATCCTCCACATCAGGTATCAAATCAGCCCAATCGACTAGTATACGCCTTCCCCGTATAATTACGCCAGATCCCAGCATTGTTCTGGCAATGACCGCTGCGCCAGGTGATGCAAACATCACAAAAGCATATCCGCAATTGTAGTGGAAGTCGTTTCGATAGGTTTTAGGGTACATAACTACGTCAACTATGCCTTGGACGTAATAGCAAAGTTCATTCCACAAATCAAAGCGATCGCATTTAGTAGAGATTCCACCAACAAAAAGCTGACAATTATTAACTGATTTACATATGCTTATAAACCAGTTATGTCGTATTTCATAATTAGTGAAAACATTCACGGCCAAATTAGCGCATCTGGGACTAAAGTAAGTTATAAACGCGTACCCGAAGTTTTCACCAATAAAGTCAACCATAAGCCGTATTCTGTAAATATAACCAATCTGTCCAAAAATATGTGCCAATTCATCTTCTAAAACACTTTTAGGTATGTTACCCACAAACACTTCACATCCTTTTAACGACCACTCGTCTAAACTTATTGGCAAGTTTGGCGGTACTTCAAACACGCGTTGGCCATTAAGCTGTGTTAATGTATAACCTGAAACCTGAACCAAGTTTTGCAATCTTGCCATTATTAGATGATGTTTAGCTAATTGAGTTTGACGTATAAAACGGTCCATAATTGCGTTTTCCCGAAAACTACACGCTTACGATCTCACAACGTTTATACAAAACAACTCGACACCGTATTATAAACGACTGATATTCACTAAAAGAAACCCCACTCCCTTCCCTGTCCAACAAAACGACTCGACACCTTATTATAAACGACTGACATTTACTAAAAGAAACCCCACTTTCTTCCCTATCCAACAAAACAACTCCCCACCTTATAAACGACTGCTATTTACGAAAAGAAACCGCACTCCCTTTCCTGTCCACTAAACGCCGAAACTATGGTAGAGACAATAATTTTATCTTTTACGACTGCTATTGGATGTGGTTGATAAGGGCGGTCTTGGTGGTCGGCATTTCTTTGTAGATATATACGAAAAGTTTTATTTCTAGATATTTATTAGTGTCATTTTTGCTCCTTTATAATAATATACTCGACAATTAGAAAATTATATTCTGAAAAACGTCTTCCAGTGTTTTAGTAAACATGATTAAAATTTGTAATTATTTCTGAATGCCGCATCATTACTTATTCTACAGATTATTTTATTCAAGTGCCTGTTAATGACTTATTATACTCTGGGCCGCTGCTCTACTATCCGGTGTCCCCTAGGTTAAAAAAAACACGACCGTTCATTATTTTAATATGAATATAGTCAGGGACGGCTCAAAGTTATAAACGAAATAGGCAATGTTGGAGACGCTTTATTTCTTGGGTTCCAAAAAAGTTCCTGTCATATTATGGTAAAATTTTTAAGACAAAAAATGTAAGAAAATAGATATTTGGAATGAATTACTTTTAACTAACGTCAGTATTTAAACTTTTATTTTTAAGTGTCTAATTGAATTAGTGCGAATGTTCTGCACTGCAAAGACTTGTTAACAGACAACAAAGATATATGTACCGTATCTAGCGCTTAGCGGAGTTAGCCTCCTCCAAGTGTAGTTGCATACAGAGTTTACAAAGTATATAATAATTATGTTCTTATCGTATACGGTGTAATGCAGTATACAGAACTATGCAACCGTACATGTGATTTTCCAATGCTCCTCCCGAATGTACTACATTGGCCAGGAGGCAAGTTTCTTTACCTGGAAAATTTTCAATTTTTCCCAACCCTTGCAGTTCCAAGCAAGGTAGGGATCTTTAACGTGCGTGACAACACTCACACACGGGACTTCCATTTTACCTCTCATCCGAACGAGAGTGTATTTTTGTGGAAAATGCTCGCCTAACATTTTTCAAGTGGAGCGTGTTGGGATTCGAACCCGGGACCTTGGGCGTAGTAGTCACACACATACCAACTACACCATGGAGCCGCCCAGAACTATGCAACCACCATACGTCTAACTAACCGACCAATAAGCACACAGCGGACAAACAAATAACATTCACGCTTAAAACACCCCTCAAGCAAGATAGAAAATGAGTTTCAAACACTAGAACAAATTACATCTTAATTGCTATCTTTTTAAGGTGGTTACCAAACTTCTTGGAAAGAACTGAAGAATGGTACAAAACGGAAGTCATCAGACTTTTCATGCACTAATGGTAATTCTTTAGATTATCTCGTTGTGACCACCAAATCTAACGGAATAAAATAAAGTAAACTCTTATAACAGCACCACAGACGCAGAATTCTGCAGTAAAACAACTACGATCAGCAAATGACGCCAACATGCACGCTAGGATTGGGGATATTCTGCCATGAACTCGCTCTAATTTTTACCAACCAAAAACGTCGTTCGCATGCCAGCACCTCCGTCTAACAGTCGCATGGTGCCTATGCATGAAAATCCTATCCCAGTCATCGCCACTATGTCCCGCATTGCATTCAGCGTAACAAAGAATATCAATCATCTACACAACACCAGATCCAGGTTTTCTTCGTGAGGCCACAACATTCAATTCTTCAAGATGGAAGTACATCCAGCAACATTACAAACTCAAGTACTTTCAGTGTTAAAGACCATTTGCAATAATTATGCACACAAAAACTTTGTAAATATTTTTTTGTGCGGCATGCCTTCAATGTGTAATTAGTTCATAAATAAATGTTATCTCTATTGCTACGAAGCATTAGCAAGGTGACTCCCAACAATCCAGAACGCCACATTGGTGACCCCAATGTGATCATCCAAAAAGTTAATGCGTCAAAGTTAACACCAGTTAAGTGCTTAAAGACAATTTAAACCGTTTAGAATAACCGAACAAGTGGAGATGGTATCCAACCTTGAAGCTAAATTAGCAAAAACAGTCCAGGACATCATAATTAAACCACCCGAGACTGACAAATACGTAGAAATCAAATCAGTTTGTTGCAGTATTCTGTGCCGAAAAAGATAAAAAGTAAGTAAAGAAAAACGTCCACACCAAGTTCAGCAACAAAGAAAGAATTCAAAGAATGTAGTGCTAGCTAGAAAAGTATAGTAGGGTGGGTCACAAGAAGAAAAAAAAAACCTCAAGGAAGAAAGTTTATTTACACACCTCTAATTAAGAAAATACAAGTTACAAAAAAAGAACAACCAACCTGCGGAAAAAACAAAAAGCATTCAACATATTCCAGATGATTTACAAAGTACAAAAATTTATGCAAAAGTAATTAATACATTCCTGACTTACCTCGCACTAAGTTTTAACCTCAAACCTAATATTTACATAACACAAAATTAATAAAAATGGATATATAGTGAATTGTTTTCAGTCG
The DNA here is from genome assembly GCA_036346225.1 of Platerodrilus igneus. Lineage (NCBI taxonomy): Eukaryota > Metazoa > Arthropoda > Insecta > Coleoptera > Lycidae > Platerodrilus > Platerodrilus igneus. Next base: position 1,599,588 of record JARFIW010001097.1, on the reverse strand, counting down.
CGTGTTTAATCCAAATTTTAAACACTTTATATTCACATAAAACAACAATTAAAAGAATATATTTATACACTTACATAGTGTCCACAAGCACTCCTTAAAAGTGATAATAGTAGATAACAGCAATACAGGGAAACCATCTACTCGCCGAAGTGAATTTCGCAGCAACGGTATAGAATTTGGTAAAAAGGTCGCACCTAAACGATAACTCTAAGTTTTATATAAAAAATCTTACGAACAGTCAATGTTTATCTTATTTCATCATTAATTCTCAAACAATAAAAACTGCTGTCAGTAGCAAATTTGCTACGTACCTACACGTAGCCGGAAAAAATGTAAATTCCAGTCTAACTACCAAACGCGGAGAGTTGGGGGATTTACCTACATACCAAAAAAACAAAAAAAAGCACGTCGCCCACGATTATCTATTAATAATAAAAATAAATAGAGGATTCTGCACAAACAACAAAAGAAATAAATTAAGCGTTACTATTTCAAAGCAAACAATTATGTGATACGAACAATTTAGTACTTTAGATACGAAGTGCGCATCTCATATTTTACAGAAAATAAAACTAATCAGTAGAAAATAAACATGTGAGAGCTTTTGTCAAGCGTTTTTAAACTTGGACATAATACCTTTTGTAAAATAAACTAATCAGTAGAAAAAAATTAACGTGTGAGAGCTTTTGTCAAACATTCTTCTAAATTGTACCTAATACGGTTTGTAAAATAAACTAATCAGTAGAAAAGAGTAAGCGTCTGGGAACTTTTGTCAAACATTTTTAACAATGGTATATCACACCTGTAGAGCGATAATATCGATTCGCAGCAACAAACAATAGTCCTAGAGTGTCACGTTTCTTATCACGTAACTACACCAAACGGTGATAAGGAATATGCTCTTGATATACACAAAAGAAAACAACTTGTATACCTGTATGTGTCGGGATACTTAACTGGCACGCCATCGGGAGTGATTCAGCATCGCATCGCCACGGTCGTCGGGCTCTATTTATCCTGTTACCATAACGGCACTAGCGATCTACAGACAACGGCAGTTGATCTGTGGCAAAGAACAGTTGGGCCTACATAAAAAAGAACCAATTTGGCCTCCAGTTAAGAGCTCCTATTTGTCGAACAAGAAAACGTGCATCGCTCTTGAAGTATTGGGACGAGTAATGTAGAAAAATTTCAACGCACAAGCTGCAAAATCAAATTAAAAATTGGTTCAAATAACACGAGTTCAAACTGCCATTCTCGTGTTATCAAAGCGGGTAATGACTTAACCAAGGGAAAAAAGGTATTTAATTTATGTTGAAAAATAAACGTAATAAATTCATAACCTTAAACCAAAGCAATTAAAATTTACCAGCTGTTTCTATACAAATTTGTTTATCTCAGTGTGACTTGAAAACAATCATCTAAACATATTTTATCTAAACTATACTTTATAATTAGAACTTGATTGTGCAAAATTTCTCACACAATAAAACTAGATGTAAATAACGTATTTGTACCTAATTTGATAGCATGATCCTAAATGAATTTTTATCCCAAAGTTTTTATACTTTTGTCCTGTAAATTCTAAGATTGAAATGAATAAATACATAAAGCCAAGTACGTGGGCTAACTCAGAGACACCAAAATATTAGTACACAAGAGGAAATATATATACGCTGCTGAGATGATACCTTCAAAAGGTGCACTTCCCGACTTCTTGTCTTCGTTCCTGAAAGATTCTACGACACTGGAGCCATCATCAAAGGAATTTAGTAAAACGAACACCTCTTCTACCATATGGGTTGCCCAGACTCCGTCATATGTTTCAAAACCATGATTAACGATGTGTACAAGGACAGATTTAAAATTTGTAGCTGCAGGAAAAAAACAATTCTCGTGTCTGTAAGCCATTAATAAAAATTATACAGTGCGTGACGATTATATTATTGGATAATCTGCATATAGCAAAATTTAAGTTCGCTCACGATCGCGTTAACTATAGTTAAACCGGTATTAGAAAATGCTAAAATAATTGCTTGTAAAAATTGTAGAAGTTCAATACTGTAATTTTTTTAAAACTTTCGTGATCTAACAGTTAAATCAAACACGACGCGGAAATGTACAAAAATGTGTTGTACAATACTGTATTGGATGTAGACAAAGCGATACGAAGTGCCTTTAAAGTACATTTTAAATATCTGGAATGGCGTGAACTGCATTACTTGTATCACAGACCACAATAACCCGGATCGTATCTTTAGGAAACTTTGTAACGGAAGACAATTCTATTTCTTCAAGCAAAGAAAGTAGGTACCATAATAATAATCCACTCAACTCGTACTGCCCTCGAAAACATCTCTTTTCAGAAAATCATTCACATGAATTTATTTATCTTTAATCAAAATGTGTTAAGTGTTCACTTCTAGGTATTAGATTTGCCATCTGTGGATGCGCGGCAGGAAAACGAATCTGTTTCACTAAAAATATTCCCCAAATTGTATTTTATCTTATTAAAGAAAATATCACATATTTTTATTATACACAAGCAAAACTAACTGTTTCTTAAAAGAAATCATCAGAGATATATACCCTAACCAACTTATGGTATCATTCTCACCAACGAAACTACAATCAATAATGGGGAAAAAAACGATTAACGTCTGATTCCGTACAACAACCGGTCGTACCGTTCTCAAGCAACACGAAAATACCTCAAATTTAAGGACTTTCAAACGACGCGTAAAGAGCGTTGTCTAACTTTTTTTATAAAATTATAGAAATTTAACATATCAATTAATAATGCCATGTGAAGATAAGCGAAGCGAAAATTTTAATGGATTGAAATTTGTGTTTGTAAACAACCTTATAGAAAATACGTACATTCCTCATTGTAATATTTCCGAAAACAAATGTTACTGATAATTGAATACAACATTTAACCGCTACGCCAAATTAAATTAAATTGAAGCATTTTTAAATTACAACTATATATTTTAATAAAATCCTACAGGGTGATGAATAAACAATTGTTTAAATTGAAAAATCAGTCCAACTAGTTAATAAATACTCAAATGAGCGTGAAAAAAAAGTAAGAAATGTAAAATTTCATCACGCAAAACGAAAATATTCGCATGCAAAAGCTACACATAACAAATTAACCGGCTAAGCTCATCAAGAGAAAAACAAACTAGAAAGATGTTTGATGGAGCACGAAACGCTAGACGACAGAAAACCCTTACAAATTTTGAGGGACCTATAACAACTGAGTGTAACAATTGCGCCAGACACACTTTAAAATCTATCTGGTTAGGCCGCTTGCTAAATACAAATACCAGCAATCCAAGCGACTCAATCACAATCATCCCTGGAGGATACAGCACGTTTAGCAGATACCGTGTACAAAGCGCAATCTGCACATCATGCTAATACAGTTGCAGATGCAAGTTCTACACTCTTAGAAAAACTTTCAAAAGAAGTAGCCGTACTCAAAGGCAAGCTCCAACAAACGCAAAGCGTTGCAACTAAACAGCGCAGCGAAAACGCTTCTAAATCATTGTTCCAAACCCGACAGTGTAGACATAGCACACGACCGCAGCAGCAACCCAAAGATTTATGCTAGTTCCACTACAGATTCGGAGCCACAATACACAAGTGTACACAGCATTGCAATTTCACGGCCCAGGGAAACGTCAACGCAGGAATTACAGACGGATAATTAATTCCTTGCTTTCCATTTCACTCCACTTATATACATAAAAAATCGCACCACATCTGTGGAATTTTTAATCGACACTGGTACAGACCTCTTGTATACCTAAGAACCAAAGGTTCGTGGATTACTCAAACCGACCCTTTGTACTTGCGGTTGTGAATCCCATGTACGGTACACCAAATTGCAAGGTGGATCCTTACTTTCTGGTGAATAAAATTGCCAATTTATTTATGTATTAAACACGTAAGATGTGTCTTTAGGGGTGCTTAATTCACTGTTAATGTGTTGATAACGTAAATAATAAAACGAAACTTGTTTAATGTTGCATATAATTAATTTCAATATGATAAATAAATTAGCGAACTTAATTGCTATGCCGCTTTGTGTTATTAATTAATGACAAACGCGTCTCACGTTTCGTATCAATTAGGTAAATAACATGCAGGTATCGGGGTATGCATATCAAAAGCGAACCAGACATATTGCCCGCCTTGAAAATATATACTTTCAACCTAAACAATAAAAGATACATATAACACCTAATCAATGTCATCTGAAGGAAAAGCACATAATTTATTGACAGCATGTTTTGCCACTCCGGTAGCAGTTTTCACAGACGCAACGCGAGTTACGTTTCGGGCCTGCGGAGCGGTCTTTTTAAAAACTTCTTCCAAAACTTATTGTAACAATTGTATTTTTTAAACAAAAATTACAATAGAATTTTGACATCATCATCATCATCATTAGGTCTTCAGTCCTAGAACTAGTTGGATGCGTACCCTCATTGTTTCCTAATCTGAACCGACCTATACATTTCGCTGAAATTTGCTCAGTCTGCATCTATACCTATCTGTGTGCGAAAGTTTGTTCTCGGTCTACCCCTACCTAGCTTTTCCTATCTCTGCTTGTAATTTATCCCGTACTATTTCCCAGAAATGCCTTAGAACGTATCATGTCCTTCTATTTCTCCTATTGTTCGTTTTCCAAAGATATCTTTATTCTTCTATTATTTCTACAACCAATTTGTTATTAACTTTGTCTGTCCATGCTACCATCCTCATACCTCTGAAGCACAACATTCTAGAAGGCTTCTATCTCTTTCTGTCTGCTTTTCCTACTGCCCCTATAGATGTACTGTGCTGTGCTCCACACTATGCTTTGAACAGTTTTCTTTTTGTATTTATGTTCATTGTCTTTGAACATAGCTGCTGTTCTTTCTTGTTTGATGCAGTTCGGTCACCTTCTATTGTTTTACAGTTTATATCCTATTTCCCTGATAATCAGGTGTATGTGAAAGGGGGCAAGCAGTCATTGGCTGCCAAGTTCCCCCAGCACTTGAACCTTTGTCGAATTAATAGTTTTTCCAATTTATCCTTTTTCACAATCAATATTAGTTGAAAATATTTCACAACTAACATCTGTAGTTGTTTATAATAATCTTCAGATTTAATAGCACTTATTTTTTCGTCATTGGGTATTTCGTTTGAAACTGGCTACCTCAGGTTATTTATGTTCTGAGCCAGCATACCCCGTTCCCTGCTATTCTCACAACAGCCTATATTTTGACAAACTTGATTAATTATTTTAGGTCGAAAATTAAATAATAATTGAATTTAAATGAGGACGAGTAGTCTAAGCAAACAACAATGTTAAAGCTGAAATATTTAAGACTGACTGACTGATCTGGGGCTCCCTGGGTATTTATGTTGTCCCTGCCCCTCACATGTCTGTGGGAACTTGCAGAGCTCATGTCTGCTTATTTCTATATTCTATTCATTATACAATGTAACAATCTTAATTTCTAAGTAATCGCGATTTCTTAACCGTCTGTGACCTGCACTTGCAGTATCACTTACGTCTGGAATACAATGTATTACATCCGTTCTCACAACTTGCTTGTGAACTTTTAATAACCTTTCTAATTTATCCTTGAATTTACAATGTTGCATATAACTTAAGTTTCTTAGTGATTTTCTAAAAATTTCTATTTAATTATAATATATAGATTGGGGGATACATAAGTCGCGCATTACCACATCACGACCAGGAAACCCTTGCACTACTCTTCCTGCTTGTTCCATTGTGACGGAGCCATGTTTTCTTCCTTTAACGAAACTAATTGTCCTTGTTCTAAATTTTTTTGTGCGACTTTGTAAGTAGCTTAAGTATTGAATTGACTACCGTTGCCATAAATATTAATATAATTTTTGAATGAGGTTCCAACGTTTAGGTCGACTTACCGGCTTATCGCTATATTGTGATTCTGAAATAGCGGACAGCGGTTCACCAACTAGAAAATGAGAAAGAGCAAGGTCAGGTAAGTCGGTAGGATCGATCATCCGACATGGGCAATATTAGACGTAAATTCAGGTACTCTTCTACCTGTACTAGGAATGTGCCATACTCCTCAAAAGTGAAAATAGGATTTCCAGTGATTTGACGCCAATGATATTTCATCGATTTTACTGCAGCTTCCCATAATCCATGTGAGAACTCTTGGGGGAATGAAATGCCGAACTATATTGTTGGTGGCAGCATAGTTTTGGGATCTTATTCCAGGGATCTTATTAAAAAACAAACTCATTGAGTGTTTTGTTTGCTTTAGTTGCATTGTCAGAATAAATGTTAGAACATCTTCCTCTATGTGCAACAAATCGCTGCAGTGAAAACAAAAATAATCAGAGGTTAGACTCAAAGTCTAGGTGAACTGCTTTTGTAGAAAGACAAATGAACACCGTGATGTAACATTGATAAATATTTACTCGTCCTCTTCGATTGCTTTCTTTAATTGTATTCACAAATGACTTCAGTTGATTAATACGATACCTTGGAAGATTTCCCATTAGTGGTAATTCTTCCGTTGGTTGTGTTTAAAACAAGTAATACATTTTTGAGTAATCTTTCTTACTGTATTTCTACCACAAAGTAGTCAGTATCTTGTTCTAAGAGATGTGCCTGTGGTATGGCGTGTAGTAATCTTGCATGTTCATCTCGTATTAGTAATTCTATAAATCTGTACGAATTAGGCAAAACTGATTGATGTTTATGTTCGAATGGTAAATCTGCATTCTCAATTCGTCCTCCTACACGAATAACTCCCTTGTCGTCCAAATTGTATAACAAGTTTTAAGTTTACTATTCTTATTTACCACCCCTTCTTTCTTTAGCGAATTAATTTCTTCTGAAACATATAACAGCATTCTCGAGTTCGGTTGCGGTTACTTTTTTTCTTTAATTTGTTTTTGAAACGCAGACAATATGCTAATATTCGCTGCAACTGGAAGAATATTTGTCAAAAAGAGCACCACTTAAATTCGAGTTCCAGTGAAAGCAACTAGTAGTTACAACGTGCCCTTCTGAAGCGGTTTCGATGTTAGTTTTTCCTCATTTACAACTTGGCCAGAAGTCACTTAATCAATTGGTTCTGTTCCATCATAATTCGTTGTTTAATAATGCTTTTGGAAATAATTCCCTTGAAATTGTATCCGCGGGGTTTTCCTTGTGTCTAATCAAAAATATTGAGTTAGTTTAAATTTCTGCAACTTTTTTTGCAACAAGTGTTTTCCAGGTAGTTGGGACCATTTTTGTATTAATTTATCCCATACTATCTACAATTTCGATGATTTTAACAATCTTTTTTTTCCTAGGTGTTTACCATATTTTGAACGTAATTACAAAGTGTTTTAAAAAAACCTGCCAAAAAATAGTACGGCCGATTGAGCTATAAAAAATAAGTAGAGTTTGCCCTAGAGACTTTCAATTTTTGTGTCACATGGCCTTAAAGTTAAAAATTAAAACTATTATTTTCCATAACTTTAAAAGTAGAACGGATCTTTTGAGTAAACTTAGCAGACAGTTTAACTGATATAAAATACACATAACTGCAAGCAAATCACTTTATGCACTTTTGCGAGTGGCGTACAGCAACAGTATGAGATCGCTTAACTAAACCTATTTCACACGGCACCGCTTAAATTTCAATTTTGGTTAAATTTTTTAATTTGGCAACGCTTTCCACGTAAATAATGTATTCTTGTTTCACTTCTTTAAAATTGATATTTACCGAGATATCAGTATTGTAAAGAATGTGGTTTATTCATATCAAGTATTGAAATTTTATATTTCTGATAATTTGATGTATCTGGTAAAAATTTAATTGAAAATAACGAAACTAAAATACACACTGTCTATATAATAAAATTACAAACTGAATACAAAACACTCAACTTTTTATTAATATGCAAGCATCGTCAAATATTTAGAAACAGGAATATGTGGAACCAAGTTGGCTATAAACAACTGACGGTCCTACAAACAAAGATATTTATGATTTTATAATTTGATGTCATCAGTATTGTTGTTAGTGAATATTAATAAACTTGATAGTTAATCTTCAATAATAATGAAAACTTATACTAATAATGAATAACACTGATAGGTTACTAATTTTAGGAAAATGTTTCAGCAATGCAGCAGAAGCAGTAAACCATTTTAAAAAATTCCTTAACAGGCAGTCGCCAGATAGAAAAATATTTTTAGCTGTGGAGCTGTCGAGAAACTAGTACTGCAAAACTAAGAAAAATTGATTCAGGTTGACGTAGATCAGCCAAAACTGTCCAAAGAAAGCAAGAAATTTTAAATCTAGACACCCAAGATCCGACCATTAGCGTAAGCAGAATTTCTTTACATACGAACACATCATCTACTAGTGTATGGAGAACCTTTAAGGAACAGCAAGTACATCCATACCATTAGAGGCAAGTGCAGGTACTTAGACCCACGATCCACCTACAAGACTCCAATTCTGTGAATTCTTACAGGAAAACGTGAATGATGATGCAGGTATTTGCAGAAGATACTGTTTACGTATAAAGCTACGTTCACCCGCAAAGGAATGTTTAACTCTCACAACGTTTATTACTGGGATGAAGAAAATCCTAAGGTAAGACGAACTACACATAACCAACACACATTTAAAGTTATTGTTTGGGCGGCAACGTTGTGTAACCGATTCATCAGATATTATTTATTTCCTACAAATTTAAATAAAGAATTATACCTCGATATCCTTGAGAATCATTTATTGGAAATTTTAGAAGATTTGTCGTTGACTGAACTCTGTAACTAAACTCTGTATTTCATGTTGACACACGTCCTCGAGGGTGGCTTAATGCCCATTATCCCAATAGATGGATAGATCGAGGTGCAGATGCCCCTATTCATTGGCCTCCTCGATCGCCCGATTTAAGTTCTTTAGACTTTACCATTTAGAATTATCTAAAAGAAAAAGTGTACTCATTTAAAGCTTATTATAAAAATTTAAATTAACAGTGAAATGTACCTTAAACAATAAATCGAAAAGATTTTGATTTTGAATTTTTAATTATGTTGTAGTAAGTGGAAATAAGAGTACCGAAACGAATTAAAGTAAAATAAAATATTTTTCAAAACCAACATTAACTTTTCTGATTATTTTTACATTAGTAGTTATGGTTTTTAAATTATTTTGTTGTCATGTTGTTAAAACTATTTTGATTATTTAACTTTACATAGGCATCAGTGTTTAATATCATTAATTGAACTCGAAATATCAATTAATCACATTCTCTATATTACTGATATCTCGGTAAAATTCAATTTTAAAAGTAAAACAAGAATACGTTATTTGAGTAAAAAGCATTTCCAAGTTCTAAAATATAACCAAAATAGAAATTTAAGCAGTGTCGTGCGAAATAGGGGGAGTTAAGGGGTCCCATACTGTTGCTGTACGCCACTGGCAAAGTACATAAGGTGATTTGTTTGTAGTTATGTGTATTTTATATCAGTTAAACTGTCTGCTCAGTTTAGTAAAAAAATCGTACTACTTTCAAAGTTATGAAAAATAATGGTTTTTTAAATTTTAACCTTAACGACAATTAAGTTTTCGTCCCTTAATGTTGGTTTTTAAAAATACTTTATTATACTTTAATTCGTTTCAGTACTCTTAATTCCACTTACTACAACATAATTAAAAATTCAGAATAAAAATCTTTTCATTTTATTGTTTAAGGTACATTTCACTGTTAATTTAAATTCTTATAATAAGCTTAAATTCCGTTTGTTTCTGTATACAGCAGCAACGAATACGTTAACTTAAACTACACTTTTACATTAATTAATTACTCATTTTAAGTCTAATCTGAACTGAACTGAATTGAACTAACTAACTAAAAACTGTATTACTTTAGCGCAAAACAGTGTCTTCTTAATGACTAATATCGTTTGCTCTTTATACATAAGGTGTTTAATATAAGCTAAAACATATTAGAAAGGCGACCGTATTATTACTAATACATTGTACTACAATCGAATAAAACTGCATGCATCGAATCCCCACGTGAGTTAAGATGAACTTGCATGCAGGTCGCGTCCTTCTTTGTATTAAAACAATCTCTTTTAGTACAATAAAGTGTTATTCATAATTGATGAAATACAGTAAGCGTCTTACATTGTAGTTTTATGCTCTATTTAAATACAAAACAATAGGTGACTATTCTTTGAACGGAAATGAGCGTTGATTACAGCATGTACTTTTCTAAGCTACAGTTAATTCTTAATATAATTAATAAAATTTGTTAAAGCTTTTGTTCAAATTAATTGTTGCTTAAAATTTAAAATGCTTTCTTATATTAATTCTATTTTAGCGTTATCGAAATACTTGATAACAAATTAATATGAACTTAAAGTTAATCTAAGCAAACTCTGTTCTTGTTGATAGTTATTGTACAATTTGAAAAGCATACTTTAATAATACTTCTTAATTTTAATTTTATTAAATAGTCTAATGTGGCGATTTCATAACCCCTATGGCCCTATAAAAAATAATTTCATATTTGAAAATTATTTTTACTGAAAATTAATAATCTAATTAATTCGCAAGTCTTAAAATTACGTTTCCATTGGCATAAGATACAATTCAATACACTTCACTTTTTAATGCGATGGCTTCTAAAACGTTCTACATTTCGTATATATTTCTTGAATTTTCTTCAGGATTCTGTCTTCTTTTTTCTGAATGGTTAATGTAGACTTTTCGTGCCGAGATAACTACTGCAACCGTTATTACTATAAATAATATGACTTTCCATATGTTTATGTTGTCGTAATGTAATAATGGTGTTTTTAATTTATTTAATTAACTCATGGTTTTTATTACACTGTGTAATTCATCTAAACTCAAATGTTTTAATTTTAAGGGTTCTATGGCAGTCACTTCATCACTCGCGTTAAGGCGGTTGCATAATCAAACTGCAACGAGAACGTGAACCAGAACCAAAACGAAAGCAATCATAAAACATCTGTACTTATATAGGACAATGCACAATACATGTACCAGAACTTAAACCGAAACCGGAACGATAACCATAACTGGAATGTTCGTCAAGCTTTAACTTTCCAGTTCCGGTTACGGTTGGCGCAGTCGCGGTAGAGAATAGCCTGTGCCTCTCTTGCTTAATTCTGTTGTATTCTAACCTATGATTGTATTTTGTTGTTTTAATATTTACTTGGTGTTTTAAATATATTTCTTAATTTTAAAAATGAGTACATTTGACGAAATATTAATCGCAATGGTCGAATAATATCCTCATCTATACAGGAAAGATGCTCCAGGATGTAAAGATCAAGGAATGAAAAAAATATCATGGAGTTGAATTGCTAAAGCGCTAGATTGTGATGGTAATTACGTGTTTATTAGTTATATCAACGAAGAGTTTGTTGATGTATTGAACATCGTAGTATTGCAGCTGATAAAATAAAGAACAGGTGGGATAATCTACGAAGTATTTTGTGCGAATTTTTTAAACTAATACTCTAAAACAACTGTCTGGCTCAGAGGCAAAGATACATTCAATAACATTTCCCTATTTTAAGACCATGCTGTGGTTGGCGGAATTTATTCGAAAGGAAAAGTAAATAGACCGCAATAAATAAAACAGTTTTTGAATTATATTAATTTTATGACGACATCATCTTACAAAAGAAAATTTACAGAAGAGTTTTCCCCATCTACTTCTTCAACTGAAAGGTAAGGCTTTGAAAACTTTAAAAATTGATTTTTTGTAATTGTGTCGTAAGCAAAATTGAATGTTTGTGCATTGTGTAAATTTTAAGTAAAATTAATGTTTGTCAATTTCTCAGTAAATGTCTGGTTAATGTGGATATTTAAATATTAATTGTATTACTTTGTTATAGATTGACTTTTGAAATCAGTGATGTTTATGATAAAGATGACAGTGCTGATGAGGAACAGCAGTGCGAGAGTGGAGAAATTTCGTCACGTGAGTTCTTAACATCAGGCAGTGAAGTTGGTGAAGTGTTTCAGTCTAAGCAATTTAGAAAGAATTGTAAAACCGTTCCTGCCGAATTAAAGGCTGCTGTTTAATCATTTACCACTCTAGTGAAGCACAAAACGCAAACTGCTGAAATTCCATCACATTAATGTGATTCTAGAGACGAGTGTTTTATGAAAAGTGTCATACAAGACATGAAAGATATTCAACCCGAAAAGAAAATTGAATTTAAGTTGAAAGTTATGGAATTACTTCACAATTTTACTAGTTAAAATTTATCTATTAATCGAAATAAAGTTTTTAAGCGATGTGTGTTTCTTTATGTTTAAGAGGTACTCTACACATTACTAATGAATGCATCCACTATTAGGGAATGTTCCATATACATGACAAATTAAGATTTTTCAAGGTTTTGAAATATCCAAGATAATATAACGGAAATCTTTTTAAGAATATTGTATTAGTGTTAACAATTTGCACTGTATTTAATTTATTGTATAAATTTAAAAGTCATAGTAGTTAGAATAGCTCAAACTAAAAAAATGTTTTTAAAAAAGAAAGACATACTAATAGCTAATAGTATTAGTTTAGATAATAGAAAAAGTTTCTTAAAGTCGTACGTATGGAGCGTTCTATTATACGGTAGTGAGACTTGGCCAATTAAAGAGGTAGATAAGAAAAGATAGAAGCTTTTGAAACTTGGTGTTATAGGAGAATGATAAAGATTAATTGGACAGATAGAGTAACAAATGAGAAAGTTTATAGAAGGATAGGGAAGAAACCTTGTATGCAGAAACAATTAAGGGTCAGGAGAGTTAGAATGCTAGGGCAACAGATATGACATGAGGGACTATTTAGTTAGGTCTTAGATTAAAGACTACCAAGAGTAGGAAGATCTAGGCAAAGCTGTATTAGTCAAATTACTAGAGATTTAGGTTGTGAAAGGTATGTAGACCTATTTAGACTAGCTCAGAATAAAAAAGAATTTAGAGCTGCGTCAAACCGACCTTAAGTAAATTTTGAAAACAAAACAAAAAATAAATAAATAAAAATCAGTTAACTAAATGTCACCATGACATAACTCACAATTAGTTAGCAGTCTGACATGTTGGTAGCGATTCGTTGCTTAGGCCTTACCATAACATATAACTTAATAAACGTCTCCATGACATAACTCAGAATTAGTTAGCGGTCTGGCATGTTGGCAGCGATTCGTTGCTTAAGCCTTACCATAACATATAATTTAACACTTTTCCTTTTTTGGGAAAGGACAACCAGGTAATATTTCATTTCCTTATAAATGGGAATCATGTAAACATGTTGGAGTTCTTTAACAACCATCAGATTGCTAATATCTATGTAGAGTCAGGTAGATAAGAACAAGATAGAAGAGTATAGGAAGACCTAGACCAAGCTATATTAGTCAAATTATTAGAAATTTAGGTTGTGAAGGGTACGTAGAACTTTTTAGATTAGCACAGAGTAGAAAAGAAGTTAGAGATGCGTCACCCCGACCTTAAGTAAGATCGAAAACAAAATGATGAGTGGCAAATGCAATTTTAATATAAAAATGGAATTAAGGTTAAAAACGATTCATATACAAGAAATAATGTTGAAGTATTATGCAAAGTTGTAATTCTAAAATTTATAATTTTCCCTTTGTATATATTGCAACTGCCGTGGAACAAAACCTGCATCTATTACGAGGTAATTCAGCAAACGATCACGCATGTTATAAACAATTGTTATAGCAACATTTGCACCAGTTCTTTGTATTGTTGTAAGATTGGTATTGCTAGCTGTTTATTGTCTCCATTCTCCCAACACAATAGTCCCATTTGGAAGTTCTATATCTACTAGTGAAGTAGGCATATAGCACGCACTTATTTCAGTTCTAAGAAAATTATGTTTTTACCATTGCCTTGGAAGTTTCAAGTGAACACAACATTGAAGCACGATAGATTCTCCATCGACTAGCCAGTATACCAAATGAGTTTTCAATAAGGCGCCTTGCACGAGACAAACGGTAATTAAATATTAATTTATCTTCTTCTAAATACCGTCCAGCATATGGTCTCATTATGAAGCTATTCAATGGAAATGCCTCATCGGCAACAAAGTAATAACCCATCCTTATATTACTTTCAGGTAATTCTTTGTCTTCTGGAAATATTGTATTGTACCTTTTTCAAAATCGCGGACTATTTGTGATCTTCTAAAAATACTAGCATCATTTTCAGCACCGTATGCTCCAATGTCCACCCACAGAAACTTATAATCAGCGTCACAACTAGCAAGCAGAACAATACTGAAATAATTTTTATAATTATATTTGGGATCCAGAATTTGATCATGTTTTCAGTCAATTGCTCCTAACGTATTCGGGAAGTTCCATTTGGTCCAGAATTCTTCTGAAACCCTTAATCATTCATTACCCTCAGGCATCCTTATGTACTTTGGATGCAAAATATTCCACATAGTATCACAAGTCTCCCGAATTACTTTTGAAACCCTCCTGTGACCAACTCTAAATTCCCATGATAAATTTTGAAAACTACCTCCATGCGCTAGATATTTAAGTGTCATACCTAAACGCAGTTCTGGACACAAACTTTCCCTTCTGCTTCGCTTCAATAACTTTGGCTTTAGCATGTCCAATAATTTAAAAATCTGAAATGGGTATATTCGGGTATATTTAAAAAACATTTCATGATCATGATTTTTCATATGGGAAAAAATTTTAACAAATGCTCCTTTTTCATTCCGTTGACTGTAAATTGGTTGAACCCACCATCTGTAAAACAATTATGAATGGAATTTAAAGTCACTACTGTCTATTTCCTATCAATAGGTATCCCTAATACATTAAAATAATATCAAATAAAAGTAATAAAAAATCATTAATTAACGATTCGTTTGGATGTAAAAGCATTTTAAAACTAAAAACATCTACATCTAATAAACAATATAATAATGTAGCAATTTCCAATCTAAATAACAACTAGCCAATAATTTCGATTTTAGGTTATATTAATAAATAACTAACTGGAAGTATTGTTGTGTAGCTGAACACGATTTCGGTTTTAGTTTGCGTTCTGCTTCTGGTTTTCATTCTAGTTTGATTCTGCAGCCGCCTTTATTCACTGTAAAATGTAAGCTTGGTAAACTGGCGATTTTCTTGCTTATCGTAGGAGTCTTGAATACCCGTATAATTTCTTGCTCAATTTTTAAATAACAATCTTCTGAAATGGTAATTATAAAACTTCTTAAAAGTGCATGTGTTGCTTTTTCGTTATCACAAACTGTGGTTGTTACTATTTCTTGTGGAAATAAGGCGATCCATTGATTTTCGTTGGTTTTCTGAATTTTTCTTTGAGTAACTTTTATCGGTTTTGGGGTACATAAACTGTACTGTTTTGAAAGCTTTAAAAGTTGTACTTCCCATGATGATAACTCATTTATTTAATTTATAGTTATTGAGTTACATATATATTGATTGGTGGTGACTTCTTTGCATTTGTCGTTTGAAATACCATATTTAAACTGATTCAAAAACAAAAATGTACCTTTTGGTGTAATGATTTGGAAACAATCTTTGATTTTCATTGGTAATGCAAAAATGTGAAAATAATTATAAATTTCTGATTTTACAATAGGAATTTCTAATATGAAAATAATTTCATTAAACTTTGAATATGCCTTTACATGAGTGATTTTTTCAAATAACAAAATCCTATCGTGTTTAACTTCAAAAGGTAATTTGCTATTTTTAATATACGGTAATATTGAGTATAATTCTACTAAAAGGTCATTTGGTTCAATTATGCTGGAATGCAAAGTATTTAATTTGGCAAATGTGAATGCATTTTGTAATGTAGTTAGTACTTGTTAAATTACTGAAATTGTGACAATTCACTGTGTAAAAACGGTGTTAAATGTGATCATAGTGTTTGTGCTGATTTGTTCTAAGTTAGCTTTATGCATACTTTCTTGTAATTTGCTGATATGATTTTGCATTGTTACTTGATTGCCGGTTAATTTTGAAACAGTTTCATTAAATTTTATCATAGTGGTTGTAGTTAGTGAAATTTGTTCTTTGATGATTGTCTTTAGTTGTTCCTGATTGTCACTAAGTTGAAATATTAATCGATCATATCTTTCTGCGACTTCGTGATCTAAATTACCTGTAATTCGTTTTAGTAATGATCCTTAGGAATTAATAAGTCCTTATTTGTTTCTCTTAAAAGTTAAACTGGGAATTAAATGTTCAAATTTTCCCTTGGTTGATTTTAACATATTTTCTACAATATAAAGATAATTGTGCATCTCATTGTGGTACGAGTTGCCAAACTTGTCATGTTTATCAAGTAATTGAGTAACTATATTCTAAAAGATAAAATTTTTACTTTAATTTGGTCAAATCTAGTCCAATCACCAATCTATTGTATTCTACATTTGTCCAATTTTTATGGGTATTGGTCCGAGACTGTCAGTAATTAGTTCTAGTCTGATTCCATTGTCGGTTCTGTATGTTGTGACACAGCAGACAAGGGTGAAGGTGGTCGATCTGAAATATTATAGTATCTTAGATTCTGTAAATGTACGTATTTGGTTTTGTGCCATTTTCTATAACTGTCTTGTGTCGTTTAGTCTTATAGTTTCTTTCGTATACAGTTTGTCCGACTTCAAATTTCTTAACTGAGGTATCTAAATTTCGTTTCTCAATTACCTTATCCTTATCGTGGTGTAATTTTTGCTTAACATTATCGTAAGTAATTTTTAACTTTTCCTTACGGTCTTTTGCGTACTGTTAGTAAACTTGTTGATTATAAGGGGTTGCGTGAATCTGAGTGTCCTAGAATTAATTCTAAGGGTCTGAAGTTTGTTGAAGTGTAAATCGTGTTGTTGTACGCTACAACGGCGTAAGACATTAATACTGAAATTGGTTCTCGTGGAAATTTCAATTTTAAAAGCTTAATTTGCACTAATAAAGTTAAGTGTATTCTCTCTACAGGTGAATTGAAATTTGAATTATTTTCAGTGGTGTAGTGTATTTTGATTTTGCGTAACTCCAAAATGTCTTGTACCGTATCGTTTCTGAATTGGCTTCCGCTGTCTAAAGTTATCATTTCTGGTGTACCATAATATAAAAAATACTGTAAAAGTTCTTGTGTAACGTCTATACTATTTTTAAAACTAAAGGGGATTGCTTGCCCTAATTTTGTAAAAGTATCTACTAATGTTACATAATTTTGTGACTCTACTACTGAAGTATCCATATGTAATTTTTGGAAAGGTTTGTCTGGCGTTTGGGTGATCATTAATGTAATTTTCAGTGGTCCTCGGTCATATTTGGCTTTGTCATATAGTTCACATCTGTTTATGTAGTCTGTAATTCGTTCTGTCGTATTTTGAAAATAGTATTTGCTCTGTAGTTGTTAAGTCTGGTTTATTCTTCGGTGATTGGTTTTTCTTCGTGTTGGTTTTCTGGCAATTTCTATTTGTTCTTCGTCCGCCAAAGGAATTAGTTTAATGGAACATCTAATTAATTCTAGTCATGGATTGGGAAATAAGGTAGTGTAAATTTGTGAAAATTTTGTGTATAAATTTTCTGTCATAAAGTAGAGATCGAGGGCTACAAACGTGTCGATTGCAGGTCTGTAAAAAGAATGTAACTAGACCGAATCCTGCTGCCAAACGCTCGGATATGTGCGTAGCTTACGGATAACTACAAAGTCGTTCAATGTTTTTGTGTTTCCTTTAAATAAAGTCGTATAATATGTGTTGTATTTTTTTAAGTTATATATGATTATGTATTCACAGTTGGTATTCCGGTAGCTGTCCGACGTGTCGGAAGCGTCACTTCAGATATGTCGAAAGCGTTTGAGCTTCAGTCCGACATGCAGTCATAAAAATTTTAAAAAATGATCACGTTTAATAAAAGATTAAGTTGGTATAATACACTCTAACCTAAACTAACATACGCAATATACAGTGTGTACAGTATAAAATGCAGTACATGGGGATCTTGGAAACTGTAGGAGATACGATCTTGGTTAAATGGGACAAAAGTTGCATAATCATGAGGGTATCTCAGATCGGTTTTCAAATTACAAAAATTTTTCATAAGTTACTAGATAGAAGCAAAAAACACAAAATTGACGATTTCTTTATTTGCTCGTAGTTAGTCTACTAATTGAAATAGAATGTTCAAATTTGGTACATCATGGTAATTACCCATTGCGCTTCACATTTTCAACTTAGATTTTGTCTAGGGCATCTAAATTTTGCGTGTCGATGTTCAACTTTTTATTTTTAAATAGCCGCCATATTGGATTTTACATTTTGAAATGCTGACAAAAAACCCTTTCCAAAGAGGTATAACATGGCTATGTTTGATTGAATCAAAACACTAAAAATCACATAATTATGTTTTGGTCGTAGTAGGCTTTAATTTCCATTATGACAAAGAGAAACAATTGCTCTAAAAATTTTAAACTCAATTTTCAGTGGAAATAAAAACAGTAAAAACGTAGAAAATTAAAAATAAATCTGTATTAATCAGAACTTACATAACTATGCATTAACAAAGAATAAATACAAACTAGCATCTATTCAATACAAAATATTATTTAAGCTGTTTTTACTTGTCATTCATGTTCAGAATTGCAAATTAACAATCAAGGAAAAAAAATATAACAATAGTCAGCCACATGAATTCATTATTTATTTTAAATGTTCAAATAACCCCCCATTTTGTTGAACACACAACCGACACCTTTTATAAACATCTTTACAAGATCGTCTTATCATAGTTGGAGTTATTTTATTTACGGCCTCTTGGACTGCTTGTTGTAATTGGCCTACATTATCATACGTTTTTGAGTACACACAACTTTTTAAATGGTCCCATATAAAGAAATCTAGAGGAGTTAAATCCGGTGATCTCGCCGGCCACTTAATTGGTCCCCGATTTCCAATCCAGTTTTCATTATACTCAGAATTAAAAAAATTTCTAATAATCAGAGCATTGTGGGGTGGAGCGCCATTATTTTGAAAAATCATATTTTGCAAAGTAGCGAGTGGAAGCTCCACTTTGACGTTTCTCAGATGTTGAGCAATTGTTTCTCTTTGTCATAATGGAAATTAAAGCCTACTACGACCAAAACATAATTATGTGATTTTTTAGTGTTTTGATTCAATCAAACATAGCCATGTTATACCTCTTTGGAAAGGGTTTTTTGTCAGCATTTCAAAAATGTAAAAATCCAATATGGCGGCTATTTAAAAATAAAAAGTTGAACATCGTCACGCAAAATCTAGATGCCCTAGACAAAATCTAAGTTGAAAATGTGAAGCGCAATGGGGAATTACCAAATTTGAACATTCTATTTCAATTAGTAGACTAACTACGAGCAAATAAAGAAATTGTCAATTTTGTGTTTTTTGCCTCTATCTAGTAACCTATGAAAAATTTTTGAAATTTGAAAACCGATCTGAGATACCCTCATGATTATGCAACTTGTGTCCCATTTAACCAAGATCGTATCTCCTACAGTTTCCAAGATCCCCATGTACTGCATTTTTTACTGTACACACTGTATACTACTACGTTAGATCTATATTATTATACCCAATGTTGATATATTTCTAGGTATGACGTACCTCATGTCATTTTTTCACCCTATAAACTAATCTTGTTAATTCACACATTCTAAAATCTCTGTCACAATAGCTTTCTATTTTAAACATTTTCTTAGCGTATACAGCATTCGATAGAGACAAATTTCCTTAGAAGTCCATAGGCAAGACCTAAAAATTACAAAAGGGGTGCACCACATACAACGCCAATTACTTGCAATTATTTGAATATAGAATAATTATAATTTTGTAATGGTCTTATGGAGGTAGTTACTGTCCATGCACAAAATGCAAGTCACACCGCAGAAACCATGCTCTGCAGGGCGACCAATAGATTCGCAAGGATTTTAAAAAATAAAAAAGTGGTAGTCGTGGTAGATGGTTCTGTAGGCCAATAGAATTTTCAAAATTCAAAACGAGCGGGACTGGACAGGGTACCCGTAAAGGAAATTAGGCGCCTCAATATTTTTAAACAGTGTGGTGGATATTGCAACTACGTAGTAAAAATTCTCTAGATGATTCTAACCTAAGATTTTGGTGGCCATGTTTTCTGTCAAACGCCATTTTTAAAACATGTTTTGAATTTTTGTCGTTACATTATCAGAGTCATATTATTATTAAATACGATACAATATTTCTTCTGACTTACATGTACATTATATTTATAACCTTCGAAAGTTTCAGTATATTTACTTTTATTTAAAACTACTAGGACTATTGCCAACAACCGATTTGCGTCATCCATGTTCTACGGTAGACCAATAGGATGGCAGGATTTTAAAAATTCGAATTATCGAGAGAGCAGGAACAGGGCGCGCAAATGAACTGCAGCGCCCTAGTATTTCTTAAGCAATGCGGTGAACACGCGGACTTTATAGTAAAAATCTCTATAATTCCTTTATGTTAAGGTTAAAGCAAACAATGCCCGCAGTAAAAACACCAGACAATTGTATACATACCTTTAATTACAGAAATACGAAATCGAATAAAGTAAAAAATAGGATTCAACTCTAGATATAAAATTTAAATTTAAGGTATCGTATGTGAATACGATACCTTAGATTTAAATTTTATATCTAGAGTTGAATCCTATTTTAAACTTTATTCGATTTCGTATTTCTCATTCTTTTTAATCTGGTCAGATAACTCAATACACTAGTACGCCTATGACGGATCAATCTTGTTAATGGTCATTTCTAAGCAGACTGCTTTCTCTGAAGATCATCCCGAATCACGGTGCTCACATTCGTCTGATTTTTGTCGCATAAACTCGCACAAGTTCTTGTACTAGTTTTGAATATTGCAGTCAGATAATCACATATTTCGGGTTAAACGATTTTACATTAGTAGTCTTGGGCTCAATACCATTATTTTTTATATAGGAGCTATAAATTCGCAATTAAGCTGTATCGCTCTATACTTTTTTAACATTGTACAAACTAAATAAATAATTTGTCCCTCAGTACACGGAAAAAGACGGGCACTCCGTCCATGTGGTTCTTAAACGTCATGCTAATAATTTGAATGGTAAGTTTGTTTATTGTTCTTAATTTTTATGACGGCATGTCAGGCTGACGCTCGAACGTTTTCGACACGTCGGTAGTGACGCTTCCGATACCGTGGACAGCCGATCGAACTGTGAATACATAATCTTATATAATTTTAAAAATTACAACACACATTATATGATATTATTTAAGAAAAACAAAAAAACATTGAACGACTTTGTAGCTATCCGTAAGCTACGCACATGCCTTTGGCAACAAGACTCGGTCCTATTACACCCTTTTTACGGACTGTCTGCTTTTTTACTGTCCACATTTCATAGCCGTACACTGCTGTGCTCCAAACATATGCTTTCAACAACTCTTTTTCTTGTTTCTATTATTGTTGTCTTCGAACACAGCAGCCGCTTTCCCCTGTTCGATACAGCACGGCTCCCCTTCTATTGTTTTCTAAATATTTACGCTATTTCACCGATATTCAGTGGTTTGCAAAAGGGTCGTTCGGATAAGAGGTTAAATGGAGGTCCCGTGTGTGAGTGTTGTCACGCACGTTGAAGATCCCTACCTTGTCTGAAACGGTAAGGTTCGGCAAAATTCTAAATTTTCAGGCAACAAAAACTCGCCTCCTGACCAATGTAGTACCTTCGGGTGGAGTATTGGAAATGTAAATGCACGGTTTGCAAAGGAGTTAAGCAACTTTAGGCTAGCAAGATTCTCCAACCCCTAGACAATTACTGAATTAATAGTTTTTCAATTCAATCTTTCGCACAATCAACATTCGTTGAGAATATTGCAAACCCAGCACCTGTAGTTGTTTGCAATGATGATCAGGTTTAAGTACAAGTATCTTTTCTTCATGAGGTTTTCCGTCTTGGAACTGGATGGATGTGCACTTCCATTGATTTTTATTCTGAGCTAACCTACATATTCCCTGAAATTCGCACTGCCTACATCTTTCACTATCTGTGTGCGATAGTCTAACCTAGGTCTGTCTCTACCACCCTTTCTTCCAATCTGTGCTTCTAATATATTCCGCACTATTCCCTCATGTCTTAGTATGTGTTCTATCATCCTATCCCTTCTATTTTTTACTGTTTTTCGAATATTTCTTTCTTCCCCTACCATTTCAGGAACCGCTTTATTCTTAACTTTGTTTTTCCATGATATCTCCATTATACATCTGTAGCACCGTATTTCATAAGCTCCTATTTTTTTCTTGTCCGCTTCACCTAATGTCCAAGTTCTACAGTCATTCAGCGCCGTGCTCCATTCATGCTTTCAGCAGTCTTTTCCTTGTTTTTATGTTTGTTGTCTTTGAACATATTAGTTGCTTTTTCTTATTAAATGCAGCACGACCTTGTGCTAATCTTTGTATATCTATTATACTATCCCATCTTGCATTATTTGGCTTTCTAGTTAGCAGAAATCCTTAACCTCTTATAAGTTATAGTTTCCTATTTGTCTTCTGGTTTTTGATTTATTTTCCCTTCTTTTACATACCAGTACCTTAGTTTTATTTTTGTTGATTTTTATTCTGTATTTCTCTGTTAGTACTATTTTCACTTGATGAAGAGCTGTTTGTAACTCTTCTTTACTAGATGCTATTACCGCTATATCATCTGCAAGTCTAAACATATCAATCGTTTGTCCCTGCATAGTAATTCCAAATATATTTCTGCATTTTACAGTTAAGATTTAATGGGGATAGGGCACATCACTGTCTCACCCTTTTCTAATATTTACTCCTCTACGTTTCTACTCCAATTCTATTACAGCTGTTTGCTCTTTGTATAAGCTAAGTACTATCCGTCCTACCTCTAAAACTCATCAGTTTGGGTATTTCGAACATTGTTGTCCAATTTACATTGTCGAATGCTTTTTCCAGATCTAGAAACCCTGTATACACGCTTTCTCCTTTTTCTATTTCATTTCTATTCCATTATCACCTTCAGACGTAAAATAGCCTCCCGTGTTCCCCTGTTTCGCCTAAACCCAAATGTTCTCCTAGTATTTTGTACAGCCCGTTTTAACATCCGTTTTTGTACAATTCTAGTTAATATTTTTGACACTTTTGTTGCCAAACCTATTGTTCGAAAATTGTCATATCTATCCGCAGCTCTCTTGTTTACTATAGTGAATATGATGTGATCGTTTGAAATCTTTGAATATCTCGCACCTCTCATACATATAGTTTACAAGTTGTAAAAGACGTTTGTTACTTCTTGTCCAGTGGCTTTTAGAGTTTCTGTTTGCACCTTATCTGTTACCGGTACCTTATTATTTTTCAAACTCTTTAATGATAATTCAAATTTATTTCTTAGTAGAGTATATCCCTAGTTATTCTTTTCAATGTCTGATTCCTGTTTTAGTGCGCCTAGTTCCTGGTCTGTATATAAATTCCCTATATATTCTTGCCATGTAACCACTTCCTCTATATTTTCTGTAATGATGTCTCCTTTCGCACCCCTTATGTTTTTGTTATATGGTTCTATATTCCTAAAATTCATTTTAATTAGTTTGTATGCTTTGTCTGTCTTTTTTATTTCCTTCTTAGTCGGCACCTCTTTGCAGTTTTCATCAATCCATCGTTCTTCAGCTGCCCTGCATTTGTGCATATTTTTCCATTTTATGGCTTTGTATCTCTGTTTTCCTGTTTTGTCTAGTCGGTTTTTGTGTTTTCGCCCTTCTTCTATTAAATTCAAAATATTCATTGTTACTCAAGGTTTTTTATTTTCATTCTGTTTATACCAAAGAGTAAATCTGGTCCTCATGTCTAAGCTAGAATTAATATTATTCCATTCTGATTCTACTTCCTTAATATAAGAAATTTTTCCGACGTCTTTCAGCAATTCATTTGACTTTCTCAAATCTTCTGAGGATATTTTTATCTTTTAGTTTCTCAAAGTCAAAGTGCCTTTTTACCTTCCTTTTTTACAAATTTTTAAATTTAAAAGTACGACCTTCATAATTAGAATGTTGTGGTCAGAGTCTATCTGTGTTTCCTAAATCATTGTCTAACAAGAATGTAATTTATTTGATATCTTCCTATATCTCATGACACCTTTAACGTGTATCGTCTTCTAGCATGATGTTGAAATAATGTGTTTGTGATGGCAAAATTGTTTTTGTCACAAAATTCTACTAGCCTACTTCCTCTGTCATTTCTTGTGCCTAACGAATTAGACTTACTACCGCTCCTGCCCTACCCTCACCTACCACTGCATTAAAATTTCCCATAATTATTAAATTTTCACGTTCTCTTACGAATCTTAGCATGTCTTTCATCTTTGTAGATCGCTTCTACCTCTTCCTCACTGCAGTTAAAGGTGGGCATGTATACTTGTATTATACTGTATTTACCGGTTTAGATTCTAATCCTACCATGAGTACTCTTTCGTTCTTTGTTAGTAGTTTTTACAGTGCCCTGTCTTTTTCTGTATAACTATCCCCACGCTCGAATTTCCTTCCACTGATCCTGTATAAATTACCCTAAAACCTCCACTCCAAAAATCCCCCGCCTCTGGCCTCCGAACTTCACTAATCACTACTATGTTTAATGCTAACCTATCCATTTCAATTTTCAGATTCTCTAGTTTACCTACTTGCTTCATGCTTCTGACATTCCACGCTGCGACTCACAAAATGTTCCCTGCTCGTCTTTTAACCTTTCTGATCACATCCTCTGAAGTAGTCTATTCTTGGAGATCCGAATGGGATACTATTTTAACTCCAAAATCTTTTACTCCAGAAGATGTCATCTTTAAATAACTATTGAAGTACGCTGAGAACTTGGAAGGTGATGTGGTGGATTCCGTTGCCTTGCACATCGCAGTAGTGTGTCTTAGAATGACATACTGACCCCTATGGAATCTGCTACTCTAAGTACCGAAAGAGCTGCTGCCCTCTTTTGGGGAGCTGTTTTAGTTTGGTTCCGCACTAAAGACCCCACTAATTTGGTTGAACCTATAGTTTGGGGTTTTAGCTCACTGGAACATGCAAGCCATTCTGCCCGTTCTAGTATTCTAAAATTTCTTTAAGGTGCAGGTTCGTTCAGAACGGAAATCTTTCACAATAGTTATAAAATGATGTTTCGAAGCATTCCCATTCCAACAGTTTAAGCACATTTCTTTAAATTTTGGGTACGACATGTTACCGCTTACATGGTAAGAAACTATATGTATATGACTGGTATCGTTTTATTACCACAACACAATCACATTAGCGTTATCTCTGAGTCTATCATAAGTTTGGCATAAATAGAAACAACCCATGTTCCTATGCTTGCTATACGAGAAAAACAGCGTTATTTTGATTTGTTCATTTGCATGAATATGGTCAAACACCATAACTGAGGCTTCCTTGGCATCTTCCAGTCCCATTATATCATCATAATTTTCATATTCGTGTTAACCAATTTCTTCATTTAAGGGTTCAAATATACTTCCTAACAGTTCACATTTTGGTTGGTAAAGGCTTTTCGAAAACACATACACATTATGAAATCTAAGTCCGTCCTCATGTAGAATTAAATACATTAAAGCGTTGGCTTTTCTATAGATTGATGATCCAGCAAATTCAGCTCATATGTTAGACTGGAACAAAGGTTCATGTTTGCCTTCATTGCTGGCTGAAGACTTTTTTGGTGTTGAGGTTACAAGTGATGTAAGAGTGCCGCAATTAGATCTCAACAAACTAGTAGGTAAGACCACCTAGGCGTTAGGTGATTTTACATCGAATTTTCACCACCATAACGTGGAAGTTGATTTTGATTTATACGGTGGTCTGCGGCCAGTCATACAAATTATTTGTAATAAAAGGATGTGCCAAAATTATGCTATAAAAATGGAATACTTTAAATGGAGGGAGTTTTGCAATTTTCAATTAGAATTTAGAATCAGATTAGTACTTTTTTAATGAGAAAACTTTTGAAATTCCATATCTTGAAATCTATTCAAAATAGTGCACCGTACAGCACCGTATAACTAAACGAATAAATCATCATGGGAGTCAATATCACGGTATACGCAACCCGTATCACATAAGTCTGTTTGTGGTGCTGTCTATATTCCAGAGGTGATAAGGTTTCATATTCCCAGGTGTCGTTATAGGTGATGAATACTTGGGCGCAATGTCTTAATCGGATGATGCAAGGACAAGTGATTGGCAGATTAGGATCAACCATGGCTTTAGAGACATGAAAATTAAGAACTGCGATATTCAAAAAGATGTAGTGCAGCCTACTTCTTAACTGAGTATAAATTAACGTCCCTGAAAGAGAGTAAAATGGTCAGTATTCTTATGATATTATATTTTAGTAATAACGTTAAGTTTCTCCCTTGACAGATCTTAGAAGGTGCTACTTAAAATTAAAAATAGTAGCCTTGTCAGTTGTTCGTTAAGTTAGTAAATATTTTAACGAAAATAATAATTATCAGTCTTCTGTGTATGGATATTTTCGAGTTCTTTTATATTGAATAGGTAAAAATTCAATCGCCAGAATTAGAAAAGTAATTGCTATAGGCAGATCAGCCACGTGAAGTGTTTATTTTGTAGCAATGCTTTACTGAATTGTTGCCCATTTTAAAAATTGTCGAGGAAGTTTTAAATGTCGTTCTGCAACTTAGACAGGTAGTAATTAGCGGTAATTTTTTGTTTTTTAAATATTTGGCAAGTACTTTACTACTGCATTTACCCTGCATTCTCATTACCTACTGCAGGAATAAACTTTGAGTCTAGCTGGAAGAAATCTTTTTCCCTTAGTTTTAAGTTGTCGCATCTGTGTCTTCAACAAGATAATCAAGCTGCAGGCAAATTGGACTTTAGCTCGAATTGCAGAACCTTGGTTCCAAAACAAACGAACAAACAGAGAGTGATTGCGAAAAGACCACCAAAATCGACTCTAGTGTGGAGAAATTCATTACCCGATACTGTGCGATTAGCAGGTAAGTCGCCCATAGGCGGGCAAGAGAGAATAGATTTTACGCGAAAACAAATGATACATGCTTTAAGACACTGTTGAACGGCTCTTTTTGCGGCCAAGATCTAAAAGTTTTGGGTCAAAATAAATTGGGCTGTTCTAAGATCGAGAGGCAGATACTTTCGGCGACAGTCCAAAATGATAAGTTCCGTCAAACGATGAGTCCAAGATAATAAGTGTGAAAATTTCTCTTGATATCGTATATCTGAATGCCGGAAACAACTGCCCATACAGAGCAAACCATGGTCGTCTAAAAATGGGCTAAGGGATCGAAAATGTTTGCTAATGGTTTTGTTGTTTACAATATTGCTTATGTCCTTATGAAAGAATTTTAACTGAACTCTCGTAACCAGTAAATAGAGATCAACCTGCTGCTGTTGAATAGATAAAATGTGTGTTACATCTGGACCACTATCCCTAGGGAATTTGAAAATGCGAATAAAATTAAGGACAACATATAATGCAGCAGATTTTGCTTAGATCATGCAACTTGTTTAATAATGAATCAACGAAGTTATATTGAATGAGAACATTCAATAAAATAATTCTTTTTTTAGATTCCATTTATGATGGTCCAAGCTGGGAATTCTACTTATGTGACACTTCTCTTGAGGACGAAAATGCCGCCCAGGACCCGACCATCACAAACGATGTTCCAATAAGTCTGTGGCTAAAAGACCCCGATAGGCACAATTCTTGGGACCTGATGTGGTTTCAAGAACTGGGGGGGAATTCTATCTTGAATGTGTGAAATTCTATTACTAATAAAAGCTTTCCAAAGATGCAAAGGCGATCAAATCCACGATACAGCGACTGTAGGTCTGACCAAGTAAAACCGATAAATCAAGACAATCCTTGTACATATTGAGCAAAAACTCAATTAGATCTGATAGCAAAACGGCGGCACTTAGCTCGAGCCGTGGTTCTGAAATGCGATTGGTTGGTGCGACCTTTGATTTTATATAAACGAGTGAAACTTTTATATTGCCAAGTACATCGGCAACTCTGAAATAAGCCACTGCAGCACATTCTTGTTCGACAGCATCGCAGAAACCGTGCACCTGTAGTTCCAGATGATTATGCGACAAAATCCACCGAGGAATTTTGACCTTCGACAAATTCTGATAATTGATCAAGATAGTTTTTCTATTTGGTAACGACATTAGGAAAAGGAATTTCATCCCAGTCGATTCCCAAAATCCATTATTGAATGAATGTTTTACAAAAATACCAACGGCGATAACAAGCCCAAAAGATCAAAGATCTGAGCTTTCTTCGACACCATGTGCCTTTTCGTGCAAGCCATTCCCACAGGATTTACTACATAAAAGAATTCATCTAACAACGGTTGCCATTGAAAGACCAATAATTTTTGTGAAAGATTATTTGAATCTCCAAATGAAAATGTTTGTTGCTGTCTTGATGATTCAGATACTGCCTCAATTGCAGTAGACACATTACTGCTCCATTTACGCACTGTGAACCCACCTAACTTGCACAACTTGTCTAATTCCAAAACCAATTGTTGAACGTCTAGGATTGATTGATAACTAGTTAGCACATTGTCCACATAAGTGTCGGACTCCAATGCCACAGAAGCCAAAAGAAATCTCGAGGTTTCAGTGCGCGCCAACTTTTGAATCACACGCAATGCCAAAAAAAGTTGATGATTAACACCGTAGGTGACTGTATTTTGTAAAAATTCTAAAATAGATTCGGTAGGATTGAAACTCCAAAGTATTTCTTGAAGTTTCCGGTATTACGGAGAAATCAAAATTTACCGATACATTTGCTTATATATCTGCAGTGATAACAATCGGATGTAAGCGAAAATTTAAAAGTAAAGTCATGATATCCTTTTGTAAAAGAGAACCAGCAAGCAGATACTCATTGAGAGACGCACCAATGGGAATAGGTACTGATGCATCAAATACTACCCTTAATTTTGTCGTGTTACTTTCTAGTTTAATAACCGTACGATGCGGAATGTGACTTTCTGTAGAATGATCACGACGACTCTTTCATGATAGAAGACATAAGTTACATGTGGCCACTCTGTAAATAGTCTTGCATAAAATCTTTGTACAT
Source organism: Platerodrilus igneus (assembly GCA_036346225.1). Lineage (NCBI taxonomy): Eukaryota > Metazoa > Arthropoda > Insecta > Coleoptera > Lycidae > Platerodrilus > Platerodrilus igneus. Next base: position 1,570,335 of record JARFIW010001097.1, on the reverse strand, counting down.
TGTATACAATTGAGGATCCTTTTGCAAACGTCTTTTCATTGCGAGAAACCTATAAAGTGTGACTTTCTGAAACTCCTAAAAATAGGCTCCAGACCACTGAACGGAAGTGACACAATGAAACGATCTTGCTCGTTTCTAGTGTGTATAGCCATATAATGCTGCCCACGTGCTTTTTCTGCGGAAGAAACCTTGTGCGCATCTGGAATACTTTCCAGTTCCCAGAACTGACGAATAAGTGTATCCAATGATCCTACTAGCACACATAAGGCTGTAATACTTGCTGACGGAGAAATGATTTTCCCAGTAAGAACTCAACCAAATGTCGTATGAATTGCGACAGGTTTATCTAGTATTCCCACCCAAGTATCGTTTAACAATGCGTGTGCAAAAAAAACTACTCCCAAATCAATGGATACTGACTTGTTCAAGTCAGGATCAGCCAATTGATCTGCGGGCAGTTTCCCACAAATGTTTGATAGAATGTAAACATCTACATAAAATTGAGGGCATGTTTTATCCCTAGGTCTAATTTTGTAAGATAAAACTCCCGATGTGTGCAAAGAAGCGACTCCTAGATTTCCACCTTAATGGTAACCTTGGATTTTTGTAACGCAACTCGCTGACGACAAGATTTCATAATAAAACTCTCTATACTACCGTTATCCAATTAGGCTCTAATTGATTAGACCTTACCGCACCCATCTCTAGTTACAATGTTGCGGTTGCAACAAGGTAAGGGTGTTTGACGAACGTGAAGAAAATAAACTGCTATTACTGGGCGTAGTTGCACAACGTTGATTTGACTGAAATATGGGTGCGTCGATAGACGACTGATCCAACGATGGCCTTTGATTTTCAAAATGTAACAATGTGTTATGAGGTTTATCGCACTTTTACACCTCGATTTCGAGAAGCATTTTGTAGCTTGATGAAGCCCTGATAGACAATTAAAAGATACATTTCTCTGTCTAACCAATTCGTAACGCTCTAGAGGCGTCTTTGTTATAAATTGCTGGCATTGATATAACGCATGATTGCATTTACAAACAATGCATTTTTTGTCGTTGGATATGGTCACCAACGAAGTGTGATACTGCGATTTTGAATAAAATCCCGTAGGTTTATCAAGATATGTAGATTTACTGTATTGTTACCTTTTTGTTTTAGCCTGTTTGTCCAAAACAGCATTACTTATTTCCAAGGCCTTGCAGTGCCTTTCTACAAATGTTTTCAATTGATCAAAAGTGGAAATCAAATTTGGACTTCCAGAATTATTTTTCAACTAAAAAGATTTTGAAAATTCTGTATCCAATTTTTTGGATAATGCACGAAACTGAAACATATCCAATACGTTTACGTTTAGTTGATCTAAACCTGCCAAATTTTCAACAAAACAGTTAATCAGAGCTCTAAGTTCTTGATGAGAATTAGAATTAGCTTTCGAAGCATTTTCCAAAGCCGAAAAATATGAATTTACTAAAAGTCTTTTACTTTCATATCTTTTTACGACAATGCTATATGCTACTTCAAATGAATCACCTGTAACCGGTAAATTTTAAACTGAATGTCTAATGCGTTCAAAAAGTAATAAAATTTATCTACGCTCATGAAATTCTTGTCATATACAAGATTCTTTAGAAGTGCATTAAAATGAACAAAATCTGAAATTTTATCTGAAAATTTCGGAACAGATATGCGAGGTAATTTTATGTTAGAAAGATTTGTTTATTGAGGGAATTCTTGCTTATTTTCAGAAGTCCTCACTTGATTTATTTTGGATAAAACAAGTTGCATTCGTGCTAGGGATGGTCTCGGGCTCGGGCTTTCGGGCCGGCCCGGCCCGGGCCCGGCCCGATTTCGGGCTCGAATCCGGGCCGGGCCGTTGACTACTTTATTCGGGCCGGGCCCGGGCCCGGGCCGGGTCCGGGCCAGACCTATCTTTTTTCGGGCCGGGACCGGGCCGGGCCTATCTTTTTTCGGGCCGGGCAAAACGATTTGGGTCCGCCCGAGTTTTTCGGGCCGAAAAACGCATGAGTAGATACTCCACCGTCCTTTCACTTCTATCTCACATTAAGTAAGTAAACATTCTTAATTATATTTCCACGTAGTGACTTGATAAACCCATTAATAATCAGTTTTTTGTCTTGTTTAGTGTAAAGGAGACGTGATATTATAACTCGCTTCTTATCTCGAATATTTTTTTCTAGTCCTATTTAATGTCCCTCATGTTGTACTGTAGTCAAGTTAAAAATGCCCAAGACCATCGAACTAGGTGATTTATTCATAATTCAAAAGTTTGCACGATTTATATTATGTATATGTGTATACTTCAAATTTTAATCATGCGGCGAACAAGTTTTCCCTTATTTGACAATTACACATGCGCAATAAACACACCTTTAATGTTGGTACTTTATTAAAATACAGGATACCTTTATTTAATTTAAATACAGCCAAGGAATGCTTTTATTTAAGGCGCCTTAATTTTGACATATACCAAATGCCTAACGTACAAACTTACATTTAATTGTCTGCTTTCTGTATAAATATTGTGAAATTAAATAGCTCTTTCTAGTGTTGTTTCCGTATTTAAATTTAGAGATATAATGTCCAGGTTTATAACACGAAAAGGATATAAAACGTCAACGCTCTAAATACAAGGATGCTGTTTTGTAATGCTTTTCCTAGAAGTAAGGGGTAAAAATCCTTTTAAAAACAGATATGCTATAGACTTGGTAAGAAGTAAAAAACAGTGTCTTGAAGTAAACTCGAAGAGTATTCTGTGAAATCACTTTGACAACACATACAGATGTTATCGAATCAGTAGGAAATGAAAAACTCAAATAATAAAAAAGGTTCATCTTTGTGTGAATAGAATTTTTTTTATCTTTTCCAATATAGTTAAACATGTATTATAGGTTACCTTATCACAAAAGAGATTAATTCTTTATTCATTTTTAAAACATAACCTATAGATATAGAATACTAAACATAGATGTCAAAATAAAGAATAACGGAAGAAACACGTGCTCTCAAATAGTGTAGGAAATTGAACTATGTCGTACTAGCACAGCCTTACATTTTTTAAGAATTTTTAAAAATACTGTCAGTGTTGTAAATATATCATTTGCATAGCAACGTGTGATGTAAAGCCACTATATAAACACAAATTCTAGCTATAGCTTAATCAGTTAAGTAAAAAGTGTTTGTAATAAAACCATGTAAACGGTTGCACGTAGACTACGAAATTATTTTAGCGACCTCGAGATTATATTGCTTTCGTCGCAAGCAATCTATGCGATAAACTTTCTCTCTGTACGCTAAAAAACAATTTTGCGGTCTTGATATACAAATAACTATTTAAACGCTACTATGTAGTATATATTAATTAGCGTTAGATTCTTTACTGCTGCATGCATTTTAAAATAACGATTTCAATAAAACTTTCGAAAACAATACGTTAATCGTCTATTCGTAGACTATAGTTATAACAGACACTTCTAGGGTAGTTGAAATTTTGAATTTCATACTTTGTATAGTTTGATATTATCACCAGTAGCGTAATTAGCCTTTTGTTTGGGTAAGGGGGCGGGGCGGACTAAATAGATATTAATCATTTTCTAAATTCAACTTTATTGTTATCGTTTTTTGAACACCCATCTTGGGTCGGGCTAGAATATTTACGGGGGGTTAAGCCTTCTAAGTCCCCTATCCCCTAGCTACGTGCATGATTATCACTTAATTTATTGTTGAATAGTAGAATTTGGCTGCAGATATAGTTTTCTATTTATTGCATGAAAATGTATAATAATGCCATTATCAAACTCATGCCATAAAAAAGGATATAGTAAATAAAATTTTATTGGTATATAAAAGGAACTATGAACTGATTTATACCTTTTGGTAATAATTTTTTAAAAATTTTCCAACCTAAAACAATTACTTCATTTTACTTCTATTCCATCAGATAATATGTATTTCTAAAAAATAAGGTATCCTCTACATACAATTTGAAAATCCAACTTTTTTTAAGGAAGCATTCGGTATGTTATTTGACTTTCAGGTTCCTTAAGTTCTAATAACAATAGGTACCAATTTTCAATTGCTTGAGATATTAACCGATGAAGTTTGCTACCGTTTATACTATGAACTATAAACAATTTATTTAATTTTTAACATTCAGTAATTCACCAAAAGTGTTAAATCTTGAACTTTGGCACGATTTTTCAGTCGGTCAAATAAATATTTAAAAGAACTAGAACAAAGACAATCAAATTATAGATCAAAGTTCAATTCCAAAAGTTTCAGTTTCTCAAAGTAAAAAAAAGCTATAAAAATCCGTCTGTAACAATTTCATAAACTTTGAAAATTGCTAAACATTTTGTACTTTTGTTACATATTTCTAGAATTTTTAAAGAAACAAAAATCAAATGATGTACTACGGTATGTTCCGCAAATATCTTGATTGTAACTCAAAATCATTATACTCGTAAATCAAACAAAAGAGTGATAGTTACTTGTTGAAAACAACTGAAAAAAATATCTTCTCATTCACTGAATGAAAGTCGGGTGGGCCCGAAATTTCGGGCCGGCAGTTTTCATTTCGAGTCGGGCTTCGGACCGGGCCGGTCACTTTTCTGCATCGGGCCAGGCCGGGTTTATTAAAAGCCTGGCCCGGCCCGGCCCGAGTCCATCCCTAATTCGTGCGAAAATATTTTTTATTGAAATGACAATACTATTAATGTCAGACTTTGATGTTTTAACTTCGTCCAGATTTTTTCGTTCAAAATACACAAACGATACGAGGCATCAATGTCTTGTTTGAGGTCAATAGCCGTTAGCGTTAAAATCTGAATCAAAGCTAGATTTTTCTCTGTTGAGTCTAATTTTGATATTTGATCAAAAATTTAATGGAGCTTTGTGTATTTTGAACAATACGAGGCATCAATGTCTTGTTAGAAGTCGATATCCGTTTGCGTTAAAATCCGAGTCAAAGCTAGGTTTTTCTCTGTTGAGTCTAATTTTGATATTTGATCAAAAATTGAATGGAGCTCTTCAAAGGCAATTTTTAAATCAAGTGCCAAACGATCCATTGAAATTTTATTCAAAAACCATTGTCGCAATTGGAAAATCACCATGTGTAAGTATTTTTGTATGAATTAAATGCGTTTAGAGACTTTAAAATTAAATGATATAAATATAGTGTTTACCATCCAATTACAACGTAGTTTATTTTGAAATAACACGCGTTTGTGATTTGAACTTGAACTTGCGTTTTAATGCCAACAAAAACCATTTTGTATTAATTTCAAGACATAACATCCGGTTTAGTTCAGATAAGCGCTCGGTGCAAACTTTCAGTGTTTGCGTTTAAAGGCTAACTTGCTAATTATAAATGCCGGTATGTTTTAATCAACAGCTTGCCAAATTTTCATTTGCCCATCTTACATTGATTTTTTTCAATATAAGGACCAATTGTAAATTAATTATTTGAAATGAAATGTATACTACATCACTCAATAAGTCCGTAGGATGATACATAGATGGCGTTGCTATGTAATAATCCATATGATTTGTAGGAAGTACTAACCTTAAAAAGATATCTGTCAAAATTTCATGACAATCCGACGATTAGTTTACAAGTTACAGAGGTTCAAGTGACGATACTTTTGAGTTTTTCAAAAATGAATTCCAAGCAATTTCGCGTGTTGATTTATCATTGCTTTTTGATGGGTAAAAATACCATCGCAGCCAAAGCATGGCTTGATAAGTGTTATCCGGGCTCTGCTCCATCGAGGCAAACGGTGGAGAAGTGGTTTGCTGATTTTAAACGTGGCCGTACAGACACTGACGATGCTGAACGCTCTGGAAGGCCAATTGAGGTGGTTACACCGGAAAACATCAAAAGTCCACCGAATCGTTTTGGAAAACAGAAAAGTGAAATTGCGTGAGATAGCTGACACCTTGAAGATATCAGAAGGCAGTGTGCACACTATTTTGCATGAACATTTGTCCATGAGAAAGCTGTTCTCAAAATGGGTGCCGCGTTTACTCACAGTGGACCAAAAACAACAACGTGTCGATGATTCTGAGAGCTGTTTGGAGCTGTTCAACCGGAATTAAAAAGGACTTTTTGCGTCGGTATGTGACAATGGATGAAACATGGATCCACCACCACACTCCAGAGTCTAATCGGCAGTCAGCTGAGTGGACTGCAGCCGGAGAACCACGTCCAAAGCGGCCAAAACCGCAAAAGTCGGCTGGTAAGGTTTTGGCGTCTGTATTTTGGGATGCGCACGGAATTTTGTACATCGACTATCTTGAGAAAGGAAGAAGAATCAACAGCGAATACTACATGGCATTATTAGTGCGTTTGAAGGAAGAAATTGCCAAAAACGGCCACACATGAAGAAGAAAAATTCTCTTTCACCAAGACAATGCACCGTGTCACAAGTCGATCGCAACGATGGCCAAATTGCACCAATTGGGCTTCGAATTGCTTCCGCACCTACCGTATTCTCCAGATTTGGCCCCCAGCGACTACTACCTGTTCGCAGACCTGAAAAAAATGCTCGCCGGAAAAAAATTTGGCTCGGATGAAGAGGTGATCGCTGAAACTGAAGCTTATTTTGATGCCAAAGACGAATTGTTTTACAAAAAAGGTATCGAAATGCTAGAACGGCGTTGGACTGATTGTATCACTCTTGAAGGAATGTATGTTGATGAATAAAATCGAATTTCGCCAAAAAAATGTGTTTTTCTTAGTTATCCTACGGACTTATTGAGTGATGTGTTAATTTAGGAATTCCCAACAATAATAATACTTTTGTTAAACAAGGGAAATGGAATTATCCGGTCGTAGGATCAAAATGTTTGTGTCGTGTTATTAATCATAAGGCTTTACCACGAACAATTAATAAGTCACTAACACTCACCTGCTGGTTTTTGTTATGTAGTGGACTACAAATTGCAAATGCTGATTGCTATTATTGAACATGCTGAATTTATGAACGATGCACCATATCAAAACACACCGCACTTATGTCTAAACACGAAAACGTCAAGCCATTGTAGCTTTAACTAGCGCTTCTTAACCATAGTCATTGTTCTTGTGTGTACCGGACGGAAATCGGTATTATTGCACACTTTCACGTCTTCAAAATGTTAATGCCCGCAATATCACTCCGCGTGCACTGTAATGTATTAAATCGTCTACTTATGCACATCTTCTGATGAGCCGGAAAGAATATGATAAGGATAGGTTCCCTAGTAACATTTATATTTTTAATAATACGTAATGAAATATCAATATCATCATCATCAGGTCTTCAGTCCTGGAACTGGTTAAACGCATACCTCCGTTGTTGCCTACTCTAGGTTTACCTATACGTCTCCCTCAAATTCCAACTGCCTACATCTTTCACTATCTGTGTGCAATAGTCCAACCCAGGTATAATTTAGCTCCCTTTTTCCCATCTCTGCTTTTAATATACACTGTGTCCGAGATATGGAGGGCCACTATGGGGATCTTGAAAACGGTATGAGATACTACAGATTTGGTTAAATGGGAAAAAAGTTGTGTAATCAAAGACCTAAAAAAAAGGCGTTTAGAAATCCCCAAAACAGTTTTTAGTTTTTGAGATATTTCGAAAAAATTGGATTTTCTTATTTTACATATTATTTTGTTCTGGCGTTAATATGGCACCTAGACCAAAACCAAAGGCACTTTTCCACAGCACTTAACATGGCATTGTCAGTTTTTTCACCTGACGTTTCGTCTTTGCGGAATCATCTTCAACTTTTTTTTAAATACCGTCCTGGTGATCTGGTATCAGATTCTGAAAGCCCTTTTTATGCCGAATTCAACGATGTATTACACTTTATGGTTTAATTGCGTTTTCGTTTTTTTCGGCCTTAATCAAGAAAATTCCTATTACGGACCTGTAGTGCATAGTTTTTAATTTTAAAGAATAAACAATTAGCTATACCAATTAATAGTTTAGTCATTTAGGTGTTTATGCACTAATTTAATAGAATAAACAACGAACAAATAAAATTAAATTAACGAACACGAACAAAACAACTAAATTTAGAGCATATGTTCGAACAAACTTCCATTATTTTCCAAACATAAATAGCACCTTCTAACTGTCGATTCTAAAACTCTAGTCTACATTTGTGGAGTAATACCAGCAAATGCTTCCAGAACTAACCCCCTTAGGTCTTGTTCTGTAGCAAAATTTTGCTGATAAACATGATTCGTAGCGAACCCCCATACAAAGAAATCAAGCGGGGTTACATCGAGTGAACGCGCTGGCCAGGGTGTTTCTGAATGCGTGCTAATCACCTTCTCTGGAAATTTCATTGAAAGGTATTCCCGAACGGCTTTGGAATTATGTGCAAGTGCACCATCTTGCTGTATCTAACAGTTGCGAACTGTCGCCAGAGGCATGTTATCGAGAGCATCCTCTAAATCGTTTTGCAGCAAATGTAGGTAACGCTCTGATGTTAAGTTACGGTGGTAAATAAACGGTCCTACATTCGTTGTGCCCACATATTAAAACCGAAACGGTGTTCATGCCTTGATGTTTTGTTTAAACGTGGATTGGTTTCAGACCAATAATGTTGAAAATACCGTTATTCGTAATCATGCCTTCATCAGACCATATTATTTGATATGGAAAATTCATATCTTCCTGGCATTTTCTTATGTACCATTCACAGAATAAGCGACGACGTTCTAAATTACCTGGTCTAAGTCCTTGACAAATTCTGTACTTATAGGGATGTAAATTTTGTTTTTGTAAAATACAATGTGCCGTTGATTTTGGTATACCAACGTTTTGTTCAATCCGCCGGACTGATGTTCCAGGATCCTTTGTGACGGCTAACAAAACATTATGTACAGTTTCTTCATTGCTGGTCTTTTTCCGAGAAACTACAGGTTTTTTAAAACTACCATATGCTTTAAGGTTTACCACGAATTTGCTAAAAGTCCTTTTATTTGGCTGTCTCCTTTCGGGATATTTCTGCAAATACATACGCTCTGCAACAAAACAATTTCGGTTGGACGAAATGAAGCATGCCACCATATCAAACTTTTCTTCGTTAGATAACATAATTAATAAAACAAATTACTAATTACTTCACAATAAATTAAGCACCAAAAACTAACGTTACTGTCAATTCAAATACGTCACTATCACATTCATTTGTTTTCCAAAGCAAGCTTTTAATTTTTTGGTCTTCTGTTAATTTAATTTTATTTGTTCGTTGTTTATTCTATTAAATTAGTGCATAAACTCAGCCAGTAGACTATTACTAAACACCTAAATGACTAAACTATTAATTGGTATAGCTAATTGTTTATTCTTTACAATTAAAAACTATGCACTACAGGTCCGTAATAGGAATTTTCTTGATTTAAGGCCGAAAATAAACGAAAACGCAATTAAACCATAAAGTGTAATACATCGTTAAATTCGGCATAAAAAGGGCTTTCAGAATCTGATACCAGATCACCAGGACGGTATTTAAAAAAAAAAGTTGAAGATGGTTCCGCAAAGACGAAACGTCAGGTGAAGAAACTGACAATGCCATGTTAAGGGACATTAAAAGTTGCTGTGGAGAAGTGCTTTTGGTTTTGGTCTAGGTGCCATATTAACGCCAGAAAAAAATAATATGTAAAATAAGAAAATCCAATTTTTCGAAATATCTCAAAAACCAAAAACTGTTTTGGGGATTTCTAAACGCCATTTTTTTAGGCTTTTGATTACACTACTTCTCTCCCATTTAGCCAAATCTGTATCTCATACCGTTTTCAAGACCCCCATAGTGGCCCTCCGCCCTCCTTATCTCGGACACAGTGTATACCTTACATGTGATTTTCCAATGTTCCACCCGAAGGTACTACATTGGCCAGGAAGCGAGTTTTTTTTTACCTGAAAAATTTTGAATTTTGCCGACCCTTGCTGTTCCAAGCACGGTAGGGATCTTTAACGTGCGTGACAACACTCACACACGGGAGTCCATTCTACCTCTCATCCGAACGAGGGTGTATTTTTGTGAAGAATGCTCGCCTAACATTTTTTAAGCAACCGTGTTGGGATTCGAACCCGGGTTTTAATATTTACCGCACTATACCCTAATTGCAGTAGAACGTGTCCTGTCCTTTAATTTCTCTTATTTTATGTTTTTCATAGATATCTTTCTTCCCCTATTATTTCTAAAACCTCTGTTATTAACTTTGTTTGTCCATGCTATCATCATCATACATCTGAAACAACACATTCTAAAAGGCTTCTATCTTTTTCCTGTCTACTTCTACTACTGTCCGTCCCTATTTCTTAGCCACAAGGTACTGTGCTCCACACATAGGCTTTCGACAATTCTTTCCTTGTTTCTATGTTTGTTGTTTTTTTCTTGTTAGATGCAGTTCGATTCCCTTCTATTGTTTTCTAAGTATGTACCCTATTTTCCCGATATTCAGTAGTATGTGAAAGGGGTTTAGCAACCTGCAGGTACCAAGATCCCCCCATCAATTAACCGTTCGCCGAATTAATAGTTTTAATTAACAATAGTTGAGAATATTGCAAAACCAATACCTGTAGTTGTCTTCGAACATTGACGATACTCCTTTTTGTTAAATACAGCTTGATTCCCTTCTATTTTTTCTAAATATATACCCTATTTCACCAATATTCAGTAAAGGGGGTTAAGCAACTTGCAGCTACCAAGATCCCCCATCACTAAACCGTTTGCCGGATTAATAGTTTTAATCAACAATAGTTGAGAATATTGTAAAACCAACACTTGCAGTTGCTTATAATAATTAGCAGATTTAAATGCAATTATTTTTTCCGTCATTAGCTTTACCGTCTTGGAACTGATTGGAAGCCAACTTTCTATGATTTCTATTCTGAACTAGCCTACACATTTCCCTGAAATTCCCACAACCTAAACACAGTTCGGTTCCCTTTTATTGTTTTCTAAATATATATCGTATTTCACTGTTATTCAGTGGTGAACGAAGGGAGTTAAGCAACCTGTGACTACCAAGATCCCCCAACACATAGACATTTGCTGAACAAGTAGTTTACCAATTAATCCTTTCGCACAGTCAATATTACTTGAGAATATTGAAAACCCAACACCTATACTTATTTATAATAATCATCATGTTCTAGTACAATTATTTTTTCATCATTAGGTTTTCCGTCTTGGAACTGGTTGGACGCGTACCTCTATTGATTTCTATTCTAAGCTAGCCTAAACATTTTCTTGAAATTCCTAGGTCTGCCTCTCTCTTTTCCTATATCAGCTTCTAATACATTCTGCACTATTTCCTCATGCCTTAGTAGTTGACATATCATCATATCTCTCCTGTTTTCTACTGTTTTTCACATATTTCTTTCTTCCCCTACTATTTCTAGAACCTCTTTGTCCTTAACTTTGTCTGTCCACGATATCTTCATCGTACGTTTGCATCACCACACTTTAAAGGTTTCAATCTTTCTTCTGTCAGCTTCTACTACTGTCCAAGTTTCACAGTTGTATAGTGCTGTGCTCCACACATGCATTCAGCAGTCTTTTCCTTGTTCCTATGTTTGTTGTCTTTGAAAACAGTCGTTGCTTTTTCTTGTTAAATGTAGTACGACCTTGTGCTAATCTTTGCTTTATATTTTTTGCGCTCCTCCCATCTTGCATTATTTGGCTTTCTAGGTAGCAAAAATCCTTTACCTCTTGTAAGTTCTGGTTACCTACTTGTATTCTTGTTGTTGATTTATTTTCCCCTGCTTTGCATACTAGTACCTTAGTTTCATTTTTGTTAATTTTCATATCGTATCTTTCTGTTAGAACTGTTTACATTTTATTAAAAGCAACTTCTAACTTTTCCTTGCTAGATGCTAATACCGCTACATTATCTGCAAATCTGAGCATATCAGTCTTTTGTCTCTGCATAATAATTCCAAACGTCTTCCTGCATTTGACAGTATTCATTGCCTCTTTGATTTACAAGTTGAAGTGATCCGTGGTGTTTCTACGCCGTTTTCTCATTGGTTGATAATTATTACAAATATTATAGTGTACATGTCGATATTCGAAGGTATTTGTTAATAGCTCAGTAACCACTTGCAGGTTTCTGAACGCATTCCGGGATGTCAGAATTTAGAGTAAAAGGGGCGCGTGCGTATGGGTGATCAAGCTAGTCGACAGGTTTGAAAAGCACTTTGTCTTTAGGTTTGAAAATGGTAGGTCGAAAAAACTTCCACTTGGCTGATTTTATTAAAGGTAATGTTTTAAAAATTAATAATGTAGTTCATATTCAAGGAAATCTGATTACATCTTTGTAATCATGCACCCTTCCTTTTTACAGGTAGAAATGGGCGTACAACAGAGTCTAAATAAAACTCTGGTGGGACTAGCGTCGACCGTTTGTGACTGCGGTAGATTGCAAGAGACTATATCTCAGGGGTTTAGAGAACAAAGTTAAATTTTACCCAGGCAAGTTAAAGGAATGCAATTTAGAACGTGACAAAAGAAAATACCTTAATACAACTTATATATTGACGTTCAGTTAGTAACATTAATAAGAAAACTAAATATATATCGTTATTTTCTTACAACTAAATTTTTATACGATAAAATCACTAAGTGTAGTTTATATATCTACACCCTCATAATTTAAATTTTGTCTCAAACTCTACGAGATAAGATATTAGAAAATCTAAATTTATTATTGTGCTTACGCACAATTTCAAATTAACGCTCTTAATAAAAGGAAATCATAAATATACTTTGTAGTGTTTAACATTAGTTAAGAGAATTTAAAATGAACGTTTAAATTGAACATAACCCCAAAATTCACAAAAAAGGTTTCATGAAAGCTTTCTTGTTTACAAAACATAAGGTTATATAGGAAGCAAAGATAATTTTAAATTAGTTCAGGTAATCGATAATAGTTAAGGTAATCGATAAATAAAGTTATGACTATATTTTACATGCATAATTTCTCAGATAACTGAGATTTAATACGAAACGCATGCACGTCGTTCCATCACAAAAATAAATAAGATAAACTCATACCTGTATTCCAGATATATGAAAGAAATCCTAATCCTAGAAACTAATCCTTGATTGTTCCACAGCCATATGTTTCATCAACAAACATTTGATTTATTTTAGAAGGTACTTAAAACGTCAACATAACGTTCTTAAACGATCAAAGATAATATTTGTAGGTAGTAAAATTAATGCATGGGCTTAGATAGCTTAGCATAGATAATTAAATTCTCCATCAAAGAATATATCGTCTGAAGATATTTCAGGAAGGAATATGCCACAGGAAAGCATGCCATCAGAAAATATGCTACGGTACGGTATTTCATCAGACGAACTTGCTACCAGAAATATGCCACGGGAGGACCCATCCATTAACATTATGAACGGGTTATCTAGGTAGCCTCTCCTCATAAGCGTTTTGCTTATATTCAGGTACAACATCATGGCATTAGAAAGGACATCTTTATCGAAAGACGACACGTGCTCAAAAGGACAGTTAGATATCAAGACCAACGGAAATTTTGTTCTGCTTTAATGAAGGTAACCACACAATTTGAGAGAGGGGCAAAACACGAAAACTATCCTGAATGCTAGATTCATATATACACCAGTTGTGTATTTATGGATATTATTCAAAGGTTAACCAATAGGAAAATTACATCTTATCTTAATTATTTATATTATTTATACAAAAAAAGAATATTAAATTAAGACTAAAGATAGGTGTATATAGTGTATTATTTAATAATACTAAAGGGAAACGTTACACAAATCAAAACTAACTTAAGACGAAAAATGTTTTTATATTGAAGGAAATTGGACCACAATGTAACATGGCAAGGTAAATTGGCATGTTACAATCAGAGCATTGTTTTGAATGGATGTGGGTATTTATTGTAAAACCATTAGTTAATTAACCATTGAAGGGAATATTTTTATGATTACCTGTTGTTTTTTGAGATTGATGTATATAAATGCTGCCTTGCCGGTTGTTTTACTTGCGATGCTTAATATAGGTGATTTACGTTTTTATTGCACGTTTTATGTGTAAATGACTGTTGTTTGGTTTAACAACTGAAAGCTAATATTTATTTATCTGAATTGTTCATTTAGTATCTAAATCAGGGTAAAACTAATATTTGTTTATTTGAAATAATGTTTATTTAGTATATAATACAGAGTTGTAACTCCAATTGCATTGCACCTGTTACAGAATCGATAGTAAATGTATCCTTATTGTGATTTTACGATCAATTTGTACCAATTTGTAACAACACCATCCCTTGGATATATTGAAGCAAATTATTAGGCAAGCTTGAACATGAACAGTATTTTAATTCTGTGAAATTGAATTAACTATTTTTGTTTGTAATGCCATGATTTGTTCGATTTTTAAAAAGTATGTTTTAACCGATGCAATCATAATGAATGATTTTTAACGTTTGCTTACTAGATTTCATATATTTTAACTAACATGCATTTATACAATGATTTAGCGCCTGAATCTAGGCTTGTTATTGTGCTATAAAATTTTGATATGTTTTTACTGCCTACATGTTTCATAATGTTTAATATTTGTGATGCATTTGACATTTTTTATTTTATGTGTAATTGTTTTATTTCAGCTTATTAACCACACATTCCACTGCATTTCTCATATCTCGGTTTAAACTTAATAATATTGTTTGTTGCTTTGTTTATCCTATTATCTAGCCGATGTTCCTATATAATTAACTAGTATTTAACGTTTGTGATAATTGTTGTGATGTAATTAAATTGAACCTCTGGTATGACCGACCTTCACATGCCTTACACGTTTGCATTTATGACTATGTTGAAGATAGTCTATTAAATAACCCGCGCCTTTTAACTATGCGCAATCATACCATAAGTTCATTTCAGCGATTTCATATCGTCTTTGTCATTGTACTTGTAGTTGTACTCTTGCAAATAATAGGAAGTCGGCTAACCTTTGTGAAATATTTTGTAACACGGGCTGGAAACCGTTAATGTATGTATGTGGGTGCGAGTGATCGAGCCTTGTTGAATATTACTAACATTTTATGTCCGTGCAGGGGGGAACATTGGTAGTCAAGGCAGATTTTACCTTCCCGGTGTTCCCTCCTTCAACTTTAGCTGGGTAGTATTGATTAATCGACCTCTGTACCTGTCAGAAAGGACTAGCTGACCTACACTAACGTTTCTTCAATTGTCACGTGAGATATGCCTGGGTAACAGTTGACATCCCGTTAAATTCAATGTTGGTGATCTGGGTACTTGTACGTTACCCGTTCTGGTTGAGACGTGCCAAATGGAGTTGGAAGTGTGAGGGCAGTTTGGGGTTTTCTCTGCCGTGCTCTTTCCCCAATCGCCCAGGCTGAGTACGGCACTGTTTGCTTTGAATTTCAATTCCTATTATTTTCATGCGAATGACCTATTTCGTGGTTATTATTTTGATTAAAATTCAGTTTGGAAAATACTGTAGTTTTATTTCAAACCTTCCCGCCTTAACGCCATCTTCTCAGTGTGAATTTGGGTTACATTATAACAACACAACGTAGGTGTCGTCGAGCCACTGCCACTAGATGTTAGATCATGGAGCCCGGTGTGCCGTTCATAAAGGGCGTTTGGTCAGTCTTCAAGTCGGTTACATTACAGATGTTGGTGCCGTGACCAAGATACACTGTTGATGGTGTTTGTGGAGGGTTTGAAATTCTCTTTGTTTTATTTTTATATTGTTTCTTGTTAGAACATGTTTCTGCTGTTTATTTTATTCTGTAGGTTAATCCCGGTGTGACGATACCAACCCATCCACTATTGGTGTCAAGCTACCCCAACTCAAATACACATACACACACATACACATAGTTGTGTCCTGGATATTTATAGGAAAATCCCAGTTAGTTGTGGGTTAGTTTGACGTTAAGCGGCGTGCTAATATATTTCTATTTAAAGGGGTGCTGAAGAAGATATCGAAACTCATGATTTTTGTTCGAAACTTTTTCAAAGGGGCGAATGAAGTGATCCGTGGTGTCTCTAAGTCGTTTTCTCTTTGGTTGATAATTATTACAAATATTATAGTGTACATGTCGATATTCGAAGGTATTTGTTAGTAGCTGTAGCAGGTACGCCTCTGAATATGATTAGAGTAGCGAGTGCGCCTCTGTGATGCGGATACGTTACAATATTAGTGCAGGTATTAGACAGTATTTGAAGTCAGTCGGTGAAGGGTTGGGATGAAAGACGGAGGTGCGTGAGCATCCGACTACTGGAGAGCGGAGCGGTTTTGCGCTCGTTGGGTCACTAAGACCTCATTTGTTAATAGTTTAGGCATATATCTTAATATCACTAATTATATAGTTAATATATCTGTGAGTAGATTGCCACAGTTTTCAGTTCAATGCTCTGTGTGTATAGCTGTTCCACATAAATAGTAAATTCGAAATAAATGTTAATCTGTATTAGTGTTGTGTTTCCTGCAGTGTTGATACCTTGATGAAGGATCGTCTGAACTATCCGATGATTCAATTGGTAAACCAATCCACCTCTAAATAGCTCAGTAACCACTTGCAGGTTTCTGAACGCATTCCGGAATGTCAGAATTAAGAGTAGAAGGGGCCCATGCGTATGGGTGATCAGTTAGTCGACAGGTTTGAAAAGCACTTTGTCTTTGGTTTTCAAAATGGTAGGTCGAAAAAACTTCCACTTGGCTGGTTTTATTAAAGGTAATGTTTTATAAATTAATAATGTAGTTGACATTCAAAATAATCTGATTACATCTTTGTAGTCAGAGCATTGTTTTGAATGGATGTGGGTATTTATTGTAAAACCGTTAGTTAATTAACCATTGAATGGAATATGTTTATGATTATTTGTTGCTTTTTGAGATTGATGTATACAAATGCTGCCTTGCCGGTTGTTTTAGTTGCGATGCTTAATATAGGTGATTTACGTTTTTATTGCACGTTTTATGTGTAAATGACTGTTGTTTGGTTTAACAACTGAAAGCTAATATTTATTTATCTGAATTGTTCATTTAGTATCTAAATCAGGGTAAAACTAATATTTGTTTATTTGAAATAATGTTTATTTAGTATATAATACAGAGTTGTAACTCCAATTGCATTGCACCTGTTACAGAATCGATAGTAAATGTATCCTTATTGTGATTTTACGATCAATTTGTACCAATTTGTAACAACACCATCCCTTGGATATATTGAAGCAAATTATTAGGCAAGCTTGAACATGAACAGTATTTTAATTCTGTGAAATTGAATTAACTATTTTTGTTTGTAATGCCATGATTTGTTCGATTTTTAAAAAGTATGTTTTAACCAATGCAATCATAATGAATGATTTTAACGTTTGCTTACTAGATTTCATATATTTTAACTAACATGCATTTATACAATGATTTAGCGCCTGAATCTAGGCTTGTTATTGTGCTATAAAATTTTGATATGTTTTTACTGCCTACATGTTTCATAATGTTTAATATTTGTGATGCATTTGACATTTTTTATTTTATGTGTAATTGTTTTATTTCAGCTTATTAACCACACATTCCACTGCATTTCTCATATCTCGGTTTAAACTTAATAATATTGCTTGTTGCTTTGTTTATCCTATTATCTAGCCGATGTTCCTATATAATTAACTAGTATTTAACGTTTGTGATAATTGTTGTGATGTAATTAAATTGAACCTCTGGTATGACCGACCTTCACATGCCTTACACGTTTGCATTTATGACTATGTTGAAGATAGTCTATTAAATAACCCGCGCCTTTTAACTATGCGCAATCATACCATAAGTTCATTTCAGCGATTTCATATCGTCTTTGTCATTGTACTTGTAGTTGTACTCTTGCAAATAATAGGAAGTCGGCTAACCTTTGTGAAATATTTTGTAACACGGGCTGGAAACCGTTAATGTATGTATGTGGGTGCGAGTGATCGAGCCTTGTTGAATATTACTAACATTTTATGTCCGTGCAGGGGGGAACATTGGTAGTCAAGGCAGATTTTACCTTCCCGGTGTTCCCCTCCTTCAACTTTAGCTGGGTAGTATTGATTAATCGACCTCTGTACCTGTCAGAAAGGACTAGCTGACCTACACTAACGTTTCTTCAATTGTCACGTGAGATATGCCTGGGTAACAGTTGACATCCCGTTAAATTCAATGTTGGTGATCTGGGTACTTGTACGTTACCCGTTCTGGTTGAGACGTGCCAAATGGAGTTGGAAGTGTGAGGGCAGTTTGGGGTTTTCTCTGCCGTGCTCTTTCCCCAATCGCCCAGGCTGAGTACGGCACTGTTTGCTTTGAATTTCAATTCCTATTATTTTCATGCGAATGACCTATTTCGTGGTTATTATTTTGATTAAAATTCAGTTTGGAAAATACTGTAGTTTTATTTCAAACCTTCCCGCCTTAACGCCATCTTCTCAGTGTGAATTTGGGTTACATTATAACAACACAACGTAGGTGTCGTCGAGCCACTGCCACTAGATGTTAGATCATGGAGCCCGGTGTGCCGTTCATAAAGGGCGTTTGGTCAGTCTTCAAGTCGGTTACATTACAGATGTTGGTGCCGTGACCAAGATACACTGTTGATGGTGTTTGTGGAGGGTTTGAAATTCTCTTTGTTTTATGTTTTATATTGTTTCTTGTTAGAACATGTTTCTGCTGTTTATTTTATTCTGTAGGTTAATCCCGGTGTGACGATACCAACCCATCCACTATTGGTGTCAAGCTACCCCAACTCAAATACACATACACACACACATACACATAGTTGTGTCCTGGATATTTATAGGAAAATCCCAGTTAGTTGTGGGTTAGTTTGACGTTAAGCGGCGTGCTAATATATTTCTATTTAAAGGGGTGCTGAAGAA
The DNA here is from genome assembly GCA_036346225.1 of Platerodrilus igneus. NCBI lineage: Eukaryota > Metazoa > Arthropoda > Insecta > Coleoptera > Lycidae > Platerodrilus > Platerodrilus igneus. Next base: position 1,551,375 of record JARFIW010001097.1, on the reverse strand, counting down.
GATATCGAAACTCATGATTTTTGTTCGAAACTTTTTCAAAGGGGCGAATGAAGTGATCCGTGGTGTCTCTAAGTCGTTTTCTCTTTGGTTGATAATTATTACAAATATTATAGTGTACATGTCGATATTCGAAGGTATTTGTTAGTAGCTGTAGCAGGTACGCCTCTGAATATGATTAGAGTAGCGAGTGCGCCTCTGTGATGCGGATACGTTACAATATTAGTGCAGGTATTAGACAGTATTTGAAGTCAGTCGGTGAAGGGTTGGGATGAAAGACGGAGGTGCGTGAGCATCCGACTACTGGAGAGCGGAGCGGTTTTGCGCTCGTTGGGTCACTAAGACCTCATTTGTTAATAGTTTAGGCATATATCTTAATATCACTAATTATATAGTTAATATATCTGTGAGTAGATTGCCACAGTTTTCAGTTCAATGCTCTGTGTGTATAGCTGTTCCACATAAATAGTAAATTCGAAATAAATGTTAATCTGTATTAGTGTTGTGTTTCCTGCAGTGTTGATACCTTGATGAAGGATCGTCTGAACTATCCGATGATTCAATTGGTAAACCAATCCACCCCTCTAAATAGCTCAGTAACCACTTGCAGGTTTCTGAACGCATTCCGGAATGTCAGAATTAAGAGTAGAAGGGGCCCATGCGTATGGGTGATCAGTTAGTCGACAGGTTTGAAAAGCACTTTGTCTTTGGTTTTCAAAATGGTAGGTCGAAAAAACTTCCACTTGGCTGGTTTTATTAAAGGTAATGTTTTATAAATTAATAATGTAGTTGACATTCAAAATAATCTGATTACATCTTTGTAGTCAGAGCATTGTTTTGAATGGATGTGGGTATTTATTGTAAAACCGTTAGTTAATTAACCATTGAAGGGAATATGTTTATGATTATTTGTTGCTTTTTGAGATTGATGTATACAAATGCTGCCTTGCCGGTTGTTTTAGTTGCGATGCTTAATATAGGTGATTTACGTTTTTATTGCACGTTTTATGTGTAAATGACTGTTGTTTGGTTTAACAACTGAAAGCTAATATTTATTTATCTGAATTGTTCATTTAGTATCTAAATCAGGGTAAAACTAATATTTGTTTATTTGAAATAATGTTTATTTAGTATATAATACAGAGTTGTAACTCCAATTGCATTGCACCTGTTACAGAATCGATAGTAAATGTATCCTTATTGTGATTTTACGATCAATTTGTACCAATTTGTAACAACACCATCCCTTGGATATATTGAAGCAAATTATTAGGCAAGCTTGAACATGAACAGTATTTTAATTCTGTGAAATTGAATTAACTATTTTTGTTTGTAATGCCATGATTTGTTCGATTTTTAAAAGTATGTTTTAACCAATGCAATCATAATGAATGATTTTTAACGTTTGCTTACTAGATTTCATATATTTTAACTAACATGCATTTATACAATGATTTAGCGCCTGAATCTAGGCTTGTTATTGTGCTATAAAATTTTGATATGTTTTTACTGCCTACATGTTTCATAATGTTTAATATTTGTGATGCATTTGACATTTTTTATTTTATGTGTAATTGTTTTATTTCAGCTTATTAACCACACATTCCACTGCATTTCTCATATCTCGGTTTAAACTTAATAATATTGTTTGTTGCTTTGTTTATCCTATTATCTAGCCGATGTTCCTATATAATTAACTAGTATTTAACGTTTGTGATAATTGTTGTGATGTAATTAAATTGAACCTCTGGTATGACCGACCTTCACATGCCTTACACGTTTGCATTTATGACTATGTTGAAGATAGTCTATTAAATAACCCGCGCCTTTTAACTATGCGCAATCATACCATAAGTTCATTTCAGCGATTTCATATCGTCTTTGTCATTGTACTTGTAGTTGTACTCTTGCAAATAATAGGAAGTCGGCTAACCTTTGTGAAATATTTTGTAACACGGGCTGGAAACCGTTAATGTATGTATGTGGGTGCGAGTGATCGAGCCTTGTTGAATATTACTAACATTTTATGTCCGTGCAGGGGAACATTGGTAGTCAAGGCAGATTTTACCTTCCCGGTGTTCCTCCTTCAACTTTAGCTGGGTAGTATTGATTAATCGACCTCAGTACCTGTCAGAAAGGACTAGCTGACCTACACTAACGTTTCTTCAATTGTCACGTGAGATATGCCTGGGTAACAGTTGACATCCCGTTAAATTCAATGTTGGTGATCTGGGTACTTGTACGTTACCCGTTCTGGTTGAGACGTGCCAAATGGAGTTGGAAGTGTGAGGGCAGTTTGGGGTTTTCTCTGCCGTGCTCTTTCCCCAATCGCCCAGGCTGAGTACGGCACTGTTTGCTTTGAATTTCAATTCCTATTATTTTCATGCGAATGACCTATTTCGTGGTTATTATTTTGATTAAAATTCAGTTTGGAAAATACTGTAGTTTTATTTCAAACCTTCCCGCCTTAACGCCATCTTCTCAGTGTGAATTTGGGTTACATTATAACAACACAACGTAGGTGTCGTCGAGCCACTGCCACTAGATGTTAGATCATGGAGCCCGGTGTGCCGTTCATAAAGGGCGTTTGGTCAGTCTTCAAGTCGGTTACATTACAGATGTTGGTGCCGTGACCAAGATACACTGTTGATGGTGTTTGTGGAGGGTTTGAAATTCTCTTTGTTTTATTTTTATATTGTTTCTTGTTAGAACATGTTTCTGCTGTTTATTTTATTCTGTAGGTTAATCCCGGTGTGACGATACCAACCCATCCACTATTGGTGTCAAGCTACCCCAACTCAAATACACATACACACACACATACACATAGTTGTGTCCTGGATATTTATAGGAAAATCCCAGTTAGTTGTGGGTTAGTTTGACGTTAAGCGGCGTGCTAATATATTTCTATTTAAAGGGTGCTGAAGAAGATATCGAAACTCATGATTTTTGTTCGAAACTTTTTCAAAGGGGCGAATGAAGTGATCCGTGGTGTCTCTAAGTCGTTTTCTCTTTGGTTGATAATTATTACAAATATTATAGTGTACATGTCGATATTCGAAGGTATTTGTTAGTAGCTGTAGCAGGTACGCCTCTGAATATGATTAGAGTAGCGAGTGCGCCTCTGTGATGCGGATACGTTACAATATTAGTGCAGGTATTAGACAGTATTTGAAGTCAGTCGGTGAAGGGTTGGGATGAAAGACGGAGGTGCGTGAGCATCCGACTACTGGAGAGCGGAGCGGTTTTGCGCTCGTTGGGTCACTAAGACCTCATTTGTTAATAGTTTAGGCATATATCTTAATATCACTAATTCTATAGTTAATATATCTGTGAGTAGATTGCCACAGTTTTCAGTTCAATGCTCTGTGTGTATAGCTGTTCCACATAAATAGTAAATTCGAAATAAATGTTAATCTGTATTAGTGTTGTGTTTCCTGCAGTGTTGATACCTTGATGAAGGATCGTCTGAACTATCCGATGATTCAATTGGTAAACCAATCCACCCCTCTAAATAGCTCAGTAACCACTTGCAGGTTTCTGAACGCATTCCGGAATGTCAGAATTAAGAGTAGAAGGGGCCCATGCGTATGGGTGATCAGTTAGTCGACAGGTTTGAAAAGCACTTTGTCTTTGGTTTTCAAAATGGTAGGTCGAAAAAACTTCCACTTGGCTGGTTTTATTAAAGGTAATGTTTTATAAATTAATAATGTAGTTGACATTCAAAATAATCTGATTACATCTTTGTAGTCAGAGCATTGTTTTGAATGGATGTGGGTATTTATTGTAAAACCGTTAGTTAATTAACCATTGAAGGGAATATTTTTATGATTATTTGTTGCTTTTTGAGATTGATGTATACAAATGCTGCCTTGCCGGTTGTTTTACTTGCGATGCTTAATATAAGTGATTTACGTTTTTATTGCACGTTTTATGTGTAAATGACTGTTGTTTGGTTTAACAACTGAAAGCTAATATTTATTTATCTAAATTATTCATTTAGTATCTAAATCAGGGTAAAACTAATATTTGTTTATTTAAAATAATGTTTATTTAGTATGTAATACCGAGTTGTAACTCCAATTGCATTGCACCTGTTACAGAATCGATAGTAAATGTATCCTTATTGTGATTTTACGAACAATTTGTACCAATTTGTAACAACAGCATTCCTTGGATATATTGAATCAAATTATTAGGCAAGCTTGAACATGAACAGTATTTTATTTGTGTGTTATATTTGTTTTGGTTTTAAGATAGAAATTGAATTAACTATTTTTGTTTGTAATGCCACGATTTGTTCAATTTTTAAAAGGTATGTTTTAACCGATGCAATCATAATGAATGATGTTTAACGTTTGCTTACTAGATTTCATATATTTTAACTAACATGCATTTATACAAAGATTTAGCGCCTGAATCTAGGCTTGTTTTTGTGCTATAAAATTTTGATATGTTTTTACTGCCTACATGTTTTATAATGTTTGATATTTGTAAAGCATTTGACATTTTTTATTTTATGTGTAATTGTTTTATTTCAGCTTATTAACCACATATTCCACTGCATCTCTCATATCTCGGTTTAAACTTAATGATATTGTTTGTTGTTTTGTTTATCCTATTATCTAGCCGATGTTCCTATATAATTAACTAGTATTTAACGTTTGTGATAATTGTTGTGATGTAGGTAAATCGAACCTCTGGTATGACCGACCTTCATGTGCCTTACGCGTTTGCATTTATGACTATGTTGAAGATAGTCTATTAAATAACCCGCGCCTTTTAACTATGCGCAATCATACCATAAGTTTATTTCAGCGATTTCATATCGTTTTTGTCATTGTACTTGTAGTTGTGCTTTTGCAAATAATAGGAAGTTGGCTAGCCTTTGTGAAATATTTTGTATCACGGGCTGGATACCGTTAATGTATGTATGTGGGCGCGTGTGATCGAGACTTGTTGAATATTATTAACATTTTATGTCCGTGCAGGAGGGAACATTGGTAGTCAAGGCAGATTTTACCTTCCTGATGTTCCCCTCTTTCAACTTTAGCTGTGTAGTATTGGTTTTCCGACCTTAGTACCTGTCAGAAAAGACTAGCTGACCTACACTAACGTTTCTTCAGTTGTTACGTGAGATATGCCTTAGTAACGGTTGACATCCCGTTAAATTCAATGTTGATGATCTGGGTACTTGTACGTTTCACGTCCTGGTTGAGATGTGCCAAATGGAGTTGGAAGTGTGAGGGCAGTTTGAGTTTTTCTCTGCCGTGCTTTTTCTCCAAACTCCCAGGCTAAGTACGCCACTGTTTGCTTTGAATTTCAATTCCTATTATTTTCATGCGAATGACCTATTTCGTGGTTATTATTTTGATTAAAATTCAGTTAGGAAATTCTGTAGTTTTATTTCAAACCTTCCCGCCTTAACGCCATCTTCTCAGTGTGAATTTGAGTTACATTATAACAACACAACGTAGGTGTCGTTGAGCTACTGCCAGTAGATGTTAGATCATGTAGCCCGGTGTGCCATTCATAGAGGGCGTTTGGTCAGCCTTCAAGTCGGTTACACTACAAAGTTAAAAGATAATAGGGATGGGGAACATCCCTGTCTTACCCCTTTCCTAATATTTACTTCACTACGCTCCTGCTCTAATTCTACTACCGGTGTTTGCTCTTTCTATAAGCTATGTATTATCCGTCTATTCTTAAAACTTATTCCAATCTTTTTGAGTATTTCGAACATTTTTTACATTTTACATTGCCGAATGCCTTTTCCAGATCTACAAACCCTATATACACGCTTTCCCCTATTTCTATTGTTTTCTCGATTATCAGCCTCAGAGCTAAAATAGCCTTCCGTGCTCCCCTGTTTCGCCTAAACCCAAATTAATCTTCTCCTAGTATTTCTTAAGCTCTTTTTTCCAGTCGTATTTGTACAATTCTGGTTAATATTTTTGACACTTGTGCTGTCAAACTTATAGTTCGAAAATTTTGACATCTATCCGCGCCAATTTTTTTTTGGTATTAATGACATTGATGTTACGTTGGAAATCTTTGGATATTTCGTCTGTCTCATACAAATAGCTTACAAGTTGGAAGAGATGTTTTGTTACTGCTTTTTCAGCGGTTTTTAGAGTTTCGGCAAACAAAACGATATATTGGAAAGCTATTAATTCGTCAAATGTTCAAGTGGTGGCGAATCTTGGTAGCCGCTGGCTGCTTAACACCTGTTCGAGAAATCGAACCATTAAATAATATTTTAGTTTAAAATTAGGGTTCATATTATTTAGCAGACCGAAAGTATGACTAACACAGTGAAAGTTTTTCAATCTTCCTTCAACTTGCAAAGGGTCCTATCACATGTTTTAATCTATTGCTGTCAGTCTCAGGTAAACCAGGAATGTATGAGTAATACTTTAATGTTTTCTAACAAAGGGGTTTGTGGAATTTCTAAGACAGGTAATGGGCTTTATGAACAGGACTAAGGTAAAATGTTTCTTAAGAAAGTGTGTGTAAAGTTAGTTCATGTTTATACTTTGAACTTGAAGGTGCGTCTTCAAGTTGTGTTTTTCTACATGTAATTAAACTTCAAGTTACCTAAAAAATGTAATGTTTTTAATCAACCATTATAATAATAAACTTTTAATTGGTCCTTCGAGAATTATTTAATTAGTTAATAAATAAAGGTAAAATATTCACGCATTAACAACCTATGGTGTAACACTTCAATATGTACTTCTGCTAAAACACCCTTCACATACCACTATGAAATAGGGATAGTAGGAGAAGCAGAGTGAAAACGGTAGAAACCATTCAAAATGTTGTGCTTCAGATATATGAAGATGATAGCATTGACAGACAAAGTTAATAACAAATAAGTTATAGAAATAGTAGGAAAAAAAGATATCTGTGGAAAACAACAAAAAAAAATAGGAGAAATAAAAAGGTAGGATACGTTCTAAGGCATTTTTAGGGAATAGGAAATCTTTATCATTTAGTTTCCCAAAATCAAAGTGCATCTTTCCGTTCACTTTTATCAAATTTTTAAATTTAAGCGCGGTTTTCTTAGTTACGATGTTGTACTCAGTGTCTGTATCTGCTTCTATATAGCTTCTACAATTTTTTGTTGATTCCTAAACCGTTGTTTAACAAGAATGTAATCCATTTTATATCTTCCTATCTTCTCGCTTTTTCCACGTGTATCGTGTTCTAGAATGATGTTGTAATAATTTGTTTGTGATGGTTAGATTTTTTTGTCGTAGAATTCTACCAGCCTATTTCTCCTGTCGTTTCTCGTGCCTAATCCAAATACTACCGCTCCTCCCGTACCTTCACCAAGCACTGCATTGAAATCCCCCCGTAGATATTAACTGTTCATGTTCTGTTACGCATTTTAGTATGTCTTCGATATCTTTGTAGATCGCTTCTACCGTTTCATCACTGTAGCTAGAGGTGGGCATGTATACTTGTATTATTAATGCATTTACCGGTTTAGACTCTAATCTTATCATGAGTACTCTTTCGTTCTTTTGTAGGTAATTTTCTACATAGTGTCCTATCTTTTTTCGCATAACTGTACCCACATTCGAATTTCCTTTTTCTGATTCTGTATGAATTACCCTAAAATCTCCACTCCAAAAGTCCCCCGCCTCTGGCACCATACTTCGCTGAACACTACTATGTCTGGTGCTAACCTATCCTTTTCAATTTTCAAGTTCTCTAGCTTACCTACTAGCTTCATACTCCTGACATGCCACGCACCGACTCGCAGAATGTTCCCGGCTCTTCCTTTATACTTTCCGATCACATCCTCCGAAGCAGTCCCCTCCTGGAGATTCGAATAGGGGACTATTTTAAATAGGCGACTCCGTGGCGTAGTTGGTATGCGTGTGACTACTACGCCCAAGGTCCCGGGTTCGAATCCTGACATGGTCGCTTGAAAAATGTTAGGCGACCATTTTATACAAAAGTACGCCTTCGAGGTAAAATGGAGGTTCCGTGTGTGAGTGTTGTCACGCACGTTGAAAATCCTATATTGCTTGGAACAACAAAGGTTCGGCAAAATTCAAAATTCTTCAGGTAAAAAAACTCGCTTCCTGGCCAATATAGTACCTTCGGGTGGAGAATTGGAAAAAAATCACATGTAGGACTATTTTAACGTCGGAATCTTTTACCCCAGAGGAAGTGATCATCTTAAATAACAATTTAAGTACGCTGTGTACTTGGGAGTAATGTGGTGATTTCCTGTTACCTTCCACATCGCAGTAGTGTGTCTTAGAATGGTATTCTGGCGGCTCTGGTCTCTGCCACTCTAAGGACCGAAAGTGCTGCTGCTTTCTTTCGGGGACCTGTCTTAGTCTGCTTCCTCACTAAAGACCCCCACCAATTTGATAAAATCTCTGGTTTGGATCTTTAGCTCATTGGAACACGCAAGCCGTTCCACCCGTTCTAGTCGTCTAGAACTTCTTCAAGGTGCACATCCATTCAGAACGGACGTAATGAAACAAACATAGAAAAATAAATGCAATGAAAAACCCAACAATGATATTTGGATTTAGCTGGTGTAGTTCTCTTACTGAAATTAAAAATTGTATGGAAACGACCGTCTTTTTGCCGCTGTATCAGTATGGCACCATAACTATGAGTCGATGCATCGCAATGTAATTGCGTTTCCAAAAGGTGACTGTAGATGCATAAAATAGGTTTTTTCACTAATAGGCATTTGAGTGTTTCAAATGCGTGCATTTACTCGTCTTAAATTTAAAAGTAAGATTCTTTTTTAACAAATCGTAAAGTGGTTTTGCAAGTAAAGCAAAATTCTCAATAAACCGTCTACTACGAGGTTGAACCCAAAAAACTATGCACCTCACGAAAATTTCTAGGCACAGGGAAATCTGTCACTGCTACAATATTTTCTTTATTTAGACTAACACCATTGCTGTTTATCAAATAACCCAAAAAGTTAATTTCACTGTAAAAAAGTTAGCCAAGAGCGAGTCGAGCTCGCACTATTAGGGTTCTGTACCAATACTACAGTGAGCAACCAATAAACCAAATTGAGCTGATTTTATTTTTTATGTATATTTAAATCTTATCCAAATTTGATTGTGATAACTGAAAATTGAATATATTGTCCCACATTGTACTGGTATATTACTAAATACGTTATCTATTACCGAGTTTAAAAATTTTTTTATAGCAACTATGATTACACTGTCAAAAAAACCTGCAGTTTTCCGATAATCTATGACTCAATAGCTACTATCGCTAATAAAATCAATTTAGCTTTGGAAATGTAGAAGAACAGGGGGAGGGACGATCATTTTTGGCACATTACGAGCTATATCATGAAGATTATTAAACCGAAAATTATAAAAAAATATTTTTAGAAGCCTTTTAGACTCCTCTTTCAAATGATGCCCCACACGATATACTTATTAAAACTTTTTTTCTTTTGACCGAAATAACCCCCGCCATTTTATTCTAAAAATATTTTTTCCATTTTCTGACTGTCGATGTATGTGCGCGCCATAAACACCTAGCATTGTGCCAAATTTAAAATTCCTACGTTACATAGTTTTCGAGAAAAACCTTTGTAACAGTCGGACGGACGGATACGAGAGTGATCTTATAATGGTTCCGTTATACCTTATAAGATACGGAACTCTAAAAAACGAGCACTTTTCCAACCTTAATGTTAATAAATTTCGAATCAATAGATCGAACACCTCAGTTAAAATCAGGTGCGTGAAGTTAGCCGCAACATTTTTGAATTTTTTAAAAATATTTGTCATAATTAGGCGCCAATTAGGCGCCATTTTGCGCCGTTAAAACTAAATTTTGCGCCGTCTTGGCAAACAAGTTATTGATAAAATAAGATTTTTCCGGCCAAGTTCACGAAGCCGCACTTTTTTTCAATTTTCAGAAAATCTTTATTCCATAATTTAGCGCCAATTAGGCGCCATTTTGCGCCGTTGAAACGAAATTTTGCGCCCTCTTGTGTATCAAGTTATTCGCAATAAACTATTTTTCTGAACTACCTAAAAACGTGAAGTTGGTCGCGACTTTTTTGAATTTTGAAAAAATATTTGTACCACAATTAAGCGGTAATTAGGCGCCATTTTGCGCCGTTGAAACAAAATTTTGCGCCCTTCTGTGTAAGAAGTTATTTAAAAAAAACTATTTCTCCAAACTAGCCAAAATCCTGAAGTTGGCCGCGACTTTTTTGAATTTTGAAAAAATTTTGTACCACAATTAAGCGGTAATTAGGCGCCATTTTGCACCGTTGAAACGAAATTTTGCGCCCTCCTGTGTAACAAGTTATTTGAAAAAAACTATTTCTCCAAACTACCCAAAATCGTGAAGTTGGCCGCGACTTTTTTGAATTTTGAAAAAAAATTTATACCAAATTTAAGCGGTAATTAGGCGCCACTTTGCGCGGTTAAAACAAAAATTTGCGCCCTTCTGTGTAAAAAGTTATTAAAAAAAAGCTATTTCTCCAAACTAGCCAAAATCGTAAAGTTGGCCGCGACTTTTTTGAATTTTGAAAAAAATTTTGTACCACAATTAAGCGGTAATTAGACGCCATTTTGCGCCGTTGAAACGAAATTTTGCGCCCTCCTGTGTAACAAGTTATTTGAAAAAAACTATTTCTCCAAACTACCCAAAATCGTGAAGTTGGCCTTACATGTGATTTTTCCCAATGATCCACCCGAAAGTACTACATTGGCCAGGAAGCGAGTTTTTTATCTGAAAAATTTGGAATTTTGCCGAACCCTTGCTGTTCCAAGCAAGGCAGGGATGTTTAACGTGCGTGACAACGCTCACACACGGAACCTCCATTTTACCTCTCATCCGAACGAGGGTGTATTTTTGTGAAAAATGCTCGTCTAACATTTTTCAAGCGGACGGTGTCGTGATTCGAACCCAGGACCTTGGGCGTAGTAGTCACACACATACCACTACGCCACGGAACCACTCCGTGAAGTTGGCCGCAACTTTTTGAATTTTGAAAAAAATTTTATACCAAATTTAAGCGATAATTACGCGCCATCTTGCGTCGTTGAAACAAAATTTTGCGCCTTCCTGTGTAACAAGTTATTCGAAATAAACTATTTTTATAAGCGACCTAAAATCGTGAAGTTGGCCGCGACTTTTTTGAATTTTGAAAACATTTTTGTACCAAATTTAAGCGGTAATTAGGCGCCATTTCGCGCCGTTAAAACGAAATTTTGCGCCCTCCTGTGTAGCAAGTTATGTGAAAAGTAAAGCATTTTTCCGAACTGTATAGACATTCATATCTTGATTTATACCAAATTCTAGAACTAACGGACACATCTAGTAAGCGAACATAATATAGTTGGCCACCAGCGGTGTCCTCTTATCAGAAATTAGCTGTCGCCCACCTCTTCATGCTTGAAGAATTCGGAATTTGCATATCATTTTTTATCATATATGAAAGTATTACCATGGAATTACACCCCCTGGTTAGGAGTAGTTTTACATAATTTAAATACTTGATTAAATATATTTTTATGAAGTTTCAAGTTAATAACAGGAAATCAAATTTTCATGCCAACTTTCATTCTCTATTCTACACACTTAAGAGTTGTTTCTTAAAAAACGCTTATACAAGTATTTTATTATTTAAGACTAAGATTCTAAATGCCGATTTTAATATCTCTAACTGAGATTTTGTGAAAGTCAGCAGCGAATTGTATTTCACTTTTATTTATTTAATTCTTGGCTCTATATTATACTTAAATAAATCTTGTCTATTCAGCAAAATGCAAGACGCTACTGGTTATAATGTATTTATTTGTTTATACTACAATAATATTTTCTATAGCATATTCCTTGTATGTAAGGTTTTAAAATAATACAATTATCTCTCAACTAGGATGCTTATTGTAAAGAACGGTAATTTCAACATTGAAGACACGCGTCTAAGATAGCCAGAGAAAGTTTTCTTCAAATAAATTGTTACACGGGGTGCGCAAAATTTTGTTTCAACGGCGCAAAATGGCGCCTAATTACAGCTTAAATTTGGTATAAATTTTTTTCCAAAATTCAAAAAAGTCGCGGCCAACTTCACGATTTTGGGTAGTTTGGAGAATTAGTTTTTTCCAAATAACTTGTTACACAGGAGGACGCAAAATTTCGTTTCAACGGCGCAAAATGGCGCCTAATTACCGCTTAACTGTGGTACAAAATTTTTTCAAAATTCAAAAAGTCGCGGTCAACTTCACGATTTTGGCTAGTTTAGAGAAATAGTTTTTTTTAAATAACTTGTTACACAGAAGAGCGCAAAATTTTGTTTCAACGGCGCAAAATGGCGCCTAATTACCGCTTAATTGTGGTACAAAATTTTTTTCAAAATTCAAAAAAGTCGCGGCCAACTTCACGTTTTTAGGTAGTTCAGAAAAATAGTTTATTGCGAAAAACTTGATACACAGGAGGGCGCAAAATTTCGTTTCAACGGCGCAAAATGGCGCCTAATTGGCGCTAAATTATGGAATAAAGATTTTCTGAAAATTGAAAAAGTGCGACTTCGTGAACTTGGCCGGAAAAATCTTATTTTATCAATAACTTAATGACAATACGGCGCAAAATTTAGTTTTAGCGGCGCAAAATGGCGCCTAATTGGCGCCTAATTATGACATAAATATTTTTAAAACATTCAAAAATGTTGCGGCTAACTTCACGCACCTGTTAAAATCTCTAAGTTCTCTAACGCAGTTTTGGTTGCAATAAGATTATCATCAATGTAAATGCATATTTTATCTCGATCAATCAATCCTTGAATATTAAATTGACATAACGCTTAAAGGTTGTAGGTGAATTCTTCAAGTCAAAAGGCATTTTCAAGTACTCATATTGTCCATTATGTGTAATAAAAAACGTTAACTTTATCGAATTTACCTTCTTGATGAAATGCATTTTTCCGATCAAGCTTAGCGAAATAATGTTTGTCCCTCATTTTATCTAACTGATCGTCTATAAGGGGCAAATGAAAATTGTCACAAATTGTTATTTTATTGTTCCCTATAGTCGACGTATACCATAAAATAACTGCATTCTTTTCATAATTAGATAAACGTTGAGGTGCGCTTAAAACGATCATGTACAATTTTATATCAGTCGGTAATTATAGTAAATAATATCAGTGTTTTGCATTAAGAATGAGGACGTGGTTGGTTTTGATTAACATGTAGATGTTTAAATTTAATTATCACGGCGGTAGAAATTGAATATCTCTTGTAACACCTTGCGTGACAAAAAGCAACAAAGATATGCGAGATAATGTCATGTATATAGGGAGTGAGTTGATTACGCGTTATCAAGGTAGCAGGTGGACGTCGGTTACCGGTGTCTGGAAAGGTTGACGGTGAGAATTGCACAAGTGCGAGTAATGTTACACTAATGAGAGGTAGTAATCTTGCTTGCAGGTGCGAACGGAACTATAAGATCCCGTCAGTTTTCAATATTTATCACAGTGCGGCAAACTCGAGTTACAAGTAATTAGGGGAGACAGGGACACAATAAAACAAAAAAATGTTTTCTGTGTAGACATTCTGCCTTATATTTAAATTAACCGCCTTTACTGTTGATTGATTTTACTATATCTTCCCTCTCTTATATTATTATTGATTGGATGAGGTATCTACAAGATGGCTACTTATGAATTATTGTGACCTTATGCAAATATGCTATGTTCATGTTTAAATTGTGTAATTATATACACTAAAATTATGTTTTGTTCCTATAGTTTATATTTACGCCCGCCAGGCACTTCCTACATCTGAGCCTATTTAAGACAATTCTTAATATGAATTAAAAATTGATGTGTTCACTAAAATTCCTATCACTTTTTGCATCGAATTATGGATTTAGAATTATTTAATTTTTCTTTTGCAGTGATTGATTTATTATTAAAACATTGAGTATGCTTTGTTCCATTGTGCCCCATCCTTGGGGTACAATGCAACACTCATTGGGGTACAATAAAACAGCTGTTTAGGTACAACAGCCATGTACTTTTTTTATAAGTTTGAAGGATAAATATGTAATTTAAATATTTACCTACCGCGTGAGGGTATCCAATTAACAATAAATAATAAATGGGAAGGACCTTTAACACTAGAGTACCCTCACGTTTCGGGACAATGCCTCGCAAGCTACTTCAGTCGGTGAGAAGGGGAGGTTCATTAAACAACAACACACTAAGACAAAATTCCAATTGTTTTATTAAACGGCCTACTAACTAACTTAACCTAATTACATATGCATACAAAATTATACAGTGATTAACAATATTTACAATAGGCCGCCAGCATGGGAATTAAACGGCCCATGGACCGATCGCGGTAATAGCGCTCGTCGCACTTTGTTCGTGGCGATGAACTAAAATTGCAGGACAGAAAATACGTCACTTCACAGGAACAAATGTTATTAAGTCTCCGGCTAGCACAAACACAACTTAACTAAACAATTCTAAAGTCCTTATTTTATGAATATTAACAACAGTTCTGGGTGCAAACACCCCAATACATATAATTAATTAACGCTACCGTAGTCTAACTAACTTGCATACTGAAACGACCTTCCTTTAATCACGGGGTCATCAATAACAGGAAAAACATGACCTTCACACGGGTCAAATAGTACAATAACGGAATTCGTGGCTTAGTTATTACAAGCCTCGGACTACGTCGAAACACAATAAAATAAGAAACCCTTCAAAAGATGCGGTCTTTAACAATAACCTAAAGGGATTAAATACTGGAACGGAGATTTAACCCGAAGTTGTATGTTATGAAAGTCAACAGATATTGTATTTAAACAAATAAATGACTTATGATGCATAACACAGCTTTGAGTTCATAGTAATACCATATATAATAATTACTTACTCAGAAAGATAATTAACTTAGAACATAACGGCACGCACTTGACTTCAGAGAAATAAAACACTTCACTCAGTCTGGAAATAAACAACCAGCTTTAACCTCTAACGCGTCTGGAAATAAACAACCCCGATTACCACCGGCTGGCATCCTTATATACATTTAAGTTAATTGAAAAATAACCCCTTTCTTGGCGCTCATACTCGGCTTAGGATACGCCGGTCGTAAATCTTTAAGATTAATTAAACTGCCCATTGCCTAAGATTGCCACACAAGTAGATCTCGGAACTAATTTTAGTTGAGTGCTCCGCTTATTGAAAAATTGCTTCAGACCACCCTGACATAAATAGGATCCTAAAGCATGATTGACATCTAATCATAGATAGCAACTATTCTGACATGTTTAGTGCCCTTAAAGTAAGTGCCTTTAGAAAACTGATTGACTCTTGGATTAGATCTTCCTGGAAACTTCGCTAGGACGCTACTTGGGTAGTCTAGAAGCCGTTCGCTCCAAGACCTTCATTCTAATAATTAGAATGCTATAATTAAACTAGAAAATAACTATTTTTAGAATTCATAGAACTAATTAGAGCGATATTAAAACAGTATGTTACACAGCCCCCCTCGAAAAATTGAAATTGCTCTCAGGAATTTCAAGCAAATTGAAATAAAATAAATGTAGAAATTAACACATCCAACCGCAATTATGTTTAAGACAAACTGAGTCCTTTCAGAAAATTGGCGGAAGAAAAAAATAAAAAAATTGGAAAAAATAAAATATTAGTGAGGTTTTAGGTCTTGGACGTGGAACACCCCTAGCGGTTTTCCGTCCATGGAAGATAGTCTATAAGTGGTAGAACCTAAAACTTCCATCACCTTTGCTTCTAGGAACTTCGGGGCTAATTTTTATTGAAATGTTTAGAAGCATCTGATAATATAAAATTACGCTTCCACACTAAATCCCCTACTTTGAAATTTAATGGTCTGCGCCTTAAATTGTAAGAGTGCGTATTACGTTCATACGCCAAATGTATGTTTTTCTGAACTTCTTTAAAGATGGGCGATAATTCATTGAGGTCTTGAACCAATTGTTCTCGAGTATCAATTGCTAGATCCTCTGGATTTAAATCCTTTAATTTATTATAGAATTCCCCGGTCAGAGGAACCGTGCGTCCAAAAGCTAAAAATGTTGGGGAATATTTTGTGGATTCATGAACAGCATTACGAAGCGCATGGGCAATTTTGTGAATATTATCGTCCCAATTCTTATGAGAATCTTGAATGTAACTGCGAATGGCAGCTCAATTACCTTGTTAACGCGTTCTACATAATTAACTTGAGGATGGTAGCTGGCGTTAAACCAAACCGAAGGTATTTTATAATTTGTCATGAGATTGGAAAATAAATTACTTTTAAATTGAGGGCCATTATCTATCATACAAATTTGAGGTACCCCATATACCAAAAATACAAAATTTTCCAGGTAATTACAAATTTGTTTTGTTGAAGCGCTGCGCATGGGATGCAATAAAGTGAATTTTGTAAACCAGTCAGTAACAACTAAAAGGTAAGTATTCCCCAATTTCGAGCGCGGAAAGGGCCCCATTAAATCAATCAACAAACATTGAAACGGAAATGAAACTTTTTTCTCCTTGCCCATAAACCCATAATGGTTGAACGTGCTGGATTTGCTTTGGCAGCACGTAACACATTTACTAATGTATTTAGATATATATGACCGCATTTTAGGCCAATAATAGAGCTCTTTGATTTTTGTATATGTTTTAAATACACCCAAATGGGCCGAAACTGGATCATCATGGCATTCTTTTAAAATTTGTGCACGGCATGATTTCGGCACTACTAATTTCCACTCAATTAAATTGGCTTTGATATTCAAATTATTCGGAATAAACTTATACATTTTATCATTTTCTACTCTCCAATCGGGATATAGATCTGGCTTTTCCTTAATACTATTTAACATGTTTTTGTACCAATCCTCGACCTCGTCTAAAGAAAAATTTAAAGAATTAATAGCATAGGCTCCACTAGGAGCTCGGGATAATGTATCTGGTACCACATTAAATTTACCCTTCCTGTGGATAACTTCGAAATCAAATTGTTGGAGTTTCACACTCCATCTAGCTAAACGTCCCGCAGGATCTTTTAAGTTGTGGAGCCAAATTAAAGAATGATGGTCCGTAATGACCTTAAAATGAGTTCCTTCAATATATGGTCGGAATTTTGAATAGCAAAACACACCGCCAAAAGTTCCCGTTCTGTGACTGAATAATTTTTCTCTGCTGAATTTAAACTGCGAGAAGCATAAGCAATTACATGTTCTTCGTCTCCTTCTCCTGAGTTAAAACACAACCAACGCCGTAATTTGAGGCGTCACATTGTAAAGAAAAACTTTCGAAAAATCAGGACTCCTTAAAATAGGAGCCTTTGTAAGAACATCTTTAATTTTTCAAACGAAATAAGAGCCTCGTCCGTCCATTTAATCGCTTGCGATTTTCTCTTTCCCTTTAGTAAATCATTAATAGGTGCTATAATTGTGGCAAAATCCAAAACAAAACGCCTATACCAAGAACACATACCGGTGAAACGTTTTATTTTAGTGGCTGTCTTGGGTTGAGGAAAATTTACAATTGCGTCAATTTTTGCTGGGTCAGTTCGGAGACCATCTTTATTCACAATATATCCCAGATATTGTAACTCTGGTTTACAAAACTCACATTTTGAAAAGTAAATAGTTAAATTAGCGCCTTTCAACTTCTCATACACTTCGTTCAAAATTCTAATATGCTCCTTAAATGTGCTTGAAATAATAATTATATCATCTAAATAAACAAATACCGATTGGGATAATGAAAATCAAAATAGAGTCCATGAGCCTCTGTAATGTGCCTGGAGCATTGGCCAAACCCATCGGCATTACATTATATTGAAATAATCCGCGCCTTGGGACAGTAAAGGCTGTTTTTTCCTTGCTTTCGTCACTCAAGGGCAATTGCCAGAAAGCTTTTTTTAAATCGATTGAACTGAGAAATTTCGCATTGCGTAATCTATCAAGAATGTCATTTACAAACGGAATGGGATACGCGTCTTTTTTTGTAATTGAATTTAATCGTTTAGCGTCAAAACATACACGAAATTCACCTTTTGCTTTTTCTTTACTAACAGCATGGGGAGTTCCACGGGCTATTGCTTGGGCTAATAATGCCTTGTTCAAGCATCGCATCAATTTCTTTATTAGCATGTTCCAGCATCGCCGGTGATAATGGGTAATATCTTTGTTTAATTGGTTCAACGTCTTCCGTTGTAATATGATGTGAAATTTTAGTGGTTCGGCCTAAGGTAGGACGATCCAGGGATTGAAATAAAGAAATAACATTGTTTAATTCAAATTTCTGGTCTTCATTTAAATCGGCCATAACTTTAATGAAATTTAATTTATTCGTTTCCGCAGAATGAGCATAAAATTCATTTTTGAAAATCTACTTTCAATTCAAATAATTGACAAAATCAATCCCTAACGTTAGGGTACACTCTATTGAGTCGGAAACTAAAACATTTAAAGACCGAGTAACCCCGTTTATAGTCAAGGGCACATTAATTGAACCTAAAATTGATTGTGAAGTGCCATCTGCGGTTGTTAATATAGACGTTTTTACATTATTAATTAATTCTAACTTATATTTATCCAATAAACACAGACCATGCCTGCCTAAAATAGAGGTATTCGCCCCGGAATCCAACAGTGCGGTATAAGTTTCCTTAAATAACTCGATATTAATATAAGGTCTTGTATCACCTTTTACTTTATAAAATTTGAAAAAACCTTAGATGCTTTACAAAAATTTTTAACTTTTACTAACCATTCCGACCACGTCTTTTTGTCAGCAGCAATATTATTAAACGAGGAAAAGCAACGGCTGACTACGCGCTTTCCTGTCCTTAGTTTTTTGAATTCTTTAAGCAGTTTGGACAATTTGTGGACGTAACTTCCGCTGCCCACAAGAATAACAAAATATTCCGCGTTTCTCCGGACAAGTATGAAACGAGTGACCCGTCTTTTACAGTTGAAACAAATAGTCGAAAATTTTGCTGTGTTTTTAAAATAATTCGACACGCCGGACCAAGGTAAATTATTATTAGAAAATGAACTCTGTCGAACTTGACGTTCTAAGATAACTTGTACGTTGGCAGAATCAGAATGTTCCTGTTTAATAAAACTTGGAGGCTTAATGTCTTCTAAAACCTTACAACGAGAAATCAAATGGGAAATGTCAGTCACTTCAACTAACGCCAGTTGCGTGGCATAAAAGGTCTGTAAATTTCTTTTAATAATTTTTATTTGTTCCCGGACTGGAATGAAATCTTCTAATTGAGAAAATAAGTTTACCATCTTTGAAATATAAATAGTAGGTGATTCCTCGGCGCCTTGCCGTCTGGATTTAATTAACATTAAAAGATTCTCTGCATAATCGGCTGAAAGAAAATCTTGTTTTAATTTAGAAATTAATTGATCCCATGAATTTACTGTACATCGCGTTGCTCTATACCAATCCAATGCTGAACTGGTGAAAAGATCAATAGCTCCTTCGAAAAGGTCATCTGACGAAACTTTTCTTGCAACTTGCAGTTCCTTGACGCGTTGAATAAAATCTAAAACCGATATAGAATCAGATTCACCCGAAAATTGTAATCCCCACTTGTGGATCGGGACTGATGTTGTTTTATTCAAGGACTTAATTAGCGTACCTAAATCATTACTAGAAATCGAAACCGATGGGGTATTAATGGAAGAAACCGTTGATGCTCCAGGGCATGAAACCTCTGCTGTTGGTGTTATTGTAGGATCTTTATTACCGCTAGCCGAACAATAAAAAGGGTTATCGTTAATCTCATTTTCCCCGTTTACCTGTTCTAAAATCTCAAAAGCTCTAATGCACTTGGAATGCAGTTCTTTGAGTACCTCTAAAAATTCAATATCGAAATTGACATAATTTAGTCTCTGTGTTACATGCATTAATCTCGTGTTAAGTTTAATATATTCTTTCCTTTTAGGAAGAATGGTAAAAGAATTTAAACAGTTTTCTAATTCAAAAATCTTAAGTTTTAATAATTCAATTTCGTCCTTTTGAACGATTTCAATTTTTTCATACTTAGAAAAAACATTACTGTCGACTTTCTCAACAATGAGTTTTGAACGCAAAACTTTTCGTTTTTCTAACACACTTAACTTTGTTGGTTCAACGTTCCTAATTGAAAGCTCGTGACTCAGTTCGTCACTTCTTAAAGCTTCCACCACATACATGACTAAATAAAAGGTAAAAGCCAACAATAGCGAAACCTGTTCCTAAATCACTAATATTAAACTGTTAATTCTGCTCAAATCTTAATAGAACTATAAAAATAAAACAATCTACAATTTTGTCCGTGTGTTGTTTACCATATTTACGAGTTTAACCACGTTAATGCTCCAGTGTAATTTAAATATTTACCTACCGCGTGAGGGTATCCAATTAACAATAAATAATAAATGGGAAGGACCTCTAACACTAGAGTACCCTCACGTTTCGGGACAATGCCTCGCAAGCTACTGCAGTCGGTGAGAAGGGGAGGTTCATTAAACAACAACACACTAAGACAAAGTTCCAATTGTTTTATTAAACGGCCTACTAACTAACTTAACCTAATTACATATGCATACAAAATTATACAGTGATTAACAATATTTACAATAGGGCGCCACCATGGGAATTAAACGGCCCATGGACCGATCGCGGTAATAGCGCTCGTCGCACTTTGTTCGTGGCGATGAACTAAAATTGCAGGACAGAAAATACGTCACTTCACAGGAACAAATGTTATTAAGTCTCCGGCTAGCACAAACACAACTTAACTAAACAATTCTAAAGTCCTTATTTTATGAATATTAACAACAGTTCTGGGTGCAAACACCCCAATACATATAATTAATTAACGCTACCGTAGTCTAACTAACTTGCATACTGAAACGACCTTCCTTTAATCACGGGGTCATCAATAACAGGAAAAACATGACCTTCACACGGGTCAAATAGTACAATAACGGAATTCGTGGCTTAGTTATTACAAGCCTCGGACTACGTCGAAACACAATAAAATAAGAAACCCTTCAAAAGATGCGGTCTTTAACAATAACCTAAAGGGATTAAATACTGGAACGGAGATTTAACCCGAAGTTGTATGTTATGAAAGTCGACAGATATTGTATTTAAACAAATAAATGACTTATGATGCATAACACAGCTTTGAGTTCATAGTAATACCATATATAATAATTACTTACTCAGAAAGATAATTAACTTAGAACATAACGGCACGCACTTGACTTCAGAGAAATAAAACACTTCACTCAGTCTGGAAATAAACAACCAGCTTTAACCTCTAACGCGTCTGGAAATAAACAACCCCGATTACCACCGGCTGGCATCCTTATATACATTTAAGTTAATTGAAAAATAACCCCTTTCTTGGCGCTCATACTCGGCTTAGGATACGCCGGTCGTAAATCTTTAAGATTAATTAAACTGCCCATTGCCTAAGATTGCCACACAAGTAGATCTCGGAACTAATTTTAGTTGAGTGCTCCGCTAATTGAAAAATTGCTTCAGACCACCCTGACATAAATAGGATCCTAAAGCATGATTGACATCTAATCATAGATAGCAACTAATCTGACATGTTTAGTGCCCTTAAAGTAAGTGCCTTTAGAAAACTGATTGACTCTTGGATTAGATCTTCCTGGGAACTTCGCTAGGACGCTACTTGGGTAGTCTAGAAGCCGTTCGCTCCAAGACCTTCATTCTAATAATTAGAATGCTAAAATTAAACTAGAAAATAACTATTTATTAAAACAGTATGTTACAAATATAACAGATCAGTGAACATTAAGTAAACCAAATGTAGTCCTAAATTTCACATATGACTTCTGACGATTCGTATGTCCAAAGAAAATTAGCATTGGCAAAATTTGCTTTACTGTAGTTAAACTAACTAGTGATACGTCTACGGCTTGTGGTTTGTAAAAATGATCACATATTGTGTCACTTTTTCTCAAGATCATCATCAATTGGGTCTTCAATCCTAGAACTGGTTGGACGCGTACCCTCATTGTTTCCTAGTCTGAACCAACCTACACATTTTCCTGAAATTTGCACAGTCTGCATCTATCACTATCTGCATTCAAAAGTCTAATCTCGGTCTACATCTACCTCTCTTTACCTACCTCTGCTTGTAATATATCCCGTCCTATTCTCCAGAAATGCCTTAGAACGTATCCTGTCCTTCTATTTCTCCTATTTTTTTCATTTTCCACAGATATCTTTATTCCTCTACTATCTACAACCTATTTGTTATTAACTTTGTCTGTCCATGCTACTATCCTCATACATCTGAAGCACAACATTCCAGAAGGCTTCTATCTCTTTCAGTCTGCTTTTCCTACTGCCCCTATTTCATAGATGTACTGTGCTGTGCTCCACACAATGCTTTGAACAGTTTTCTTTTTGTATCTATGTTCGTTGTCTTTGAACATAACTGCTGTTCTTTCTTGTTTGATGCAGTTCGGTCACCTTCTTTTGTTTTACAGTTATGTACCCTATTTCCCCGATATTCAGTGGTATTTGAAAGGGGGTAAGCAGCCTTTGGCTGACAAGTTCCCCCTGCACCTGAACCTTTGTCAAATTAATAGTTTTTCCAATTTATCCTTTTGCACAATCAACATTGGTTGAAAATATTCCACAACTAACACCTGTAGTTGTGTATAATAATCATCAGATTTAAGAGCACATATTTTTTCGTCATTGGGTTTTACATCTTGAAACTAATCGGACTTGTACCTCAGCTTATTTATGTTCTGAGCTAGCCTACACAGTTCCTTGCAATTCTCACAACAGCCGATATACAGCTCGATTCCCTTCTATTGTTTTCTAATTATATGCCCTATTTCACCAAGATTCAGTGGTATGTGAAGGGGGTTAAGCAGCTTGTGGCTGCCAAGGATCCCCCAACATTGAGACATTTGCCGCATTAATAGTTTTCAAGTAAATCCTTTCGCACAATTAACATTAGTCGAGAGTATTGCAAAACCAATATCTGTGGTTGTTTATAATAACCACCATGTATAAGTACAGTTATTATTTTTGTCATTAGTTTTTCCATCTTGCGGCTGGTTGGAAGCGTACCACCATTTATTTCTATTCTGAGCTAGCCTACACATTTCCCTGAAATTCTCATAGCCTACATCTTTCACTATCTGTGTGCACTAGTCTAACCTAGGTATGTCTACCTCTACTTCTCTTTTTTCCTATCTCTGCTTCTAATATATTCCGCGCTATTCCCTCATGTCTTAGTATGTGGCCTATCATCCTATCTCTCCTATTTTTTACTGTTTTCCACATAGTTCTTTCTTCCCCTACCATTTCTAGTACCTCTTTGTTCTTAACTTTGTCTGTCCATGGTATCCTCATCTTACGCCTGTAGCACCATATTTCAAAGGCTTCTACCCTTTTCTTGCCTGCTTCTTCTACTATCCAGGCTTTACAGCCATACAGTGCTGTGCTCCACCCATATGTTTTAAGCAATCTTTTCCTTGTTTCTATGTTTGTGGTCTTTGAACACAGTAGTTGCTTTTTCATGTTAAATGTAGCACGACCTTGTGCTAATCTTTGCTTTATATCTTTTGTGCTTTTCTCATCTTGCGTTGTTTGATTTCCTAGGTAGCAGAAATTCTTAACATCTTGTACGTTCTCGTTACTTATGTGTATTTTTGTTTTTGATTTATTTTCCCCTCTTTTGCATACTAAAACTTTATTTTTATTTTTGTTAATTTTTATAGCATATCTTTCTGTTAGAACTGTTTCCATTTCATTAAGAGCAGCTTCTAACTCTTCTTTGCTAGATGCTGATACCGTTATATCATCTGCAAATCTAAGCATATCAATCTTTCGTCTCTGCATATTCATTCCAAATGTCTTCCAGCATTTGACAGTATTCATTGCCTCTTCTATGTACAAGTTAAAAATTTTCTTGCTCTAATTCTATTACCGCTGCTTGTTCTTTGTATAAGCAATGTACTATCCGTCTATCCCTAAAACTCATTCCAATCTTTTTGAGTATTTCGATCATTTTTTTCCATTTTACATTGTCAAATGCTTTTTCCAGATCTACAAACCCTATATATACGCTTTCCCCCTTCTCCATTATCACCCTCAGAGCTAAAATAGCCTCCCGTGTTCCCTTGTTTCGCCTAAACCCAAATTGATCTTTTCCCAGTATTTCTTCAGCTCGTTTTTCCATTCGTCTTTGTACAATTCTAGTTAATATTTGTGAAGCGTGTGCTGTCAAGCTTATTGTTCGAAAATTTTCAAATCTATCAGCTCCTTTTTTTTGGTACAGTTACTATGATGTTACGTTTGAAATCTTTGGGTATCTCGCCTGTCTCATACATATAGCTTACAAGTCGGAAGAGACGTTCTGTTACTGCTTGTCCAGCGGCTTTTAGAGTTTCTGCTTGCACATTATCTGTACCCGGCGCCTTACCATTTTTCAGACTTTTAATGCTAATTCAAACTCATCTCTAAGTATAGGATATGCCAGGTTATCCTTTTCAATGTTTGATTCCTGTTCTAATGCTGTTAATTCCTCTCCTGAATATAAATTCCCTATATATTTCTGCCATCTAGCTACTTTCTCTACATTTTCTATAATGACGTTTCTTCCCGCATTCCTTATGAGTTTGCTATATGGTTTATATCCCTAAAATTCATTCTAATTAATTTGTATGCCTTGTCTGTTTTTCTTATTTCCATCTTAGTTTGTACCTCGTTGCACTTTTCATCAATCCACTGTTCTTTAGCTTTCCCGCATTTGCGAATAATTTCCCATTTTATGGCTTTGTATCTCTGTTTTTCTAATTCGTCTGATTAATTTTTGTAGTTTCGTCTTTGTTCTATTAAATTTAGGATATCCTGTGTTATCCATGATTTCTTATTTCCTTTTTTGTGTATACTCCAGAATATCTCTGGCCGCCATGTCTAAGCTGGATTTAATGTTATTCCATTCTGTGTCTACTTCCTAAGTATAAAAAATTCTCTCGATATTATTCAGCAATTCATTTGACTTTTTTTCAAATCTTTCGTGGATATCTTTATCTTTTAGCTTCTCAAAGTCGTGCCTTTTTCCGTTCCTCTTCTTCAGATTTTTAAATTTAAGTGCGGCCTTCATAATTACGGTGTTGTGGTCAGTTTCTATATCTGCTTCCGGGTAGGTTCTACAGTCTTTTACTTAATTTCTAAACCGTTGTCTAACAATAATGTAATCTATTTGATATCTTCTTATATCTCCTATATCTCAAGATATCAATTTCAAAATCATGGTTGTCATCTTTATCACCAACAATTTGACAAACGTACAAATTTTTTTTCTTCTCTACCACAAATTCTACCAATACATAGTCTCCTTTTGTTCGTTCGCACTATCTAGTTCCTCAAATTCTTGATCGTCACTAAGAACTTCGTCCAAATGCTCACCGGTGCTTGGTTCTTGAAATTCTATTCCATCATCTAACGATTCTTCAAATGATTAATCATTAATCGGTGTAATTGTTTTAGTTACCTTCTTTATCTTTGCTGTGCAAGCTTTGAGATTTTCCCTTTCTGCTATAGCATCTTTTTTAGGAGTAGAAGTTGCTATTATGCCTTTACCTTTTCTGCGACCATTTTTGTGTTTTTCTGTCCTTGGCTTTAATAATCTATAAATTACGTTGAACTTAAAAATGGACTTGTTGATTGGGTTGTAGAGCTAGATGTAGAACTAACTAGATTTACTCCATCACTTATTAAGTTATTTTTTAGTGTAGGATCTAATCAATCTGTGACAGAACTAAGCTTAAAATCGATGTCACTAAAAATATTTTTGTCTTAGGACAAAATTCTAGTTGTCTTAAATGCTGATATAATTGTAGTTGGAGTCATACCTCTTTGATAAGCATAATTTACACACTCTGCGATTTTGTAAATCGAAAGCTTTTTTGCCTGGATTTTTCATCATCCGACTGTCAACTGCCATATTATAATCTGTTTTAAATCGTTTGTAAATCCCGACATCAAGAGGTTGCATTTTTCTGTTGAATGAGGAGGAAACGTAAGAATTGTGACCCGATTGTCTTTTGCTAAATCCAAGGTTTTAATATAAAGGTGACTTTCATGGTTGTGCAAAAGCAAAAGTGATGGGTGAATTTTGGAACTCCGAGTATGTTTTATAAGATGCTGAATAATTTCAATAAAAAGCTTCTTAGTCATTCACCCAGATGATTTAGCTAGACCTAGGCTACCAGAAGGTGCACAAAAAATCATATAATTTTTAAAATGGACTCTAGGGAATACCATTATCGACGAAATAGTGTTTCCGATAGCATTGACAATACAAGTTGTGATAAGTGCACCCCTGTCTACACTAGTGTATTTATTTACTTGCTTGATTCCCTTTTCTGCTACAAGCGATGGGGGCTTTTGTACCGTAGTTGTTGCAGTTTCATTAAGATTGTAAACTCTTGTTCCATCAACAAAGGTAGGGTTATTTTCAATAACAGTCGCCAGATTGACAAAAAATATTTTAACATTGTGTTTATTAAGCCATTTCGAATGGACATGCACCTTGCCGAAGTTCTAAATTACTAGAACAGTTGAAATGGCTTGCGTGTTCTAATGAGCTAAAGAGCCAAACTACAGGTCCAACCAAAGTAGTAGGGTCGTTAGTGAGGAACCAAACTAAGACAGGTCCCCGAAAGAGGGCAGCGGCTCTTTCGGTACTTAGATTGGCAGAGACCATAGGGGTCGGTATGGCAGTCTAAGACACACTACCGCGATGTGGAAGGCAACGGGAAACCACCACATTATCTCCCAAGTACACAGCGTACTTAAATTGTAACAAACACGATGGCATTCTCTGGGGTAAAAGATTCCGGAGTTAAAATAGTCCCCAATTCGGATCTCCGGGAGGGGACTACTTCGGAGGATACGATCGGAAAGTTAAAAATAAGAGTCGGGAACATTCTGCGAGTCGGAGCGTGGAATGTTAGAAGTATGAAGCAAGTAGGTAAGCTAGAGAACCTAAAAATCGACATGAATAGGTTATCACTAGACATAGTAGGGATCAGCGAAGTTCGGTGGCCACAGGCGGGGGATTTTTGGAGTGGAGACTTCAGGGTAATTCATATAGGAGCAGAGGTAGGAAATTTGGGTGTGGGGATAGTTATGCGGAAAAAAATAGGATACTGTGTAGAAAATTACTTACAAAAGAACGAAAGAGTACTCATGGTTAGATTAGAATCTAAACCGGTAAACACAGTAATAATACAAGTATACATGCCCACCTCTAGCTATAGTGACGAAGAGGTAGAAGCCATCTACAAAGATATCGAAGACATATTAAGATACGTAAAAGGACATGAAAATTTAATAATTACGGGGGATTTTAATGCCGTGGTAGGTGAGGTTAGGGAAGGAGCGGTAGTAGGTTTATTTGGTTTAGGCACAAGAAATGACAGGGGACATAGGCTGGTAGAATTTTGCGACAAGAACAATTTAATCATCACAAACACATTATTTCAACATCATGCTAGAAGACGATATACTTGGAAGATGCCAGGAGATATAGGAAGATATCAAATAGATTACATTATTGTTAGACAACGGTTTAGGAATCAAGTAAAAGACTGTAGAAGCTACCCAGAAGCAGATATAGATACTGACCACAACATCGTAATTATGAAGGCTGCACCCTACTAAGACCAGGAATACTGTCAAAGAAAATACAGTTGCATATAACTAGATTTGACACCAAAATCCAATATATTATAATAAAACTAGACACTGTCACAGTTATAAATATATATGTGCCACCAGACTCCAAGATGCGCACCCAATCTTGGAACCACATTTTCAAACAATTCAAGCAACCATTCATCATATTTACAGACTGTAATGCCCACCACGCTGCTTGGGGGTCAGGAAGAACAAACAGAAATGGAATAGAAATTATACAAGCATTAGAGGCAAACCTTAACTTTTTAAATGACGGAACACCTACTAGATTAACCACACCTGGAATCAACAAAAGCGCACCAGACTTCACAATATGCTCCCCACAACTTGCATTACAACTGACATGGAAAATTATACAAGACCCAGGAAACAGTGACCACTACCCCATCATCTGCCAATATGTGGACAATACTGCCAAACCTAAGCTCCCTAGTCAACCGAACTTTATCTGGAACAGAACTAAAAGCGATTGGAAGAAATACAGTTCATTCATTGAAACCCAAATAAAAGAAGAAAATGCTTTCACGTACGAGCAGCTAATAAACATAGTTAAGAAAGTCGCAGACTTAAACGTACCAAAGAAAAACATTGGGACACATAAATACAAGACCAAAATAAACCAACCAATCTGGTGGGACAATGAATGTAGAGATACACTAAATAAAAGAAGGGACAAATTTCAAAAATGAGCAATGACTTCTCCCGTTTCTAAGCGCCAAACAAGAAGCAGCAAAGTGCAGACGACTCCTCCAAGAAAAGAAAAAAGATTTCTACAAACTTTTCTGTGAAAACCTAAACAGAAATACCCCTGCAAGCAAAGTATGGAAAACAATCAGAAAGTTTAAAAACAATAATATAATTATGACGATTAATGACCTACCCCTAAATAACAGTTTGAAACAAGAAATACAACACCAACTTACCAAAGACAAATCAATGCTCCAACAAGCATGGGTATCAAACACCTCAACATAAACAAACGCCACTGGGAACAAATACAACCAGAGGAACTAAAAATAGTCCTGAAAACCAAAAGTGAGACTACCCCATGCCTAGATGGTGTAGCATATCATATCCTAAAACATCTACCAACGAATGGTCAAAAACTGTTAACGCAACTTTACAACGAATATTTAAAAAGCGCACCCATACCAATAGAATGGAAAGAAAGCATAATACTAACATTTCTCAAACCTGGCAAAGACCCCAACGAAGTCGATAGCTAGAGACCTCTAGCCCTTCAGTCATGCGTTTGTAAAACTCTGGAAACCATGTTTAAAGCCAGGCTAGAAAAGTATATAGAATTCACCCGATTACTATACTATCTGACCATGGGATTTCGAAGCGGAAGGGGGACATCTGACTGCTTAGGATTTATGTCGCTGTATATATACAATGATTTTGCAGCTGGGAAACACACCATCGCAACGTTTGTAGACATCACAAGAGCATACGATTGCGTTAATATACATAAATTATTAAACTCGCTTATAGACATGAAAGTCTCTAAGAACATAGTGCATTTTATTCAAGAAATACTAGTCAACAGGAAATTACACCTTAGAGAAAAACATACTACTCAACTTTTAGGACACAAGAGGCTAACCGCAGCCTACCCCAAGGATCGACACTAAGCCCGATCCTGTTCAACCTGTACACAAAAGATATAATGAAGATTGCAGATAAAAACACCAAAGTTTTACAATATGCAGACGATCTAGTAATTATCAGCTCAACAACAAACCTAGAAGACACCGTTCAAAACATAAATTCAGCTATGGAAAAACTCGATAAGCTCTTTGATGACATACATCTAACAATCTCAACGGAAAAAACTAAATTCATGATTTTCTCCGAAGGAAGAATCCGAAAAAATCTACCAAACTTATACTTAAAAGGCCAACCTATACACAAGACTACACATTTCAAATACCTCGGCACAATCTTTGATGAGCTTACGAGATGAAAGGAAAATATCACACACATTGCAGCTAAAATGCAAAATGGCGTCAATATTATGAGAGCCGTAACAAAAACCTGGTGGGAAGCAGATTCGGCATGCCTACTGAACATACTCAAAGCTATGGTAAGATCCCACATAGATTATGGCACGATATTCATGCTGACATATGCAAAATCAACTACACAGATACTTAAAAGACATCAATATCAAGCCTTACGCATTGTTATAGTAGCTATAAAATCAACTCCAATTAATTGTCTTTTATAAGAGTATGCAGAAACCGACCTGGAACATAGGTGGACTCTCATGGCATCTAAAATAATAACAAAATAGTTCAGTTGGGAAAATAACCCCCTGGAAAAACAAGCAATTGCTCTATACCACTAGTGCAACACCGCAAAATACGGGGAAAAAAACAAATACTCCACTTTAGATATAGTTATAACGCACAAAAATAAAATCAGGAAAGAAGAAAGGAATACTATTTTTGCCAACAACATAGAATCATTACATGCAAACATGGAAATATTGGATAGCAACCTGTCAAAATACAACAATAATGAATAAGCATTTCAAAACTTCCTAAAAACTGATTTAAGTAGATTCAAAATCATATACACAGAGGGTTTCTTTAATGCAGAAAAATGGCAAACAGGTCGGAATCTTCAGTGAAAACCTAGACCTAAAGACATCCATCAAAATCGAAATACCACTAAATATATGTACAACTGAAATTCAGGCTATTAAATGGGCTACAGAGATCATCCGGGAAATTAATCTAAAAGACACTGGTTACGCCATCATTAGTGACTCCAAAAGTGCCCTAGCTTAAATCTCCTGTAGAGGAAACTTCCAAAAGTGGAATGCAAGAGCTTTAACCACCAAAACCTTAATCACAGACCTGACCAAAAAAGGGCCTCGTGTGGATCCCAGGACGCACTAACATAGAAGGAAATGTAACAGCAGACACCCTGTCCAAAGAAGCTCACCAAAACACCTTTGCAGTCAATTTAAAAATGGAACATCGTGAATTTTATCACATCTGGCAAAGTACTATCAGACAAAAATGGGTGGATAACAAGAAGAATATTTCAAAAACCAAAGGCAAAAAATATGCAGGAATAATTACAGAGCCAACCAAGAAGCCATGATTTCTAAAGCTACCTAACTTAACTCGCAGAAACATAGTCAAAACTTGCAGGATTAGAACTCAACATGGCTGCATCCCACAACACCTTAAAAAGATAGGCGTTCAACAGGCAGAAGAGTTCGTCTGCGGCAAAATAGGTGACTGCCACCACTTACTATTTGCCTGCCTTACGAGCATACAAAGCTGCAACACTGTATAATAAGCTCGCAGAAATGAGCAACGGACCAGTAAACCTGTATGCCATCACTGTCAATTCTACAACCATGATAATTAAAACGTTATCCGAATTTCTAAAACATAGCAATATTAAACTTTAAACTTACACTAATTGATTCTCTTGCAAATCATTTTCAAACCAACGATTACCCTAATCCTATCACCCTTTGAGCACAACAAATCTGAAAACTAAAGATGTTCATGACACAATAATGCAATCTATAGAGACGAAAGAAAAATAAAACATACAGGAGAGTCAAACCACCTACTGGCTGTTTATCGAATGGACGAAGGCCAATAAAACAAGAAAAAAAATTAACCAAACAAAATCAACTATCTATAAAAAGAATTTTTAATAGTAGCTATAAATAGAACACATTTTTCTACAATACAATATTCCGTCCTTTTAAAAATGTTCCACTATATTGTAGCAAACTACTATTAACGCGTTTCACCAATTTAAAACAAGTAATAACAAAAGTCTTTATTACTCACTGTTCACAAGTCTAATTAACAGTATATGCCCTATTTATAGATGTTTTCAGTCCAATTAACAATGAAGCACTATCACACTAATGCTATTTACAAGCACTAATATCTTCTTAAACTAATTCCTTAACTATAAGTCTTCTTAGCAACACTAAACACTACTATTTATTTATTACACTTTTGTCTATTTATGTATTCTACAAACTGGCGGTACAATCACATAACACAAATTTATATTTACTCTTGGACTTCCAAAAGATTAACTAATTAACTTTACACGATATAATTTATATTCGACATTTAGATATAGACTCACTTTGTACTTCATCAGCGGTCTTATATATGCCCTGAATTAAATGGATGATTCATACTCCGGTATATGCTAAAAGGTTCGAGGCCTCTGTAGTATATACATTGCTTACGGCGCTTGTGTGTTTGACGGGTTGTTTAAATGCGCTGTGGCAGTCGTCATTCCAATTATATTCTTGTCCATCTTCGGCTAATTTCGTCAACGGTTTGGCAATGTTCGCAAACCCAAGTATAAAACGTCGGTAATATGTACACAATCCTAGAAAACTACGTAGTTGGTGTATATCTGCTGGTGTAGA
Organism: Platerodrilus igneus; assembly: GCA_036346225.1. Classification (NCBI taxonomy): domain Eukaryota; kingdom Metazoa; phylum Arthropoda; class Insecta; order Coleoptera; family Lycidae; genus Platerodrilus; species Platerodrilus igneus. The sequence continues at coordinate 1,519,165 of JARFIW010001097.1, read as the reverse complement.
CCACTCTTGTAACGTTTTTATCTTGTCAGGGTCAGCTCTTATTTCGGTCTCCGAAACGACACGTCCTAGGTATTTCACCTCTTTTCCAAATAGATGACATTTCTTAGGGTTCAAGGTAAGGTTTGCTCCGCGTAATCTTTGGAATATCTCCTCTAGGTTCTTAAGGTATTCTTCAAAAGACCCGCCTAACACTATCACGTCGTCTAGGTACACCAGACATGGTTTCCAGGACATTCCACTCAGTATCAACTCCATCAAACGTTCAAAAGTAGCAGGAGCATTGCATAATCCAAAGGGCATTCAGTTGCTTCCATTATGCACACTTGTCCTTCCCGGAGCGTACCATCTGGGCGTCCCATCACGATCATTTCCGTTATCTCGGGTATTTTCGTGTCCCAAATCATTCGGACTTGTTCTTCTGGTTACTCGTCCCTTGAAATGGAATCTTATCATCATCTCTCCGAAGCACATTTTCTTTTATGTTCACATGAAACCCATATTCTCTCATGAGATTTATTCCCAAGATAACTTCTTCTGTTATTTCAGCTAGCAACGCCCGATGATTAATTAGTTTGTTTCCAATTCCCAGCGTTACGGCTGTCTCTCCGTGAGTAAAAATTTTCTCATCACTAGTCGTTCAAATTGTTTCAAATATGTGGGCCAAGGTGTTTTACCATTGAATGTGGGTGGTTTCATTCTAAATTTTGACGATATTAACTCGCTTCCGTCCATGCTTTTTATTTCTGGGATGTTCTGATTTACAACTTGGTTTGCTAGTTCAAGTGGCCGCGTTGTTGGTGAAATCATTTGTTCTTGCAGCCTCATCACATCTTTCTCCATTTTCACCAATTTACTGTCCAACTTTTGCTCAACTATTTTTACCTGTTTGGATGACATCTTCTTTCAATGCAATGGAGCTTTCCATTAATGTTTGTTCTAACGCTGTTTTTTCATTCAACTTTTCTTCCATTTTTGCAGCATTTTCACTTAACTTTTCCTCCAATTTTGCAGCATTTTCACTTAACTTTTCTTCAATTTTCTCATCATTTTCAATAAATGTCACTTCTAGTTTAGCCGACCTCTCTTCCATTTTCTCAGCGTTTTCAGTAAACTTTTCTTCTATTTATCCAGCATTTTCACTTAACTTTTCTTCCATACCGGATTTAAAATCCTTAAGGAAATTCATTAACGTTTCTGATCTGCTTGTCTTTTAAAAATTAGTTGATTGCACTATCGACAGAGTTTTTTTTTTTTTTCTTTTGTCTTGAGAAGAGTGAGATTTGATTCGTCTTGAGTTCAAGAAGGAACATGGTCTTGGTGGAACATTTTAGCCGTATATTATAAGTTTGGCTTTACCTGTAAGAAAGGTTTTGTATTTCCAAGTTATAATTCCAGGTTTGGAGTGGTAATTTGGCATCGGAAAAATACTTACTAGTATTGGAATTCATACCTGCCTTTTTGAATTTGGTTTCTTGGAGACGAGGTTTCGTTCACGACAGAAATAATAGAAATTTCTGGAGTTCCTGTTTGGAGCTGGATCTCTTTTTAGATGTACTTTATTTTCACATTTTAATTTCAAACAAAGTTATATGTTATTTGAGTAGGTATAAAATATAATAAAGTGTAGTACAATTTTTTATGATATCATAAACGCCCATGCCTGAAACAGAATTATTTGTTAGGTAGGATACCTTGGCGCTGGACATCCTCGTCCCCGGCATTCTCGCTCTCAGCATTGTCGCTCCAGCATCTCTACTCTCTATACTCAACCGCTATATTTAATTTTGCAACTGAACGAAAAGAATTTCGCCTGATTACTGTTCTGTTTTACTACTGACATGTTGTACTACTGTAAATACTACGCCCAAGGTCCCGGGTTCGTATCCCGACACGGTCCGCTTGAAAAATGTTAGGCGAGCATTTTTCGCAAAAATACACCCTCGTTCGGATGAGAGGTAAAATGGAGGTCCCGTGTGTGAGTGTTGTCACGCACGTTAAAGATCCCTACCTTGCTTGGAACAGCAAGGATTCGGCAAAATTCAAAATTTTCCAGGTAAAAAAAACTCGCTTCCTGGCCAATGTAGTACCTTCGGGTGGAGCATTGGAAAATCACATGTAATGTACTACTGTAAAGGCGGCTCCTTGGCGGAGTTGGTATGCGTGTGACTACTATGCTCAAGGTTTCGGGTTCAAATCCAAACACGGTCCGCTTGAAAAATGTTAGGTGAGCATTTTTACAAAAATATGCCCTCGTTCGGATGAGAGATAAAATGGAAGTCCCTTGTGTGAGTGTTGTCAAGCAGATTAAAGATCCCTACCTTGCCTGGAACAGCAAGCGTTTGGCAACATTTAAAATTTCCAACTAAGAAAAAGTTGTTTTCTGGCCAATGTAGTACCTTCAGGAGGACCATTGGAAAATCAAATGTAGTGTACTACTGTTAATCAATATAAATATACAGGTTGTATTTTAGTTAAGGCGGCTAAGTTATTAGCTACATTTACATATGTGCAAGCAGCATTATACTTTCCGTTATCATTTACTATATTATAGAAAACAAGCAGCTCGGTTATATATTTACGTTCTGTTCTGGCGCCTTGCGCGTTGATCATTATTAATTTATTTTGTATGTATACTTTCATATAGGTAAACTTAATATATGCATGTTTGATGGTTTATTTCTTGCAGTAATTTTAAGGTCGCCCAAAATACCTCCCTTTGATTTTCTTATGCCTTACTTTGCAAGTAGCCGTGGCGGTTCATTTATTAATATCAATTATTCCTCTTAAACTTATTTAGAGTTGAACGCTCCGTACACCACCCTCCTTGCCATTTATTACCAACCAATCCGGCGGTTATTATTATATTCTTGCCATTGGTATATGGTATTGGCTGGTAATAATCTTTCTGTTTCAATAGTTGTTGCCATACCCGTCCCTGCAGCTACTTTGATAACGTATAGTGCTTTGACCAATGCCAAGTTCTATTGCAGTCTGCTTTACAGTTACAGTTTTACTAATTACTTCGCAATGATGCGGGATGTAATAAGAAAAGTCCGAATGAGACCCACTAACAACAGATTGCATATGTTGAGAATCCAGATATTCACGCATGAACGAAACGTACTGTTCGCAAATACGAGATTGCTTAAGTAGACGATTTTCTAAAGAAACAAATCGTTGTAAGGCGAGATCACGACTATCTGGAAAAAATAGAGTCTTGAGCGCTAAACGGCAGTGAGACGACATATCGAACTAGTAGTACATTATTGGCGTAATCATCGCCTCATTTGCTCCCAAAACCCTCATTTGCTCCCACATTTACATGTAAATCCCCATAAGGAGCAAATGAGGAGGAGCAACTCCCTCCTTGCTCTCCTCCTTGCTCGGACACCCCCAACCATTTTGATTACGTCACACCAGCATTCTTTCCACCCGCGAGATAAATCTTTCTCCGCATTTCCACCCACGAGATAAATGTACATTGTTTGGTATCAATTAATATTAGAATTTTCTCAGCTACCCGAATCTCTAGGAATTTTTTAGATTGCACCATCCCCAAGGGAGCTACCCCAATTTTAAGATTTTTTACCGCTAACATTCTAAACCGAATAGTTTTCTTCGTCTAACCAATGCATCTTTCGAGATAAACCTATCTTGTTTGGTATCAATTAATATTAGAATTTTCTCAGCTACCCGAATTTCTAGGAATTTTACAGATAACTCCATTCCCAAGGGAGCTACCCGAATTTTAAGATTTTTTTATCAATGTCGATTTCTAATCAGCTATTCTTTTTAATATCTACAATCCTTTAACCAAACACGTAGCAGTATTAACATAAATTAAACATGCAAAAATTTAATAATTTATTTTATCCGATTTACAGTTTAATAAACTAATTACAATTTTTACAAAGTATAACATTTATCTTCTTCGTTTAACCAAATCCAAGCAGGTTAACCTGCAACAAAAAAGAGATTAATGTGTTGTTTAAATAGACCTATAACAAAAAGAAATTAATGTAAAAAAGAGGAAACGTGTTTTCGATCAATAAGACATATTGTTGTTAATCTAACAATATGAGAATAATGTAAAAACATTCCAATGTAATGTGTTTTAAATATGTAAATGGGAAGGTCGACTTTTGGCGTAATCATCGCTCTGAATTACATGTGAAAGCTGTATATAATTTCTTTTCCAAACAAATGCGGTTATTACAATAGGAAAGTACGCTAAATGCATGTCAATCAATAGCAATTTAATACTGTTTACTGACCTACCTTAATTGTTTGTACAAGGAAACACAATAAAATATATACAAATATAGTAACTACCTTATATATTTATGCCGCATGTGTAGGTTGTTGTACTATTAGGACCAGGGTATGCAGACTTTAACACTTCCATGTCGCACGCTTTACACAGAATCCGTGGTTGTTTCGTACAAGACCCTTTAACAGCTGGCGGAGCTGAAGGTTTACTGCTTAATGACATACCGTGCTGTTTTTCCTTGTGTCGCTGTGAGCTATTTTTGTAAAAGCGATATTGCAAGAACCAGAGTTTAAGTACTTTGCTGCCGACTGATGTATAAGCTTAACCGTAGACGATGTTACACCACGACATTTGTTCTGGTGCCGTTTGAGAGCATCCCTCCTGGTAAAGTAGACGTGACAGGGCTCGCATTTAAAAACGTTTAGTACAAAACAAAATCCGCACTATAAGACTTGACTTGTAATCGAACTAAAAAGCTTACTCTAGCGTACCTGATTTATGTTCCTTATAGAATGCATACCGAAGGTTTCCGAAGACGGTCGAACGATGTTGAGGATTCAGCGGGGAACTAAATGACGTCATAATCTTTGCTGTTCGTCCAATACATTTAGCGCCAATGCATGCACCTGGTTCGCATCGTCGATGGTGCGAATGCCGTTAGTAGAAACATCGGAAACGTCTTCCATGTTATACGGATCGCGTGCATATTAAAAATCCAAAAGGGTGATAGCACACGCACACAAATTGTGTGCAAGTCGTGCTGTAGAAGATGCAGTGCTACTATAACCATAAACTTAATAAAAACACTTTAAACTATTACTAAAGAAATACCAACTTGTTGTCTACAGAATACTTACTAATAAAGCAATTTAATTTTAAATAACTTCTACGTCATACTTTAGGAAATGGTAGGCTTGAATATTTTCTAAATGAATCACCAAGCGAAAGTATATGCTTAGCGGTATTTAAATTAACCATTAATTTCCCATTTTTACGACTGTGATTAATTATAGATTAAAATTTAATTTGTTCACGTTCGAGCTTCTCGTAAACTAACATATTTTATAGCAACAATGCGCTGTATAATACATGCATACCCCTTCGCCGCGCTACTGCTTTTCTTGTAATTGCTAGAAAAAGTCACTCTCCTTTTTACTGTTAGGACCGATGCAAAGCACCATTTTTTTACCCTTTCTATAGCACATCGCGCACTTTTTCGTCTGATAATTAAATTTTGCTTCTGTAGGCTTTTACACTTTCGCATAGCGGTCGACCGCACGTAATGATTTCTAGAACCGGTAAGTACTCGATATCGCCCAAATAGAGAATTAGATGCTCGATGTCTGTCAACTTCCGATTCCCTCGTAAAAGGTAGAAAAAACTCGGTCAATCATCCATCTAACTTAAACTTCGACCCGCTCCTGTTCTGATAATTTCCAAACATTTTTCAAACGACAATGGGCTCAGAATTTTTTAAACCTTCGAGGGATCTATAAGTCGTAATCAATTACACGTTCGAGCTACCCGTAAACTAACAATGCGCTGTATAATACATGCATACCCCTTCTCTGCGCTACTCCTATTCTTGTAGTTGCTTGAAAAAGTCAGTCGCCCTTTTTACTGCTAGGGCCGCTAAAAAGCACCATTCCATACTTTCTTTATAAGTGTAGCACATCGCGCACTTTTTTGTCGGATAATTAAATTTTTGTTTATGTAGGCCTTTACACTTTCGCTTATTTAAACATCTAATACAATCGATTAACCACTTTCGATTATTCTAACGGGGAGCCACCATACATCCTGCCGCACCGTTCTTTTTGAATCCAACGATCCTATGGGCTTCCGCACACTAACACCTGACGTATCTTTCCTACTATTTGTTAAACAAAAACTACCGGTATCGCCATTGTGGACGTAAACAGATGTTTGTGGATGTGTACGAGAATATGTAACCATATACATTAATCAGTCTAAGCTATTTTATTTAGTCCACGAAAACTACTATTTTTCTAAACCACAATTAATAATCGCCTTTATAGGTTTAACATTTCTACCATTACCCAATGACTGGTGCTACGTACATGGAAACTTTAATTTCTTATTGGAGAGAATCCTTATTCTCCCACGCACTGTTGCGTAGCTGCATGCCCACCCCTTTTCGGAATATATGCTCGTTATAGGTTGTAGCACCCGCGGTTTTACTTAACTACAATTCGTGAGACCCCTTTAATCTTTTTAATCGTATCTTTCTCACCTACAGTACAGTAGGACTTAGTCTTACTACCAACAAATTCTAACACCAAGTCACCGTTAAACTCGCCTTTAAATTTTTCTACAATTTTTTGTTAACATGCGGTATATTGTGTTTATTATTTGCGGGGTAGTCACTCTTTTAAGATAACTATATTTTGTTTGGTATCAACTAATATTAAATTTTTCTAGGGACCCCAAATCTGTAAATAGATTTTAAATAGGACCGCCCCATACAAAGTTATGCCTTTTAAAGACTAATTTTTACCCATCTTTATTTAACTCCATCTTTAAAACCCTTTTTTTCGCTACCCAAGACATATGCTTTGACCAACCGTTTCCCTAGAAATCTAAAACCGCCGTGTCCCGCGAATACCACGTGGAGATAACACGTATACTCTGTCAACCAGGATAGAAGCCGGAAGGATTTGGAAGGTGGGAGAAGAACTTAAAAATTATGGAATCTTAAAACTAATATATACAAATATAAACAACTATCTTATATCTGTACGCCCCCATGCGTAGATTGTTGTACTATTAGGAATGATGTACCTTTTGTCATCTTCGCTCGATAAACTAATTTTATTAATTATCTGCGTGTACAAATCGTGTTTTTAATCCGGATACATACATCGGCAAGTACTCCACACCAAATAAAGAATTGGATGCTTGGTGACTGTTAACATCCGCTTCCCTCGTGTACGCCCAGACACATTCCAGCCCATGAGCACCCCTGCGCATGCACACCCCTGACCATGCGCACCCCTGCGCGTGCGCACCCCTGCCCATGCGCACCCCTCTCTGTGCGACTGCTATTTCGGGGTAACGTCACAGCCTTTTATAAATAAAGAACAATGTTATATACTATTATAAAATGTTTATTCTAACATTATACATAACAAATTTAAAAATATTTAATGCCAAGCATGGAGTCATTTAAACTTAATTTTAATACAAAGTTATACACAGAAGACAGTCCTTTCTTTATGTTTGTTTGGAGTGGCTTAGGTCGGATAACAACATATTCGACTATCTTCGGCAATATACGTCCCCACTCTGTAGAATACATAAGAGAACAATTTTTTCGTATTCAATTTAGTATTCGATAGTAGCTAGAACGGTAAACATGAGCGTCTCCAAGGTGATTAACGTTTGTCAACTTCTTGGGAATAAAGTGAAACCGACAAATGAGCGATTTGGATTATGGCTGTTGACAGAAAATATGTGCAACAATAATCTGGTAACAGATATTGGTAATATTTGTTATGTCGAAGGCGAACAGATGCTGACTGGTGGACTACACACACCAATTACAGAACCATTTTGTGACAATATAATGTTGGTTAAAATTTGCGACTTTTCTGACGCCGACAAACATCTGCAAACAAAAGGATGTTTATCCTAAAAAAAGAAATTTGTGGTGCATTTAACAGCTATCTACGAAGAAAGTTTGACCGATTTGTTTCCGCTAGGCTTGGTGTTAAAGCTAAGCTTCCGTTTTCTCTGGAAAGCACTAACAAGATGGGCCAGAGAGTAAAAGAAATTATCGGAAAAGATGACCTCGAATGCATTAATTAAAAATTCCAAAATCCTATATGTGTTCCATACAAAGTGGAACTATCAGATGTTAAGTTGGAATTAGAAATCGACATTGATAAAAAAATCTTAAAATTCGGGTAGCTCCCTTGGGAATGGAGCTATCTAAAACAATTCCTAGAAATTCGGATAGCTGAGAAAATTCTAATATTAATTGATACCAAACAATGTACATTTATCTCGTGGGTGGAAGTGTGGAGAAAGATTTATCTCGCAGAGGGTATGTGTGTAATTTTATAGGGCGTGGTCCGATTTTAAATCTGTTTGCAGATTCGAATTCTGCGTAAAATTCTAAGCTAATTTAATGTATCGCATGTATAAAAAAATTTTATGCGACCGGTCGGAAATCGCAAAGGTAAGAAATCTTAAAATTAGGGTAGCTCTCTGAAGGGTGATGCAATCTAAAAAATTCTTAGAGATTCGGGTAGCTGAGATAATTCTAATATTAATTGATACCAAACAAGGTAGGTTTATCTCAAAAGATGCATTGTTGAGACGAAGAAAACTATTTGTTAGTTTTGCTTATAGAGCAAAGAGCAAAATTTAGAGGTTCCGGATTTTAAAAGAGTATAACTTTGCAGGGCGTAGTCCGATTTCAAATCTGTTTGCAGATTCGAATTTTGCGTAAAATTCTAGACTAATTTAATGTATCGCATGACTAAAAAAATTTATAAGAACGCTCAAAAGTCGCTACAGGTAAGAAATCTTAAAATTGGGGTAACTCCCTTGGAGATGGTGCAATCTAAAAAATTCCTAGAAATTCGGGTAGCTGAGAAAATTCTAATATTAATTGATACCAAACAAGATAGGTTTATCTCGAAAGATGCATTGGTTAGACGAAGAAAACTATTCGGTTTAGAATGTTAGCGGTAAAAATCTTAAAATTGGGGTAGCTCCCTTGGGGATGGTGCAATCTAAAAAATTCCTAGAGATTCGGGTAGCTGAGAAAATTCTAATATTAATTGATACCAAACAAGATAGGTTTATCTTGTGGGTGGAAATGCAGAGAAAGATTTATCTCGCGGGTGGAAATAATGCGGGTGTCACGTAATCAAAATGGTTGGGGGTGTCCGAGCAAGGAGGAGAGCAAGGAGGGAGTTGCTCCTCCTCATTTGCTCCTTATGGGGATTTACATGTAAATGTGGGAGCAAATGAGGGTTTTGGGAGCAAATGAGGCGGTGATTACGCCAATAATGTACTACTCGAACTTGTTCATTGCGGCGAAACGTATCAGCAAAATGTTTTTCAACTATAGTTCCTTCGGGCGTGAAAGGTTGAGCGGCGGAGACCGATTCGACTTCCCAGAATTTAGCGACAATATCTTCCAATGGGGAAGTAGAATCTGTCATACAGAACAAATTAGTTACTTCAAAAACGGGCGACGAAGATATGCTTCCCATTAAAACATATTCAAAAATAATATTAATAGCAACACAATGATCGCTAGCACCCAGGATGCGAGCGTCTAATAACACTTAGGGGAAAATATTCGCGCCAAGTAATAAATCAGCGGGCCCAGATTGAGCAAGGAGCGGATCAGCTAGCTTGAGGCTAGCCAACTGCTGAAATGTTCTAAAGAAATATTAGAAGTAGGTAAATTTGCACAAATTTTGGGAAGTACTACAGCTTGGAAACTAATAATCGGTGAAGATGAGCGAGACTGCGACAGCGCCATGCAGAGCTGCAGAGCGCATGGATCCTAAACCACTAAGGGTAAAGGAATGTGGAGTAGTACGAAAACCTAAACGTTTCACACTATTTTGCAAAATAAAAAAAGTCATGCTACCCGAATCGAGTAAACTGCGAAATTTTTGGAAAGAACCAGAGCAATCAGCAATTTCCATTAGAACGGCGGAAAGTAAAACGACTGAAGTTTTAGCTAAAGAATTAAATAAAACGACATTCGAAGTTGATGGTCCACTACATCTAAACAAAATCGATGATTCCTCAGAGACCAGAGGAGCGGAAGGCTTGTAGCGGTCTTGAATAGCGGAACTAGTACAAGGTGAAACCATAGAGGCGGAGGTGCCCGGCCTCAAACGAGCGTGGTTACTAGTAGCGAAAGTGGGTTTAGACGAAACGCGATCGAAGTGCAATAAGAAATGATGACGTTGATTGCATTGGCGGCAAGAAAAAGTTGACTTACATTTATTTAAAATGTGAGAATTGCTAAAACAACTATTGCAAAGTTGTTGTGTCTTTGCAAAATTGTAGCTACCTTGCAAAAAATGTTTGACGAAATCATTACAACGATAAAGATTGTGATCTTGTTTACAAAGCGGACATTTATTAACATTAGGCTTTGTCTGCACTAACATTGAAATGGCGGAGCGAGACCTAGACAGGTTGCTAAAATGAATAACTTTGTTTAAATCGGTTTTATGATTTACCGACAAATTCCATAAACATTTACAAGATTTTTCCAGATAAGCAATTAACTCGTTATAGGACGGAATATCGGTAGGATGATGCAATTCAAAACTACGGGCAGTGTGCACGTGAAGGCGATTTAAGATCATTTGCACAAGAAGAAAATCTCAATGCTCTATAGGCAAATCAAATTTCTTAAGCGTTTGTAAATTATCGGCAAAGGTATCAACTAATTTTTGCAAACCGGTGGGGTTGTCAGAATTTAATTTGGGAAATTTATCAATATTATCATATAAAGCGGAGGTAATGTGGCGAATATTACGATATCTTTCGCGAAGTTTATTGTAGGCAAGAAGGTAATTGGCTTCTGTAAGGTCAAAGTTCTTAATGGTTAATATTACGTAACCTTTTAGTACTGATTGAAGATAGGAAAATTTGTCCACGTTTGACAGATCGTTATTAAGATGAATTAAACTATCAAAGTGGTCAATAAAGCTTTAAATAAAAAACCTTCCCCATCAAACCTAGCGAGGCTCAGCGATGAAAGAGACACCTTCAACTTAAAAGTTGTTACATTTATTTTCTACATAATTAATAATGAACACGCTCTCGAATAAATTCCTCGACTTAAATCTAGTTGCTTTGAAACGACAAGTTTATGCTACAATTAAATAGTAATATCCTGTTTTTAGGTACCCGTTATCTTGGTATACTTTACCACCGCCGTATAATAGTTTTCTCTATTGCTTCAAGGTAACGACTTGTTGAAATAAGGTCGCGCAGTATCCGATAAAAATTGAGTTTTTCAATTTCAATAGCGCTTCGATAAGCGAGGGTTTGCAGTTCGAATTCGTGTTAGTTGAACCATTGTCAAATTAGATGCTACAGCTTGTACGTGGAAATATTTTCTACGGTATTCGTCACCGTATTTCAAAAGCAATGCACGTTTGTTTTTTCTGTTCGACAACTAGGAGGTGTCTTGCGTGTATTGGTGAGTCACCCCGCGCGAACCCATTCTAATCAGATTTTGTTTTTAGCCTTTTTAGCTAGAGGCCAAATAGTTTTTTTCTTTATGTAGTGTAGACCAACTGCTTTTGTCTGTAGACCGCTGCTACAGTTATGGTAGCAGGGTAAATGTATCTTGACGACCATGGCCTTTCTGTGCTGACTCACCCCCGACGGCTAGCGAGCTAAGTATTCGAACACCTACAGGTATGCAACTCGTTTCCTTTTGTGTGTGTGAATGGAATATTACATACCAACGTTTGGTGCAGTTACATGATTAGGAACGTGACACTGTAGGACTATTGTTTGTTGCTGCGATTCGATATTATCGCTCTACAAGGTGCGCTGTACTATTTTTAAACATGCTTGTCAAAAGAACGCACACGTTTATTCGGTTTACTGACTAGTTTATTTTACAATTAGTATCAGGTGAAATTTTAAAAACGCTTGACAAAAGCTCTTATATATTGATTTACTACTGATTAATTTTATTTTGTGTAAATACGAGATGCGCACTTCGTATTTAATGTACTAAATTGTTCATATCACCTAATTGTTTGCTTTGGAATAGTAACGCTTAATTTATTTTCTTTTTGCTTGTTTGTACAAAATCCTTTATTTATTTTTACGTGTTAATAGATAATCGTGGGCGATGTACTTTGTTTTTTTTTGTTTCTTTTTGGTACGTAGGCAGGTGCCCTCCACTCTCCGCGTTTGGTAATTAGTTTACTTTTCTTCCGGCTACGTCCAGGTACGTAGTATAGTTTCTAGCGCCCAACTTGGAGCTACGAATTTGTTTTAGTTATTTTTTTGTGCCCCGATTTTGTTTTGTGTAACGTTGGCTTAACTTTTGCTTCGATTTTAGTTTTGGTTAGCGTTCGCTTCGATTTTGTTTCGCTTAATTTCTGCCCTAATTTTTGTTTTGCTTCTCGGGCTGATACTACTTATGTTTTCTTCCTTTATGCTCGAACTTGTATTTATTTCTGTTCTTTATTTCTTGTGTGGGTTTGATTTTCTTAGAATTTAGTTCTGCTTTCCTACGGGTGGATCCGATACTTCTTCTTCTACTGTTCTTCCTCCTAGTTCTACTCCTACTCGTCAGGTCGTATGCTTTAATTGCGATAAACCTGGTCATGTTTCGACACGTTGTACTCGTCCTCAAATACGCCATTGTTATGGTTGCGGACATAAGGGAGTTACTCGCCACAACTGTCCCAACTGTCATCCTACTACTAATAGGTCTTTAAATAATACTTCAACTTCTGTTCTCAGCTCTAGGAGCCAAACTTCTTCTGCCTCTAATTCTACGTTCTCTTCTGTCCCTTATCCAGGTCACCTTGCCCTTACTATCAAAACATGCTTTTCTTCGGCAAATATAACTTTGAACAAACTTTCTTCTGTCTCTAGTTCTACATCCTATTCTACCCCTCCTACTTATTCACTCTCACCCCAAACTATGCCTCCACCACCATTGCAACCCATGCTTTGGATTGGTGACTTGCGGATAGCTTTTCAAGAGTATGTTTCCGCTTTCTTAAATTGTTCTACTCGAGAAATGTCGGTCGTGTCTGCAAGCACACATGTCGCGGAAGTGACGATAACTTCTAATTTAGTCAGCGAAGGTCCTGTTAGAGTTCAGGAACCTGTATCTTTAATGTTTGTTGCTGTTGCTGTCAAAATTTTACGCTATCAACAGAATTCTGCCAGATCAACAATATGAATTTTATAGAAAATGTTCAAGCAGGAAATCAGGCAGGCTTTGAAAAATATAACAATTACAATTAAAATGTCATTTAGGTTTATTAATTGTAGTGTGTTGTCATTTAACAGGATATCTCTCTTGGTATATTCTTGATGCAAGTATGCAATTTCTTAAACTTTCTCCCAGTATCCAAATTATATCTATTTGTTCTTTCATGGTAAAATTCATTTTGAAAACTCTTTCAAAGATTACATTTAAAACAGAACTGATAATGTGTTAAATGACAACACAGTACAATTAATAAACCTAAATGACATTTTAATTGTAATTGTTAGTTTTTCAAAGCCTGCCTGATTTCGTGTTTGAATATTTTCTATAAAATGCATATTGTTGATCTGGCAGAATTCTGTTGATAGCGTATTACTGTAGGTTGTTATATCTTTAGTGAAAATTGTTATTTGATAAGAGTAGTTGATTGTTAATCAAAATGTATTAATTGTTTTATAATATTCTCCAATAGTAAGTTATTTTTAGTTATGCAAATTAAAAACCTTAAAATTTGAAGAAAATCGAAAATATCTCAGAAAGTAATGGATTTAGGTATAGGGAATGCTTAACAAAAATGAAAGGACACTTAATGAACTATCCATTGTAGCAATAAAATTGGTAAGGATACCATTTAAAAAAAGTTTTAAAAATTGCATTTTGCGAAACCTGACACACTCTGTATACTGTGAAGAACTTTCAAAAGTGATAATTACAAATATACTATGGTATATAGTAAAATTTTCTGCATCTTGAAAATTAATATAAGTTGTGTATTAGTGCAGTGGCAATGTATCTAATCAGGGTCATTTTTTCTAAAAACAGTTGAATATCTCAAAAACTAAAAAGAATAGACAGATACAATTTGATATCAAATTAAAGCTCTTTTTATGGGCTTTCCAAAAATGTAATAATATATGGGGTGTTACGTTTAAAAAAATATAAGTTTAATATACCCTGGAATTATGAAACACCCTGTATGCTTCCAAATATTTTTAAAATGTGCACTTTAGGCATGCCTAATATGCCTCCTAAATTTGGTTTACGTAGCTTTTATAATAACGGAGTTATCGATCGTTGCCACACTAAAAACTCACCCTGTACATATATATAAGATCGGTGAGGAGTGTACATCAGTTAGTCTATATCCAATTGTCGTATATAAATCATATCGTGTATAGTAGTTAGTTGGTCATTACGTTTTGAAGGTCCTATAGTAAATATAAATTTGTGTTATGTGAACGTGCATATTGTACCACCAGCTTGTACATAAATAGAGAAAAAGGTAATAAATAAATCACAGTAGTGTTAGTGTTGTTAAGAAGACTTATGGTTAAGGATTTAGTTTAAGAAGATATTAGTGCTTGTTTGTAAATAGCATTAGTGTGATAGTTCTTCATTGTTAATTGATCTGTAAACATGTATAAATAAGGCATATACTGTTAATTAAACTTGTGAATAGTGAATAATAAAAACTTTTGTTATTACTTGTTCTAAATTGGTGAACGCGTTAATAGTAGCCCACTACAGTATTAAATACAGTATTTTGTTGTGCTTGGGTTTTACATGCAAAATTCGTCTATCACTATCGGTTTTTTCCTACTCAATCTCCAGATATGATCGGAATGTCTTTCGATAACTATCGATCGATTCTAATCTGTACAATATAGTATTTTTTGCAGTGCTTACGTGTTTACACACAAAATTCGTCCTATTACTACTGTTTTTCCCAGCCCAATCTCCAATTGTGTTCGTATGTCTTCGACGTATTTCGATTTTATCTAAAATGTATAAGACGATACATTTGCTGTGCTTGCGCTCTGATATATTTACTCCACACTTTCGTTCCCAATGTAATCTTAAACTTTGTTCGCATGTTTTCAACATCTTTCGGCTCTTGCTCTGTAGAGTATAGATTAGCATCTTTTCTATGTAGGTTACTATTCGATGGTTGTAGAAATAAAATATAGGTTTAGCATTGGAGAATTAAGAAATCGTTCAACGTATTATAAGACAGATATCGAACTCGAATAAACGAAAATCAAAATAAGGAATTAAAAGTTTTTAATAATCTATAGGAACACTGTGGCACGATTTAAATAAAATTAAATAAAAACCCTTAACCACAAAAATATTTAAATTACTAAATACGTATTTCGACCACTATGTGGCCATCATCAGTAGAAAACCTGTAAAAAAAAAAAAAAAAAAAAAGATGTTGTTCTGGAACACTTCAGAGGATATTTGCCACCTTGAGTGGCAATCGAATAGTACGTGCTCTGCGCCCTCACCGCACTCGCAGCGGTCGTTATCGGTTAAACCGAATCTTAGTAAATATGCTTTCAGGGCTCCGGGCCCTGTTATCAGTTGCACCATTTTATGATCGAGTTTCACTTCGATCTTACCTCTAGCTTCTATGCTTGGTATGAATTTGTGGGTCAACCTGCCCGTGGCAGCGTTTTTCCATCTCACTTCCCATTGTCGGATTGACTTTTCGCGCAGCTTTTTTTTAATTAGAGACCTCGGTATCGACGAATGTGATATCCGAAAGTCGCCCGTCGCGACCTCTTTAGCTAATTCATCAGCTCTATCGTTTCCTACGTTACCCTCGTGCGACCTAACCCAACAGAACTTTAAACGTCAAAACTCGAGCGCCGTATGCGCTATCTTCTAGACATCCGCTTGGAGGTCCGTCGAGGTGTTCATATTTGTTATAGCCGTCAGCAACGATTTACTATCACTAAGTATATAATACTCGTCTCTGCCCGTATGGTTTATTACGTAATCGATAGCCTGGTTACCGAAGACACCCGAACGAAGTTAAGGAGTAGGAGGGAAAATCTACAATGAAAGGTAAATCCGAAAGAGCACAAGCGCATATGAAAAAGCTAGGGGACGCATACTTTTTAGAATCAAACGAACGTTTTCGAAAACAACTCCAAAATCGGCGACCGCCAGTAGTGCGACCCACTCCAGTCCCGGCGCGTACTGCGGCATGGCGCGACAATTTAAACTGTAATCTCGCAAATTATACTGAATACGTACATACACTTCGGAAGCCAATTTGACATCTTTCAACCAACTAGATAGTCTTTATTGGGCAATACACATTTTCTGTCATATAACAATTACCAACAATGTAGATATATATTAATCCCCCTAGTTTTGTATTATCATACACTTTATCAAAACTAGATCTGAAAAAGTTACCTGATCGAGCATCCGGACCGATGATTAAATCAGCTGTGTGAATCCCTATCTGTTTGCTAGTTATACGTTAAGCATTAGGTCATATCAGCTTAGTTAAATATTCCACAAAAAAAAATCAAAACTTTTAATTAAAATTAAATAAAAACCCTTAACCACAAAAATATTTAAATTACTAAATACGTATTTCGACCACTATGTGGCCATCATCAGTAGAAAACCTGTAAAAAAAAAAAAAAAAGATGTTGTTCTGGAACACTTCAGAGGATATTCTCCTCACCACTTAGGCTGAAGTGAACCTTCCCAACCTATAATTTACTATATTGTTGCTTTAAACACTATCGAGGATATTTTCCTCACCCGCAGGCTGGTGTTCTCAACAACAAACAAGTGAATTGTGACATTATAACTTAAATCTACTTAATTTATACTAATTCTAAACCTACTGAAGCGGAACCAGTTTAATCTTGCTTTCTCATTGGTTGTTAACCAATAGAAAAAGCAAAGCAGATGACTCTATTGGCCCTTTATCGGTGTTTAAGAGGGGTCCTTTATGTTTAACAATTTTAATTGATTCATAGGCATAGCACGAGAAATGACAGGGAAAATAGGCTGGTAGAATTTTGCGACAAGAACAACTTAATCATCACAAATACATTATTTCAACATCATGCTAGAAGACGATACATGTGGAAGATGCCAAGAGATATAGGAAGATATCAAATAGATTACATTATTGTTAGACAACGCTTTAGAAATCAAGTAAAAGACTGTAGAACCTACCCGGAAGCAGATATAGAAACTGACCACAACATCGTAATTATGAAGGCCGCACTTAAATTTAAAAATCTGAAAAAGAGGAACGGATAAAGGCACTTTGACTTTGAGAAGCTAACAGATAAAGATATCCATGAAAGATT
Organism: Platerodrilus igneus; assembly: GCA_036346225.1. Classification (NCBI taxonomy): domain Eukaryota; kingdom Metazoa; phylum Arthropoda; class Insecta; order Coleoptera; family Lycidae; genus Platerodrilus; species Platerodrilus igneus. Next base: position 1,501,800 of record JARFIW010001097.1, on the reverse strand, counting down.
TGAAAAAAAAGTTAAATGAATTGCTAAAAGATATCGGGAAAATTTCTGATACTAAGGAAGTACAAACAGAATGGGATAATATTAAATCCAGCCTAGACATGGCGGCCAAAGATATTCTGAAGAAGAAACCATGGATAACAAAAGATATCCTGAATTTAATAGAAGAAAAACGAAAATACAAAAATAAATCAGACGAAACAGGAAAACAGAGTTACAAAGCCATAAAATGGGAAATTATCGCAAATGCACGAAAACTAAGGAACAATGGATTGATGAAAAGTGCAAAGACGTACAAACTAAGAAGGAAATAGGAAAGACAGACGAAGTATACAAATTAATTAGAATGAATTTTAGGAATATAAAACCATACAGTAAAAACATAAGAGACGCGGGAGGAAACATTATTATAGAAAATGTCGAAAAAGTAGCTAGATGGCAGAAATATATAGGGAATTTATATTCAGGAGAGAAACTAGCAGCATTAGAACAGGAATCAGACATTGAAAATGATGACCTGGGATATCCTATACTTAGAGATGAGTTTGAATTAGCATTAAAGAGTCTGAAAAATGGTAAGGCGCCGGGTACAGATAAGGTGCAAGCAGAAACTCTAAAAGCCGCTGGACAAGCAGTAACAGAACGTCTCTTCTAACTTGTAAGCTATATGTATGAGACAGGCGAGATACCCAAAGATTTCAAACGTAACATCATAGTAACTATACCAAAAAAAGGAGGTGCGGATAGATGTGAAAATTTTCGAAAAATAAGTTTGACAGCACACGTTTCAAAAATATTAACTAGAATTGTACAAAAACGAATGGAAAAACGAGCTGAAGAAATACTGTGAGAAGATCAATTTGGGTTTAGGCGCAACAGGGAAACATGGGAGGCTATTTTAGCTCTGAGGGTGATAATGGAGAAAACAATAGAGAAGGGGAAAGCGTATATATAGGGCTTGTGGATCTGGAAATAACATTCGATAATGTAAAATGGAATAAAATGTTCGTAATACTCAAAAAGATTGGAATGAGTTTTAAGGACAGACGGATAGTACTTAGTTAATCAAAGAGCAAACGTCGTTAATAGAATTAGAGCAAGAAAGTAGATAAGTAAATATTAGGAAAGGGGTGAGACAGAGATGTGCCTTATCTCCATTAATTTTTAACTTGTACATAGAAGAAGCAATAAATACTGCCAAATGCAGGAAGACATTTGGAATTAATACGCCGAAAAGATTGATATGCTTAAATTTGCAGATGATATAGCGGTAATAGCATCTAGCAAAGAAGAGTTAAAAGCTGCTCTTAATGAAATGGAAACAGTTTTAACGGAGAGATATGGTATGAAAATTATCAAAAATAAAACTAAAGTTCTAGTATGTAAAAGTGAGAAAAATAAATCGAAAACAAGAATACAAATAGGTAACGAGAACTTACAAGAGGTTAAGGATTCCTGTTACCTAGAAAGTCAAATAACGCAAGATGGGAAAAGCACAAAAAATACAAAACAAAGATTAGCACAAGATCGTGCTACATTTAACAAGAGAAAGCAACTACTGTGCTCAAACACCACAAACATAGAAACAAGGAAAAGATTGCTTAAAACGTATGTGTGGAGCACAGCATTGTGTGGCTGTGAAGCCTGGACAGTAGGAGAAGAAGATAAGAAAAAGGTAGAAGCCTTTGAAATGTGGTGCTACAGACGTATGATGAAGATATCATGAACAGACAAAGTTAAGAACAAAGAGGTACTAGAAATGGTAGGTGAAGAAAGAATTATGTGGAAAACAATAAAAAATAGGAGAGATAGGATGATAGGCCACATACTAAGACATGGGGGAATAGTGCGGAATATATTAGAAGCAGAGATAGTAAAAAAGAGAAGTAGAGGTAAACCTAGGTTGGACTATTGCATACAGATAGTGAAAGATGTAGGCTGTAGGAATTTCAGGGATATGTGTAGGCTAGCTCAGAATAGAAATCAATCGAGGTACGTATCCAACCAGTCCCAGGATGGATAAACTAATGACGAAAAAAGGAACTGTACTTAAACATGATGATTATTATAAGAAACTACAGGTATTGGTTATGAAATATTCTCGAATAATATTAATTGTGTAGAAAACTATTAATTCGGGAAATGTCTAAGTGTTGGGGTATCTTGGCAGCCACAGGCTGCTTAATCCCCTGCACAAGTTATGTATCCCCAATTATCTATATATATTGAATATATTGAATCTAATAGGAATTATTAGAAATTGTTAAATAAAGTATAAGTTCATTGCAACAACGTAATACAAGGCTAACCCAGAGAGGTTATTAGCAGTTCATGAGACCGGATATGCAACTTTGCATCTGAGAGGGCAGTGATACTACAAGTGGCAGGTCACAGGCGGTTAACATACCGCAATTACTTAGAAATAAGATTATTACAATGTAATAAAGTGAACAATTAAGAGAAAAGCAGACATGAGATCTGCAAGTTCCCACAGCCGTGTGAGGGTCAGATTATTATAAAAAGCCCGGGAGCTTAAGCCCCGGCAGTCAGTCTGAGTATTACAGCTTTTGCATTGTTGTTTACCTAGACTACTCGCCTTAGTACAATTAATATTATTTTTGATTAAAGTTATTGTTTTTTGACAGTTTTTCTAAATTCCATTGTAATTTCTGTTTAAGAACCAATATATGTGTTAAGAGTTTGGAATTGTTTTTAAAAACACCGCTCCAAAGGCCCGAACCTTAACTCACATACCTTACATTTGATTTTCCAATGCTCGACCCAAAGGTACTACATTGACCAGAAAGCGATTTTTTTATCTGGAAAATTTTTGAATTCTGTAGAACCCTGGCTGTTCTAAGCAAGGTACGGCAAGGAAGTAGAGGTAGACCTAGGTTAGACTACCGCACACAGATAGTGAAGGATGTAGGCTGTGAGAATTTCAGGGAAATGTGTAGGCTAACTCAGAACAGAAATCAATGGAGGTACTCTTCTAACCAGTCGCAAGATGGAAAAACTAATGACAAAAATTGTAACTGTACTTAAACATGGTGATTACTATAAACAACTATATTGGTTTTGCAATACTCTCAACTAATGTTAATTGTGTGAAAGAATGTAGTGGAAAACTATTAATACGGCAAATGTCTAAGTGTTGGGGGATATTTGGCACAGACAGTTTGCTTAACGCCCTTCACATATCACCGAATCTCGGTGAAATAGGGCATATAATTAGAAAACAATAGAAGGGAATCAAACTGTATATAAGCTGTTGAGAGAATTGCAGGGAACTGGGTAGGCTAGCTCAGCACATAAATAAGCTGAGGTACAAGTCCAGCCAGTTTCAAGACGTAAAACTCAATGACGAAAAAATAAGTACTCTTAAATCTGAAGATTATTATAAACAACTACAGGTGTTGGTTATGAAATATTTTCAACTAATGTTGATTATGAGAATGGATAAATTTCAAAAAACTATTAATTCGACAAAGGTTCAAGTGCTGGGGGAACTTGTCAGCCAATGGCTGCTTACCCCTCATCTCATATCACTGATTATCAAGGAAATAGGGTATAAACTGTAAAACAATAGAAGGAGACCGAACTGCATGAAATAAGAAAGAACAGCAGCTATGTTCAAAGACAATGAACATAAATACAAAGGAAAACTGTTCAAAGCATAGAGCGGAGCACAGCAGAGTACATCTATGAAATAGGGGCAGTAGGAAAAGCAGACAGAAAAAGATAGGAGCCTTCTGGAATGTTGTGCTTTAGAAGAATGAGGATGGTAGCATGGACAGACAAAGTTAATAACAAATTGGTTGTAGAAATAGTAGAAGAATAAAGATATATGTGGAAAACGAAAAATAGAAGAAATAGAAGGACGGGATACGTTCTAAGGCATTTCTGGGAAATAGTACGGGATATATTACAAGCAGAAATAGGTGAAGATAGGTAGGGGTAGACCGAGATCAGACTTTTGCATACAGATAGGGATAGATGCAGACTGAGCAAATTTCGGCAAAATGCGTAGGTTGGTTCAGACTAGGAAACAATGAGGGTACGCATCTAACCAGTTCTAGGACTGAAGACCTAATGATGATGATGAAAGATAATTAGGTACCTATCATTTACAATACTAATTATGAAATATTTTCAAACAATCATTACATTTATAAACAAAATAGAAAAAATAGAGAAACTGCTCCTCATAGAAGCTTTTGCTACATTAGTCTTTTAAATTTTTTGACGTCTACAAATTTAAATTCATCTACTACAGAATTATATAATTTCGTCATATTGTAAGAAAACGAGTGTTTAAAAAGCAGTCTAAAATGAGAAGATTGTTTCAAAAGTCAGTTATAACGTATTTTGTATTATGAACGTGTGTCCCAAAAATAATCTTATTATACAGATATTTAAGAGCCTTGTTCCTTACAATCTTATGAAAAAACAAGACCGTATGCAGTCTGGTCTGTCAGACATTTTTATCCATTTAGCTTCAGTTCTTTTGCAACTAATGTGGTCAATCTTTCTTAAGTCGAAAATTAACTTGAGGCTAGAATTTTGCAATTTCTGTATCCTATCAATATCAACAGATGTTAATTACCGGCCATACGACTCATATACGACATTGGCATTATGTAAGCATATGACCAGTAATTTACACAAAATGGTCTTAGTGACACAAAATTTTTAATTCTTGTCGATAGTTAAACCCAGAAGCTTAACAATATCTGATTTTGACAACAAGCTTCCCTTTTATACTTAAATGCAACTTATCACAGACAATATGCCTATCATTTGCATTCCCAAAAATTATAACCACAAGCTTATTGAAATTAATTTTTAAATAGTATTTTTTACAAAATTTCTCTATACAGGGTGTCCACGTTTTAATTGCACACTATAGGAATATCCTGAACCATAATAGATACAGTGGTAATTAAAATAAACAAAAGTTGCCCACTTATAAGGGTATTCCATAGCCAAACTTAAACTGTAAATGTTATCTATAGACAGCTAGATATTGACTAAATAAAATTTTTGCAATTTTCAACTTTTCTTTATAACTCCGTTGTTATTTTAGTTGGAGTGATGAAATGACAACATAAAGCCAGATTTCGCATTTAATAGCGATTTACAAAATGTTCCAAATTCGGTAGATTTTTTTGCATAATAATCAACTTTTTTTGTTATGGCCGCTATATTAGATTTTTGCATCAAGGTCTAGAAAAGTGTTGGGGGATCTTGGCAGTCATAGGCTGCTTAACCCCTTCACTGAATCTCGGTAAAGTAGGGCATAAAATTAGAAAACAATAGAAGGGGAACCGAGCAGTATACAAGCTGTCTAAGAATTTCAGGGAACTGTGTAGGCTAGCTCAGAATATAACTAAGTGCAAGTACGTGTCCAACCAGTTTTGAGACGGAAAACCTAATGATGAAAAAATAAGCGCAGATAAATCTGATAATTATTATAAACAACTACAAGTGTTGGTTGTGTAATATCTGCAACTAATGTTGAATGTGTGAAAAGATATATTGGAAAAAATATTAAATCGGTAAATGTTCAAGTGGTGGGGGAACTTGGTAGCCCCAGGCTGCTTACCCCCCTTCACAACCACTGAGTGTCGGAGAAATAGGGTATATAATTGTAAAACAGTAGAAGAGGACCGAACTGCATCTAACAAGAAATAACAGCGCCTGTGATGAAAGACAACAAACTTAGAAACAAGAAGAAAATTGTTGAAAACATATGTATGGAGTACAGCACTGTATGCCTATGAAATACGGGCAGTAGGAAAAGCAGACAGAAAAACGGTAGCAGCCTATTGGAATGCAGTGCTTCAGATGTATGAAGATGATAGCTTGGACAGACAAAGTTAATAACAACTAGGTTATACAAATGTAGGGGAACAAGGATATCTGTTGAAAAAATAGGGAAAATAGAAGGGCAGAATACGTTCTAAGGGATTTTTGGAGAATAATATAGAATATATTACAAGCAGAGATAGGAAAAAAGAGGTAGTTGTAGACCTAGATCAGATACTGATAGATGCAGACTGTGTAAATTTCAGGGAAATGTGTAGGTTGGTTCAGAATAGGAAACAACGATGGGTACGCGTCTAACCAGTTCCAAGACTGAAGATGATGATGATGATGTATAGAAAAAATTGTAGTTTTAACAATGTAAACACTAATATTTTTCTAAAGTAACATTAATAAGACAGAGAAGCGATTTTTGTAAAAAGATCTAGTACATTGCTATTCAATAACATTGGCGGCTCCGTGGCGTAGTTGGTATGCTTATGACTACTATGATTAAGGTCTCGGATTCGAATCTCGACACTGTCCGTCTGAGAAATGATAGATGAACATTTTTCACAAAAATACGCCCTCCTTCGGATGAGAGGTAAAATTTAGGTCCCGTGTGTGAGTGTTTTCACGCACGTTAAAGATCCCTACCATACTTGGAACAGCAAGAGTTCAACAAAATTCAAAATTTTTAGGTAAAAAAACTCGCTTCCTGGCCAATGTACTACCTTTGGGTGGAGTATTGGAAAATCAAATGTAGTGTCCAATAAAATTAATTCTGAACTGTTTCATTGTTTTCAATAATGAGCTTTGTAGCTAAGTGTTTAAAATAGAATTTGGTTAAAATATGGTGCAGTACTCAATAAATGAAAAGAAAGACTTGTATATCAAAACTACAGAAATTCTATGGAAGCCTTCCGCAAATATCTTAATCTGTACCCTGAATGAAGCCAACCAAATCGTTGATTGTTTTATAGAATATGTAAAAACATGTCCGATTGCGGCTCCAATTACAAATCAAGAAGGAAGTATTACAAAAAAAGTAGAAGCAAATATCGACGCTTTTGTAATAGCACATTTACATGTTAATCCTACTGGATCGTGCAGATCTCTTGCACGTGATTGCAATATTTCCAAAAGTGAAGTAAACAAAATAATTAAGAAGTCTAAGTACCACGACTACAAATACTTGCCAGTACATAAACTTCGTATAGGAAATTCGGAAAGAAAATTGACGTTTTGTGACAGGTTAATTACTCAATTAGACAATAATTTACAATTTGCAAATAATATTCTTTGGACTGACGAATCTGCATTTGCAAATTATGCAATGTTCAATCGTAGAAATAAGCACTAGTGTTATAAAGAAAATCCATATTTGTTAGAAGAAGAAAGGAATCTAGTTTATTTTTCTGTAAATGTTTGGTGTGGAATCTTTGATGGCCGAATGAATTTAGACGGAGAGAAATATTTAGGTTTTCTAATTAATGCTCATGAAGAATTTTTGTATGATTTATCATTAGAAGCAATCTTTACGCTGGTTTCAACAAGATGGTGCACGAAACGTCGTAAACCCATTATCGATATCTAGCACTATTCTAACCACTTGATAACGTTTTATATTTTGAAATAATTATTACTTATTGAACTAAAGCCTTTAGACGTTTTTAAATTCTATGTTAGGTAACCTTTCATACAGTTAACGCATGAAAATAATTTAATCTTGAGCAAAACGCTTTCTCATAATATTAAATAAATTGTATAATGTTTACAACATAAATTGGAATCGTACAACCAATTTTTTTAAATTCTTAATAAACATGTATAATGTTTTATATATTAAAAACCATTGCAAAGATGACTTACGCAGCACCAATAACGACAACACGCTCTTTATTCAGTCTAAAACGCTGTTTTCAACAAACTTGAAAGAGTTTTTCTTTCTCAAAAGAATGCATTGGTACATTTACGTTAAGTGATTTGGGGTCACCAGAAGCACCCTCTCCTAAAGTTATAATCAAAAAAAGATGACATTTTAATCCGTAATAAGAGACTTCAGGGAGACTTCCCGACTAACTCTAAACTCGTACTTCAGCACAGTTTGACGAGACTAACAGGGGTTCGTTGCAGATTGCCCTTAAGCGCCACTACACTTATTAAGTGTTTACCATCCAGAAAGTGTAAGAACTAAACGGTAATTAACGGATCTAAGCACAAATGCTTAAATTGTAATATTTTTGTTATACAACCTGTAAGAAACAAATGTTCATAGGCTTACGAACCTTAATTGTCAATATTAAGTAACAAGATATCAGTACAATAGGAAAGTAATACAAAGCGTCTCTATACTTGTCAAATATCTTAGTTCAACTGTCTGTCAAATATCTAAATACTCCGTCAAATTATATTTAATCATTTATGTACATATCTGTAGCACCAGTTTTATGTATTCAAAGTTAAAATAATGTGTTGCTTAACCAGTTTATACCTGTATGGCAGCTGTATGGAATTTCCCTCCCTCAGCTTCGTGCACCCTTGCTTTGTATAACGTTAGTTATTGTACTAGAACGAGTCTTTATGCAGCCTTGTTATGGTGTAGACGTAAAACATTTAAATTCGTTTGTAGTGTCTCGCCTAATAACATGTAATAAATTTAGTTTGTTCTTTATGGTTATCATTTATTACATTACAAGATTCTACAATACTAACCATGTATATTTGTACTCACACCAACATAGACACTCTACTTATTATGAGGAAGCCTACTTATCACTTTTACTATAAACTTTTTATCGTTAACCTTAAACTTTTGCCGGAAAACTTATGGATAAGTGTTCGTCATACTTTTAGCATTGCTACTTACTGAAATCACAACACAAGGCAACAAAAATCACAATTCTATCACATCTTTTAAATAATGAAAACTACATTCTTTTGAAAATATTTATATAAAAATATCAAGTACTTTTTGCTAAAAAAAATGAGTTATTTTATTTGTCATCTAATTAAAGTGACTGAGTGATTACGATTCATACAACCCTGGTTGGCAAAAATTTTGCTTATCTTTCATATCTCAACCATTACATATAAATTCCCTATATACACTGTGTCCGAGATAAGGAGGGCCACTATCGGAATCTTGAAAACGGTATGAGATACAGATTTGGTTAAATGGGAGGAAAGTTGTGTAATCAAAGGCCTAAAAAAATGGCGTTTAGAAATCCCCAAAACAGTTTTTGGTTTTTGAGATATTTCGAAAAACTTGGATTTTCTTATTTTACATATTATTGTGCTCTGATGTTAATATGGCACCTAGACCAAAACCGAAGGCACTTCTCCACAGCAACTTTTAATGTCCCTTCACATGGCATTGTCAGTTTTTTCACCTGACGTTTCGTCTTTGCGGAACCATCTCCAACTTTTTTTTTAAATACCGTCCTGGTGATTTGGTATCAGATTCTGAAAGTCCTTTTTATGCCAATTTCAATTACATTTTATGGTTTAATTGCGTTTTTGTATTTTTCGGCCTTAATCAAAAAAATTCCTATTACGGACCTGTAGTGCATAGTTTTTAATTTTAAAGAATAAACAATTAGCTATACCAATTAATAGTTTAGTCATTTAGGTGTTTAGTAATAGTCGACTGGCTGAGTTTATGCATAAATTTAATAGAATAAACAACGAACAAATAAAATTAAATTAACAGAAGACCAAAATATTAAAAGCTTGCTTTGGAAAACAAATGAATGTGATAGTGGCGTATTTGGATTGACAGTAACGTTAGTTTTTGGTGCTTAGTTTATTGTGAAGTAATTAGTAATTTGTGCCATTAATTATGTTATCTAACGAAGAATGATATGGTGGCATGCTTCATTTCGTCCAACCGAAATTGTTTTGTTGCAGAGCGTATGTATTTGCAGAAATATCCCGAAAGGAGACAGCCAAATAAAAGGACTTTTAGCAAAGCCTATGGTAGTTTTAAAAAACCTGTAGTTTCTCGGAAAAAGACCAGTAATGAAGAAACTGTACATAATGTTTTGTTAGCCGTCACAGAGGATCCTGGAACATCAGTCCGGCGGATTGAACAAAACGTTGGTATACCAAAATCAACGGTACATTGTATTTTACAAAAACAAAATTTACATCCCTATAGGTACAGAATTTGTTAAGGAGTTAGACCAGGTGATTTAGAACGTCGTCGCTTATTTTGTGAAAGATACACAAGAAAATGCCAGGAAGATATGAATTTTCCATATCAAATAATATGGTCTGATGAAAGCATGATTACGAATAACGATATTTTCAACAGACCAAATGTTCAATATTGGTCTGAAACCAATCCACGTTTAAACAAAACATCAAGGCATGAACACCGTTTCGGTTTTAATATGTGGGCACAACGAATGTAGGACCGTTTATTTACCACCGTAACTTAACATCAGAGCGTTACCTACATTTGCTGCAAAACGATTTAGAGGATGCTCTCGATAACATGCCTCTGAGTAGTATAACTATGGAGAAGCTGGGACAGCCCTTTTTAAAGGGTCATAAATATCTTGTAAAGGGTGTGTGTATTATGGAAAAGAGAAGTATGTATGTGTGAAGGTCATGTATGTGTAGGTGTGTGTGTGTGTTGGTATTAGTTAGGTTTGAGGATAACGATAGTATGGCTATGGAGAAGCTGGCCGGCCCTTTTTAAAAGGATCATAAATATCTTGTAAAGGGTGTGCGTATTATGTAAAAGAGAGGTATGTATGTGCAGGTGTGTGCGTGTAGGGTGTAGGGTATGTATGGTTCGTCGGTGAAGTTAACGTGGAAGTCGTGCCGCCCTCGTGATAAAAGTGTGTGTGTGTGTAGATATCGATCGTGGGGGGGCGGTGTTGTTGTCGTTTTATTTTCGAAAAGAAAGGTATGTATCGTTATGTGTATAGGTGTGTAGGGGGGGCGTGCGTGTTTTAGTCTAAGACGAAATATCGTAAGGGGCGCGCAAGTGGTGCGAACGTGTTTTTGTTTTAAGAGCGTGTTTTCGGGGGGGGGTGGTGGTCGCGTTCGAAAATAAGTCTGGGTAAATAACCGCAAGGGTTTTTTTTTATTACAGGTGTCGATAAGAAAAAAAATTGCGATGGCCCTTTTAAAAGGGCTGTCTCAGCTTCTCCATAGCTATACTACTGACGTAATCGTATTTTTGCTCAAGATGGTTCGATCGATGACGTGTGCGTGTATTTTTGCCTTCCGAGAGAAGATGATGAAAGTGCGCTATTTAATTCGTATACAAATACGGGGTCAACGATTATCTCATCGGACACACGTGCAAGACGTTTCAAGTAAACTTTTAATAATTTGGAAATGTTACGCTCGATGTTTTCGTAGGCAGTTATGAAGTATTTAAAATAACGCAGAGATTTCAGATCGTCGGGCAAGAGAAAAAAAAAACGGGGTCGCGATTATCTCATCGTACACGTGCAAGACGTTTTAAATGTAATTGTTTCGGTATAAATGGTAAAAAAGTTTTTCCTTAATTTTGTGTGCATTATATGAACCCAAAGCATATACGATGACGAAATCGTATTTTTGCCGAGAAATAAAAAGTGGTCGTAAATTTTGTATAGTATACATTCATTATATAAAGCGGAAGTTAAAATATAAATAATCGAGTATGTTTGTATAATTATTTTTTATTATCGAAGTCGGGAATCGCTTTTGTTAAAACATTGTATGTATAAAAGATAGCTTCTTGGAACGCGTAAAGAAAATACTGTAGTTTCATGATTACATCATTCGTGAATAAGTTTTAATTTCAGTACACATCGTTTTGCAACATTAATTATATAGGAACCCATTATTTTTAACAAATATGGGCTCATAAATCCTCGAAATATAGACGTTTGGGATTTTTATATTCTTTATCGATGCCGAGTCGGCGAAAATGACTTTGTTACTAGATCTTTGAATAAAAAATATGCTCATTAATTTTTATGCGACTTCAATATCCGCATAATAAAAGATGGCGTTTTAATTTGAATGAGCGCTTTTTTTTGTCCAAAACAAGGGCAATGCTATTTAATTCTAATGAATTGCTATCGTTAATGTCTGAATCGTGTATGTGGGGAGCGGTTTTCAGATGCGTAATAAATTGTACGTCATTCGGAGCGATATAAATAGAGGATCCCTTGTAAGGCTTTTTATCTTGTAAAATATAAGGTTGAGAGTCGTGCAACGTGTTTTGTCATCGTGCAGCTTGCATTAAAAAACAGGTAATAATTGTAAATATATTTTTTAACTTTATGTAATTATATTCGTAATTAGAATTAAAATATGGAGTTAATTAAAAATCAATTCAGTAAGCCGCATCGATAGGAAGAAGACCGTAAAGTCAAAGATCTCGAGCTACAGCGCCCTTATCCGGTTTTAAGCATCAAATCTCTTCAGTCAAAGAAGAATTCTCGCATCATTCTCGTCGAATTAGAAGAATGCGTTGTGTTCCTTCCGCAGAGAATCGCGGACGTAATTAGCGACAAAGATATCGAGGAGCTGAATAAACAGGAATGCCTTTGTTTGCACTACCTAGGATCGTTCGAAGTTGGTTAGTATTTAATATTTTAATTTTTATTTAAAAACTAATACGAAATTCGTTTATTTTAAAGGTAAACCTAATCCTGCAGCGAGTATTTCCTTCTGCTGCATGGGCGAAAACAAAGGATCCATCATCATCAGCCCTCACGGATCCTCCCAAGGAAAATCAAGAACGGCAAGAGCAAAAAAGCCATCCGTATCGTCATCACACTAGAATACCTACCTATACATGGTAATTAATTTTTATAATTTTAGTATTTTTACATCTTGATTTTTAAAGTTATGAGTATTGAATATAGAATTAGATCAGCAACCCATTACAATCGTAATATGCTAATTGCGGATTATCCACATAATTTTATAGAATCGCATGCAAGGAATTGCCTGCTTATTTAAAAGACTTTAAATATCGGGACGGTTTTTTGATTGGGTCTCGAGCCCTTTTTCTATTTTGCATGCAATTTAATTTGTTCGACAATTTAACGTGCTTAGAATATTCGGATTCTAACACAATAGCGTTTTGCTTCACCGACGTGTCTCGTATGAAAGAAAAGCTTTTAATTTATGTAATTACGACCGAAGGGCATTTTATAATATTAACGAAAGCATCTCGGCCGGTATTAGGTTGTTTAGATTTGTAGATCAATCTGCCGTATCGCCATTAAAAACAGTGTTTAATTTTCAGTATAAATGTGAAAGTGACATTTTCTTTTATGCAATTCTAAGAACCGATTGCCTATACGTGGACTTAAAAAATAGAGAATTCGTGTTTTCAACTCAATTTATTAATTCTTTGTTGATTTGCAGAAAAACCCTCCGCATGCGCTTGCATGAAATCGGCGATTTATTTGTCTATAGTAAATGTGTTAGAACGACAGATGTATTTTCTATAAAATCAACTAAAAATTACAGATTCAGAAAAATATGCTATAGACTTATCCTTTTGTATAAGATTTTTAAACTCGTACAAATTGTTAGAATAAAACGGGAACTGCATGCCGAATTAGAAGCCATTTTATGGTCCTGCGATTTATCGCCCAAAGACGATACGCCGAACGTATTAGTAAAATTGCACGGTTCAAAATACAGAAAGTTGGCATTGAAATACGAAAAAAAATGTTAACTAACAGAAAAATCGAAGCGGACGCGGGCGTTTCGATGTGTTGTGATCAGATGCTACAGTTGTATCGAAAAGTGCACGCAATTTTAACGAAATGTCGTAAAACTAAAGTATTTCGCAATTGGGTTCGAATATTAAAATCACACATTCACAACACCGAATCGATTTTAAGAACGGTGAAACAAACTTCTTCTTCGCTCTCGGCTAGTTATCTGAATCTATTCGAAAATCTTCTATGCCATATGAAAAGATATAAAATGCTATTTAAAAATCTATTAAAAAACTACTGCGGCAGAATGTTCCTAAACAATGGATGTATTCTCGGAGCACGCCTCGACATTCTGAATTGGTTTGGAAGCCGATCGTGTCTGCGTTTAAATCGAGAATTCAAACAGCTCAAATTATTAATGTTGCACATAAAGATCTTAATTTATTTATCGAAGATTGTAAAAAACTAATTTTATCCAAATTTTAAAAATCACTCGGTAAACCTTAAAATTAATGTCGTGTTAGCGTGCGATTTTTTCAAATTTTCCGTCGCGCTCAACGAAAATGAGTTTCAAACTAGGTATTTTTCGACGCCCAACTTTTTAATTTGTTTCGGCAATTTAGAGAAGTTTAACGAGTGGTTTGCGTGCAATATCGCAACACGCTTGTTGGATAAAATAGAGAACGACGCAATGCACGGGTCAGGATTCACGCTATCCGAAATATTATTTTTAAATGTTAATATTAATAAATGCTATGATATGTTTCACGCGAGTTGTTTCATGCCTCTTCCTATCGCAATTCAAAACAAAAAGGCCTGTTTAAACATTAGAAACAATGATTTTTCATGCTTTTATTGGAGCGTTTTAGCCGGAATAATTAAGCCTACAGCAGGTAAGCATGCTAATCGCACAACTTCGTATCCGCATTTTGCAGAAATTTTTAATATGAAAAATTTCGTCAGCCCCATGCCTATATCGGATATATCGAAATTCGAAAAGCAGAATGATATTTCTGTAAATGTTTTTGCTCTTATTTTAAAACGCGCTCGATACATCGTAACACCGGTACAATTAACTAGCCAAAACGAGATAAACACGTTAATCTGTTAATTGTTGAAGATGCGTATGTCGACGAGTCGTCAAAATTTAATTCTGACGACGGCGAAGACGTCAACGGCGACGAGGACGACGACGACGGCGACGAGACCGATAAAGTTGGAAAAAGTTTGGAAGAATTAAAAAAAAATATTAAAGATTATAAACGGGGCGTTAGATATCATTATTGTCTTATAAAAATTTAGCCTCACTTGTGAGAGGTCAATTAACTAAACATACGGGTCACTTTTACGTATGCGATAGATGTCTCTCCTATTTTTACGATCGCAAACGTCTCGATGCCCACGAGCAAGTATGCGAAAAACTTAACGAGTGTCGTGTTATTTTACCCTCCGAAAAAACAAATATTTACAATTTAAAGATTTTAAGTATAAAATACCTGTGCCGATGGTGGTTTATTCTGACATAGAATGCCTTATTAAAAAACCGAAAGAGCTTCCGAATCAGAACGCACTTTCAAATACCAGGAACATATTCCGTTTTCAATAGGATATTATTTTTATTGTGGATATGACGAATCTCTTTCATATTACAGTTCATACACGGGCACAGACTGCATTTCTTGGTTTGTGCGACAATTAAAACATATTGCCATATGTTATGGGAGCGCATTTTTAAAAACGAGCCTGCTACGTCCTCTATAGATGCCTCGACGGCAAAAACGTGCTTTATTTGCGAAGTCGATTTCTTGCCGGACGACGAAAAGGTTATCGATCACGATCACATGAATGGTTCTGTAAGAGGTGTTGCGCATAGCAGCTGTAATTTAAATTTTAGGTTATTTCCAATTATTCCCGTAGTCTATCATAATTTGAGCAATTATGATGCTCATTTTATTATTAAAGAGCTTGCTAACGCTTTCGAAGGCCCCATGAATATAATACCCTTGAATAATGAAAATACATAACATTTTCTAAAAATACAACGACGCAAATGTGACGTTCAGATTCATAGATTCCTTTCGCTTTATGGCAATGTCATTGGAAAAATTAGCATGCGAGTTGTCTTTCGATGACTTTAAAGTTTTAAAAAAGGAATTTAGCTCGCTAAACCCGGATCGCATTAAATTGCTAATGCGCAAGGGTATTTTTCCTACGAGTATTTGGATGACATTTTGAAATTAAGCGAAGAAAATCTTCCTCCTATAGAATGTTTTATAGCAATCTTAATGAATCACATATTGAAGAATCGGAATATATTCATGCGCAAATCGTATGGAGCACTTTTAAATGCAAAAATTTAGGCGACTACGCGGACCTATATTTAAAATGCGACATTCTTTTACTTTGCGATATATTCCAAGACTTTAGAAAAAATTGTCTTGAAACATACAAATTGGATCCCTTAAATTTTGTGACTTTGGCGAGCTACTCGTGGTCTAGCATGTTATTATATACTAAAATCAGGCTAGAACTAATTTGTGACGTCGACATGTTTTTAATGATCGAAAGAGGCATTCGGGGGGGCCTTACTCAAGTCGTAAAACGATATGTAGAATCCAATAATAAATATTATCCCCAAACGTATGATCCATCCAAGCCGAATAAATTTTTATTTTACGGAGATATTAATAATCTCTATGGTCATGCCGAATCTTGCTATTTGCCTTACGGGGATTTCAAATGGCTAACGCCTGAAGAAATATTAAAATTTAATGTTACAACGGTGAGCATTACGAGCGATAAAGGTTATATTATCGAATGCGACTTGGAATTTCCTACGGACATTCACGACGCTCAAAAAGAGTTGCCGATGTGCCCAGAACAGGACACGCCTCCGGGCTCGAAATTTTCAAAACTAATCTGCACTCTCACGAAAAAGTTCAACTACGTTGTGCATTACAGAAATCTCCAGGTTTATTTATCTGCGGGCGTAGTTATGACGCGCGTTCATAAGGTTTTAGAATTCGGTCAGTCTCCTTGGTTGAGACCGTTTGTCGAATTAAATACAAGAATGCGCACGGAAGCTAAAACGGAATTTGCACAAAATCTATATAAATTTGCAAACAATTCCATTTTTGGTAAAACAATGGAGAATGTTAGGAAAAGACGCGTCATAAAATTAGTGACTCATTGGAGCGGTCGGTATGGTGCTCTATCTTTAATTTCCAAACCAAATTTCCATTCGGCAACGATTTTTGACAAAAATCTGGTCGCGATCGAATTGAGCAAAACAGAGATAGAGTTCAACAAACCTATCTACATAGGTATGGCCATCTTAGAATTATCAAAATTGAATTATATAATTTTCACTACGATTTCATGAAGGCAAAATTTGCAAATAATTGCGAATTATGCTACATGGACACCGACAGCCTTTTGTATAGTGTGACGTGCAATGATTTCTATGAAGAGTGTATAAAGACGAATCTAGAAAAATTTGATACGAGCGCTTATGATCCCGATAACATCTATAAAATTCCTTTAATTAATAAAAAAGTCATTGGTCTTATGAAAGACGAAACTAGAGGTCGTATTTTAACGCACTTTGTAGGCCTTCGATCGAAAATGTACTCTTTAAAAATAGAAGGCCGTGAGATAATAAAGAAGGCTAAGGGTGTTAAAAGTACATTATCGATCGGCAAATCTGTTTCGATCACTATCTCGATACGTTACGAAATAAAGTAGTCATAGAACGAGACCAAAATAGCATACGATCATATTTGCATAAGGTATATTCCATACGTCAGACGAAAATTGCTTTAAGTTATCAAGATGATAAAAGATACATTTTATCTAACGGAATAGATACTTTGCCTCATGGGCACTATCTAATAAAGGACCTTTGAATAAAACCATATTTTATTTTGTGAATTGCATGTTTATTATAAAAAATAATTAAAATCTTGTAACGAGAAAGAAATTGCATTGTCTTTTGTATTTTTATATTATAAAAACCGCATTGTATTTTTTAATTTTTATATTATGTATAAAATTAATTTAAAAATATATTTTAAGCGCCGTTGTAGAGGATCTCTTTGTTATATTGTAATCAAGAAAAAGCATTGTATTTTGTTATTTTTTATATTTATTATAAAAATTAATTAAAATATTGTAACAAGCCAAGATAAAAAAACTGCATTGTATTTTTAATTTTTTTATATTATGTATAAAATAAACTAAAATAATACATTTTAAGTGCTGCTGCATGTCAAAGTATCGCAGTTGTAGCGTCTCTATCTTTCTTATTTTTACAAGATCAAAAAATGTATAATAAAAATCAACAAAAAAGAAACAAATTTTTATTTTTGAAACGTAACATATTTATATAATAAAAATATAAAAACAAATGTTTTATTTTTAAATGTAACAATCTATATAAGATCAGCTTTTTGAATCCAGGAAGGCTCTTGGAAGCCCAACCATTTGACGAGAATTTTGGTTCCTTTTCGCCTTAGTATTTTCTCGATAAGGTAAATATTTGGAACTCTCGTTTTCTGCAGCTCAGCTTCATAAAACTGTCCCAATACTGGATCGCCATGCATGTCGACGAGTAAATAAGTAGTCGGATTTGCTCGAAACACTTTACATATTTTAAACGTCTCCTCGCTCCAGTTTGCATTGTAGCCCTTAGAAAAATACTTCTGTATTTTGAAATGCGTACAAAGTCGTCCACGGCATAACGAGGTTTTCTAGTCGCCAGTTTTAATTTATCGTAAACTTTCAGACGCGTTTTCGCGGTCACATTTTGGGTTTTCTTTTAGTGGCCGAATGCACCGTATCGTTGTATTTCGATACAATCGAATCAATTATATCAATCCACTTCCATTTGCCTCTCAGACTAAAAGCTTTATACAGTTTGTTTTTTATCGTTCTGATTGCACGTTCTACGATGGCGGCTTTGATTGAGCTATATGTGGAGTAATGATTAATATCGCCATATTCCTTCATCAGCCGTGCAAATTGGCCGTTATAAAATTCTGTACCATTATCTGTTTGCAGATTTTTCGGTAAAGGCGGCCGCGATCTTTTAATTTCATTTAGAATCTCGCGCATCGCAGATGTGACTTCATGACTATTCTTGGATTTAAGCGGTCTCGTCCATAAATATTTCGAATAGCAATCGATCACGAGTAGAATATACTTATGCCCTTTATTATATTTCGAATATGGAATAAATTCAGCAATATCGGCTTGGAATAAGTCGTGATAAGATTTGATGATCGTTCTTCGACGTGGAAAATTTATTCTAACCCCTCTGTGCAGTTCATCCACTAGTATTTCCTTATCGTTATATTTCTTAGGCATTTTAAGGTTTGACACGAGTATGAGAGTTAGACGACGAGGCTTTATCTTGCTCCAATAACACGTGCAGGTGTCTTATAACGTCGGTATTAATTTTGTGAAATTGTAAATCGTCTCCAGCAGACGTCTTGACCCCGTCTAATTTCAAGTGGTTGAAAATCAGGAAGTTCGTGTTTAAAACAACTTCGTTCAACACTTGAACGACCGATTGCAATACATCTCGAATGATCACGTTATCGCGGTGAATGGCGACACCTTCGATAAGATTTTGTATTCTCGCGTTCACATAGAACTTAGAAACGGCATCGTGCTCATCTTCGGCCTCGCCTATGTTGACAATTCTCAAGCCTCGAGAGTCGAAGTTCTTGGCCTTACCGTCGTCGATCGTGGTTAGTTTCATAAAATTTTGCGCTTTTTCTGACAACGTCGAGTCCACGTATCTCTTGTTAACGGCATCGCCGAGCTCTGCGGGTCGTGCAAATTTACAATGGATCGCGATTTGGCGTCAAATTTAAGTTTCTTATTAGCATGCGTTTTCCCGAAGATGAAGCGGTCAAACATATTTCCAATGCTTTGCCTATACGCAGATTGAGTTCTTCGCTGCAAAATTTTAAGTTTACGCCGTCGTTTGACTTTTAGGATCGGCCAAATTTACTATTCTAAAATCCTTCAAGTTAACTATTTTCTCGTCCTCGTCCAATACCAAGGCGCTTCGTTTATTTACCGCATCCGTTCCGGTCACGGGATTGCCTACGTTGCAAAGTTTTCTATTTTCTATGTTGAAATCGCCTTCCGGAGTTAGTTTAAAGCCTACACCAGGAGGCCCGCGCGCAGCGGTATTACCAAATCCTCCGCCTCCAGAGTCTCTGGCAACATACGCTCTTCCAAATTTATCGACGACCATTTTATTTCTGAGACTATTCTATAGAACGTGTATATTTTATTAGGCGATTAATTTCGCCTCCTTTAATTCGGATATAATAGAAAGAAATTCGTTTTGATTCTGAGAGCTATTGTTGCCCGCCGAACGTTCGGCCATCAACAAACGAAGCCGGCTCACCAGCTCGGCCGGCGAGTCCCAATGAACGTATTCTATCTCATGATTAGAATTATCGAATTTTTTGTATCGCCAAATTCTGCTTATATTACTCGATGGCTGTCTTTTTTTCGATAAATCATCCATACCGAGACCTTTCTTTTATTCGTTATTTTGGATCGTAATTGCATGGGAATCGTAGGAGTCGCCGATGCTGTATTCATCTCTCTTGACGACAACGACGACGGTGACGGCGACGAAGCATGCTGCGGCGAGGAGGAGGCGTAGATATTGTAGTCGCCACGGGCGACGGTGTTAAATTCGGAACGATATAATTTTTATATTTGGGCGTTTTAGGCAGATCCTTGCGAAACAGTTTATTATATGCATTGGTTTTCTTCAAAATATCGATGTAATTTTTACATCTAGCTCGGAAGGATTGCCAGCAGGCGTTTTCTTATTCGAAGGATTTTCTTATAAGTTAACAATCGAAGTAAGCCCTCCGTAATAGGATATTTTTATTTCTAATATTAATCGTAGATCCGTCGTCTGCAATAGCTAACTCTGAATTGCCCATAGACCATTTATTCGAAAGGTCGTCGTATTGAATGCCGATTCCGGTATCGTCTATATTGGGATCCTCGCTTTTGGACAGGATGTCGGCATACTTTTTAAGTAAGGCATCTGAACCGTCGCCGACATTATCAGATTCGTGCTCCGCATTCTGACGTCGAATATAATTAGGATTTTTACTTGCAGAGAATTTTGATAGCGATTTTAACGGTTCTAGTAATTGAGCATGCTTCATTCCGTATTTTAATTGAGCTCGATTTTGATCTCGTTTAAAATCTAAAACTTTTTCTTATCGTTTTAGTGGCCTGCACTACGGCTCGATTTAAATTCGTAGAGTGACGTCGTCGTCGTCCTCGTCTCATCGCAGCCGCAGACATTGCGTTGATGAAAGTTCGCTCGAACGTCGTGATTTTAAATACATATGTAATGATCGAATCCTTTACGGTAGCGGCCCTCGTTTATGGCTTTTTCTTTGTCTACCACTAAGAATCCGTATCCGGCTTTATTGCCATCGCCGTCTTTTTTCCCACGCTAGACGGCACATCTTTTGAAATCTTCGAAGCTCATGTCGGTATTAATGTGCTCCGAATAGATATGTCTTAAGTTCATTTCGTCTTGCAAAAACTATAATTAAATTTGTATTGTCGCGAATAAGATGCTTCGGTATTCTTGCATACGATTGGCTGAGGTAGAACGCGTCTATATTCTTATGACGGCTCATTGAAAATATTGACGAATCGCGTTTTGTTCGTGACATTGAATGTCGTCGAAAATGAAAATCGAATTACTCTTAGCATCTTGCGGTGAAATTATTTCGGAATTTTCGCTAAATTCGTAATAGCCTAGTCCCTTGATCGGTCTCAAAACTCGACTCAAAAATCGTATTTGGGCTGAAATAGCGACTTGGAGTAAATGTAAACGTTTTCAAATTCCAATCCGTTGGGTGCCAGTAACAAACTCAAAATCAGGTTTGTTTTACCGCACGCAGAAGGTCCGCATACGATGCATCTTATGCTGGCCGGTAAGAGATCTCCGTGCTTTTGCGCGTTCCAAAATAGGAATAAGGATCATCCTGTTCGAGCGTTAGATCCATATTTGCAACCGGTAGAGATTGTTTCTGTTTAATAACCTTCATGTCTATTATTCGCTAATATGACGCGTAACGATTTCCGTAAACGGATCGTATTCGAATATAGAGTCGTGCAAAATTAAGCAGTATGCTTTAGTGGTTTGATCGAAAATGTTGCTGGATTCGATTTCGAGACGTATATCGACGGCCGAATTTTTAATAGATTCTTCTTGACGACTGCAATCGATCACGAACACGGGACAATTGCCAAATTGCTGATAGTCGTTCAAACAACACAGAGCGTAGCTCAAATTGCTCGCGCCTGCATAATAGTTTTCCGGAAATTTCGAATAGTGCATGAACGGGGTCGAATAATCGTTATTGGCAAAGTCCGAATTCATATCTTGAAGTGGAAATTCTTGGGAATTAAGGTATAGTTTTAAATTTGTCAGATTGCAGTGATCGAACTGGGATGCCGATTGCTTCGCATTATCATACTTGCCATGCTGAAGAGTAAATAGAATCCATCGAGGTTTTTCTAATTCGTTCGAATTCTTAATACGCCAAACGTGAATTTTCGAAGACGGAAAGGACGGCAACTCGTGAAGCTCCCAGCGACGAAAGTAAACCACAATTCTGGGATTTTTATGCAAATGATGGAATAAATTTAATTTCGATTCATCGCTAAGCTTTAAATGCGGAACCTCCCACGATATTTTAGTAATTTTAAATGTTAGCTCGTTTTCGTCGCTCTTGTAACAATTGACGTCGCTCTTGGATCTAATTAAAACAAGCTCTTGCGGCATGTTTACGACGGCTCGTTTATAATCCTCGCAAAATCCAAAAATATGCTTTAGAGGCACATTGCACGAGAAGCGTCCGTTCTTAAAAATGTCGGCGTTTGTATCTCCTCGAGGGTCCCAGGTGCTATTGCTCAAACCGTTGAATTTTTTGTGATACGAAGCGAGACCCTTCATTGTGCACGTTATACCAGGCTGCTTACAAACGTCGACCACATGCGTGCTCCCATTTTGTACTGTATTTCATCGAACAAGAATAATATTGCGTTGTTCGTTATCGTATACGGTTTACCTTCGGTTTTCACCGAAAACGTTCCCTTAATATTAATGTAACTGTCGTAGGTTGCGGTTATAGCATCGGAATTTTGGATTTCTATAATCACTCTATCGCTGTGGTCTGTGTTTCGCGTGAAGGGTAAATACGAATAATAATCTTCTTTCGAAATTGTCTCTTCGTAGCGAGGCCTTTTGAATACGTCTAATTTGGCCACCTCGTCGAAACGTAATTTCTTCAAAGGAGAACTAATCACCGACGAGATGTGATCTGCGACCATTTTCGTGCTACTACCAAAATCACCACGTATTTTACCGCCACGTTTAGCCATTTCTAGTACTTTTTTTCTTTCTCGTATTCAAAAGCTTGTAGCCGAGCGCTTTTAAGAAACTTGCGTCTGCGCGACTAAGAGCGAGGTTCTTCTTCCTCTTCTTTTTAATACGATGTCGCTTTTTCACACCTCTTCCGCTTTTTATTTCGTTATGGCCTAACGATGATTTGCGTGCGACTGCAGATTTCGAGAACGTTTTTTGCGTTTTATATAGGTTTGTTTTTGAGGAAGAAGAAGAAGAAGAAGAAGACTTCGGCAGCAACGACGATAACAATGCCCAACGCGCGGATTTTTTCTTAGGTATATTGACGACTGCGGCTAACGTCTGTTGCTGCTGCTGCTGATGCTGACGCTCGTCATCGTAAACGACGCCCATTTTAACTTAATAATAATTTTATTATTCGCGTCTTAGCTCTAGGCGAACGCAAAGGTACGTATCCTTCGAAAAATTAACCGCTTCACCCGTATGATCCACCAGTCTCAACGTAATGTTATCGAATTCGTCCACGCACAGAGGGAAACGAATTATATTGCTGGGTTGTTGTTCTATGCTGTAGCCTGGGGGCACGGTTAGGCCAAATTCGTAAATGCTATGACAAAGTTGGTTATTGCGGTACGCTCCCGTCGTAATGTTAGTATCTACGAAAATATTAGATACCGAAACTATTTCCACATCGCGATCGGACGTATGCGAACGACCTTCCTCTAAAATTCGATCATGAAATCCCAGCATTCGACCGATGTTGCCGCGCTTCGTGAAGTCTACGGAGTATTTCGATTTTATTTCGCACTTTAGGGTATTATTATTAGCTCTTAAAGAAAACAAGCCGTCGACCAATCCGTCGTCGTCCAAAGTTACGGACGAATTAATTTCTTTGTTGGCTTTAGCCGACTCCAATATCTTTTTTCTCAGGAACGTGTTTAGCTCGTCTATTTCGTAGCATCCCTCGTCGATGGTGATTTCTTTATCTTTATCGTAATAGAACTTATTATTTCCCTCGTAAATATTTCGAACGGTGTTGCACGTGTAAAGACCCACCAAGCCGCAGGTGTACGTGCCGCCATCGTTCAGTCTCACAGGTGGGTATAGCGTACCGCTGCTGATGGTATTTCCATACCCGAATATCGTGAATGTCCTAGACATGACTGTAGCGCTCCGAGGGCATTATGGTTCTTTTATGTAAAAATTTCAACACTAAATGACCACACACGATCGTGTTAAAGTCTTGCTCCCTTTCCACGTTATAATATATATCGCTACCGTGAAAATATCTTAAGACTTCCTCGGGAGGCCTCAGGTCTCCGAAACTATCGAAGTATATCACCGTATTGGCCCTTTTTTTATAACCGACCCAATGCGTGCCCGGACCGGATCCATCGTCTAAATTTATAACACCACTTTCGTTTCGCCACGGCGGTGCTAAGCTTCCGTCGCGTCTTTTTAGCGGCAACTCGTCTCGCATGTACACGCCTCTAAAATACGGAACACCTTTAGCATATTTGTGCAGATCGAGATCGGTCAATGCGCGCATGGGAGGTGTAAGGGTGGTGGTGGTGGTGGTGGTGGTGGTGGTGGCGAGCTTAGCATTCCTCGACACCGTCGAAGTCATCCGTTTTTTGAATCCCCCGGATAAGGTTTCAAGTACAAGGCGCTACCTTTCTTGTGAGGCTTTAAATACAATCCGCTGCCGACTTTTTTCTCTTCCATGGCTCTGTTGTGACGCGCGTTCTCGTCGAAATACCTCTTTGCATTTTTGGCCGAATTGATGGCGTTTGCGACGCTCGACGCTCCGCCTGCCAGTGCTCCGAGCGCCGAAAGACCCGCAAATATCGGAATCAAAGGCAATAAGCCTCCTCGCTTGGGCACCGGTATTATGCGCGGTACTTTAATTTTCGAACGACCTCCCATCCTGTTGACTATAATTTTGCAGCATTCATCGCGCTCGAAATAAGACGATTATGCGAAGCATCTCCGTGTCCTTTACTCTTGATGCTTTGTTTTCTGATTTCTTTAGATATTTTACTTATAAGACCGCCTCTGAAGGAGCATTTTCTGCCGACGTTGCCGTTATTGTCTTTGAATTTACCCGAGCATCGACGTACTCGACGTCG
Organism: Platerodrilus igneus; assembly: GCA_036346225.1. Lineage (NCBI taxonomy): Eukaryota > Metazoa > Arthropoda > Insecta > Coleoptera > Lycidae > Platerodrilus > Platerodrilus igneus. The sequence goes on along the minus strand of JARFIW010001097.1, from coordinate 1,476,754 downwards.
TCGTTTTTGTCGTCGTCGTCGTCCTCGCTGTCGACGATCCAGTTTCACGGCCATTTTCTTGTCTATTCCCATTCCTAGTTTGCGTTTCGCTTTCATTGCAGCCGTTACGCCCAACGCTGCGAGCTTCTCGGACCACTTAGAATCTTTGGCCTTGACTCGCCGCCAAGCCGCTTCTTGCAAGACCTTGTCGGCCTCGTGCCTGCGCTCCACGTCTTTGTGATGCGAATACGCGATGTCGTGCTGCTTGCACGCTTCGTCTAGAGGATTAATACCTTTGTCTCCGCGATTTAAACGCTCTTGTAGCCTGGTTCCGGGGCCGCAGAAGTTATGACCAGGAAGGTGCAGTTCGAAGGGCAATTTATTTAAGAGGTTGTTGAACAACCCTTCACCCCGTGTACCAACATTGACTAACATCTCTCCTGCAATAACGTAACAATTTAAATATATATATATATATATATATATATATATAAAAAATAACTGCATACAGAATAAATTTTATTTACAAAAAGGATCATACACTATCTTTAAAATACAAAGGTTTCATTTCGACATTTAAATTCTTTTGATATAAACATAATACGTCATCGACAATTTTGTGAGGAAATGGCGCGTGATTTCTAATAAGCCGAGTCTGTTGATGTCGTAAAGAACGTTTAGGGTACTTAGGATGGATTTCCAAATACGTATTCGCTTATCATCTCGACTCGACATAAGACTTGATCCTGCAGGTTCGAATAAAGTCCAGCATCCTCGAGGAGGGCCCGCCTTCACCTCCATCGTCGTCGCCGTCGCCGCTACTGCTCTTGCACCTGTTATACGCGTAAGCTCCGAACTCTTCGGGAAGGCAAGTGGCGACGCACTCTATATTTCTATCGTAGAACTCTTGAAAATCTTGTCCTTTCAATATTTCTAATTTGAGCATTATAAGAGGCGCTAGAGTAAACACTTTGCAAATTCTTCGCGGAGAGAGAAATTCGCGCAACATTGTATCCGGATCCTGTTGTTGTCGATTCTAATGCGGCGAGAGCCGCAGCAGTTTTGCACCTCGACTCTATGAATGGACTCGTATTCGTCTTTAAATTCCACTTCCAAGTATCCGTCGATCGTCTGATGCATTTCACGCCTCCAGTGCCATACGTCTGCGACTACGGAGGCGGCGGTAGCGCCTGCAGATGCAACCGTGGCAGTATCCGAGCGGTTGGAAAAAAAATTTTCTAAATTTATGTTCGATATTGATAGACGACAAATCTTTCCACTCGTTTTCGTCCATTTGCAATTCGCCTTCTTTACAAAATCTGTTGGGGCATATAAGTCTGATAACAGGGCTAAAATCCATATTGCTCTTTCGTTTGGTTAAGCCCACTTCGATCGTATGACCGTGAGCGCACCATTGCGCATTCTCCTTGGAGGAATTCAATCGGTATTCGGTGCTACATATCAGGGGATCCATCGCCTGATCGTTATCGTAAACATGAATACCTGACAAAACTTGCGGCGATCCAGATACTGCACACGTAGATGATGATGATGACGAAATTACGTCATCATCATCGTTATTTAAAAATACTTGACTGTCGTCACCACTTGTATGATTATTTTCGTCTTGAATATACTTCACCATAATTGCTATTTAATTAAGTGCAAAATTTCACGCACACATACACACCCTGAACGAAGATACCTCCCGGTTAGAACTGAAAATTATTTTGCATGCGTAGGTTTTCGTTCGAGCTCAAACGATGTTGCTCATGCGCGCATAGTTTATTTTTATATTTGTAATAGATGTAGTATGCCCACGCTCCTATTAATTGCATAAGTACGATGTGTTCTAAATACGTCCATACACCATCTGAACTATCAAATTCTCGATCTTTTTTTTTTTTCTCGCTCTCTCTTTCTCTTTCGAAGGCGATTCGTTTATGATTCCATGGCATGACGTACCATTCGGTCTCCGTAAAACTGCTATTATATTTAAATCTTATTTTAAACATCAGAAAAGGATCGATGCCAACTCCGTCTCCGACACAATCGCCCGCGGATCCATTGTTCAACCGTTCGGCACCGTCGTCGTCGTCGTCGTCGCCGTCCTCGCCGTCGCCGGATCCATCTACGTTTTCTATTTCTCGTCGTCGTTGAAGGCGTCCTCCTCCTCCTAGATAACTTTTATAAATTAAAAGGTCTCTCGATACCGCGGACGATGACGACGACGACGACGTCTCTGATGATGGCGATAAGGGAACCTCTTCCGAATGGTTCTGTTGCTGCTGCTGCCATTGCTGTTGCAGCTGCATGGTAATTAATTCCATACGTTTCCAATCTTTAGAGCGAGAGCATCTTATTTGTTGTTGTTGTTGTGACGACTCGGACTTCGACAATGCTAAAACGTCTTTATTTTCAACAACCTCGAAACATACGAATGCATTCGGAGGATCTACGGAACCGGATTTCTTTGCCAGGAGGGCACGCTCGGTTTAAATATGTATAGGTAATTATTACATATTAAAGAGTAGGCGAGATATGCTGCGACGGCTGCGGGCGGTCCTTTAGGAGTCATTTCGAACAATGAGCATTTTTAGTTGCATTCATAGGTTTTATTGCAGGGCTGCGATGTGTTGTTGTGCGCGCGTACATATGGGGTAGAACATGCTCATTCAGGACACGATTTTATTTGCAGAGGAGGTCCATCTATCTGATCTGCATGCGACGACGATTGTAAGCCATGCGCTAAACAATAGCGATGCGTCCATAATTGTTTTGCAAATACTCCGGTAATTTATCGAAATTTCTGGCGACGTCTTTACTTGCATGCCTCTCGATATACTCGAGCGGTAATTTCGTAAGATCCTCGACCGTCAACATTCTTCTATATTACAAACGTATATGATTATTAAAATAAACATATCATCTCGTAGACAATTTTCTTATCCCCTTCCTTAAGAATACATACTATAGGTTCCTGCATGATTTATATTGACGCCTAAATTTAATATTCTCGAAAGAGCTAACCCGCTCTGCTTTTCGGTATATTCGTCCAGTTTATTGTTCAATTCCTGAATGGCTTCGGGTTTAACTTGAGTTTGAAAGTCTTCAATTTTAAAATTTTATAATTTTTAGTAGTAAAATGTCTGAGCGACGACGACGATGATGATGATGACGATGTATCCACGGCTTCTGAAGACGATGATGTTGATGCGTTGGGCTTTACGTATTCACCGTTAAACACGAAATTAATTTTAAGAGATCCGAATTTTCTCAAACATTTTCTCAAACGTCGCTCTATTAGGGCGAATGCATCTTCTAAAAATTGCATGGGATCTATGTGATATAAATTGACCACAGCACTCGAACGTATCCTGCGGGCGAAAGCCGATTTCAAATCGACCCACACGATATTGTTCGACGTTCTACGTCTTTTGACATTCTTCTTTGATGTTAATCTATCGAAATTTTCAGCAGGATCGTCGACTTCGACGTCGTTCGCATAACCCTCGTCGTCGTCCTTCGCACTAGTATTATCGCCGCATCCATTCTTTTATTAATACCTGCCCTCTGATCGCCCTATCACGCTTGCTTTTTGCATTAGACACGATCTGATTACATTTCAGATTTAGCAGCATCGATTCATAGTGACGTTTTCGACCTACGTTGCAAGCACTTTTCAATTGTTTTAAAATTGCACGCGTTGAGGTAGGCGCGTCTGGAATTTTAATTCGTCCGAAGCTTGAGACATTTTTACACTTTCGACACACGATGTTTACCGTTCGAATAATTACACAATAATAAATAGAAAAATATTTTGGATATTCTTTTACCAAGACGACGAAACTATTATTCGTAGTAGGGAGAAATTTATTTTTTCAAATACAAACGCAGCACGCAATTTTTCTTATCGACACCTGTAATAAAAACCTTGCGGTTATTTTCCCCCCCAGCCTTATTCTTCTTATACTTCATCATAATTGCCTACGACACATCGAGCGTAACATTTTTCAAATTATTAAAAGACTACTTGAAACGTCTTGCACGTGTCCGATGAGATAATCCCGAAAACACGCTCTTAAAACAAAACACGTTCGCACCACTTGCGCGCCCTTACGATATTTCGTCTTAGACTAAAACACGCACGCCCCCCCTACACACCTATACACATAACGATACATACCTTTCTTTTCGAAAATAAAACGACAACAACACCGCCCCCCCGATCGATATCTACACACACACACTTTTATCACGAGGGCGGCACGACTTCCACGTTAACTTCACCGACGAACCATACATACCCTACACCCTACACGCACACACCTGCACATACATACCTCTCTTTTACATAATACGCACACCCTTTACAAGATATTTATAGATCCTTTTAAAAAGGGCCGGCCAGCTTCTCCATAGCCATACTATCGTTATCCTCAAACCTAACTAATACCAACACACACACACACCTACACATACATGACCTTCACACATACATACTTCTCTTTTCCATAATACACACACCCTTTACAAGATATTTATGACCCTTTAAAAAGGGCTGTCCCAGCTTCTCCATAGTTATACTACTCCTCTGGCAACAGTTCGCAACAGCAGGATGGTGCACCTGCACATAATTCCAGGGCCGTTCGGGAATAACTTTCAATGAAATTTCCAGAGAAGGTGATTAACACGCATTCGGAAACACCCTGGCCAGCGCGTTCACCTGATGTAACCCCGCTTGATTTCTTTGTATGGGGGTTCGTTAAGATCATGTTTATCAGCAAAATTTTGCTACAGAACAAGACCTAAGGGGGTTAGTTCTGGAAGCATTTGCTGGTATTACTCCACAAATGTTGACTAAAGTTTTAGAATCGACAGTTAGAAGGTGCTATTTATGTTTGGAAAATAATGGAAGTTTGTTCGAACATATGCTCTAAATTTAGTTGTTTTGTTCGTGTTTGTTAATTTAATTTTATTTGTTTGTTGTTTATTCTATTAAATTAGTGCATAAACTCAGCCAGTAGACTATTACTAAACACCTAAACGACTAAACTATTCATTGGTATAGCTAATTGTTTATTCTTTAAAATTAAAAACTATGCACTACAGGTCCGTAATAGGAATTTTCTTGATTAAGGCCGAAAGAAAACGAAAACGCAATTAAACCATAAAGTGTAATACATCGTTGAATTCGGCATAAAAAGGGCTTTCAGAATCTGATACTAGATCACCAGGACGGTATTTAAAAAAAAAGTTGAAGATGGTTCCGCAAAGACGAAACGTCAGGTGAAAAAACTGACAATGCCATGTTAAGGGACATTAAAAGTTGCTGTGGAGAAGTGCATTCGGTTTTGGTCTAGGTGCCATATTAATATCAGAGCAAAATAATATATAAAATAAGAAAATCCAATTTTTTCGAAATATCTCAAAAACCAAAAACTGTTTTGGGGATTTCTAAACGCCATGTTTTTAGGCCTTTGATTACACAACTTTTCTCCCATTTAACCAAATCTGTATCTCATACCGTTTTCAAGATCCCCATAGTGGCCCTCCTTACCTCGAACACAGTGTATTCCTGCCGTATAACCACTTTCCCTACATTTTCTGTAATGCCGTTTCCTCTCGCGTCCCTTATATTTTTGCTAGACGATTTTATATCTCTAAAATTCATGCTAATTAGTTTGTATGCTTCATCTGTCTTTCCTATTTCCATTTTAGTTTGTACCTTTTTGCACTTTTCATCAATCCATTGTTCTTTAGCTTTCCTGCATTTACGAATAATTTCCCATTTAATGGCTTTGTACCTCTGTTTTCCTGTTTTGTCTAATCTACATTTGTACTTTCGTCTTTCTTCTATTAAATTTAGGATATCCTGTATTTTTCATTGTTTCTTATTTTCTTTTTGTGTATACCCCAAAGTATCTTTGGCCGCCATGTCTAAGCTGGATTTAATGTAATTCCATTCTGTTTCTAGATCCTTAGTACAGTCCATTCGTTATAACTTTAGCATGACGTTAGAACTGGACAAAATGCTGCATTGACAATTTTGTATGTATAGTTTTAATTATAGATATATAGGTTGTTCATTCTGAACGGACCTGCATCTTGACGAAGTTCTAAAATACTAGAACGGGTAGAATGGCTTGCGTGTTTCAATGAGCTAAAGAGCCGAACTATAGGTTTAACCAAATTAGTAGGATCTTTAGTGAGGAACCAGACCAAGACATGTCGCCGAAAAAGAGGCACAGCCTTTTCGGTACTTAGAGTGGCAAAGACCATAAGGGTCGGTAGGACATTCTAAAACGCCCTACTGCGATGTGGAAGGTAACGGGAAACCACCACATGACTTCTTAAGCACACTGCGTACAGAAATTGTTAGTAAAGATGATAGCATCCTCTGGAATAAAAAATTCCGGAGGTAAAATAGTTCCCTATTCGGATCTCCGAGAGGGGACTACCTCAAGGGTTGTAATCCAAAAGTATAGAAAAAGATCCGTAAACATTCTGCTAGTCGGAGCGTGTAATGTCAGAAGTATGAAACAAGTAAATAAGCTAGAGATCCTAAAACTCGAAATGGATAGGTTAACACTAGACATAGTAGGAATCAGCGAAGTCCGCTGGCCAGAGGCGGGGGATTTTTGAAGCGGAGACATTAAGGTAATTCCTGCATGATCAGAGGAAGAAATTTCGGGTGTGGGGATAGTTATGCGAAAAAAAAATAGAGGACGTGTAGAAAACTATTTACAAAAGAACGAAAGAGTACCTTTGGTTAAATTAGAATCTAAACCGGTAAATACAGTAATAATACAAGTATACATGCCCACCTCTAGCTACAGTGAGGAAGAGGTAGAGGCGATTTACAAAGATATCAAAGACATACTAAGATACGTAAAAGTACATGAAAATTTAATAATTACGGGTGATTTTAATACAGTGGTAGGTGAGAGTAGGGAAGGAGCGATAGTAGGTTTATTTGGTTTGGGCACGAGAAATGACAGGGGAAATAGGCTGGTAGAATTTTGCGACAAGAACAATTTAACCATCACAAATACATTATTTCAACATCATGCTAGAAGACGATACATGTGGAAAATGCCAGGAGATATAGGAAGATATCAAATAGACATTCTTGTTACACAACGGTTTAGCAATCAAGTAATAGACTGTAGAAGCTACCCAGAAGCAGATGTAGACACTGACCACAACATCGTAATTATGAAGGCCGCTCTTAAATTTAAAAATTTGAAAAAAAGAAATGGAAAGAGGCACTTTGACTTTGAGAAGCTAAACGATAAAGATATCCACGAAAGATTTGAAAAAAAGGCAAATAAATTGCTGAAAGATATCGGAAAAATTTCTGATACCAAGGAAATAGAAGCAGAATGGAATAACATTAAATCCAGCCTAGACATACCGGCCAGAGATATTCTGGGGTATATACAACAAAAAGAAACAATGGATAACAAAAGATATCCTGAATTTAATAGAAGAAAAACGAAAATACAAAAATAGATCAGACGAAACAGGAAAACAGAAATACAGAGCCATAGAATGGGAACTTATTCGCAAATGCAGAAAAGTTAAAGAGCAATGGATTGATGAAAAGTGCAAGGAGGTACAAACTAAGATGAAAATAGGAAGGACAGTCGAAGCATACAAATTAACTAGAATGAATTTTGGGGATATAAAACTATACAGTAAAAATATAAGGGACGCGGGAAGAAACATCATTATAGAAAATGTAGAGAAAGTAGTTAGATGGCATGAATATATAGGGAATGTATATGCAGGAGAGGAACTAACAGCATTAGAACAGGAATCAGACATTGAAAATGATGATTTGGGATATCCTATACTTAGATATGAGTTTCAATTAGCATTAAGGGGTCTGAAAAATGGTAAGGCGCCGGATACAGATAAGGCGCAAGCAGAAACCCTAAAAGCTGCTGGACAAGCAGTAACATAACGTCTTTTCCAACTTGTAAGCTATACGTATAAGACACGCGAGATACCCAAAGATTTCAAACGTAACATCATAGTAACTATACCAAAAAAAGAGGCGCGGATAAATGTGAAAATATTTGAAAAATAAGTTTGACAGCACACTTTTCAAAAATATTAACTAGAATTGTACAAAAACGAATGGAAAAACGAGCTAAAGAAATACTAGGAGAAGATCAATTTGGGTTTAGGCGAAACATGGTAACACGGGGTGCTATTTTAACTCTGAGGGTGATAATAAAGAAAACAATAGAAAAGGGGGAAAGCGTGTATATAGGGTTTGTATATCTGGAAAAAGCATTCGACAATGTAAAAGGTTAAAAAGTGTTAGGAATACTCAAAAAGATTGGAATGAGTTTTAGGGATAGACAAATAGTATATTGCTTATACAAAGAGCAAGCAGCGGTCATAGAATTAGAGCAAGAAAGTAGAGAAGTAAATATTAGGAAAGGGGTGAGACAGGAATGTGCCCTATTCCCATTATTTTTAACTTGTATATAGAAGAGGCAATGAATACTGTCAAATGCAGAAAGACATTTGGAATTACTATGCAGGGACAAAATATTGATATGCTTAGATTTGTAGATGATATAACGGTATTAGCATCTAGCGAAAAAGATTTAGAAGCTGCTTTTAATGAAAAGGAAACAGTTCTAACAGAGAGATACGGTATGAAACTTATCAAAAATAAAACTAAAGTTCTAGTAGGCGAAAGAGAGGAAAATAAATTAAAAACAAGAATACAAATAAATAACGAGAACTTACAAGAGGTTAAGGATTTCTGCTACCTAGGAAGCCAAATAACGCAAGATGGGAAAAGCACAAAAGATATAAAACAAAGATTAGCACAAGGCCGTGCTACATTCAACAAGAAAAGCAATTACTGTGTTCAAAGACAACAAATATAGAAACAAGGAAAAGATTGCTTAAAACATATGTGTGAAGCACAACATTATATGGCTGTGAAACATTGACAGTAGCAGAAGCAGACAAGAAAAAGGCAGAAGCCTTTGAAATGTGTTGCTACAGACGTCTGATGAAGATACCATGGACAGATAAAGTTAAGAACAAAGAGGTACTAGAAATGGTAGGGGAAGAAAGAAGTATGTGAAAAACAGTCAAAAATAGGAGAGATAAGATGATAGGCCACATACTAAGACATGAGGCAATAGTGCGGAATATATTAGAAGCAGAAATAGGAAAAAGGCGAAGTAGAGGTAGACCTAGGTTAGACTATTGCAACAGATAGTGAAAGATGTAGGCTGTGGGAATTTCAGGAAAATATGTAGGCTAGCTCAGAATAGAAATCAGTGGAGGTACGCTTCCAATCAGTCGCAAGAAGGAAAACTAATGACAAAAAATAGCTATACTTAAACATGGTGATTATTGTAAACAATTATAGGTATTGGTCTTGCAATATTTTCAACTAATGTTAATTGTGCGAAAGGATTTACTGGAAATCTTATAATACGGCAAATGTTAGGGAATTCTTGGCAGCCACAGGCTGCTTAACCCCCTTCACATATCATTAATCTCGATGAAATAGGGCATATAATTAGAAAACAATAGAAGGGGAATCGAGCTGTATATAGGCTCTTGTGAGAATTTCAGGGAACTGTGTAGGCTAGCTCAGAACATATATAAGCTGAGGTACACGTCCAACCAGTTTCAAGACGGAAAACCTAGTAACGAAAAAATAAGTGCTCTTATATTTAATAATTATTAAAAACAACTACAGGTGTTGGTTGTGAAATATTTTCAACTAATGTTGATTGTGCAGAAGGATAAATTAGAAAAACTACTAGTTCGACAAAGTTTCAAGTGCTGGTGAAACTTGGCATCCAAAGACTGCTTACCCCCCTTCACATACCACTGAATATCGAGGAAAGAGGGAGTATAACTGTAAAACAATAGAATCTGCATCAAACAAGAAAGAACAGCAGCTATGTTCAATGACAACGAACATAGGTACAACAGAAAATTGTTCAAAGCATATGTGTGGAGCACAACACAGTATGTCTATGAAATAGGGGCAGTAGGAAAAGCAGACAAAAATGAAAGCCCTCTGGAATATTGTGCTTCAGATGTATGATGATGGTAGCATGGACAGACAAAGTTAATAACAAATTGGTTGTAGAAATAGTAGAAGAATAAAGATATTTGTGTAAACCAAAAAAAGAAATAGGAGAAATAGAAGGACAGGATACGTTTTAATGCATTTTTGTGGAATAGTACAGGATATATATTACAAGCAGAGATAGGTAAAAGAGGTTGAGGTATACCGAGGTAAGAGTTTCGCATACAGATAGTGATAGATGCAGACTGTGCAAATTTCAGGGAAATGTGAAGGTTAGTTAAGAATAGGAAACAATGAGGGTATGCGTCCAACCAGTTCTAGGACTGAAGGTCTAATGATGATGATGATGATAAAGGTTATATTAAGTGTACATACCCTATGAATGTAGGCAGCGATATGTCTGGCAACAATGATGTATTCCAAATATCAAAATAAAATGATTTGACAGTATATTAACATGCAAAACAGTAATAATTAATTTAACTTCTTCTTGATACCCTAGTTATACTTCATCTTGCATCACACAATTTAGGAGAATCAGCAGGACAACAAAATGACAAGATGTCGAATGACAAATGCTTGGATTTGCAAGAGAAATTGGTGGCAAAACCCTACAAAACTATCAACTTTTATTGTTTTAAATGACAATTTTCTTCAAGCATAATTCTAGGTAATAATTTGCATACAGTTACCCATACTTTATTACTACAATTGACGTAGTCTTAAAGTTACTTTGAATGGACTAAACAAGAAACTTTTCCCGATATCTTTCAGCAATTTATTTGACTTTTTTTCAAATCTTTCGTGGATATCTTTATCTTTCTCTGATGCTGTATGAGCAACCCTAAAGTTTCTACTCCAAAAATCCCCCGGCTCTCGCCACCGAACTTCGCTGATCTCTACTATGTCTAGTGCTAAACTATCCATTTCAATTTGTAAGTTCTCTAGCTTATGTACTTGCTTCACACTTCTGACATTCCACGCCCCGACTCGCAGAATGTTCCCGATTCTTTTTCTAAATTTTCTGATCACATCCTCCAAAGTAGTCCCCTTCCTGAGATTTGAATGGGGGACTATTTTACTTACGGAATCTTTTACCCCAGAGGATGCCGTCATTTTAAATACAATTTAAGTACGCTGTGTACTTGGGAGCTAATGTTGTGGTTTTCCGTTGCCTTCCATATCGTAGTAGTGTGTCTTAGAATGCTATACCGACCCGTATGGTCTCTGCCAATCTAAGTACCGAAAGAACCGTAGCCCTTTTTCGGGGACCTGTCTTAGTCTGGTTCCTCACTAAAGACCCTATTACTTTGGTTGAACCCTTAGTTTGGCTTTTTAGATCACTGGAACGCAGAAGCCATTCCACGCATTCTAGTAATCTAGAACTTCTTCAAAGTACAGTTCCATTCGGAATGGGGTGTTTACTATATCTAAAACGATTTTCAGACTTAAAGCTTGCCACATAACATGCGCAAATAATGTTATGCTATGCTTATGTTACGTCCAACTATAAATCTAGATTAAGACTTGGAACGCAACATAGGAAGGACTTTATCTCTTAAAAAGTTTCTAACTACTTCTGATAATGTTATTGTACTTCCTCCAGCTCATTCATTATCTAAAGTGATGAAAACTCAATAAAGAAGTGGATAGGCAACTTTACAAACGCTTTGAATAAGCTTATAGATATTAATCGTTTATCAAACTATGTACAAGAATTTGTAAGCACTTTTTTGAAATTTAACTGCATTCTAATTACTTGATAACGTTTTGTACTTTAAAATAATAATTATCTATTACTAACCCTTGTTGGCTCTTAAACTAAAAGATATGCAATCTTTGATACTCCCTTGGGTAACGCAATCCTGAGTAATAGATTTCCTTAAGTTAAAAGAAATTGTATCAATTTCAATGTAAATTAAAATATTGCAAACTACATTCTTATTACAAATAAGCCTCATATTTAGTATTGTCAATTAATTAAACTTAGATAAAGGTGCTGGCGCGTCTTATTTAATCGTGGACTGTAATGCGAAAATATAACAAAACGCGAGCTTTAAATGCGAAAGTTGTATGCATGTAAAATTAACAAACAAAAGGCATAAATTCACTCACCAATATTGTCCTTGGTGTGCGGTCCTCTTCAATGTTGCTGGAATAACCCCGGGGCAGTCGGTTGAATGCACTGTTGCAAGCACTATACTTATTGGGTATAGTTTGTCACGCACAACCTTCCCGTTACTAGGTCGAAAGAAGAGTCGTCGATAAACGTCACAAAACCACTTTCGCACGCGTTTTACTTTAAGAGGCGCAAGCGCACTGCACAATTTAAATCCACTATCGTTTGAGTTTTAACTAATACGAAACATTCTGCCCACCAAAATAGCTTTGGGCTATTTTTTTTAAAACTTAACACGAAAATTTAACTTTGACCGAGTCTTGTATGTATGTAGAACTAAATGAATATAATAATGCTTACGAAACTATAATAAAGAACACTAAAATAACTAATATTTATTATTGAGACGGCAATGGGCATAGTTTGACCATTGGTCTTTTCAAATTGCCTCGTGAAGTTTTTACGGTGGCTACACGAGGTACCCCATCGCTTCCAGGATGAAGCTCTACAATTCTGGCGAGTTTCCAATTTAAAGGAGGAACACCCTCTTCTTTGATGAGCACTAAAGTACCAATGTCAACGCCGTCGAGTCTCTTGGACTTGTACCACCGACCACGTTGATACAATTGGTGTAAATACTCATTGTGCCATCGAACCCAAAACTTTGATGCATAGCTTGAATCAACTGCCAACGAGAGAGTCTAGAGATTTTCAAATGAGACAAATCTGGGTCCGGCGGTGCTGTCAAGGGTTCTAAAGTTAGAAAGTGACCTGGGGTCAGTGACGAAAGATCATTGGGATCCGAACTTATGCTGCACAAGGGTCTTGAATTCAACAATGCTTCAATCTGAGTGATTAAAGTATGAAACTCCTCGTACGTGAGCACTTGGTTTCCAACAACACGAAATAAGTGAGTTTTCACCGATTTAACGGCGCTTTCCCAAATACCTCCGAAGTGAGGGGTAGACGGGGGGTTAAAATGCCACGAAATGGCTAACGATTCTGCACAGTGTCGGAAATCCTTTAAAAGTTGGCGACTAGCGCGGACGAAATTTGTGCCGCAGTCGCTGAAAATGTGTTGACACCGACCACGACGAGCAATAAAACGACGAAGGCAAGCGATAAAGGCATCAGTCGACAAGTCCGATACGACTTCCAAATGAAGAGCCTTAGTGGCGAAACAAACAATCACACAAAGGTATGCCTTGCAAGTCTTGGTGCCTCTTGCACGATGCATGTTAATCGTAAAAGGGCCGGCAAAATCGATACCGACGGAACTAAAAGCCTTGGCTTGAGAAACACGAAATGAAGGCAATTCACCCATGACTGGACTGACAGGAATAGGGCGAAGACGATAACAATGATAACATTTAGACAGTATTCTACGAACTGCGCGAAGAGATGAGATGATCCAAAATCGTTCTTGAAGCAAGTACATCGTTGTGTTTACTCCCGAATGTAAATTTTGTGTGTGCACTTGCTTAATTAACAAATCTGTTATATGGTGTTTATTGGGTAATACCGCTGGATGTTTTGCGGAATCTGGAAGACTGGAATGAATCAGTCTCCCGCCTACTCTTAAAATGTCATTCGAATCAAGAAATAAGCCTAGACGTTGCAGATGTTTAGGCAAAGGCTCACCTTGACGAACGGCTTCGATTTCAACTTTAAGTGAACTAAATTGGACCACCTTGACAATAACCATAAGAGCAGTGTGAAGCTCCACCGACGATAAAAATAGCGAATTGATGGTAGCTTTTCTAACATTAAAGATTCTCAGACAATATGCGACTATACGTTGAATTTTGTGTAACGACGAAAATTTGTTTGATAAGTCTTCCTGCCAAGTTGATTCTACGGTAATAATCAAAGTAATGCGTTTCTCCTCAGAAGATGCTTCCAGAGAAGGGACGAACAATTTTGGCAAAGGCCAATTTTCTTCAGACAACAACAAAAATTCAGGACCTGCCCACCATAGCGGATGCGCGGGCAATACCGAAGGAAATAAACCTCTGGTAGCACAATCAGATGGGTTGTTTGAAGAACTAATGTAACTCCACTGTTCAGGAGAAATGCGTTCTTGGATGTAACTAACACGGTTAGCTACAAACATTTTTAAGCGATAGGTAGACGACTTAATCCAAGTCAGCGCGACAGAAGAATCAGTGTAACAACAGATTTTTTCAAAGGTTACATTTGAATAGGTAGTTTTAACAAAATGAACTAATTTAGACAAAAGTACGGTAGCACATAGTTCTAGCTTGGGTATAGAAAGACATTTCAAAGGGGCGACCTTTGATCTAGCCATAACAAAGTGAACAGATATTTTTCCTGGCGGAAATACTAAACGAAAATATGCAATAGCCGAGTATCCTTTCTCGGACGCGTCACAAAAACCATGTAGTTGTATACTACAGGCTTCATCAATAGGGATATAACGAGGAATTTGAATTGAATCAATATATGAAAATTCAGCAACAAATTTTTCCAAAATATGACAATAGATTCAGGAGGAGGATCATCCCAATCCAACCCCAGCACCCAAAATTGTTGAATGAGTTGTTTGAGTGAAAAGGTAACTGGTGTAATAAATCCTAGAGGATCGTAAATCCTAGCAACTGTCGAAAGTAAAATCCGCTTGGAAAGACGATTTTCTAAAGGCTGCATTTCAAATGAAAAATTATCAGGTATCGAGTGCCATTGAAGACCAAGCACTTTTATGGTAAGCTGAAGATCATTTGCGACTAAACTTGGTTTTACTTGTTGATACTCAGTAGGAATATCTTCTAACAGTAGTGGACTGTTGCTAGCCCATTTGCGTAGTTCGAAGCAGCCAGCACGTAGTAGTTCGATGAGTTGACGTTTTAGTTCATGAGTTGCCTGGAGAGTGGACGACCCAGTCAATACATCATCAACATACAAATTGTTTCTCAAAGCATGAGCAGCCAATGGATAACTATTTTCTCCTAGTTCAGCTAGTTTTAAGATAGTGCGAATGGCGAGAAAAGGAGCGGATGAAACTCCATATGTAATTGTGTTCAACTGATAGGTTGAAATTGGTTCTGAAGGATTCCATCGCCATTGTATCAATTGATAAGAACGATCCGTTTCTGATATCAATATTTGCCTGTACATTTGTTTTATGTCACAGACAAAAACGAACTTGGGAATACGAAATGCCAAAAGTATTTTTACAATATCATTCTGGAGCTTAGGTCCAGTGAGTAAGGTATCATTCAATGAAATACCATTCGAAGCTCGAGCCGAAGCATCAAAACAATTCTCAATTTAGGTTTATTATTTTCTAGTTTGAACACGGCATGGTGTGGAATAAAATACGCATTATTGTCAGCTGGAGGCGTTGATAAAAGCGACAGGTGACCAGAGGCTTCGTAATCACGCATGAAATCTACATACAAATTTCGCAAGTCTGGATTAGTTTCGAGACGACGCTCTAGTGACAATAGACGTTTAATGGCAATAGATTTCGAGTCCGGAAACTCACGAACATTTTCTCTAAATGGAAGGCTCACGCCGAACCTACCATTGGGTAACCGATGCAACGAGTTATCAAATGATTGTTGAGCAAGGTCATCTTCTGGGGACGACAAACTCCTCGATGGAATGTCGTCAAGCTCCCAAAATGTTTAAGATCAATATCCATACAAGGATCGATAGATACAAAGAACGAATGAATAACATTGGTTGAGATGGGATCGACAGTACCAAATATCATGTAACCAAATATGGTGTTGACAGCAACAGGCGAAATTTCTTTGCCATCAATTTTCCCATCGAGCAAAATACGACTGGCAACATCAGAGCCCAATAACATTTGTACTGGAGAGGATGTCTCCAGTTTTCATCTGCGAGTTTTATGTTTTCCAAATGAGACCAATACGATTGAATATACTTGTTTGGAAGATTACCGCAAATAGACGGCAAGACCATTAAGTTTATCTTCAAATTGTTGTCCGTCGGGACTGAATCATATTCCTGAATGGGACGAATTGTTCCAGATATCACACCTAAGGTTTGGTGTGAAGTCTGGCCCAAACCAGAAATAGGAATCGAAGAAGGACGAGACGATATACCAATAGACTTACGACAAGATTCCGTAATAAATGAAATTTGACTCCCAGTGTCTACTAGAGCACGAATAATTTGAGGTTGATTTCTCTTGTCGAGAATTTCCAAACAAACCGTGGGTAGCAGAGCTAGACAAGTTGTCGCCTCAGACCCAACTGTTGTAGTACAAGTAGCATTATTAGACGAACTGGTTTGCAAATTTTCTTCACGAGTTGGAGTTGAAGAAGGTGGTGACGTAGCAATCGACGGCACAAAATGTAACAATGTATGATGATTTTATTGCAAGTTCTGCACGAAATCTTTGACGGACAAGACGACATGTTATGATTTGGTCGAAGACAGTTCAAACATAACCGAAGATGTTTGGCTTGCTCGTGACGCTTGTTTGGAGACAATTTAAGAAATTGCTCGCACGAATACAATACATGATTTCCCTTGCAAAGGATGCAGGAGAACGAATTGTTCTTAGGAGAAGTGTTAGTTTCAGCTAAGAATGTCCTAGGCTTCAAGTCAGAATTCGAACGAGCGAGACCTTGTTTATTAATAGTACCTTTAAGCACTTTCGGTTGTTTGCTTGAGACAAGATTCTCTAAGGCTACACATTGTTTTGACAAAAAGTCTTTGACGCAATTGAATGTAGGCACATCAGTAGAATTGAAATGCAATTCGAATCGTTTACGAGTTTCCTCATCGAGTTTACATAATAAAAGATCTACAAGAACGAAATCCCAACTTTCAACATCAAATTGTAATGATCCCAAAATCGATAAGTTTTCTGTGAAACAGTCAATTAAATTTCGAAGTTGTTTTACGTTTTCCGCATGCATAGGCGGGTAGTTTTTTATTAAACCCCAATGGTGATTAGCCAAAAACGTTTATTATTATATCTAGAACATAAAGTGTCATATGCTAGTTTGTAATTTTCATGACAAAGAGGAATAGACCGCAACAATGTCAATGATTCACCCGACAAGCTTGAAAGAAGGTAGGAATGCTTTTCGATGTCCGTTAAATGCGGTTGTTTATCTATCAAAACATCAAACATATCCTTGAAAGTCTTAAAGTTTTTTGGGTCATTATCAAAACGTGGTAGAGTAATTTTTGGTAATTTTACTCTAGGTGTAAAATTATTGTCTTGTCGAATTGTGTGATTCGCAGACGGAGTTTTCACTTCAGCAGAAAATATCTCTTGCTCTATCAAAAGAATAGAATAATATTCGTCATCTACGTTTCGACACAAATTCTCTAAAGCTGGTTGCAATTCTGGTTCTGTGTTTACAAATACAGAAACATACTTTTCAGTAAAATCCTTGTAGAGAGATTCCACTATACGACACTTCAATTTAAATAACTTGTGTACTGAATCATTGTATTGTGCCTTTTCAGAAAGTTCGAAGATTTCATGAATCCGAGCAGCGTAGAGCTTTAATAAAGTTACAGAAGTATTTGTGTCAGGCATTTTGTATGAAGAAACAAACGACAATTATTCCAATTAACAACAACCAACAATAATCTTATTATAAATTCAATCACCGAAAATGATCCAATAAAGTCATTACCCGATTTGTAAAGTAAAATGCGAAATGAGTAATTAAAGCTTCCTATTGTATTTTATACGACCTGACAACCCTTAACAAGAAGGTTTATAAAACGCCCTAAGGGTTTAGTCATTCAAACAAGAAATATAGTTAAAATATTTAGTGGTTTTAAACCCTTAAACATTCAGGTAGGTTATACGATAAAACTGGAATGTCGTTTGCAGCTGTACATAAGCCAAAAGGAGTGACCTACTACACAGGTATACAAAATTTTACAATAGAACAGCTTTGAATCCAACATTTGCAACAAGTTTTCTATACGAACTATTTAACTATCTGTAAAATGATTAATAATGCTCTCTAACTAAACTATTGCCAAATCGTAATATATCTATAATCAAATAATGATTTCTAATTAATAGACTTGATCGAATTTTTTATATATAAGTAAATAGAAATAAGATGCAAATATTGTTAATCGAAGTTTTACATACATACAAGCTAAAACGAAATGAATTAATTTATTCACCATGGACTGTTCTATCACGCGAAAAAGGACCAAATGTCAATTAATTAAACTTAGATAAAGGTGCTGGCGCGTCTTATTTAATCGTGGACTGTAATTCAAAAATATAACAAAACGCGAGCTTTAAATGCGAAAGTTGTATGCATGTAAAATTAACAACAAAAGGCATAAATTCACTCACCAATATTGTCCTTGGTGTGCGGTCCTCTTCAATGTTGCTGGAATAACCCCGGGGGAGTCGGTTGAATGCACTGTTGCAAGCACTATACTTATTGGGTATAGTTTGTCACGCACAACCTTCCCGTTACTAGGTCGAAAGAAGAGTCGTCGATAAACGTCACAAAACCACTTTCGCACGCGTTTTACTTTAAGAGGCGCAAGCGCACTGCACAATTTAAATCCACTATAGTTTGAGTTTTAACTAATACGAAACAAGTATATTTAAACGATTATTAAGCTTAAAACTTGTTACATACGTCCGTGAGGCGACAGCACACCTTTTACTCAGTAGAAAGCCGTTTTCTGCAGTAAATTAATTAAACTTCTTTGCGTTATAAGTCTAAAGCTATTTCTAACTGCTGAATTGTTATCTAAATACTTTCGTTTTATTTTTAGAAAATCTTTAAATATCTATAAGCATCTGGATAGGCAACTTCTGAAACGTTTCGATATTTCCAATATGCTTTTCGATGTTAATAATTCATTAAACTTACTACGAAATGTCGTAAATTCTTTATGAATATCTAGCAACATTCTAACCACTTGATAACGCCTTATAATTTGAAATAAATACTACTTATTGAACTGAAACCCTTAGATGCTTCTAAATTCTAAGTTAGGCAACCTTTCATATTTGTGTGAAGTTAGCGATGACTTTTTCCAGCGATGAGTTTTGTAAGACTGACATGCACGAAATGACGTAAAGAAATACTAAGGCCCACAGTTCATAGCAAAGAATAAGAAATTACTAATTGACACTTTAGCGAACAACGGTTACCCGAAAGGAATGTTACATAAGTTAATTTATAGCAACTTTTTAAGAGTGAACACTACAGAAATAGATATTACGTACAAAAAGCTTCCTTATATACAGAAGTTATCTCCACTTTTAGTACGATTACTTAAACAACCTAAGATTGCTATTGTCTACGAATACAATTATTCCATCCAGAATTTGTTTACGAAATTAAAGAATAGTACTCTGAAATTGTTAAACAGTAACGTTGTTTACAAGATCACGTGCAGTTGTAACAATGTTACATTGGTCAGACCAGTCAGTGGTTCAAGAGTCGCTTAACCCAGCACAGGAGTGATTGCAGAAAAAACTCCACAAAATGTGCATTGTCTTCTCACGTTTCTGCAACCAGACATACACCATTGTTCAATGACACCATCATTTTGGACAACGAAACCAATTATAAAACTAGCCTATTTATTGAGTCTTTTTACATTAATAGAGAAAATAATCCTATCAATAAAAAGATGGATGTTGATAGAGTTCATAATGTCTACTCTGCTTTATATAGTAATGATATTTTCAAACAACGTTATAATATTACCTTTCAAGTTATGTAACTAATGCCATTTTTGGAACGTCCCCTGTCATTTCTACTGAATATTGTCACATTCAATTTTGTCTTTCCGTTTTAACCGCCATCGTGGCATGAAATGTCCTTCAGGCAATTGTTAATTTTTTAATTTTTGACCAACATTTATTATGTGAATCGTGTAGTAATTTGTATTCAAATTCCTATATTTTAATGATCAAAGTAAGTAGTTAGCGTTAGGTTACGTATTTCTGTTTCCATTTTAGCCTTTGAAAAAGGTGCAAAAATGTACCGAAACGTTAGGTTGTTGATTAAACAGTAAATTTTAATCTGTTGTTTGATTTGGACTACATCCCATGAAAACATACATGTGTATTATACTATAAGTCTGACCTGTCCATTATTTGATTAATATATATATATATATATATATATATATATATATATATATATATATATTGCTGTGGAATACTCGATTTACCTTCGAGCCCTTGCGTTGAGAGCCATGAAAGTGCGGTGGTCTTTCTGGATTGTCTCTACGAATTGGGCTGCATAAATATTTTTCCTGAAAAATAAATATTTCCAATATCTCTGGAAAGCTCCCCTAAACCAGCATACCACGGCTAGCTCTGCTTCCAGCTTCTCCAGAGATAGTTACCCATCCTATGTTTACTCTTTCTCACTTAGACTACCAAATAAAATTACCACTCAAATAATTCAACGAAACATACAACCTTTTATTCATACAAATCAAAAATTTACGCCACCAGCTCAATATTTACAAAATGGGATATACAGCTTCATAAAATTTTTCAATCTCAACCATTAAATCCTTTTAAATTTCATGACTTTAATTTATTTCAACAATTTTTTTATATAAGTAGATGGGCCTATCTTGAAACCCTAAATTGAAATTTACTCTGGTCTATGGTGAGCTCAGTATAAACCCCGTTACTTTAAATGCATAAATAAATCGCATTTTTGTTTTCAACAACCCTAAAGACCCGTTTACTCTTTACATCAAAATTATACGTCATGTATCTATACCTTCAAACAATGAGCTCAAATTGTCTTTTTCATATAACCTTCAAATTAGCTTTTACGTTCATAAAATATACACCCAATGTGTCAAATCACTCTAGCACAAAATGACAGCACAAAATGTTCAAGCAATAACAAAGGAAACTAATTTCGTTACCTGGAGTAAGCTTTTTGCACAGTCACTTCTGAAAATGTCGTCCAACCAAACCTCATCGTTGCATTTCATCCAACTTCTCTCTGCTATATGTACATCTAACTTATCCAATTCTATGCCGACGCCTTCGATGCAGCTATTCATATACTTGTCCAAATATGATAGTCAGCTTTAGAATCTTCCATACAACCAGCACCCTCGTTCAGAAAAATAACTAGGCTCGCTTACCTCAGTAACATATTTTATTCGTTACTTGTATGTACTTCAGCAGCGTTTATAACTTAGCACCTACTCGTGCTTTCACATTTTTAATTTAAATTAAAACGGATTGCACTTATCACCGATTTAAAAATTATTAACATAGATCTGTAGCAAACCGAAAAAGTAAGAGAAGTAAGAGGGCCCCACTACATCTTCTAGTGTATTTATAGTCGTTGAGATCTACCTCCTGTACCCCGTTTCTATCGAAAAATACCACCACCGTAACCGATTCTGAAAATTTCAACTACAACGATCTTTCTAAAACTCAGAATTTCTCATTCCATTCCGCTTTTAGTCCGAAACACTGGCTATCAAACACAACGGTCACAATGCTCCTAGAAAAATCTCTCACTCTCCTTACAATCAGTTAATCCAGACCAATTCCCCTGTCGTAGGTCTATCCACCAACTATGTTATCCTCGTCTAACTCATATTCGTTGTCTTTATTAAAATCCCACTACAGCAACTTAAAATCGATATTGTGGTTAGCCTCTACAACTTATCGCGAGCTTTTACATGGCTGTTCTATCCAACGTCTGTTATTCGTCATCCTCGTTTACCCTATGTTATTGATATCCCGCCTCTACTATATTTTCAAACCACCTGCTATTTCGCAGCCTTCGCTCCGACCGTTAACCCAAACTTTTAAAGAATTATATTCTAACGTACATTCTGGTTTCTTGAATTTGTTTATATGTCTGTCAGTCTATTCTATGAACCGATTGCCACTTTAAAATTGTACTTTCCATGTTGTTTAACCTGTAAATTTCTTAGGATTTGTTTTGAACGAACGCTTTTTTAGTTTAAATGAACATATGCGTTTACATTATCGATTTTATACACAAAAGCTCTCCCTTATTATTTGATATGGTCAATTTACAACCTTCAAATATTAAAACTAATTATAGTCGTATTATTTGAGTTTTTACATACTACAAAGCTTCTACACTTATGCAATTTTAACATTACGAATTATTAATACAAATGTATGCTATTATCCGTTTGTTTTATGGTCAAAACTAATTAATTTGGAGCGTAAATAATTTATCCCTGTTTTCTATATACACGGTCTTTACAAAATTACTCTCTTAACTTATCTATTCTTCTTTACATATAATTTACACGATAATATATATATATATATATATATATATATATATATGTTTGCTTTTCTGACAACAAAGAAAATAAAAACAATGACAGTAATAATATTTATATAAGTTTAGAATACATACCAAAACTTTCTCATAAAATTCAACAATGTTTAAAAAGTTATGATATTAAAGTGGGACATAAACCAAATAACTATACAAATAAATTCTTTAATAAATTGAAACCAAAAATTCTTGATAAAAATAAAACACACACTATATATAAAATAAATTGTAAAGAATGCCCTAGCACCTACATAGGAAGCACAAAACAATACATAAACAAAAGAATTTATGAACATAAATATTCTATAAAAACCAATAACAGATGTACCGCTTTAGCCAACCACGCACTAAACAATCTACATAATTTTAATTTTGATAATATTAGCATTTTAGGTACCGAAAAACATGAAATAAAAAGAAACATATTAGAAATGATACAAATTCAAAGAGATCATAATACTGTAAATTCGAAGACTGATAATGATGGCTTTGTTAATATATACCATAACATAATTAATAATTAAATCAATAAATTGCATCTTAGTAAAATATCAGAATAATTATCATAACAACAAAACAAATATGATGTTCTTTTATCTACACTCACACAACTTTCGCCTACACTTTGTTTCAAACAGTCCCACAGTTAACACGTATATTTGAGCAATTGACACAATATCCGTTGATGTTTTTATGTTTTTAATATGTAAATTCTGCTATTCAAAATTTGAACAGGTATAAACTATAATGTTATTATTTTATACTGTATTTATACCAAATAACGTTTTATATATTGTAATTAATTTTATGTATTTTAGATATTTTGATAATGGTTGTAATAAACCGAAACGCGTCATACAAAAATAGTTGAACATTATTGGTGACCAATACCCAGAAAATCTACATATAATATATATATATATATATATATATATATATATATATATATATATGTTGTGATACTGTAGCAATACCCCTATGCGCCTTTTTTGTGAATTAAAAAGGTAAAAATTTTTAATCTGTTAATTTTTAATTTTTACTGTATAATTTTAATTGCGTTGGATAGCTCAGTTTTTAAATTACGCATGGAGCTTGCGACAATACGACAAACAATGAATTTAAATTTACCTTCTAGCTCTCCTTCCTGTTTTCAATCCTTAAACTAAAACACCATTAAGCACAAATTATTATAATGTTCTCAAAAATATTTACAACGTATGAAAAGTTTAAAGATTCTCAAAATTGATAAATATCATTCCCAAATTATCAAAAAGCCAGCAAAATCACTATTATTATTATTATTAACTGAAGCCTGATGAACGTTCATTCAACCTCTTTAAATATTTACGTAATTTACAACGTATACTAAAAAAAAACAAACCTTGCCGACCCTCACATAAATTATCATGAAAGCAATTTTTAAAGCATTTAAATTAGAAATATTCAATAAAATGTTAATTTTTAAATCATTCAGTTTAGCAATGTACAACGAAATATTCACAAATAAAATAATAAAACATTCAGATTGGCCAACCTGTTGTTTTCAGTTCGATCAGTCCTTGGTCTCACTGTTTTCGATATTGTCTGCATCCCTCATAGCATAGCCTTATATCACTCTAGCGTCCTCCATTAAATTCCTTAACAATTCATAGTTAAAGTAAATGCTTGTTGCATTTCTTCATTTGTTCCAGTAATCATTTATAATCGCTTAGCCATTAATTATTTAGACTTGTCTTCCAGTATTTATTTAGACTTGTTCCACAGTAATTATTTAGACTTGTTTCCCAGTAATTATTTAGAGTCCTTTTATTAAGGTTAAAATTAGAATTTAAATTAAAATAACTTTTAGTTACTTACGCCTTTTAAGGATAAAACGACAAACCCATTAATTTTCCATAATTACTATGGTATTATTTCACACTTCACAATTAATCACTTTACGTAAATATCTGTGTTTTAAGAAACGTGAACTAAGCCTTACTTCATTGCGAAAGAATTTGTTTACAAATCCGGTCATATTTAAATGCACCGTCTATCTATTGACAAACGCAAAGTTCGTTGTTGTGTATAAAACTTTCATACCAAGTTTTCGGATATTCCATTGTATAGTATTGTATGTTAACATCAACGCGTTGTTTTTGTCACGTACCATTTTGAGTTAATAGCATTGATTCGCTTGGATTTTCATACTTCTAGATAAGTAAACCATTGTTTGTTCAAATAAATTTGGTGAACTTTGATTTCAATTACCATGCCTTGCTTGTTTCCAATAAATCAGGTATCGATTTTAATTTTCTAATCACATAGACTTAATACAATTTATGCATTAAATTATATGCGTTTGCTATCTTACGTATTATTAAACCTGCTTGTATTAATTAGGATCCTTGACGTATTTACAAAATATTTTTCATTAACTAAATTTATTATGATGATGATTTATATACAGGGCGTTTTGATTTACTTTCCAGCCTAATCATCGTATTTCTTGTTTTTCTTCAGAAAACTGTCTCGTTTTCTGAGCCCTTATGTATTTTATATGAAGTGCGCTATTGGTCCTAACTATCCCTAAATGACCTTATTAACACAGTTATATATATATATATATATATATATATATATATAATAAATGCAATAACGGGGTTTATTGGTCCAATTTTTTTTAATCAAACTTTTTGTTTTTTCGCCAATGTAGGAATTATAGTGTTGTATTATAAATGTGTCAGCTAAACCCTAAATCTGCTAAATGTATATTTATTTATTTATAAACTATTTAGTACTCATGTTTTGACCCTGATGAAGATTTAAAAAATAAATCGAAAGCTTGGCGAAAAAACAAAGTTTGATTTTAAAAAATTGGACCAATAAACCCGTTATTGCATTTATTATAATTAAATCCTTGGTCGTTATCTACACGAACAATTATATATATATATATATATATATATATATATATATATATATATATATATATATATATAGTACATCAGTTGCTTCGGGGTTTGTTTGTAGTTAGCTGTGCTGGTTTCGATCACAATATGCCTACATTTATGGGTTCGTTCATTTTGAGAGACGTAATCGTGTAGCTTTTTGGTTTTTGTGTAATAAGATGTGCAAGGTATATCGGTGGTTGTAGGAGAAGTGTTTATGCGGTGGACCTTTGTTATAGAGGCCAAACTGTGCAACAGCTTGTTGCAAAGATTCAAAAACCGAAAATTTCTCATCTGTTGTTGTTATCATGATAGGCGTGAATGATATTCTAAGGAGACGTACGTACTACTCTATTAAGAGTAACTACCGTCGCCTAATTAGATATCTTCAGAGGAGACAGGAAGTAAAACAAATCGTTTTATGAACTACCATTCCTACGCCTCGTTGTAATAATATGCAGATGGAAATTTGGAAAAATTAAGGATGCACATATTGTCATACGCAACACAAGACCGGGTGCATTGCATTGATGTTGGCGGCCATTTTCTCACCAACCAGCAAGTTAAAACTGAACTTTTTCGCAGGGATCAAATACACCCCAAAAAGGACGGCTTGCTCCTTATTGGAGGACTCATTGTGAATTCTGGATACCTCCACATTGAGTGAAAGAAGAAACAGGTCCGTCGTTAGAATAAGGCCTCTTTCAAGCTTAATTATGATACAAAATTTTTTTCAAAATTCAAAAAAGTCGCGGCCAACTTCACGCTTTTAGGTAGGTCGGAAAAATAGTTTTTTTCAAATAACTTGTTACACAGGAGGGCGCAAAATTTCGTTCCAACAGCACAAAATGGCGCCTAATTGGCGCTAAATTATGGAATAAAAATTTTCTGAAAATTGAAAAAAGTGCGGCTTCGTGAACTTGGCCGGAAAAATCTTATTTTATTAATAACTTGTTTGCCAAGACGGCGCAAAATTTAGTTTTAGCGGTGCAAAATGGCACCTAATTGGCGCCTAATTATGACAAATATTTTTGAGAAATTCAAAAATGTTGCGGCTAACTTCACGCACCTCTGATATGCATTTTAGTAATACTATGAATATTATGAAAGTTTTCAAAACACCAGAAGACATAATTGGATAGCCAAAAGCTACAGAAAGAAAGTCTACAAGACAGCCTAAAAAAGGAAATATACGATAACCACCGACACCCCAGAAAAACTAGAAATTAAGGAAAGGACTAAGCAACGAATGGAATCAGCCAAAAAAAATGATTGTTAAAAGAAAAATTGTTGAGAAAATCTCAGATTTGTGAGTTTCTTAAGAAAAAGCAGTAAAATGGAGAGGGGGTACTTTTGTTTTTCCAAATGTAATGGAACAGTTATGTTTCAATGAACACTGAAATATATTTTACCCGAATCAACTTTATGTGGACATACCAAAAGACAGAAGTCATTCATGCATTTTAATGTTTCGTTTAATGATATTACTATTCGTTAATTAATAACCTAATCCAATATTTAGTGTCTCACTGAATGGGATATGGTGTCTCAGTGTTTGCTCTATAGGGCTAGCAGTGAGACATTAATAATACATACATGTATTGTGTTTATCTAAACTTTCGCTTAGTTTACGCTAATTTGTAACTCTGCTAGAAACTATAATTGAGTTTATGAATTACATACGAAGTCACAGTTTAAATATTTAAATAAATTAAAAAGTTTTGAAACTTTAAATTTTTTGTGTCTCACTGATGGGCGCCTTCCCTATTATTTTTGCGCCATACTTATAATGGCCACTATTTTGTTCCAAAAGAAATTTTTGAGCTGCTAAAGACAAAATCGTTCTAAATAGTATCTAGAATAGTTAGGCGGTTTGCTTTTATCATAAAAGACAGAATTCTGCATTATTTAAAGAGCTACCAAACCTACTGCTATATGTATTGTAATACGAGTACCAACTTTGCGTACCTAATTCAAGCAGAATAAATTGTTTTTATTGATTTAAAGTTTAAGAATATTCATTCATATTACATGCATTCTAATAAATCTTTTTCATTACTTGTTTGCTGCAGAAGAATACTAAGGTTTTTATGCGACACATATTTAGGCCGAAACCGCATGTCTTTTAACGTCAATATTCGATTTTAAGATATTTCGCAAAATAAATGTTAATTTGATGTTATACGCATTAAGCACAGTCTAAACGAATTCATAGAAAATTCCCAATTCCAGTTTGCTTTTTCTGTGTAAGCAGTTATTAAGTCAACAACACTAAGACGTAGTATGAGCACGAGGCAGTTATAATTTGTGTCGAAATCCTTGACTCACAACTAAACTTTAAAGGTAAATTATAAATGGGGTATTGTTTGGATAATGCATGAACATAAGCTTCTACCTCAAACATTTAATCTAATCTCTAATTTTGCTTATTTTTAATTTTTTAGGGATCTTTTCTCATTATATCGCGAATTATAACGTCGACTTTTGTTATCTGTCCGTATTTTAACAGCGAAAAAGATTCTCAGAACGTCACCTACACGTTATCGTGGTTTAGCTTATCTGTTTTTGTAATAATTTGATAAAAGGGTAAGCCTTCTTTGTTTTGGCGGCACACCTATTTCAGGTGCCAGTTGCCAGTCTGTGCTTTGAATTAGCATTCTGCTAAAAATGATTAGAACTTCCGGAATGTATATAGCGATAAGTAAAGAAAGTTGAAAAAGTCTGTTTTAGTATGAAGATTTGTTGTATATACCGCCTACTTGCTTTTCTTGCACATGCAGAAGTTCGTTATTCGCATTGCGATAACCGAAACTTTGGTTAATTGATAAAACAGCAATTTTATTTTGATATGTGAAAATACACACAAAAGAGGTTAAATTCTCCAACGTCTGCAATTAATTGTTTCGTTAATTGAATTACATTGATAACAGTAGGAAAAATATTTTATTCTACATTCTTTATCCTGTAAATTTTTTTGAGTGGAAAAAGTTCGCATTCTCAAATTATACTTACATAAATCTTGAGTGATTTGGTGCAGCATTCGAACGTTACCTCATATCTTCTAAAAGTGCCAAGAGCCAACTTGACTCGTCCGAAGGGTGAGTCAAGTGCCCCCCCCCCCCACTTTTAGTTTTTAATTTTTTCTTCCTTACTAATTGTATTCGTTTTCTGCCCAGCTGTGTCGGTGTTTGTTTCAACTGTACTCAACTAAACATTGAAAATACGTGGGCTAGGTTGGCCGCCAGCCCCTCTCTTTTTCGAGTTTTCAGTTTTTTCTTAGCCCGTTGAATGGTGCTCGTTTTGTGCTCAGTTGTGCCGCTGTTTGTTTTAATTGTGCTTATTTGTTTATAGTAAAAAAATTGAAAATAAATGCAGGAGCCAAGTTGAACGTCAGCCCCTCGCTTTTAAGTTTTCTCTTTTTTCCTTGCCCATTGAATTGTAGTCGTTTTGTGCTCGATTGTACCGCTAGTCCGCGCTTTTTGAATTTTCAATTTTTTCTTAGCTTAAAAACACTGTTGAACAGTATGAATCTCGGATTGCACCGGATCTCCCAAAATTGATTTGTTGACTATCAATAGAAGTAAACATATCCTTTCCCTTTTGTTGCAATTGCTAACTTCTTGTTCTGAATCGTTTTAGGTTTAGAAAATTTAATGCTTCAACATTAAGAGTAATTACTTAGCCAATGAAACAAAAGGGGAGGAGTATGTTTATCCTTTGTTTATAAAATCGTAAAATCGGTTTTGAGGGATTTGGTGGCGATCCAAAATTCATACTGCAAAACTATATTATCTAGGCCTAAAACGATTTAGTTAAAAAATCAGCAATTCGAACAATAGGGCAAGGATATGTTCATTTTTGACAATACAGACAAAAACCAATTTTGGGAGATCCAGTGGCGATGCGAGATTTATACAATAAGACTGCTTTTAAAACAAAAAGTTGGCCATTGGAACAAGAAGGGATAATAATGTCTACTTTTAGTCCGATATTCCTTTTATCGAAAAGTTTAATTTTTACTGTTTCGAGTCTTTGGTTTGACTTACGGAAATGTCTTTTAGGGACAATGCTTGAAACAACTACAACAATGTTTATCCAAAAACAAATCTCCGATTTTCGAGAAAAAAAAGGTGTCACTAAAAATGACTATGTACAGGTTTTTTTGAAAATTATTTAATAGCGGAATTTTTTTTTGAACAATGTTTAGAACGGCTAGGATAATCTTTAGCAAAAGCAAAACCTTCAATTTTCGAAGAAAGGAGCGCCAATAAAAAAGGAATTTTCCGTTTTTTAGTCATTGGAATACACTAATTTAGAATTGGAATAATATGGTACAAGGATAGAACAACCTGGAACAACTTCCAAAATTATAGTTTTTAAAAAACAGAGTGCTGAAAGTTAAAAGTTCTTGAAACACCGGAAAATATAAAGAGACACGCAGTTACCGCATTGTAGTTTTTGAAAATATAATGAAGTATTGTTGCTTGTGTGTTATGAGCAGCATTAAACGTTGGAAACTGACTTTTTAATTTTGTAGTCTATAAGAATTGGCGTTTATTATATGTTCATGTTCGTTTAGGATAATCTTTTACTTTGTTTGGTTATATTACATATGTTTCATATTAATTATTAAATTACTAGTCACTTAAAAATATGGGAGGCTGGCAGTTAGACTGCGCCCCCTCCCCTTGATTTGTTTTCCAAACTCAAAAAAAGCGGTGGGCTGCGGATTTGTATTGAACTTTTTCATTATCAGCAAATGAGCTCAATTGAAACAAATACCGGCACAATTGACGACCATAAAACGACTACAGTTCAAGGAACTGAGAAAAAATTTTAAAACAAAAAAGTGGGGGCTAGCGGTCAACCTAACCCCCCGAATTTATTTTCAAGTTTTTCACTATAAACAAATGAGCCCAATTGAAAAACTCAAACAAAGCCGTGGTTAGTGGTCAATATCCCCCCCGCACTTGTTTTCAATTTTTTACTTTAAGCAAATGAATACAATTGAAACAAACATCGGCATAATTAAGCATAAAACGAGCACAATTCAATGGACTCAAAAAAGTTGAAAACTCAAAAAAGCGGGGGGAGCGGTTAACCTCCCCGCCGCCGCATTTGTTTTCAATTTTCCGCTATCAGCAAATGAGCACAATTGAAACAAACATAATTAGTTAAGAAGACAAACAGATTAAAAACTGTCAGTGGAGGGTCAACTTGACTGACCCCTTCCTATTTTATTTCGGTACACAAAGAATATGTTCATTAAGTAGAAATCACCATTCCTTGAATTAATTAATCCTGCATTACATTGGTAAGGCCTCACAAACCCTAACGGCCGAAAATGGCGTTAAAAATGCAGAAATCGTAATCTTAGGCACACCCCCTTCTCAATAACTTCTCAAATACATTCCCGCTGTAGAATTTAAGTAGTGCATTAGTACTAAATAAATAGCGGGACGAATTACACTCGTCTAAAACGCTCTGGGGTGTGTTGCGCCCCATTATTATACTAATGTTATTAAATTTAGCATAGTTAAATAGTTGTAAATGTTGACTTAGTTTGTTACAAAACAAGTATTGTTACATTTTTTCTAGAAGAATAGTAATAACTATAATAAATAATGTCACTGTTATATGAAAAGGAACAAATAAAGCTTCAAACATTATAGGACAAGGCTAATACCAATGACGAGGCAATCAAATCAGGCATCGAAGATGATGCGATTATGTCTCTGGAAGTGAGCACAACACAGTCTCGGACCAGGACATAGCAACAGAAGATGAAATGGAGAATAATGAAACTGGGCATATACGGCAGATGAAAAAAACGAAAAAGTTTTTCTCGGAAAAATGGAAGGAAGCTCTATCGAATGTACGTGTTCGTACAAGAGCAGAAAATATTGTTTTACATCTGTCGAGTGTAAGCAAAACACGCAAAAAGTGCTATAGATTGTTGGCAGCTGGTTCTTCGATAGTCAAATTAATAAAAGATTCAGTGCGGCGGACCCATATATGAATTCCAGAAAAATCAATGGTTTATCAAAATAAATATACTGTGAAATCAAACGGTGTTCCTAAAATTAAAGCATTCATCAGATTACTTTATTTAGCTGAATTGTTTCGTTCACATAGTCAGAATTTGAGAGACTTGTAGCAATCGAATTGAACTGGAATCGATACTTTCCGCAGTACGGTGTCTTTACATCGATTTCAATTTTTAATGATTTGTCATCGCTTTGAAAATGTACAAATTGGTAAAGAGAGATTAGCGTCAGACAAATTAGCTCCTATACGAGAAATACTGGAAAGATTTATTGACAACTGGAAGAAATCATACACTCCTTCACACTATATGGCAATAGACGAAAAGTTGGAGTTCTTTCATAGACGCCTCCGTGGCGTAGTTGCTATGCGTGTGACTACTATGCCCAAGGACCCGAGTTCGAATCCAACACTGTCCGCTTGAAAAATGTTAGGTGAGCATTTTTCACAAAAATAAGCCCTCGTTCGGATGGGAGGTAAAATAAAGGCACTGTGTGTCAGTGTAGTCACCAACGTTAAAGATCCCTCCCCTTGCTTGGAACAGCAAGGGTTCGACAAAATTCAAAATTTTCCAGGTAAAAAGAACTTGCTGCCTGGCCAATGCAGTACCTTGGGGGTGGAGCATTGGAAATTCAAATGTAGGGAGGCTTTTCGTGGAAGGTGTTCTTCCAAACAATATGTGCACCATAAACATGCGAAGTATGATATTAAAGTCCAAATCTTAGTCGATGCATGGCCCTATTACGTTTTGAACTTTGAACTTTGCAAAAAAGCAACCAGAAGGTCCATACACTATCAATAATTCTTAAACAGATATTGTTGAGAAACTCATAAAACCAATTTCCGGTTCCAATCGGATCCTTCGATAATTGGTACACAAGCTAGGAATTAATGATAACACTCCTAAAAGAGCATAAATTCAAATCGGTAGGCACGTTTAGAAAAAACAAACCCTGCCTTCCATACCAATTCGTGTCAGTAAACACGAGGCAGCCAAAGACAAGTTTATTTGGCTACCAAAAGACAGAACACGTGTTCTGCGCTCCAAAAAAAAATAAAAATGTGCTACTGATGTCTACAATGCACCATTACGGATCAATCAATGAAGCAGCTGGTGAGAAGAATTTGCGCGAAATTATTAGTTTCTACAACTTCACTAACGGTGGGGTAGACGTCGTAGACAAACTTACGACATCATACAACGTGTCTAGAAATTCAAGAAGATAACCTCTTGTGATCGCATTTTCCTTTATGAAAATACTGCTATCATAATTGCTCTAGTTATATACAGAGCAAACAATCAAGACAAAACACGCTAAAGAGTATTTATAAAAACACCGAGCATTGAAGTTATCCAGGAATATATAAACATCAGAAAGAATAATCCGAGAGTGAATAAGAAAATTCGCGAAAATATTTCCAATTATACTGAAGCTAACCCTACCGCACCACCTGCAAAGAATCAAAAACTACAGGAAGGCGTTCCATATGTCCAAACAGCCGTGATCGCAAACAAAATATTCTTGCAACTTGCAAATTGCAAGGAGTTATTGTGTCCAGACCATGCTGTGATTTGAGCTGCTTCGTGACCCTAGCCGCCCCAATTCAAAATTAAAATAAAACAATGTTACAGTAACATTGCACCCCCTAGGCACCATGATGCACCAACCTCACATTTTATTGCACACCTTCAATTAAAGATTTATCCACAAATTTATAGTGCGCATTCAGGGACACGTGACCTTAGACGGCCAACACTTCAAAATTAAAATTAAAACATTACCGTTTTTAGAAAGCAATGCATTCTTGTACACCACCAAAATTAACCTATACCACCTTTTCTTAAACCACCCGCACCCTCTCTCAAATTTAATTTTTTGAAATGTTTTATCAAAACGGTTATATACACAGTTCACTCATTATGCACCATCTAGTACCTACCTCACATTTTATTGCACTCCATCGGTTAAAGATTTATTGACAAATTTATAGTGCTCGACTAGAGCTATTTGTCCCTAACCGGCCAACACTTCAAAATTAAAATTAAAATCGTTTTTAGAAAGCAATGCATCCCTGTGCACAACCAAAATTAATCTTCTCGCCCTTTCTTGAACCACAGTCAGCACGTTCCAATTAAATTTTTTATTAAAACATTCATATACAGAATGCACTCATTATACACCATTTATCATTTTTCTCAAAATTTTTTGCACACTTAAGTTAAGGACTTATTAGTAATAGAAATAAATAATTTAGCTATTTTACAAAATTTTATTTGTATTAGGTTTTAGTAATTAAATTTATTTACATTTTCATGCATTTGGGAGTGATGTTTCAGTCAGCAATATTGTTGTTTACACAAAACATAGATCTGTAGTATATAATACTGGATAATAGGCTGTTAATGGCACGCTCCCGATGAGTTATGTTTTAGTTATCTTAGCGCTTCAATGTGGTTTGCATGAAACATTTTAGTGTCTACGTCCGTCTAATATTATAGGCAAAATTATTCTAAACCCCATATTCAAAGAATAGGTAAAATATACAAGAAATATAAATAATTTAATATGGCCAAAGCTTGGCTAAAACGTTAAAATGTTACTCACTATGAAATATTCAGATCTCATACGTGTTCCTCAGTAAAGCGATAACAATAGCTGACTTGTTTCGGTGCCTTTTCCGCTGAAATTAATTTTGATTGTTGCTGACACTATTTAACATTATCAAGAGATTAAAGAATTTACTACTTTCTGTTTTCCGATGACGTCGAAATATAAAAGATAAATAATAGTCACTCGCGAAACAAATGATCAGCAAATCTTCCTTTAATTTGTGTTATAAAGAAATTATAAATTTATTGCAAACAATATTTGTTTAAGATGCGGCGATCGGAGCAGCAGGTGTCGATCATTAAGAAACTTATAAATGCATTTAAACATGAAATTCAAATCGATAATAAAATTTGTAATAAAAAATCCGAAATTTGGGCAATTTTAAGTAAACAAAGTAATTATTCTATTTCAAAAATTGGTTTATATACTGTCTGTATGAAAAACTAGCATAATGTATTATTATTCTAGGTTTCTTTCTGAAATACTACGTGAGTGTGTGTATTATAATTATAACTTTACTTAAATTTTTTTAAACGATTATTTAAAAACTTTGACAGGTATTGTTCTCCTTACAGCATCTTCATAAATTATATCTAGCTTTTGGGTTGATTTTCTGTATGTCTGCAAACTAGTTTTTATATTTGCGTCTATTCACCATGGTATTAAATAATTACAGTTTTGCTACTAAAGTCCTGAAATCAATTTTTGAAAAGAACCCAGTGCTAGTAAGCAATATATAGTTACTTTACGCAAAGACAATCCTTTATTTTTGAAATGTTACGAATCGATGAAAAGTATTTATAAAATTCGTTGTGAAATTATGCATCCCGAATCAAATTTTCTTACGAACTAGCGGATAACGTTAACGTTAACAAACACAAACACCTATTCACACGCTTACATTGCCTTTTCATCATCTGACTTTCCGGCTGCCCGATAGTCCGGACTGATGAAGCAATATCCGTTGAGCGTTCTTCCTTGACGACTGGGATTTCCGGCTGCCGATGATCCTGGTTCGAGAAGAGAAACGTAACACGGCTATCAACACCACACACACAACAGACATACACACACACCCTCGCCCCACACATGCCCTCAAATTGCTGAGTACCTTTTATTGTTGTTGCTGCTGCAAACCTGCTCTTTAAGTTTTTTTCTTCTGAGTAAT
This sequence comes from Platerodrilus igneus, assembly GCA_036346225.1. NCBI lineage: Eukaryota > Metazoa > Arthropoda > Insecta > Coleoptera > Lycidae > Platerodrilus > Platerodrilus igneus. Next base: position 1,441,507 of record JARFIW010001097.1, on the reverse strand, counting down.
ATTCATATGTCGTGCTCTAAGCAGTACTTAAAGCTACATCCTTTCCACCAAAACTCCTGATCTCGTTAAGATCCCACTCTATAATGTTCAGGATTTAAAGCTTATAATATTACCAAAAAAATACATCTTTTCTTCAAAATTAAAGAAAAAACACTAACTTTAAAATTTCTATAATTTTTTATTTCAAAATTTATATGAAAATTTTGTTTCATCGAGCATAATCAAATTACATATCAAATTAAAGCTTGTTAAATTCTCTTTAAAATTAGGTGTTAAGCGGCTTTCTAACCCTTATAGAATCTGAGAAATTCAATATGCAAAATGTTTATGCAATCCAAAACACCATGATTTTCCAAAATTTAAAAATTAATTGCTTAAAATTCCAATGGGATTAAAAATTTTTTTTAAATATATTCTCATTTATGTCTTTAGGAATAATGATCCTTGAAAGTTTCATTGCAATCTGAAATGGTCAAGTTTAATATTGAAATTTTTTGGTTGGTTTGGCATGAAATGACCCAATTACAATGTTTCAAACAGTTACAAGAGGAATAATTAGGCATCATTTTGTTTTCGACCTTACTTAAGGTCGGTTTGACGCAGCTCTAATTTCTTTTCTATTCTGTGCTAATCTAAAAAGCTCTACATACCCTTCACAACCTAAATTTCTAATAATTTGACTAATATAGTTTGGTCTAGGTCTTCCTATATCCTTCTATCTTTTTCCTATCCAGCTGGCTCTACATAGATATTAGCAACCCGATGGTTGTTAAAGAACTCTAACATGTTTACATGATTACCATTTATAAGGAAATGAAATATAACCTGGTTATCTGCTTCAAAAAGGAAAAGTGTTAAATTATATGTTATGGTAAGGCTTAAGCAACGAAACGCTACCAACATGCCAGACCGCTACCTAATTGTGAGTTATGTCATGGTGACGTTTATTAAATTATATGTTATGGTAAGGCTTAAGCAACAAATCGCTACCAACATGCCAGACCGCTACCTAATTGTGAGTTATGTCATGGTGACGTTTATTAAATTATATGTTATGGTAAGGCTTAAGCAACGAAACGCTACCAACATTCCAGACCGCTACCTAATTGTGAGTTATGTCATGGTGACGTTTATTAAATTATATGTTATGGTAAGGCTTAAGCAACGAAACGCTACCAACATGCCAGACCGCTAACTAATTGTAAGTTATGTCATGGTGACGTTTATTAAATTATATGTTATGGTAAGGCTTAAGTAACAAATCGCTACCAACATGCCAGACCGCTACCTAATTGTGAGTTATGTCATGGTGACGTTTATTAAATTATACGTTATGGTAAGGCTTAAGCAACGAAACGCTACCAACATGCCAGACCGCTGCCTAATTGTGAGTTATGTCATGGTGACATTTATTAAATTATATGTTATGGTAAGGCTTAAGCAACGAAACGCTACCAACATGCCAGACCGCTACCTAATTGTGAGTTATGTCATGGTGACGTTTATTAAATTATATGTTATGGTAAGGCTTAAGCAACAAATCGCTACCAACATGCCAGACCACTACCTAATTGTGAGTTATGTCATGGTGACGTTTATTAAATTATATGTTATGGTAAGGCTTAAGCAACGAAACGCTACCAACATGCCAGACCGCTACCTAATTGTGAGTTATGTCATGGTGACGTTTATTAAATTATTTGTTATGGTAAGGCTTAAGCAACGAAACGCTACCAACATGCCAGACCGCTAACTAATTGTGAGTTATGTCCTGGTGACATTTAGTTAACTGATTTTTATTTTTTTTTGTTTTGTTTTCGAACTTACTTAAAGTCGGTTTGACGTAGCTCTAAATTCTTTTCTATTCTGAGCTAGTCTAAAAAGGTCCATGCAAAAATTATTGGCATGCAGGCATCTTTCACGTTTTAGGTACAGTAATGGCATACCCCTCTGAAACGAAGATAGTTGGAATTGGATGACTGGTGGCATCCAACAGAAAAATGAATAAAAAATTAATTGTGAACGGGCTTTACATCAACATCAAAATGTAATGATATGTGCGAATGGACAAGGGGGTGGAAATATTGTTCATTTAGAAGTAAGGTTGAAGGTACAAAAGCTCCAAAAATTATGTGATTGCATTCCCGGAGGGAATAGATGGCTATCAACATGTAAAAATGAAAAACAAAATGCATCTACAAGTTGCAGGTTGGTTTCATTAACATGCACATGCGGATATAATGTCATGAGAAGCCTTTGAAAGAAAGGGATGTCACCCCTCCATTAGATTGGAACTTTGTGGCTTGTGTAGTGCAAGGGAGTTTTCTGTTTTTGGAGAACTGAAGGAATGATTGCAAGCAAGCATTAGTGTTTGAATATCCTCAAATTACACAGTGAGTAGATAGTTTGTATGTTTAAGAATTTTAATTATGCATTTATGAACTAAAATGCCTTTTGATTGATATTTATGTAACAAGAAATTACTTTAAATGTGAAAATAATTATTGGGTTGGACTAATTAGTGACGGAAGAAGTCGATAGTGGTTTTAAATACCAGATTCATTAATGAAATTTAGGTTGGTTATAGTAAAAACTTACTAATTATGGAATGGACAATAAAAGAATACAAAAGAAGTTGGGATTTAACTTTTTTTTTTGTTTATTCTGAAGGACATTTACAATAATTGCGATTTATAAATGTCATAATTAAATATTAAAGCAGGAAAATTTTGGAGTGGCAAATAGTTTTTTCGATGACTTAGATTTAAGGTCGTTTTAAAATTTTTCATTTAGCAGTACCTGGACAGATTTGAGGTTAACAATTTGTTTTTGGAAAGATATTTGTACGTGTACTGAAATTATTTTATATTAATAGAGTTTAAGTTAGGTTGAATTTTATTTCAATTTATTTACGAAATAGATAAAGTCAGTTAATTGTAAAGGAATCCAACTACCCCAGTGATGGTATCTTATTTGGAAGAAATATTTTAGTTTACAATTTTATTTTATTATGATGGAAATTAGTTTTACGTGGAAAAACCGTTTTCCGTATAAAAATAACATAATAAGAAATTGCTATGACAGATTGTTTGGTGCCCCTTGATTTTGACAATAGTAGAAAAACCTTTCAAAGTAAGTGTTGATGTAACGTAGAATTTTTGTACATACGCCATTATTTATAATTTTTGTATTTCTTTATTTTTTTATCATTTTTTTCCATGAGAACCCACTTCTGCATCATTACAGTTAGCCAACACACTGTTACATTGTCACAAGTCCCAGCCTCTTCAGGGAAATAAAAATTTATTCATTTAAAGCTCATTTTACTTGTAACAGTATTTTTGGTGCCCAACTTCGGGTCTTTTTTATTGGTGAGGCATTCTTAATATAAGGCAGTTTTTTTTTCATTATTTTATGATAAAAAATGTTGGTCTGTTTTTAAATTTTTAATTTTTTTTTGTTTTAAAGTACTTTTTCATTAGTCGTTTTTTAGTGGTAGGTCTGTTTTTTAAATTTTAGGTATTTCTTAAATATTTTTTTCTTGGTGGACATCTTCTGGGTATTTTTTTCAATACGGCAATTTTTTAAAAAAATTACGGTTGTTTTTAAAACTGTTAAGCTTTTTTCATTAGGACCCTTTTTTTTTCATTAGGACAGTGTTTTTAACAAATTAGGGCTGGTTTTTTCAAGAGAGTGAATTTTTATACATGACATACTTTTTTTTATTATGTTAAGTAACCTTTTCCAACTTTAGTTTCTTGTTTAGCTGTTTTTTCAATTGGCAAAATACTTTTTTTGTGCTAATGTATAGGCCGTAATTTCTTTTTTGTTTTTTTAATCATCTAACGATAAGATTTTTTAACGAGTTTTAAGGTGTGATGTTTAAAATTATTTGTTCTTTTTCTAAATTTAGTTGATAAATTGTAATTTTTTTGAAAGAATTTTTGATAATTCTGTTGAAGGATTTTTAAGACAGAAAGTGACTGATCTCAACTTGAAGACAAGAAATGTTTTATTTTAAATAGGAATTTATATGTCATGTAGACTTTTTAAAAATGAATTAAGTTGTGAATTCCGAGTTAGGATGTGGAAAAAAATAATTTGACAGTTACCGAATTAAGAAGAATTTTGGGAGAACACATTTACCACGTACGACCACATGGAATTAGTTATTGAGTCAGAAATAAAGTTTGAGGACAAATGTTTTGCTCTCAGACGCGACGGACTTCTTCAGAGTCGCATGAATATTTAAACTTCTAGATTTATTTTTAATTATCGATAAAGTTTGATAAAGACGTGTGAGGTAGTGACTATAGTGTATAGGTCAATCCTGAGGGATATGGCATGGAAAAAATTTTAAAACCGAACGATTCTTGTAATAAAAATTAAGATTCTTATCTGAGATATATGAGATTAAAAATATTTTAAGTTAAAACATAAGTTAGCACAATAGTTACGTAATTTTAATTGTTTATTTTGTTTAAATTATTTTTTAATTGAGTGTAGATTGATAACTTTAGTCAGTTTTTCATTTTTTTAAAATAGAAGCTTAGGTTTTTACTTGGACAGACGTCATAGACATTTAGGTTCACATCGCGCTTTTTCTTTTTCACCTTCTTGGCATCTAGTTTTGAAAGTACTTTGTTCCTATCTCACTATCGACTGCTCCTTAAAGGAACATCGCCTAATTTTTCAAAAGTTACGTGACAGGATAACCTGCCCTTCTAAAACTTTTATTTTATATTAGAATAATTTTCTCCTCATAAAAATATAATTTACTTTACAAGTAGCAAATTCATGTCTTGTTTAAAACAAATCAAATTTTAGAGCTAGAAGGAAATTTTTTTATGATAAGAAATATATAAGAAAATTTTGTTATTTTGGTATGTAATATTTCTCTTGTCCCAAAATCAAGGAAATATTTTACTTGGAGTAAATTTTACTCATGTGGAGTAAACATTTTTTCAGAGTATAAATAACTTTCAACTACCAAATAATCATGTACTAATAAGTCTAAATGCAATCACGCTCTATACAAACATTTCAAAATATCTGGTTCTAAATGGTATTGAAAAGCTATGTCATAGAATCACTACTAATTGAACTATTCCAAAATCTGTTTTTGCAGATATTACAGATTTCGTTTTAACACAAGTTATTTCATCTTTAATAATGAATCTTTTCCGCAAACTTGGTTGTCCAATGGGGTCTAGTTTATGTCCTACATTTGCCAAAATTGTTATGGACGATTTATTAAAGTTATCCTCAAACTAAACGTCACCACAACTCCATTAATTAAGAAATTTACTGGCGATATCATAGCATATGTACCAGAAGATAAAATTGACAAAACTCAACATTTTTAATAATTATGATGATAAAATTAATTTTACCATAGAATTAGAAAATAAGAAATCTATCCCATTTCTATACACTCTACTAACTAGAAAAAACGATACTACAATTATTTCAGACTGGTAGCAGAAACTGACCAACTCTGTTAGATATCATCATCGTTCGAATCATGAATACATGATAAAAATTAATTTCATTCTAGACCTAAAACAGAATCAAAAGATTATGCCATCCTTCAATATATCAAAATAATCTAGACAAACTATTTACAATTCTAAAAAAACAATAGCTACCTGCTAAAATTAATAAAAAACATTTTATACAATCATAAAGCTACTTCAAACACTGACCAATAGACGCTTAAACAATAATACAGAGCTTTCTGAAAATATACCGACACGCTACATAATTCCTTATATCGAAAACAGGTACAAAATTTGAAGACATCTCTAAAAAATTCAAACATCAAAATTGCTAAACAAAACCTTTTAGCTTTAAACACTCTTTATTTCCAAATTAAGGGATAAAATACCATCTCTTCTACTACGAATGTATAAATGTATATATCCACTTTTGCTCCATCTTGCATATACATTTTACCGCAAGTTCTTAGAGAATAAAATTGGCTCAAGTGGGATTCGAACTCGTGCTACCCATATGCAAAGCAGGTACCTTAACCACTACACTATCAAGTCATTCGAAATTATTATTTGCACATTTCGTATTATTGTTAGATATACACATTCCACTTTAATTTAAAAATTAACTTAAGAGTGCATTTAAATATAAAAAATTTCAGGATGGTTAAGAGACGGTCTACAAATTCCTATTTTTTAGAGATTAATTTAAGAGCAACTAATCCCCAAATTCTATAGAGACTTACCCTCTGTATATTTTTATTAAAAAGAACCACTAAGTTACGTAATTCTAAAAAAGATACGCTCTAGATGTCTACAGCGGGCAACAGACGCTTTAGACTGAACAACTTAAAATTTAACTTCCTTTTAATTACTCCAACTTTTTCCCCATTGATTTAATTAGGGATATCGTTTTCTGTCAATAGGGCTACCATCTTAAACCTAGGAATATAACATAATTTAATACATTTATCAATAATTTTTTCTGGTGTCGACGTTACAAATAAATAAAAACAAACTTTATCAACAAATATCATAATCTATTAAAATATATACATGTATTCGTGACTAGCATCCGCTGGCTGGTGGATCTACAGTAGCAAAATCTCTAAGCAATTACGTGAGTGATTGTCCCACAGGGTGCCATTTAATAATTTTTAAGACCGTCGAGTAATTTACATTGCTGCAATCAATAAATAAATAATTGCTTGCACTTACATTTTTTATAACACCCACAAATTTTTCGTAAAAGTCTAGAAAATTTCAAATACCTAAACTCCTCCATTCTATAACATATTAATTCTCGCAAATTTAATAGTTTCAAGCACTTGTACTTAGGTGACACAATAACATTTCGGTTCTTTGTAACTTCCATATTATGACTTTTCTTGAAATTTATTTGCAACGTATACACTTCTATTAGATGGATCGACTACCAGTTTCAATTCGAATTCGCAATCCAATTTTCTCGTCTTACAAACTTTAACACAAATCGAAATTTTCCAAATAATAATGATCAATACTACAATAGTTCATACAGAATCCTAATTTATCAAATCAAATTAACAACAATACTTTCAGCATCTTTCTATTCCAAATAGTGGCAGCCCAGTTAGAATCTATCACATTTACAAACTTACACCCGCACTCAACCTAATTTCTTTAAGCCTTACACCTACAATTTTATTTTTCAGAAGCATGAAAATTTTATAAATCAGCAAACATACAGGGTGGCATTAGTTTTATGTCATTAAATTTAGGAGGTGATAGAGATTGATTAGCTAAACAAAAAAAAACCTGTGAGGCATTTTATTCTTGAACCACTTTTTAAATGCACGACCTAAGTCAACTTAAGTAAAAGTTTTAGGACTTCTGTTTTGTCATGATTTATAATAAATACTTACGTATACAAGTTCTATCCTCAATCACAACACATACTGAAATGATTTCATAATAAGTGTTCAAAATTTCCACCGTATCTGCAAGATCGTTGTTGGTATAATTCTCGGGTTTTCGTATTTTTAAAAAACAACTCATTAATCTACTAACGTGACAAAAACTCCAATTACCCATATCCAATTAAATTAAATCCAAATACTGCATTTAAATGTATTACCTAAGTACGTAGGTGAAACACATAACACTTCCACACAATTACATTTAACCCCGGTTAAGAAAAAATATATTAAAGTATATTAAACTTCAAGTAGGTTATCGTATTCTGCATAAACGCTGAGTTGCAACAAACGCATCAGCAATGTCAAGAAGAAAATACAGTCGACCACATCAGCATTAAGGAATATTATTTTTTGTTGTGATTATTATCTAAACATACGAATTTTAGAAATAATTTTAAAGATTTTTTCAGTAGCAGCTAAAGTACATTAAGTTATTTCGTTTGACAGAAAAAATGCACTCTATTTCACTAATTTAAGTTTGCTGAAGGTCACAACTTAATTGGTCGACTTTAAAGCATGATGCAATTGAATATTTTATTTGTGACCTAACTTAACATTGCAGTGTTTTTAAAACAATTTTAATACTTTTCTTGTGGTCTATTTGTAGCTATACTGTTTGCTTTACACCCCAGGCTTATTAACAATTTTTGTTTGTCTTATCGGTCTCTACGCCCCCTTTAAATTAATGACAAAACTAATGCCACTCTGTATAGGTTTATTAACGAACATTTAAACTCCAATCGGTTGTCAAACAATGCCTGACTTTGCAGCCAGAAATTATTGTAAATAGATAATGTATAAGTATCACGCAGATTTAAAGTTTAAGTTTGGGTCAAACAAAGAGCTTAATTGTTTTATATATAGATAACAAAGTCCAATTTACATTATAAAACTCGACTTACTAGACAAAAATATCCGACGGAAAGAATCTAAAATGCATCTTAAAGCTATTACCAGAAACATTTTTCAAAGTCTAGGTAAAACAAACGTAGACATTGGTATAAATTCTAATTAAACAATATGTTCTTTTAATTTCGCGGTATGCAATCACACTCTTATTTTAGAAATGAACAGAGTTGTTGACAGTGGTTTTTTAACATTCACCAAAGTATTCGTTTTGCTATAAAACTAAAACTATCAAGATTTTCAACGAATATGTTGCCATACTATCCGTTTTTAATAACAAAAGTTTAATTTATTACAATAATAATCAGGGCTAGTTTAGAGACAATATCAACAAAAATAAAATATACAGCGATTATCTATACGAGATAAGATCAAAACAAAATCAAATGTTCCCATCCATTCATACAATAGATACACATGAAGCTTCAGATGCTGACTTCAGAAACTGTAAGGATTAAATTGAAACCTACGCTATTGGAAGCCACTTTCGAGAATCTTCAAATATTATCGAAAAAGATCAAACTGTTGTTACGGTAATCTGTATGGACAAGAGAAAAGTAAAGTACAATAAGCAAAGTGACAGTAGCCCGCTTCGAGTACCTCAACAAAAACAAGGGGAATCGAAAGAATTAATGTCGTGCTAGCTAAAAAATGCTGTACAGTGGGGTGGGTCTCACACACAAAGAAAAAGGAAACCTCAAGAAAGAAATTTATTTACAAAACCTTAAGAAAACAACATGTTATTAAAAAAAAACCAATTCACAAAAAAAAACAATTATCTAAAACCTTCAGGAGGATTTACACCATACACAAAATCTAAACAAAAATACTACTTTATTGCAAAAATAGTGTATACCCTTCTTTAATTACCTAAAGCTAAAATTTTTTTTAACTTCAATTCTAACATACACATAAAGCAAAAAAATTAAACAACAATATATTATAGACTGTGTTCAGCCCTTTAGTTACTAAAATTTTTAAATGTTGATAAAAGAAAACCATTATTTACTTACAAGCTCCGGCAACAAAGTAGAACAGGTAACAGACTGAAATGTGTTTCTTCCCGTTGCTGAAAAAAATATTACTAGAAAACAAAAATCGTCACACCTAAACAATGGTGTTACTTTAAATTTCTCTAAACAAATTTATAGGATAGTCCATGCTGAACCATTATTTAACAAATACTCAACCACTAACAGCTGTCCCCGAATCATTTCCAATGATCGAAACGGAGTAAGTTCAATTTCGCAGGATAACATCTCCAATTGTGCGATGAGTAACCTTATAAACTTACAAAAAAGAAATTGGTTGGATTTTCCGCTCCGGCCTCATACTGGCTACAGTTGGCCTAGGCGGGATCACGTGACACAGCATACCAAAATCTTCCTGGAAAATCAAGTGAATCAAATTCAGAAGAAGCAACAGTGAGTGGAGTAACTCTTCACTTCCCTTGACCGGTGGCCAGCGCATCATTACCTTACCTAGGATGTATGTCTATACATATTATATAGAGATGGATTCCAGTAGCTGAAAGTAATTTAGCACCAATCAACATCAATAATTCTCGTTATTGTAAAACTTTCATCTCTCAAAGGAACAGTTTCGTACAAACTAATTTTAGAATTTCAGGTTATAATTCTGACAGTAAATTTCCATAGAAATATCTCTTAATTCAGATCATTATAGACATTAGATCAATAAAAAATAAATGTTGGACAACAAATGCCTCGATAATGCACATTAGGAACTTGAAATTCAACAACTGATAACGGGAAACCAATTTGATAATACATAGTCACTAAATGCATGAAATATTTTCTAAACAAAATACTTTACCAACAAAAACCACGTTCTTGAACCTATTATCATCTTTTGTGAAGCAAGTGTTTTGACAAATAGGCGCCAGCTTTTAATATTGTATTGAAAGAGTAATTTGCTAGATTTTAATTATAATTACATGTACTAATAAAACCTATTGAAGAAATGCATATATTTAACCTTAGTTACTGATAATAATCGCAGATTCGAAGTACCTTAAATTTTATAACAGAATATTTAACACAAATTCTACAGGATGATGTTTAGGCGACAGTTTCGATTAACAAAGACTGCCGGATTCGCTAATACACGAAAATAACCATGGAAACAGTACTGGATTATGAGGATTTTAAATGAACTATGCGTCAAATTTTAATTAAGGAACGCAACGTAACGTCGTTTATTTTCCGCTTCACAAAGATGAACAAATGGCATACAAAAATAAAGACAGCATTTTCTCAAGATATCTAGATCATCAAACTTTCACGGACAATTTTATTTATAACAAAGTAACTGATACAGATAAACTACCATGTCGCAATATGAAGAATACAGATGTAATAAACTCAAAACCTATAACATGGTACAATGGTTAGTAACAATAAAATATTCTGCACAGAAAATACCTCCAATAGCAGAAATAAGGCTTCAAGAAAAAACACTCATCAAGTAGTTTAGTGTCTGAGAAATAAAATATATACTTCAATGAAAAAAGTTGAAAAAAAAACATGAATGTGCAGCCCACTCTGGTACAATCCCAAATGTTAGTTAGTAATAATAATGGTGAAATGGAACACATTAGTAATAAAATAGATAAAAAGATTAATCCAATCTAATCTGAATAAAAATTTTACTGAAAATGGAATAGAAAAAATACAAAGAAAACCTCAAAATGTTAGTTTGCTAGCACCCACTATGAACATAAATATACAAAACAAAGTCAATTACAAAGATATAAGAAGCAATTGTACGTATTAATGATGAAGTGGAAAATAAAAAAATCACCAAATAAGTAAAGCCGCACATATATCGAACTAATAACTGATAATAATTTAGGATAAACTACATTCAGAAAAGATGAAACACGCGGATAATTTTAAAAGAAATGTCATAGTGTGTCAGATACTTAAATAAACCAGAGGAAGATGAGAAACCACATTACATTTCATTCAGAGAAAGAATATATGAGAATTACAAGATACAGCAGAAAATACAGCCACACTAATGGATGAAACTCAACAGAATGAAAAAATAGTCTCAGTTAAGTAAATAAAAAATACAGCAATACCACTACAATCGAAAATAAATTGTGAAGTTAAAATTACCAAAATATCCCCCTAGATAAAACCATCCTCGTACAACCTCCCGCAAGTAGAAAAAATGGTGTACTTACTGCAAAAACACTCATTAAAGGAAAGAATGTTGCAATACTATGAATAATAAATTCAGCTAATAGCAAAACAACACTCCAAAAGAATTTAGTGATCAAAAAACCCAAAGCAGCAAACAAAAAATTTGCAAGACTCGCCGTTTGTCTGTCTATCACTAACTTAAAATATAGCACTTAAGGGGGTAACCACTGCAGCCACACTTGCATCGTTCAGGCATCACTAAATGCCACCAAGGGTAAACATGTAAAAAAATTATAATTCAAGCACACATTACCCAAATTAAAAGACAATTACAATCACTTCCTCGCTCATATGACACATCGAAAATAATACTACATCACTCACAACAACATGATAGAATCCCAATATAAGAAAAATCAAAACTAAAGCAAATTGTTTACCAAAAATTATCCCAAGAACTTTACCAAATGTTTTACACTTTATAGTAACTCCAATGGACGGAAAAAAGACTCCACAGAGTTGGTATTGTATTCAACAAAACTATTGCAAAATTAAAATAGCTTGACTTTTTGTAACCAACTGACTTTTCCTACATATTATGAGAGTGCTCGCTGATTGGCATGAAACCAGCCAAATGCACTTATGTGTGCACACATTTGCTTTTAAAACTTCTTGCTTGAGTAGACTTTCTATAGATTTAATATGATTGACTGACTTTTATGTTTCGCAAAGGTGCATGTTGTTTGTCTTGAAATCTACATAGTGTATCGTTGCACATACGCATTTTGACCTGAAGCCCACCCAATGCATTTATGCGCAAATACTGTTACTTTTATAATTTCTCCCATGAACAGACTTTTTGTTGATTCAAAGCAGTTAACCGACTTTTGTTTCACAAAAGTGCACACTATTTGGCTTGGAGCTGACAATGTATCCTTGCATGTATGCACTTTTGTCTGAAACCTGCATAATGTATTTTTGCATATATGCACTTTCGCCCAACACCCCCTCAAATATATTTTGCATGATGCAGTTTGTTACCCTTAAAATTACTACATCTAGAGGAAAATACCATAGTAAATACCCTACATGTATAACCTCAAATTTATTCGGGGGGTAAATTCCTCGACGCAACAAAATGCATAGCAAATTATTAGAAATAACACTCCGGTATTCCACTTCTGGTGCAATGATTTCCTTGGTTCGGGGGTGGTTCCGTTGTGGCTTCCTGTTCTTCCTGTAGCCCTTAATGGCGATGTGCCGATACGATAGGTGATAGAAACCGGAAGGTGGGAATTACTTGATCGATAGCACTACTAACATGTCAACACTAGACAGATGTCAATAACCAAGTTCCGAGTTTTGATACGTTTGCTCCCACAAAAATGTCTCTCCCTTCCAGAAGAGGTTAAAGTTCTCTGCCGCACGTTGAAGTGTTCAATGCCGTTTAATCAGTGAAAAAGTGCAATGTTAGCATTCTCTCAGACCACAAAGATAAGCCAATGTCCGGACTATCCGTGTGAACCACAACTTTGTGGTTTTCATGTACGTAGGCATTACAATATTACTATGCTGGGGTTTTAAAAAGTCCCCTAAACTTAATTAATGCACTAAATGTTAAAGCTTTATGAAAAAAGCATAACAAGCTTGGCCTTTAGGGCAGCCCTACCCCATTACTTACAATCTAACACTTAAATGAGAATCATGCAGATGGTGGATTAGAGGTTGCAAATATGTTTGCTACATATTTTCAATCAAGTTATTAAAACGTATGAGATAATATATGCAGATGACAATTCTTCCCTCATAAAGAGAGCAGTTCTCTCTTATTCCTTATTTAGTCCACTGAATATGTCATTCGGTAAAAGCTGCTTACCCTTACACTAGAACGATTTTTTATATCCTATATAAGAGCAGTCAATGTTAGATGCTACGAACTATAATAGATAATAATTCCATGATATATTTCTAAAGTTATAGATGCTTGAATTTAAATAAAGCTTTGGGTAGTGCTGATGTATCCTTTTGAATATGTTGTTATAGGTTCTTTTCTTTTTCTTACTTTTGGCAACCCCATCTTTCTAGTACTTGTGTTATATGAACAATACCTCATACGTAGTTTGAATGCCCAAGTTGAATGAGTACCAATAGGTCGGTCAAGGAATGAGATGGGACACTCCCAACACGAACACTTACTCTTTCTAAAGCTACCACTAGATGAAAGTTTATCTGTATATTAAAATTAGCTCTTCAAAGACTTCGGACTAGCTCTGAATTTTTAAGTTCAGTGGTTTTGTGATGAGACCTGAGTGGATTTGTAAAGAACGAACAATGTTAGGTCACCACTACACCTATCTAAATGAAATAAACGAGAAATGTTAAGAGGGAAGGTGTAGGAACCCTCACAACAAAACGCGTTTCACCAAAGAACAATTACTAAAAGTTGCAACCAAACAAAAAAAAAGAACCAAACCTGTAAATAAAAATGTTAACATGAAATATGCGAGACTGCTACTATTTGCATCTCAGAAAAACAATATTCACATAAAATTTATAAGTACATTAATGGATTGTTACCAAATATATTATTCTTGAATTACACCAATGTAACATTTATGACAGAGCACTAAAAGATCACTTGAATAGTTACTTTTATAAAATATGAATGTTAATGCCAGACTAAGGTTTGGTAAATCCTTTTTTTTATATTCATCATAAAACCTAAACCTTTTTATAAGATGATTATAGGTTTTTTGACATAAATTAAATGAATGCACTTCAAAAATAAGTTTCCATTATGATTAAATTTTTGTACCAAACACAACACAAAATGTTGCTATAAACAAGAAATTTAAAGTCTGTCCGAAGAGAGGGCAATTAATAATATCTAGAGTATATCTTAGAAGAACATAACAAGATATTTGTATTAATGAGCTTACTTTAACTTCATTTCAAAATACAGCTTAAAGAATTTTAAATTTAACAATAATTGATTTAATGAATGTTTAAGTACCATTAAACAGATCTGATTGGTGGTGCACATGGATCATTAAAATACAGTATTCTTAAAACAAAAAATTTTTATGTGAACATAATCTTAATAATTTTGTCTTTATAATACAATTAAGTTTAGATAGGCCACAAGCTATAACAACACAGTTTTGCTAAGGTATTGCGAAGAAGCAAAATAGTAAAACGTGCTTTTACAATTAACTAAGTCTTTATAGATTTATATAAATCACTACTAGAAAGGTCTTTCTATTAATAACAGCTTTAAATGAAATAAGAAAGAATCTATGTCTCATACAATAATTGGCCATTTCAAGATTAACATGTAAATAAAAAATAGACTTTGCCTATCTACTATCTAATTTTCTTGAAAATTAAATTTCCATGCCTTAATGTTATTTTTAAAGAAGATGAAATTTGTATCAACAGCGATTTTCTTAAAGATCAAGACTGATACGACTGCATGTGGCGTACGACACCATTTGAGAACAATAATATAGGTCACTTATCCGTCAAATCGACCCATATGTTAACAATACCTGGACATCATTGAAGTTTAGCAGAACAGCAACTTGAAGTGATTTGACACATGCTAAAAACATGTTCCGAAACCAGCCAATTATAACACCATATAGGTTCTTCTAAGAATTAGAAATTTTGAAACGGACATCTTGTAACTCAGCATACTATTGTAGACAACCTTCTATTAAAGTAGCATGAGCTTCGATACCAGATACCTTATATTTACATCCTTTAATTTGTCTTGAATTTCTAATAAATTACTTTTCATAAAAACTTGACTATCATTTTCATAATCCATCTGCAGCGGTAACTTCTCTATTGTTTTTACCCCCATATTCTTCTGAAGCTGTTATTATAACATACTTGTTGCGGTAATCTATTTGTTTGGCTGTATTAAAAAGAAATTTAGAATCACAATAAGATGGCATTGTACTACATGCCATTATCTTTGTTTCAATTAGGCTTTACCATTTTAAAGCGTGAACGCATTTTCGTGGAATGAATATTGCGATGCAGATAGCATCCTTGTAGAAAAACATTCTGAATGGGTAGGGGACTAGAAGGACACTAAGTTGAAATCGACGAGCAACTCTGGCAATACTAGATTGATCTTGTGCAATAGGTGTGCTCACAAATGTATAATGAACTCACAAAGTAATCTTTGAATTCATAAAATTACCAAGATATCACTTGCTTTATATTAAATAATGGAATGTGTAAAATGCTATATGTAAGCATCAAATATATGGCAACGAAAAATAAACTGAGGGTCTTATATCAATGAAAATGGATACTTCTTATGTAAACTAAAGAAGCTAGTTCAAATATATGATTTAGTATGTAAAATGTAAGCAACAAATACAGGGTGATGCAATATTAAAGGTATTAAATGTGAATACAGGACTAAAAAAATTGTAAGGTAAAATGAAAACGTTACAATGTTTGAATTTAATGGCTGTTCTTTCTTAAATAGACACATTCCACGACTTAAGATTTATGGCTCTCTATCGCAGACAGTATTAATTACAACTGCAGAGTAGCTTAGAATTCCCAGTTAATACACTTTATGCTTTGACTTTCCATTAACAAACATAGAAAATATTTGCATAGTTTCTCACTTTGCTGATAAAAATTTTTCAAAACATAATCTTGATAAATTTTTTGAATAGAATCAACCAAATGAAGTTCACATCAATCGACAAATAAAATAAACTATCATTCAAAAAGCTATTTATACGAGATCTTGAAGTAATTATCAAAAATAATTTATAGGGTCCAATACATACAATTCAATGACTTTTATTATTGAATGGGAAAGCATATTTTGCAAAAAGTTTCCCAAATAACTGATCTAGGAATTATTTTATATCGTAAACTTGCATTTACTTTTCACTTAGAGACAATAATAAATAAATCTACAAAATGTTAGGATTTGTTTTGAGGAATGCCAAGTTCTTTAAACATCGCCCAATTATAAAGTCCTCTACAATGCTTATGTGCAACCAATATTAGACTTTGCTTTCATCATTTAGTCCAGTACATACAACAACTGCATAAGTAAAATTGAAAATGTATAAAACAGATTACTTAAATATTTGGTGTTTAAGGAAACTGGGAATTATCACCAACTTATAAGTTACTACGAATTAGTTAGTCTATTTAAATACTTATATCTAGAACGTCGGAGACATAAATACTAATGTTTGCTTTTTCAATATTACACTCTAAAGTGGATCCAAATCTGAAATTTATTAATAAATTTCATTTGTAGTACCAAGGCTAAGTAGTAGATCATCTAAATTGGTATACTCACCAGAAATACATATTGATATTATGATGAATTCTCCTCATTATAAAATTCGCAAGGCTTTAAATAACACAAATTATGCAGTCGATTGGTTCCTTGCTGTTTCAAAAGCAAAGTTCAAAATTAAGTTGATATTTTATTCTCGTCTGAGTAAGATCAACCAAATTTAAGTCACTTGTTCAAGTACTAGAGTAACGTTTGGGTAATATAATTTACATTCTCCTCATAAAAGATTAGAATACTTTATATTCTAGATAATGTATGGTTTGGTATTTAAATTATTATTAAGTTTATTAGAAATTTTGGTTGTTATAATATTACTAACATATTTGTTGAAATGTATCAGTTTTCAAAATTTTCTTAATTTTTAAGCAACCTGTTATTGGAATTAGTATTCTGTTGGTTGATGTTTTCAATAAGCAAATAAATGTTTTTATAAAATAACGAAGAGGCTAATAAAAGGCTGGGAATTTCAAACCTTCAATAGAGCTATTTAGAACTACTCATTCGTTAATCATAGTTCCGTATTAAGTAGCTAACTTGAAGATACTATCATTTGCTAACCATATTATCTCATATTAGTAGGTTTTAAGGTAATAAAAGCATTTTGTAAAGTATATTTATTTTAAAATTAATATAAAATACAGTCAAGCAGAATATTAAGTATTAATTTATACTTTAGAATGGAAACTTTACAATTGAACTCTTTATGACATTTCATTATGTTACAAAGTTTTAAATGTTTACATTCAAAATGGTTTCATTTTAACAAAAATTGGTACACTTGTTCCAAAGAATGATATCGATAATAGAAATTTTTACAATTAAATGTATTTCCTATATTTTGCTTTAACTTCTAAACGCAACATAAAGTATCGTCACAAAGTTCAATAGTTTCCATCAGTTGAGAATTTGACCACTACACATATCCTAACAATCTAAAAATCTATTTCTAAATAGTAGTATGTCTTTAACCCATTAATGCCAACTGTGTTGTATAGAATACACATCACCTTTAAGCTTTACCACAATTGACAGAACTGAAACAATATACAAGATTCATCTTACAATAAATCTTTTAAATAAATACGTTCAAAAATTTATTAAACCCCTGCCATATAAGTTCGTGGTTGATGAAGCTATAGAACCATATTATGGTCACCATTGTATGAAACAGTTGATAGAGACAAACTAATAGGATTTGGGTTTTAATTTTAAAATGTTACACATCTCAAGGCTATGGTAAAATTTTATCCTTATACTGAAAGTGAAGATAAAGAACAAGAAAGCAAACTAGATATTGTGGTGAGTGAAAAGTTATGCGAGATTTTTGTCAGAAAATTCCACAATGTTTATCAATAATTTTTTCATATCCATACCTTTTCTTATAAAATTGAAATCTGCAAGAAACAAATATATTGGTATTATTCGCAAAATACAAAACTGAACAAACTCTACTCAAAAATTTTCAAAAAAATGCTACATGAATTTGACATGTTCTACATGATAAAGAAAGAACAATATCCCTTATTGGTTGGCATAATTACAGGCCAAGTAACTGTAGTTACTAATATTACACCAAAAGACATATTTTCAAAAAGCATTTGCAATAGATGTTCAAGATCCGACAAGAAAATTGTATCTGTAAACTAAGCAAATGCCGTTAAAATATACAGTCATGATATGTACAGAGTTGATCTGTTTGATAAACTACGAGAATTATACTGCATTCGAATAGGAGCTAAAAAGTGGTGTTGTTCTATTTTTAAATTTTGTCTAATAGGGCATGTGGTTATTATACATCATGTTGAATGCATGTCTCTCTCAGAATTTTGCAAATAATAGTAGTGCTATTGCTAGTAGCAGCTAATGTCAAACGCATCGAGAAACATGATCAAGAACATTTAAGCATATGGCAATTAAAATATGATTAGACGATATAGACGAATAAAATTGAAAAGCAGTGCGCCATGGGAAATATAGTAAATCTACGATATACAAATGTGTAAAATACAGGGTTATTCTAAATGATAGACCCATTTTTAAAAATTCGTATTTATTAAAGTACGAATCCAAAATGAAAAGTCGTTATACCAATGAAAAGAAGTTCAAAAGTTTTTTTAATACATTATAAATGTTCAATGTGTCCACCGTTTGCTGCACGGCAAACATCTACGAGGTAGGTAAATTCATCCCACATACGAGAAAGCATATCTGCTGTTAATGAGTGCATGTCAGCAGTGATACGATTCCACATACCAATCAAAAGAGAAAGGCGGGTGGTTATGGTTCCAGAAGCGGTCGGTAGAGTTTGCATGGCAATAGGCCGTCATTTCATTTCACTGTCAGTTGTGAGTGGAGCACAAGGTTTTCTGCGTTCTTGAGTTTACAAAAAGTGAGTCACAAATTCTAGTGCAGCGGGCATTTCGTACCAAATTCGGTATTGAACCACCAACTAGAAGAATTTCGACAGACTAAAAGTGTGTGTAAAGAAAAAGCACAGGTCGACCGCGTGTGTCAGAGGATGATGTCAGACGGATTGAAGAAAGTTTTGTTCACAGTCCACATAAGTCTACCAATAGAGCTAGTAGAAAATTTGGAATACCCCAACCAACTGTATGGAAAGTTCTGAAACGGCGTTTGCTGTACAAGCCCTACCGATTACAACTTCTGCAGGCTCTCAAGCCTAATGACAAAGAGAAACGTCTCGAATTTTGTGGTTATGTACTACAAATGATGGATGAAGACACGTTTCTACGGCATATAATTTTTAGCAATGAAGTGACTTTCCACCTTAGTGGAAAAGTCAACAGACACAATGTTCGCATATGGAGTTTGCAAAATCCACATTCAACATTGCAACACGAAAGAGACTCACCGAAGATAAGCGTGTTCTGTGTCTTATCCCGTACAAAGGTCTATGGACCTTTTTTCTTTGTGGAAAGAACTGTAACTGGAATAACATACTTGGACATGTTGGAACAATGGCCGTTCCCTCAAGCTATGGAAGATTCGCAGGACTCCGTCCCATTGGCACCTTGACATACGAGGATTTTTGAATGAATCCCTTCCTCAGCACTGGATAGGTCGCAGGGAAAATAAAGATCTGGTTCTACACTTCTGGCCATCAAGATCTCCTGATATCACCCCATATGACTACTTCTTATGGGGTTATGTTAAGGATGCTGTTTACGTTCCACTTCTACCAACAACCCTGAACGATCTGCGGAACCGTATCACTGCTGCGGTGCACTCAGTAACAGTAGATATGCTTTCTCGTGTGTGTGTGTCGAGTTTACCTACTGCGTAGATGTTTGCCATGCAGCAAACTATGGACAAATTGAACATTTATAATGTATTAAAAAAACTTTGGAACCTCATCTTTTCATTGGTATAACAATTGTTCATTTTGTATTTGTACTTTAACAAATACGAATTTTTAAAAATGGGTTCATCGTTTAGAATAACCCTGTATAATATGGGGTTACATCTAGCTAATTTTTGAAATATCATATGTCAACCATTGTAATACTTATACACATATTTCAATAGTATAATGTTTGCACAGATTAATTTTTGAGATACAGATATTATTACCAACGTATAATATCATATCGTTAAAAAACAGCTTCCATTAACAAACTACGAATTTAAATTATTGTAAATGCTAACTAGTAGTATTCTTATACTGGAATGTGGATTTCACACCATTATGAGCAGCATTAATGGGTTAATAAAATATCCTTAAAATTTAATAAAAGAAAAATCTAAATAATAATACTCTAATCAGTTTCTATTTATTCCAATGGCAGTTACTTGTACAAGATACAATATGGTAAAACAAGTTCCTATCATAGTTGATGAAAACTATATATCAAAGTGATTAGTAATTTAGAAAGGTTTGTTAGATAAGTCAAGATCCTTAAGAAGGCAACGTTGTATGATAACTATCGAGATGTTCTCAGGGTTCATTTATAGTGTCATAAAAACTGTTACGTTAACTTTTTGAAGTACAGTGATTCTGCATTAATTTGTAAGTACCTTAATCAGGCGCCTTCTAAAGACGCTCATCTAAACCCTTCTTATGTTATTCTCAAATTATACAAGCTAACAATAAGTATGTATTAAAATGTCCTATAAAATTATTCAACTGTTTTGCACAATAGGAATACGTGCAATATATTCTAAAACCGCATTTATAAATTCTCTGAAATACTTTGTAAAACAACTGTTGTTGTCTGGAATATATTTTTACTTGCAATCGCAGAATATTTCACACCAATATCGATGGGAATGGTTTTTTGTTATTTTCCCTGTAGTTATCAAGTTGTATGAATACACGTTTAACAATAGAAAGGTCCTCTTATTTATTCGACTCTTCTCTTATGTATTAGATTTTAATCCTATAACGTCCTTTGGGCATTGTAAATCGCGATTTTAAAATGCGTTGTTCGAAATAGTTTGCTAGTATAGTTAAGTTGTTTGATCCAGCACACAGCCGTAGACGAGTGCAGCCTGCATTTCCTCATCCTAAGATGATATCAGAGATGCCGATAGCTAAAGGTACAGTTTTTCTGTTTGCTTTACTTGTGTTGCTGTTTTGGAAGATACACTTTTTTGGATTATTCTGCAATTATTCTTAAAGTTAAAACTAGTTAACCCAAAGCTTGCGTTAGAGCACTTTTTACTGTTTCTTTTTCTGTGTACATTAATGTTAACATCAACAATTTGCTCGTTAATACTTGATTAAGTTATTAAAAATTTAATGTTACGTTCTTAAATCTTACGAGGTGTACTTCCCAAAGTAAGTAAAAATTATTGCACATATTACTGCACTATTTCTTGTACATATTGTGGTACTATTTCTTGTGTATATATTTAGGGTTGGAAGGACTATGTAAGTATATGGTATTTAGATTATAAGATTCTATTCTTGATATTTTCAAAGGTTTAGGTTTATACCAGCGATGGGCAACTGCCGGCCCGCGGGCCTAATCCGGCCCATTACGATGTTAAAGTTGGCCCGCGGCATAAATGAAAAATTGTGCAAGCAGTGTGACGAGATTGCGGTGTAGAAAAACTTTGCGCAAAGATGATGATGATTGTGAATGCCAGACAAAGACAAAAGACATTAAAAGGGTGAGATGGAGAACTTCGCAAGCTAAACGTGCATTTCAATCGTGTGCAACCTGATACTTTGAGCGACTTTGAGAGACGAACGCGGCGACTGCGGTCGCGGACGCACACGTGCACACACGTGGTTGAAAAGTTAAAACTATTTTAGTGTTTCATGAGCCACGGGTAGGTGCGTACGTGCATCGTGGTTGTTTATTAGTGTGCTGTGAGCTAGAGAACAATTCGAACAATATTTCCTTAGATTTTGGACTTTTATAAGGTATTCCAGAAAAGATAGCAAATTATTTTTTTTGTAATGAATAGAATTTTAATTTATTACAGCCCATAAAATGAGCCAATTAAAGAAGAGAAAAATTGATAGCGAAGGCCGCAGTTTTAATGATAATTGGACCTTCAAATATTTATTTACAAATATACAAGATAAAGCCGTATGTTTGGTTTGTAATAAAACTATTTCCGTTTTTAAGGAATATAATTTAAAACGGCACTTTTCAACCAATCATTTCGACAAATATAAATTATTTTCGCCAGAGCAAATGAAAGTTGAAGCAGTGAAATTAAAAAATGGTTTAACTAAACAACAAAATACTTTCAAAAGCCTGTCAGAGACAGATAAAGCTTTAACAAAAGCTGGATACATTGTTGCACATAAAATTGCGAAACAAGGCAAAACATTTTCTGATGGAGAATTTTTTAAGGAGTGTTTGTTAGATGTTGCCGAATTATTAATTCCTGATAAAAAAAACTACTCTTGAAAAAATTAGTCTCTCACGAAGAACAATTGTAAGACGTATAAATAATATTTCGCATAACTTGTGTGATCAATTGAAATTAAAATTGGAAAACTGCACTTATTATGCACTGGCTTTAGACGAGTCGTGTGATATTACCGATACAAGTCAACTTCTAATTTTCATTCGAGGTATAAATGATCGATTTGAAATTATCGAGGAATTACTTTCTACATGTCCTATGAAAGGCACCACCACTGGCAAAGACTTTTTTACGGCGATCCAAGAAGTACTGGAAAAACAAAATGTTAAGTGGGACAAAATTGTCAATAATACAACCGATGGGTGTCCCGGTTTTACAGGAAAAAACATTGGATTGTTAAAAAGAATAAGTGATGACATAAAGTGCACTCCAGGAAAAGAAATAATTTTTTTACATTGTATTTTACACCAAGAAACACTTTGTAAAAAGGTTCTGAAACTAAAGCACGTGATATCACTTGTAACAAAGGTTGCTAATTTTATCCGTGGACGAGCATTAAACCACCGTCAATTTGTAAACTTTTTGAAAGAAATTGAATGTGATTTTAGTGATATTCCTTACCATACGGAGATTAGATGGCTAAGTCTTTCAAAAGTATTAAAACGATTTCACAATTTGTTAGATGAAATTGTGAACTTCTTAAATATTAAAAACAAGCTTAATGAATTTGAAAAACTGAAGAATGAACAATGGTTGAATGATCTTTCCTTCTCAGTTGATTTATTATCACATTTGAACGATTTGAATGTTTCATTACAAGGAAAGGGACTTTTTATTTATGATATGTACACAAATGTTACCTCATTTACAAGTAAATTAAAATTATTTTCTCAACAGTTTCAACAGGAACAGTTGATTCACTTTCCAACTTTAAAACAAAGGGAAAATAACTTAAAAAGTACTGATTATGAAAAATATGAAATGATAATAAAAGATTTATTCACGGAATTTCAAAGAAGATTTGAAGATTTTAATAAAATTTCTAATGATCTTGCATTAGTAAGTCTACCATTTGCTTTTAATGTCGATGATGCACCATCCAGTATTCAACTAGAACTGATAAATTTACAATCAAGTGCACTATTAAAAATCAATTTACTGAAAAATCAGTACCGAATTTTATGCTTCGTTAAATCCGGAAATTTTCAAAAATATTCTGGATCATGCACAAAAATATCTGGCGTTCTTTGGATCAACTTACCTGTGCAAAAGTACATTTTCGTTAATGAAACATACAAAAGTAAAATCAGATCGAGAATAACAGATGAAAATTTGGACGCAGTTCTTGAATTGCTACTAGCGAATTAGATCCTAAGTATGATGTAATAATAGATCAGGAACATTCTAAATTTAATCCATCACATTGAAGATTGAGGAAAGTTTATTGTAATCATTGCAATAATAAAAGTGTTAATTGCAAATTTTATTTTTATTTATACTTTATTCCCATTGTGATAAATATGTATTTATTATTATTCTTATTTTCTACTCTGTTAATTGTTTTTCTATTCAAATAATTTCACATTTTTTAATTAGATAACTAATTTTTGGTAGCCCTTAATTTGCAGTGCCGTATTTCTAATGCCCCCGAATTTTCATTGTTTTTCACGAAAAATGTTCATAGTTTTATTTATATAGTATATATAAAGTATTATATATATATATATATATATATATATATATATAAATAAAAATATTTTTAAATCTTGTGGGGTTTATTTCGTCCAAATACAATATTTATATAAATGTCAAACTGACGTTTCGGAAAATATATTTCCTTAAACTTAGTTCTGAAATTAAATTAAAAGTTACAATGTTTGGAGAATTTCTTAATATCTAAACTTACATTTATTTGACATATGGTTGTTGTTAATGTTATAAGGTCTTATGAAATTTATACATTGTTTTGATTTCATAGAAAATGCTATAATAACTAGGTTCTAATACTAAATTTCTAATAGTTAATTATAATTGGAAGTTTAAAAATTAAAAATTGAAAACATTGTAAAAGAAAAATTGTTGTTTTATAATAATAATCTACTATAAACATTAATAATATTTTATTTATATCTAATTTTAATTTAACTTTGATTGTATATGTGGGTGGTACTGTCTGAGTGTGGTGGATAATAATGGTGTCTTATTAGTATATGTAACAGTTTTATGATTATATTAATTAGGTTAAGTAGTAGGTTAATTATAAATTATTAAAAGAGAATAGAAATGCGTAACTTTTGTTTAAGTTATCTATATCGTTTTAAAATTAATAGTGTTGGGTTGTTTTGTATATGGTAGCTTTCTAGAAATAGTCTATTTTTATATGTTTTTTCTACATCTAATATTTTTGTATTGTTAAAGTCTGCTTGATGATGATAATCGTTTAAGTGTATAGATAAAGCACATTTATATAAATATTGTATTTGGACGAAATAAACCCCACAAGATTTAAAAATATTTTTATTTACATATTAATACGTCCAGGAATATATTAGAAAACAATATATATATATATATATATATATATATATAGTATTATAAATCGCTCAATTTGATCAGGCCCACATTGTCAGAGGAAAATTGAAAATTGGCCCTATGCTGAAAAAAGTTGCCCACCCCTGGTTTATACTGTATTATATGTAAATTGACGCTTTGTTTACGTCACGTTATAACACGATTATGTAACTGTGTGTTTTGACTTTTATAAATATAATTTTTTGCCGAGGTTTCCAATTTTTCCATCTGTATCACCCACCCCACTCTACGAAATTAAGCTAGACCAAAATCTAATTCTTTTGGATTTTGATTCTACCATTCTGTCCCTGTTTTGTTGCGGTATTCGGTGTAGGCGATTTTCTTTACTTTTTTGTCTGTGCGGAATACCGTAACAACTGGAACCAAAAATAGACACAGATGTAGAGGCTAGCTTGAATCATAAGGTAGGAATTGAGAGTTAAAAACCTATAACAATAGTTAATAACAGTATAAAATGATTACGATCAATACAAGCTCCGTGGTATACAGGGCACGATGATGATTAAGTAGAACAGGTACATAAGAAGTTAAAAATGTTGATAATAGTTACAAAGAAACTTCAATTATTATGGGTAATTAAAAGGTTGTGGAAAGTGACAATAGAGAGAGTAATATTATAGAATCGTATGACATGAAAATAGAACAGTAAGAAAAATAAGTTTAATATAATGTTGTATTAGGTTCAGGTTAGTTATTAGATATACAGATGTCATCAAAGTATATACTCTCTAAAACTCTAGTTATCAAATACAAAAGCTATCTAGATGCCAATGTCTATAGTGATCATAACGTAGTAGTTATGAGTAACTGGCTAAAGAAAACTGATAGATTTAGACAAGCTAAATACATTAGGATTTTATATTGGTATAGAATAGAAAAAGAAAAAGAAATAAATGACAACATTTAAGAAAACAACACATCCATATGAATATGGACAGATCTGAAATTGGATTTATGAGAAACTAGTTACAAATGTGTTGAAGACACAGAAAAGAGTAGGCAGGAAGGAATGTGCGCGCTTAATGAAATTACAGGTCTATAACTATAAAACAGTGTTGATTCACTGAGGGAAGCATAAAAATATGACACTAAGGAATGCAGTTGAGCTAATACATTAATAGACGTAAAATAATAGAGAAGAGATATATCAAAAAGAACAAAACTACTAAATGTGCATGGTCTAGAGTTCTTGACAAGTTGATTGGACCAATTCATACCTAATATATGAAACTGAGCATATATCTATTAAGTTCCAAAACCAAAATATCAGCACATTGACTCTTGGATCAGAAGTTTTACCTAATAGTTAGACAAATAGAATTTAGACTTGATACAAAATATGTGCACATGATCAAATTAGTCCTACAACAGAGATAGACAAGAATATATTTCACCACTTCCAATATACAATTTAATAAATGAAGAAAGCCAAAAAAAGATTTATGATTTTGAAGTATGGATTCATATACAGTAGAACACATAATTTAAATGACTTGATAATCAAACTACATAGCAATTTTAACACAAAATACAGCAATGTAGAAATAGCATTCAATAGTATTGATAAGATGCTTATTTGGATTGTTAAATGAAAATTAATAAAAGCAAAGGTAAAATACAATAAGTTAAAAATACAAATAGAAACGAAATTATGGTCAGCATAAGCAATGATACCAACATGGTGTAGACGACAATGATTTCAGCAGGGTACTTTTAGAGATTAATTATGTCAGGCACCTCTATGCAAATAGGACGGCTAAGTTGACTAAAATAATTTGAAAATGTACTGAAAATATTATAGTGTAGATAAATACAGATGGCAAATAATCAAAATGAAATAAAATTTGGCTATAACAAATTAAAAATCAATATTTTATGGACTAAAAATTATTTAAAATTAAATATCAGACATAGTGCCTTCTCTTTTTTTCTGTACCATTGGCACAATGTTGAGATTGTTTGAATTTTTATCACATCTAAAATAAGCTAATTTCATCTAGCAGGGCCTTCATTTTTGAATGTCACATTTTCAATTTTTATAAGCTCTAGCTACATGTACGTTACAACAGCTACGTTGCAGAATCAAATTTGTGTCACAACTTGTATGCAGTTTTTAAATCTTTAAATCTTAGTAATAAAAGAAGCATATTTCTAGTTTATATTAATTTGAGATAGATAAATTTTTTAGTAATGGCTCTAAACAAATTCAATATTTGATTGGTATTAGATTTTCCCTTGTTTAAATGATCCTAAAGGTCTTGCACAGTAATATAACTATATCATGTGATCAACGATTGCCCAGTTTTCTAGAATTACATAATTTCTATAAGTAACACATCTGTATATATTTGCCCAAGCAAAAACAAAGAGTACTATGATAGTTACCATATGATATCAGATGGACCTACAGTTGTCCAACAATACACCTACTTACACCCTATGAATCCTATTACTAATATAAAAGTAATTGAAAGTTAGGTTGATGTGTAGTTATGTACACGATTTAGATTTGTAAATTTTCCAGTTGTCGTCATCGGTCTCGGTGGTGTAATTGGTAAACGCACAGTCCTAGAAAGACTAAGATACAGGTTCAAGTCCTGTCCAAGCCCTTATATTTTTTTATCTTTTAATTACTAGCTCGATTTAAAATAATCGTTTGGGCTTTGCATAAGTCTAAGTTATTATTTCACCTTATTAACTGTAATACATTAGTATTTATCAACTTATCTCGTGTAAATAACTACCTAATATATATATATATATATATATATATATATATTACTGAGTTAAGCCCCACTAAAAGAGTGCTGTAACATGTCTGCACGTTGGAGTGTCGCTAAAAGAGTGATGTGACATGGTACAAGATTGGGAATTTGATATTGTTATCTTACCTTCCTATTCGTTACTTTGTCTGGCTAGCTCAACGGAAATTTTTACTGTGGAAGTTACCAAATGAAATAAAACACCGCAATCTCAAGAAACATCTATACATTCAAAAACATTTTTCTTTCATACAAAGCAGTTTAGAAAACAATTTGCAGTTTCAGTTCATACATACAATAATTCCTAGGAGTTAATTATTAAAATATTCCTTCCCTAATCTGTGTTAAAAAGTACAAATCTTCTTTAATTAGTACACTGATAATTCACCTATTTTCTATTACCACGTTCGTGAATGTGATTGACCAATGACTGTCACGGAAAATTTATTAAAGTCAAGATGCTGCCAACTCTAACTTCAAACTTTTCCGGAATTATATCCGCTCACCAAAAAATATTATAGGATTAAGAACTTATTCCAGCTTACTAATATACAAATATTTTTATCAGTTACAAACAAAGAAATCTAAAATTTATACTTGCAGATCATATAGCACTTATCATCATCTCATCTCCAACATAATTAATGATTTTAAATACTTTCTGATTACATTTTTAAATTGACATTAAAATCCCATTGTACAAGATTATCCATATTCTTTTAAATCTCCATTTAAAATATTAAGTTTCAAAGTGCATCTTCTATTTTTAATTAATTAACTCAGCGTATTCTTTTGCATCAGGATTATCCATGTTGAAGATTGTTCAATCCTCGTAGTGCTTTACAAAATAATTATGTTCTATATTTATGCAGAGTTATGTTCTAAGAATTAATTCTTCACTCAAACTTACATCTTAAAAACTCTTAATATGAAGTTAAATGATCTACACACGAGAGCACATAACTATTTTATGCTTTGCAAATGCAAAAAGATTTGCATGGATTTGTATTCTTAGCAATTGTACAGATGCATAAAAGATATTTTAAATCTAAGTTTTTTCTAGTACTTTTAATTAATGAGGGTTTTTGTTCTCATGCTTTATGGATGATACCGTTCTTACGTGAATATTTTACACACAGAAAAATAATTAAAACAATTGCTTTGCCTCCTAATAGAGTAAGCGCTTTAAGGTATCCTTAACAAGAATGAATATTTTTATTTTAAATTATACACACACGGAAAAATAATTAACGCTCGCGATTCTTTCTTTATGGTTTTGCAAATACAAAAAGATTGATGTCGTTTTTACGTGGATTTGTTATATAGTTCTGTATTTAGAACGAAAACCCGTTTTTATTAACTATAAAAGGCTTATTTACCCACACGGCGTAAAGTCTATATTCGTTCCACGATTTTCTCTCATTCTACACGTGATTTTTAATTACATGATTAATATGGGCTTCTTTTTATGTTTTGTATTGACGCGAATGAAATGAATGACTTTGTATTTTAACGATATTGAAATACGCTTATATTATACAGGATAAAGAAACATTAAATATTATGAAATTTCACTTTTTTCCTGTTTCCTTCTCTTTGGGTGAGTTTGTTTATAGATTTGGGTTTCAATGACCTATCGGACCTCAATATATATGTGTATATTGACGTAATAAGGGGTCACGAGGGGTCATTGAAACCCTAATTCTTCAAAGAAATCCCACTAAAATATAAAAGAATCCTGAAAAACGGAAATTTCCGTAAATTTATGGTTACGCCCTGTAAAATACAAGCGTACTTTTATTCATTGAGGTACAAGCGGAAAATCAAATTTCCCGTGTATAAATACTCACCCTGTATGATATAAACATATTGTAAATTCATAACAAGTAACGTAAGTTGTATATGTAAAAATAATTAATTGTAAGATACCGTAAAACGCATTTAAATGCGAATGCAAATCGATCATTTTAAGCTACATACAAAGCCATTTATTTTCACTTATTAATTATCCATATATTTTGATAAAAATGCTTTTCATTTGCCGTAAATAGCATAGAATAATAGTAGTTTTATGTATTTATCATAAAAAACTACAATCTTGTTAAAAAAACTCAATTCTAACCTTTATAGGTGTATTAAAAACACGTTTTGATGTTAAAAACAAATATTTTCTAAATGCAACCCCTTTGGCATTAAAAAGTAACTAAAGTTTAGATTAATTATCCTGTTTATTACATAAATTTATTTTAAATATATAATTTTCTGGAATAGACGAGATTGGGAAGGAAATTTCGTGAGAATACGTCAATTCGTAAGAACTCATTAATAAATAAACGTTTGTTCCAAGAAGCTCGAACATTGAAAAATAACCGATAAAATTGATTATCTTTCGCATTAGTATGCGACGCCACAATAAGTATTAAACAAAGACAAGCAACGAGCGTCATAAATAACTGGAACGAGATTACGAGGTACTAAACGTCGCAATTTTAGACGCTAATGAGGATTTCCAAGAAAATTACGTAAGACAAGGGTTTATTATTTAGAATGGAATCGTGCGCATTCTACTAAGCTCGAGAAAATAGATAATTTGGATATATAAATAAGCGTTTAGTAAAAACGGGGATTCATTCGATTCTTGAATTCGATCGCGAAATGTTATTTTGATTTAAGTCGCGAGCTGTTGCTTTGCGAAGATAATATTTGAAGTATGCACTTAGCATACTGTAATTTAATAATTACGATGGTAAAATGAATATAGAAGTAATATAGAAGTAATAAATATAAATAATTTCGTGTCATTGCTTTTTAGAATATGAGTCATTAGTATTTAAAACTACGTATAAACTCATTAAATGAACATTTTTATTCCAAGAAGCAGCTTGAACATAGAAAGAACCTGCAAAATTCCTGGAATAATGGAATATCTTTTGCATTAGTATGCAACGCCGCAATAATAGTATATGAGACAAAGACAAAGAACGTGTCACGGATACCTAGAACAGATAAGAAGGTAATAAAATGTCGAAATTTATACGCTACTTGGGTATTCCGGGAAACCTTACATTATAATGTTCGAGATTATACAGGTGAAATTCTGGAAAAGAGAAAATTTGTATATAAAGAAGCGCTTTTTGTTTCAAGGAGAATTCATTCATTAAATTTAATCCGATGCAGACGATGCTTAAACTTGATCAAGAAATGTTATTTTAAAGTGCTAGCTGTTGCGTTATAGAAATATGCAGTTACGAGGTTGCAATGAATATTGAAGTGATGTTTTTAAACCTAAATTACATACAAAAATGGAATTATTAATTACGAAGAAAAGGCAAAAATTTTTCAATATAAAGCTATTTTTAAAGATGTATTAAATAATTGAAAAGAAGATTTAACCCAAAAAGGTACTTTGATAATTGCTGTTGGAAATCAGGAATTTTAATTTGGAAAACTTTTAAGCCGATTTGGAGATCAATTTAAAATAAGATTTTTAATTACGAGAAGCGTTTTGTGGATTCTGCAAGTATCACCGTTATATTTATTTTTAACCAATATTAGAGTATTTCGATCTAGTTTAAGATAATCCTAATAATTTTTTTTCTTGTGTGGGGGATTTTTTTCACTAGAAGTTTGTGTTCAGAGTTCGATGTACTCTGACCTTTAATATATTATATGTCACGGATTTTTTCTGGCCAAAACAAATCTTACCAGCGTGAAAATAAATTATAACCAGGTGAAAGATCCTCAAAAAAATAAGTTTAATTCTGTAAATGTAAAATAAGGTAAGCAACAATATTTTGTGACAAAGACTTCTTAGAAATTATTTTATGTTTGAAGGAAACGATGTTGTAAATGCTTTTTTTTATGAAAGAAGATATTTCATATTGTATAAATTCTTTGTGATACTGCTGCGTTTTATTTCATTTTGAAAACAGTAAATTTCGTTGGGCTAGCCAGGCAAAGTGAAAAACGAAGGTAAGTAAACAACTTCAAGTTTCCAAATCACAAGTATCTGTTTTACAATACCCTTTTTGTGCCGCCCCAAAGTGAAATGTTATCACATCACTCTTTTAGTGGCTCTCAATACGGAGCATTGCCACAGCACTCTTTTAACGGCACCACAACGTGGGGCATTGTCATAGCATATATATATATATATATATATATATATATATATATATATATTGCCGTGTAAGCCTATACGAATCGAGCCTCACGAATTGGGCATCTTAAATTGCCGTGTAACCCTGTATGAATCGAGCCTCACGAATTGGGTGTCATAAATTGCCGTGTAACGTGTATGAATCGGGCCTCGCGAATTGGGCGTCATAAATTGCCGTGTAGCCTTTATAAGACCTAGCCAGAGTAAAAAAAAACCTTCGAGCCCCTTACGAATTGGGCGTCATAAATTGCCGTGTAACCCTATATGCCTCTGGAATTTCCTCAAACTCGTTCGAGCATTTTATTAATTTACCAAGAATCGTAAATTTCACAAACAAAAAAAATTCAAAAAAAAATTTTCTTACCCAGATTCTGCTTCCATCAACTTAATTACTTCAACAGCTCCCTGGCTAGCTCAGTTGGGCCTCCTCTTGGATACCTAGATTTACTATCATACTCTTTATCGTCCACGCACACTCTCAATAAAACCACAAAATAATACAACAATCATACAATATTTATTTACCACTATTTACAAATAATAATTCAAGATTATTTACATTTCGGTGCTCAAGTTACACCTCAATAGATTGTATCTTTTTAAAGTCCAGAATTTTAAATTGAAATATCAAACACATTGAATGTAACAGGAGTAAATGGGCCCTGAATAATACCTTATTTTTCTTTTTTATTTATAATTATTTCTAATTAGTACACTCTGGAGTATGGTGAGCTCATGACAACCCAGTTTAATTTATTAATGTTTGCTTTTTACTTTGCATACTCTTACTACAAACACAATAAAACCCATGTACTCTTAACAATAAAATTTTGAATTCATGAGGAATGTTAATAAGCTTTATATACACCTTTAGATTTATATTCAAATACCATAATAAAAGTTAGTTATACGTATTCTTTTCAATACTTATATACACCTTTAGATTTATATTCAAATACCATAATAAAAGTTAGTTATACGTATTCTTTTCAATACGCAAAATGACGAAAAATACCATCAAAGCTCACTCTCACACATCACAAATAATATCCACAGTTTAAAACAAACCAGCAAATTCTAATGCGTTACCTGGAAACTTGAAGATTCCATCTCTGGTGACGATGTAGTTAAGTTCCTGCACCATCGGTCTTGTGTTTCTGCTCTGCTTGCCGCCTCCAGCTATTTATAGATGAACACCATCTAAGTTGTGCTGCATGCTATTCATTCAAGATCCGTCCAAATCCAAATCCAAGTATATTACACTTTTTTTTTATAATTGCATAATTTAATTTACGTTACTTTACTTTACGAGCTTGTTAAAATATCTGTTGCACCTAAATTAAATTTCAACCCGACACTATCCGCGTCTCAAACTATGAGGCCAACACTGTACTATTTAATTTAAATTTTAAATACTTACAAGCTCGTGGTAGATTTTTGTACATAGTAAGCAATACAAATTAACGAAGCCAACGAGCGAAGTCAAAAAGCGCGATTAGAATACCAAAGAGAGCGATGCTAATTCTCTTAGAGTATTTATACAATTCAAAATGCCACCTCTAGGCCACTCTTCACGCGAAATACTTAATTAAACTAACTCGTTCTTCAAATTTTGTATAACCGTTTTCAAAATCTTCGAAATTTAGCTCGTTGATACGATATTTTCCGAAAAACCCGCGTTCAATTTTTCCCGTGCTCGTCTGTTGTACAACTAACTATTTAAACCAATGATATATTCAGTGACGTCTTAAAAACCCCGCCTATATTAACTCTATTCTTCTCTTATGCATATTAGATGTTTTCTTCTAACCTTGTTTGAGTGGTAGAAAATCGATATTTCTGTCCGCGTTTCAAACTAACCCACGTGGACAGAATACGTGCGTTTCGAAGTGAAATGCTATTATGCCTGTCTCATTCCGAAGCATATCATTGATTGTCCATCCCTTGTGCGCTTTAAGGAAACTTTTGGTTAGCGTTTATGCGTACATCCGACCGTTTGCACAATATACCTCGAAACTTGTCTTTTATCTACACAAATAACGGGAAGTTAACCTTTCAAAAACATGCAGGTGTTCAATTAACAAACGTTTTAAAATAACATTTCTAGGAGTTTGCGTTTCAAGGTATTTCCTATATTCGACGTGTTTGTTTGTTAGTAAAGCGTTTCGCCTTGGTATAATCGATTTTTCATGCTTTTATGCGTATTAGATGTTATAACTCTTTCAATTAAAGTCAATTAAATTAATTAATAATTTGCATTGGCTTATACAATTTATTTTCTTTACGAACCTAACTAAATTTTAATCACTAATTGTAAAATTTTGTTAATACTTGTTACTTTAAATTAACTAAATGCAATAAATTTCGCACGTAAATTTTGGTTGTTTCCTCTATACAGGGTGTTTGAAATTGCATTGTTTATACCTAAATTTAACCATTTAAAACCACTACAATATATATATAAATATATATATATATATAAAACAAGTATATACGATATATACATAAACACTAACTTTATGAAGAATCGAAAGAAAGCAATTATTTTATACACACACACACACACACACACACACACACACACACACATAATGATATATTATTAATGGGCTTGAGGTTAGCTTTAGGAAAGTAAACTCTTTTTTAATGCCTAAATTTTCGCATTTAGTTCAAATTCTTGATCACAGGCTTTCTAAAATTTTACAATTAACTAAGCTAACAGATACATGAATTGATAGTAACTTACAAAGCGAGGTTATACATTAAATTAACATAGAAATTAAATCGAAATATTATTTTAGCTGATTCTTGCTTCAATTTGTTGTATAAGAAAATTGTATAACTTGTATAAAAATACAAATGTCAGATTTTGAAACCTTTAGTTTCACTTTTTTTTATTATTTGAAGCTTTAAATACAGAATACCTATGTGTGCATGCATGCATGTGTGCATGTGTTTGTGTGCGAGTGCGTGTTCATGTTATATTTATGTGAGTGTCTATGAATGTTTGTGATTATGTACGTTAATCTGTTTGTTTGTTAGTCCGTGTAAGTATGTGTACATGTGTACGTATGAATGTGATGGGATGAATGTGTATGTATTTAATGGTAATCACAATTAATTTGATATACAAGGTTTCTTTGAAATAAATCCAGTTTTATCTTTAAATTTTGAAAAAATGCTTCCTAATGTTAAAATGTTTTTTTAGCGTATTTGAAATTGTAATTTTTAAATACCGGAATTAATTTATGAGTTAGGTGGTCATCTATATTTGGTAATGTTTTATATAGCTGTAAAGTTCTGTTATTTCTGTTAATTGTATCATTGTTATCTACATTACTAACGTTATTGTTTATATTAATTGACTTTTTTGAGTTATATAATAATTTTGTTATCAGGTGTATAGGATAGTGGTCATGTTTTAGAATATTTTGAAAGTTTTTTGATGTTCTTATTACGAAAAGGGGGATGCTATATCTTTTCCTTTTCTATTCGATCTTTTAATCCTAAAATAAAATTTAATTTTGTTTTAAATGGTTGATAAGAATAATAATTTAAATATCTGTTTGAATGTGTAGGCTTTTGATACCAATCTAAAATAATTTCATTTTCATCATTTCTAATTAATAAAGTGTCTAGGAATGGTACAGAGTTATTCGATTCTGTTTCTATTGTAAATTGAATGTGGGCATTGTATTTATTAAAAATGTTAAGAGTTTCATCTACTTTATCTTCTGGTATAGCTGTCACTATATCATCAACAAATTTTTTAATAAATGGCGGATTAAATGGAAGTTGCGGAATAACAGAATTCAACAGTTCATTCATAACTATTTGAGCAACAATGGGACTGAGATTTGATCCCATCAGACATCCAAAAATTTGTAGATAAAATTTATTGTTGAAGGAAAAATAACAATTGTCAAATAGAAATTCAATTGTTAGTAAAAACATTGTTTTTAAAAACTTACAATTTGGTTCAATTTCGGTCCAAATTATACTAATGTTATCGATAACCAAATTTTTAGATGTTTGTAAAAAGAAAAATAATGACTAAACTGATTAATACATAATTTTTTGGTAAACGAAAATTATTTATTTGTTCAGAAAATTCAAAAGAATCTTTTATAATAAAATCGTTTTTACGAACGGATTTTGTTAAAAATTCTTTATGAATTTCTGAAGTTTTTCAGTGGCAGCATTATTTGTGGCAACAATAGGATGGTATGGACAATCAGCTTTATGTATTTTAGGTAGACCATAAAGTTTAGGGAGTGTGCTACTATAATTGTTAAATGATTTTGCTTCTAAACCGTTAATCATTTAACGTATAACCTTGCCTTGTAAGTTACTATCAATTTATGTATGTTAGCCTAGTTAATTGTAAAATTTTAGAAAGGCTGTGATCAAGAATTTGAATTTAATTTCAAAATTTAGGCTTAAAAAAGGGTTTACTTTCCTAAAGCTGACCTCAAGTCCATTAATATATCATCATATTTGTGCAATATCATTATCTCTAAACTGTATTATATATATATATATATATATATATATATATATATATAGAGAGAGAGAGAGAGAGAGAGAGAGAGACGCATGTACGCACACATGCACGCACACTAATGCACATGCACGCACGCATCAGTTAATAAGATGAAATATATGCCTTTTATGCAAACTTTTGTTATTATTACAAATTGAGCTAGTAATTGAAAAAAGGAAAAAATATGGTCTCTACAAAACAAGATTCAAATATGTAATTTTCCATTTTATACTTGGAAGTGCTAACCAATTGATTCATCGAGAGAGTTAATACAATTAGAAAAATAAACAAATTTAAATCATGTATGCAACAAAATACATGAACCTAACTTTCAGTTATGTTTGGCTTTTTTGCTAAATATTTCAGACCGTGTCAATCTTTTTTTTTTATGTCAGATAAAGATAGTAAGTAAATTCATGATAAAACCAACTATTAATATTATCTAATACGAAGAAATTATAATTTGAGTTAATAAGATGAAAACTTAGGTTATAAATTCATCTAATATTGGAGTACAGGCATTTCACTTTAAGAAGATTCCGACGCCACTTGACAGATTTTGCAGAGATGTTATCAGTGGTATAGTTGAATTATTATGATGATTGCTAAAAAGGATGTGTTTTATAAATATTCTCATATACAAAGGTGCATTTTTTATTAGTTCCAGATCAGAGCAGAGTAATTGACAAAATTTAGTAACATAAGTTATGATATGCTAATAGTATAAACGAGGATAATGGCATTGTAGACAATCACAAAACTTGACACCGCATACTTGAAAATTGCAATACCTAATTGTATATAATGAACTCTTCCATATTGATTTTTGTTTTTGTGGGCATAATGACGTTGAATTCTTTTTAAAGTGAAACCTTGAGAACCTATTTTCCTCTTAAAATTTAATAAAAATGAGTTTAGTAATTTCAATTTATTCTAATGTCATTGTCTTGTATATGATATAATAAGGTAGAACAAATCCTTACCATAATTGATTAAGAATTATACCAAAATGATTGGTACTTTGAAAAATACTATATAAATGATGAACTTTAAATGGTGATTTTATAAAACATGCAATGAATAATTTTAAAGCACTTATATAATATGAATTAGAATGAAAAGGTAACTATAAATATTTTTAATTCATATTACCTTTTTGTTTCTTTGCTGCATTGGATGCCATTGTTATGGACTAACGTTCTGCTAGTATCAGAATCAGAGGAAAATGAACTTAAAGGCCGCTTGTTGATGGTTCATCAATATCCATGGCAGATAATTCATTTTTATGTGCGATAAGTTTTGCTGGAGTTTTATTTTCAGTGTCCTTGGCTTTGGTGGTTTCCTTGCTAACCATCTCCTTGTCTTCAGAAGATGCCAATGAAGTACTGCTATAGACATCTTCATTAGAAGATGTCAATGCGCTTTCCTTGTTAACCATCTCCTTGTCTTCAGAAGATATCAACGAAGTAATGCAATCGACATCTTCATTAGATGTTAATGTGCTTTCCATGCTAACCATCTCCTTGTCTTCACATGTCAATGAAGTACTGTTATCGACATCTTCATTAGTAGATGTCAATGCACTTTCCTCGCTAACCATCTCCTTGTCTTCAGAAGATATCAATGAAGTACTGCAATCGACATCTTCATTAGATGTCAATGTGCTTTCCTTGCTAACCATCTCCTTGTCTTCAGATGTCAATGAAGTACTGTTATCGACATCTTCATTAGAAGATGTCAATGAAGTACTGCTATCGGTATTGTGTGGTGCTATGTTTGGCGGGAAATTTGTCATTCTAGTTAATAGAACCTTGCATGGCTGCATGACGACTTTGTCAATTTTTGGCTTAGAAGCATTCATTTCAGCAAATATAGCATCAACTTTCGGTTCCAACTCCATACGATCGTCCCATTTGAAACATTCCTCTGACGTACCTTCTCCTACTAATTTGGCTGCTTCTTCTGCTAGTTTAGCAGCTTTTAAATGTCCATATACTTCAT
Source organism: Platerodrilus igneus (assembly GCA_036346225.1). Taxonomy (NCBI): domain Eukaryota; kingdom Metazoa; phylum Arthropoda; class Insecta; order Coleoptera; family Lycidae; genus Platerodrilus; species Platerodrilus igneus. Next base: position 1,402,736 of record JARFIW010001097.1, on the reverse strand, counting down.
CAGGTAAATCAAACAGAACTCTATGGTTTGGAAATGGTATTTCCTCCTCCATTTCCTCTAGAAGTTCTAAATTATACAGTGTTCGTAGTTTTCTCCATAATACACCTGCAGTAACATTTATGCCACTCTTTTCTCTAAATTTGTGTAAAGCACACAACATGTGGAAATGTTTATTTATTCCTATAACATTAATTATGCAAAAAAGTAAGATCGAGGAGAATAAACTTACCCACTGGCTTGTGTCCCACCATAGATTCAAACAAAATAACATCATTTTCAGCAGTCCACTCAATGTCGTCTACTTCTGGTTCTGCCATCTTAGAAAAATTTACAAAATGCCAACACGTCAATTCGTTCTAATAAAGCCAGCGGAAAGAAAGTGTATGAATATATTTATATAGTTCTAGCAATTTCTAGACCAACACCCTCATCAATGTCAAGATGTCATGAATTGCCACCATTGTCACTATAAAAATAATTAATCCTCGTAACTACAATGACGCTATTGGTACAATAGAGAGAGAGAGACTGTAAATATTTAGTAATTGGTGGCACATTGTGATTTGTTAATTTTAAAAATATAATTTTTAGAATAAATTTATGTTAATAAAATTGCAGTCTAAATTATTTAACTTAATAATTTGAACTAGTGAGCATATTTTAAATATAGTTTGCGTATTAAATAGTCAAGACCTCAGAGGTTATGTTTATAAAACTAAAATATTTTTGATTCTATCAAGTTAATTTTTATTTCTTCTATTGTGAAACTGAATTTGCTATTTGCGAATGAAAAAAGGTTGTCTTTTACAAAGAAAACAACAATATTGTGATTTTCAGCAAAATATAAAACAGAATTCTGATACAATGTTGATGCTCGATACACAAATTTACTCTTTTGAAATGAAATAAAAGTACATGAATATTGATGTTTATCTCGTAGGTAAGTATATACAACATGAACAGTTTGCTGGATATTAAACAAACCTATATAATATTGTGAAAACTAATTGATGTATGGAAATCCTTGAAATTGCAAGATTTAAAAACTGCGGATGATGTGTAATTAAAACTCAGAACTACTGCGAAGAACTACTTTGTAAAATCTAATGCTTAAGCCCATACAACAAATACATTGCGTGTTTTATTGCATTGTTTGTTATTCAAAATATTGGTTCTGCTTCGTGCAGCTGTAAAATACATGCTTGATGTGTTAGTTTTTGCTAAGTTTTAACACTATGAGATGTGTGAAAGTAGCAAAACACCCCCCCCCCCACCGAAATTATAAAATATTTTAAAAACTCTACAAGCGACAGAAACGTCGTCTCAACACACGCGTCTCAAGACACAATTATTTTTGGCTGTTTCAAGGTCAACTTTGACGTTTCAGTTTAAACTCATTTAAATTATCCGTTAAAACTGAACTATCTATAATAGTAACTTTTAATTTGAACGGCAACGGAATCTAACTGCTAAAACGCCTTTTCCACTTTTCGCATAAATATTATAATTATATAACATCACCGCACCGAGCCATAAATGGTTTTGAATTTCATTTTTATTTGTTTTAACTTTGCATAGAATTAGGATTAGATAATAGGTTTTGTTAATAAGTATTATGGAGGAGTAACTTATTTGTGAAGAGTGCAAAGGTTAACATTTATACGTCAAAAATAACCTTGAAACAGCCAAAAATAATTGGGTCCCGAGACGCGTGTCGGCTCAACATGGTTGAGATACCACTTTTATCACGTAACAGCGTCTCCCTACTATACCACCTCATTGAACTTGACATTTCGTTAAAAGTTACGTTATGGTACATTTACATTCCCAGTCAGGTTCAAGTTGAAAGTGACCCTAAACCATATAAATCAAATAGACACGCCGTGCGGCCGGTTGATGATGCGAACATCATTAGCGGACGGGTGACGTCAGTTGGAGGCAAAAAGTGGAAGCTCCCATTGCACGCAACATTGCTCTTAGATTTTTAGTGATGCTGAGACATGAACTATTTTTTAGATAATTGATTTGACATTTAGAAACGTTAGAATTATATACTTACAACACAATAATCTAAATATTGAATAATTTTAATTAATATTGTTGAATCAGTTAACAGTAGTAACACCACAAATAGGGCGTATTGATAAGAAAAAACACATGCTATATTGATATTTGATATTTTTAACGCAAAAGGATATACAAACAAATGCAGTATGACACAAAACTAAATACAAGCTTAATATTACTGATTACAAAATAACACCGTTTTAGTTAATTTGCTCCTGATTCTATTATAATTATTGTGTCAAGTAGATATATAGTGCAGTCTTACGTTGCAATACTGCATTGCTATCATTTTAATTAATGTAATTAAGTGATTGTCCTCCACATCAGAATCAAACATATGATCATGGTATTTTGCAAACACTTGCCTTCGTACATTCTTTAATATGTTCAGTACAGCTTTGGACAGAAGATCCTTTTGTTGCAATTTGTTTGTTGCTTGTAGAATTCTTATCTCCTTCTCGGCAATTTTACATATATGTTCTACATCCTTTGTCGGCTGTTTCAGTGCGTGTTTACTTGTATAATTTTTTATTTTTATAAATGTTGACCTTGGTTCCTCTTCAACAAGCATGGTCTTACAGATGCTGCATGCTAATTTTCTCTCCACTTGCTTCACGACAAAACCTGCAAAATATTGGGATGTATCCTCTACATATTGAGATAAATTCTCAGAGTAGGCCATGGGTATTTTACAGTAGTTGTGTTCATCAAAAATATCCAATGCATCCTCTTCAAACTGATGATGTACAGAGTTTGGAACTGCGGTACTTTTATTCAAAATTATTGTGGGAGTTTGTTTTATGCAATTAGCATATTTTGAACCTTTTATGCTTATATGCATAAGCAGTCTCTTGTATGCAGCTTGAAACTGTGTTGCAGTAGGGTTGTTATTGAATCCACCTCGGCTTCTAATTGCGCTAAAAAATACCTCTAAATGGTCCTGTGATAATTTGTACGCACTTCTATATGTCAGGCCTTTATTGCCGTATTTTTTCCATATTGCCAGAAGGGTTTTTAAGCCTACAATAAGACCTATAAAACCGGTTTTACTCTTTCCTAAATGTAGTGGAAGGCCGGTTTTAGCACTTTTGAGAGAAGCAATATAGTCTGTGCACTAATTAATTCTCTTGGAAATGAGTGCTACATTTCCTTTCTGCAAGCTTTGCTTATAGTATTTGACAAGCACGTTTTGACTATTTAAAATATCAAATGCGTCATTAATAACTGTCACAAACTTTTCAGTGGCTTCACTATCAATAAAATTTTTGAAGTAGTTGGTTTCTCTGAGGTAACGAATTGCCTTTGCTACACTGAGGGATAGAGTTTGAGCAGCTAACCTCACCTTCATTTTCTCCTTGAACCAATTTAAGTGCTGTCGATTTATTTTAGTTGCTAAATGTATTCCTTCGTTTTCTTGTATCTCAACAATCCTTTCAATCAGCTGCCATTTTATTTCTTGATTCTCGTTGTCGATTATAACCTTGTTACTGCCAAAACAGTTCCTCACTAATTTCAGCATATGGGGAGGATCAAGAAGTGTATAAATTGGATCCTTGGTGATTGGATGTGGAATGTAAAACTTATCTGAGGTTGCTGTCAATTTTGCACCAAGAATGTTCACCATTGCAATGTTACTTGAAACGGCGTCAAATGTGAGACTTATTATTTTTACTCTTGTTTCGTGCAGTATTTGTTGGCACAAGGTTAGCAAATTAGATTTTTGCGCGCCTGATAATGAGTCTATGAAGAAAGAACCAACAGGCAGCTTCCATGAATCGTTCACACTGTTCACCATGAATACAATCGCTTGTAAAGCTAACGGCACCATTTCGTGTTGTTTATCAGAACTTCCTATGTTGACATATCTACAAGAAATGACAAGAATATTAACAATGCTATAAAATCCAAAACTGTATAAGACACAAAAGCTAAACTACATATATAAGCAACCATTATATATCGTACCCGACAAACCTTTTACCGTCCCATTCAACTTTTTTATGCACAGCCATTTCGTCGACCATTAAAGAGCAAATACAGTCTTTTCCCCTTTCCTGCATTACCAACGCTTTCTGCTTCAAAATTTTTACCGCCTCCACTTAAAACCCTGGTTCACATTCAACAGTTTCATACCACTTTTGCAAAGTACGCGGATGAGAAAGCATTTTAGGAAAAGTGTTTCTAACATACGAGTAAGCCTTTGGGGAATAAAAATTTAACGTAAGTGCAAAGCTTTTCAACTCGGCGGGATATGCTCTTCTACTATGTTGTTCAAGTATTTGCTTTAATATTAGTTTGGTAAAAGCAGGTATGGTATTCTAAAAAAGTATTTTAAGAAAGAATAAAACTAGAAAATTAATAAGACTAATAAATTTTAAGTTCTCACCGTAAGCCTCGGAGACGATTCTTAATCAATGTGTTTTTTATTCACCAAATGTTTCAACAAAGCTGTAAGGTCACCCACTTTTTTATGGAGCCTTCTCTTTTGTTGTTGTATTATCCGTATTTGCATACGCTTTTTCTTCATATGCTTTGACATCGCTAACTTGTACTTTTGATGATTCTGCACCGAATCATCTTTAAAATCTCCTTCCTAAAACAAACGCCTCCTTTTTGCAACATGTATAGTATTGACACTGGATGGTGATGATTCATCTGGTACATTAATAAGCTCATTACTACAACTAGATGTTCCCAAATTACTCTGCCTATTAAGTGGAGATTTGCGACCGGGTGTATTATACTTTACTACATTTGCTGGAAAGTCGAATATGTTTGGAACAGCATCTGCTCGTAGTGATTTTTTAGAGGAACACTCACTCGTATTAAATGAATCGACTGTAAAATGTTGTAAACAGATTCTTGTGTCCTTTGATGGTTTAAAATTTTCTCTCCGCATTGCATGTATCCATTTTTTGTAGATTATTTTATCTCGAGGGAACCTAAAGAGTTAAACTTTTATTGTAATATTTTCTAATATTAAAAGCGTTTAAATTAAATAAAGTTATGCTTTAAAAATAGTTACAGATATAAAACGTTGATTAAATAGTAGTAAAATTGCATAATTTTTATATAAAAATAATATATAAATTTATTGAGTAATTATATTATATAACTGTATATCTATAACATGCACATGTATACTTACCCATGAAATGATATATCTGATCCTTTCACGAACCGCGTTGTGCAGTTATATGCACAGCATGAATGTAACATTTTTACAACTCTATAGTTTTCAAACACAACTATGCTCGCAGACAGTTTAAAACACTATGAGCGGCGCGCTGTTGCTGTGCTTTTTGCCTACAACTGACGTGACACGCGCCGTAGGTGTTTGCATCAAGCAAAGCTCATGGGAAGGATAGCGCACGGCGTGTTTATTTGATTTATATGGTCTAAGAAAGTGACAGTTAAAAATTTGCCATTTACATTGATAACTTTCTAAATGGATTGGTAGTTACAAATAATCTTCAAAAACAATGCTTTGTCAAATTCTAATCAACAATCAATAGTTTTATTTACTATCAGACTCAAAGTTCTTTGTATTTTACTTAAATAAATAATTGGTTCCAGTTCAATTGAATAAACTAATAAGCATAACCTTAAAACGTATATTCTTAACCTAAAAATTTAATACCTGCTTGCCTTCGGTAAGCAGATAGACGACTTCTAAAGTACACTTCAAGTCAACTTCGAATTCATTTCAATATAAATGATATGAAGCATTACGATTTGACAAACACGCCAATTACATTTCTAAATCGACTTGGAAGTGAATGTAAATGAACCTTTACATTTAGAAATTTGGAGGTAGTATAGTAAGGAAATGCTGTTAGGTAATAAAGGTAGTATTATGTCAGCCATGTTAAGTCGTCATTTTTGTTACTTTACACTTTTAAATTTTTTGAACAATTCAACAATTTAATGTGTGTATGTACATTATGTTTAAAATTCCTAATCGTGAAATTACTGTGGTATCGTGTGCCGTGTTTCGCTTGTATAGTAGGAACCACGAAAGAAGCCCTCTACGTCTTATATATATATATATATATATATATATATAATATATATATATATATATATATATATATATATATATATATATGTATATACTTAAAAATATAATTAAGGGTATTCGACCTTATTAAAACTATTACGTTTATTTTTAAATGTTTTATTAAAACTATCCAAGCTTTCGTTGTCTATTGGACAACTTCATCAGGGAAACTAAAAGTGCAAGTTGATACAATGAGAAATCATCAGTAGATTACTTACATCTTTGTATAAATCACAATTCTAAAAATCACAATACATATTAAAAAACAATGGTTTATATCACCAATAATATAAGTGTAATTTACATAACTTCTACATTACAACAGTCTTTTTGACGATTACCTCGTGCTGGTCAAGATGGAAAAGGATATAATTTTAATCGTCACTTGTTAATAACATTTGCTTGAAACAAACCGGCACTGACAGATTAAATAAAACAGATGGTTAACTGTCAATAAACACAGGTATGTTCCGTATTATAAGTATTGGATGTTATACGTTGATACGTTCACAACGATGGTTTTGTAAATGTAGTAAGTACGCATAAATGTTACTCAGTTTTTGAGTATCTTGTTTTTTATTAATTTCTGCTTGTTGTTTGTAAATGTGGTACATTTCTGATATAATTCTTTTGTTGTAATGTTGAGATTTGGCAAGGATTTTAGGATTATTCCAATCTATGGAGTGATCTTCATTATTTATAATGTGTTCAGAAAGCGCACAACGGTTTTTATTAGTCCGGATGTCGCTTTTATGGCCTGCCACCCGTTGTTTCAGTAGAGTACTTGTGTGTCCCACATATTTTTGGCTGCAGCTACAATTCAGTTGATAAACCAAGTTTGATTGGCATAACGGAGGTGTTTTACTTTTCAATTTACTGTATAGTATAGATCGAATTGTTTTATTAAATTTATATGTTACATGAAAACCTTCTTCTTGAAAAACTTTCCCAATTTTTTTAGATAGTCCTGTAAGATGTGGAAGGACTATGGTCTTCTTATCAATCGGATTTTGTGATGGTTGATCTATCCTCTGTTGTATAGAATTATCTTGTAATAAATTGTGAATGACATTGCCTGGGTAACCATTCTTTATCATTATATCTTTAAGATGTTTGATGTTTTTTATGTGGTAATCCGGATGAGAAATTTTCAGTATCCTATTTTTCATTTGTTTGATTAAGTTAAGTTTTATTTTACCATAATGTTCAGAGTCATAGTGAATGTATCTATTGGAAGCTGATGGTTTTTGATACCAATCTAATTTTATAATGTTATTGTGTCTCACTACTAAAGTATCTAAAAAAGGAACGCTGTTGTTGTTTTCTTCTTCTATGGTAAATTGTATATGTTGATGATAGCTGTTCATAATTTGTAGTATTTATCAACTGAATTGTAGCTGCAGCCAAAAATATGTGGGACACACAAGTACTCTACTGAAACAACGGGTGGCAGGCCATAAAAGCGACATCCGGACTAATAAAAACCGTTGTGCGCTTTCTGAACACATTATAAATAATGAAGATCACTCCATAGATTGGAATAATCCTAAAATCCTTGCCAAATCTCAACATTACAACAAAAGAATTATATTAGAAATGTACCACATTTACAAACAACAAGCAGAAATTAATAAAAAACACGATACTCAAAAACTGAGTAACATTTATGCGTACTTACTACATTTACAAAACCATCGTTGTGAACGTATCAACGTATAACATCCAATACTTATAATACGGAACATACCTGTGTTTATTGACAGTTAACCATCTGTTTTATTTAATCTGTCAGTGCCGGTTTGTTTCAAGCAAATGTTATTAACAAGTGACGATTAAAATTATATCCTTTTCCATCTTGACCAGCACGAGGTAATCGTCAAAAAGACTGTTGTAATGTAGAAGTTATGTAAATTACACTTATATTATTGGTGATATAAACCATTGTTTTTAATATGTACTGTGATTTTAGAATTGTGATTTATACAAAGATGTAAGTAATCTACTGATGATTTCTCATTGTATCAACTTGCACTTTAGTTTCCTGATGAAGTTGTCCAATAGACAACGAAAGCTTGGATAGTTTTAATAAAACATTTAAAATAAACGTAATAGTTAATAAGGTCGAAACCCTTGATTATATTTTTAAGTACTAACAAAGTGACGACCGTTACTTCCTGAACATATATATATATATATATATATATATATATATATATATATATATTGCTGTGATACCTCACCATTATCCATGAACTAAGGTTTTCAAATCGAGCCCCAGCGTTGGGCCGTCATAATTTTGCTGTGAATCTCTCGTCAAACAGGAACTGGTCCTTTCTAAAAAACATTCGAGCCCCACAGATTGGGCGTCATAGTTTGCTGTGAAACCTACAAAAAGCATCACCAGAGTAAAAAAAAATATTCGAACCTCTTGAATTTGGCACCAAGATTTGTTGTGATTCTCGCCCTGTTGAATCTCTTCAGATAGTCGCCTTTTTACTCTTTCCGCCTCGGCTGCTCACCTAGTTAAAACTTTCATCCTCATTTATAAAAAAAAAACAAACACATTCCTACCACAAACATCAACGTTAACTCTATTTACATCAATATTCATAATACATTAAAATTTTAAAATTAAATTTCAGCATAAATATCAGTATCATTAAATTTCAAGTTTAAATTTGTCATCATTTTAATATGCATCCAGAATTAAAGTCCTTGTAGGATGCATACTAATTAATTTAACAATATGTGCAGACCTGAGTCTGAGTACAAAGGGAGCATCTCCCACTCCTTTACGTTAATCAAAGAGGTTAGTCTAATTGAGCTCAAAGACAGACCCAAATTTTCATCATAATCAAGAACATAAACTGCTAAATACTCCTTTCTACTTAAACAAGAAAATTTCACCTTAAAATTAAAAATTTGTTGTTTGTACAAATTCACTACTGTCCATTTTTTAGCCAACAAATTATAAAGTTATTCAACACACACCAAAACATCAAAATCAAACAACAAAGCATAAGTTACCTGAAGGTTAATGCACTCGTGGCTCCAATGTACATCGTCCTTTGTTAATCACACCATCCCAACTGGGTTATGTTTACGGCTTCTGATTCTGAACGCTTTTAAAATTTTCTACACCACCATTCATCTAAAATTGTTTCAGGGCTTCTCAGGAACTCATCTAAGTATATCAAAATCTTGTTTTGTGGATCCAATCACGATTACGAATAACATTTAATTATTAACACCCCCGAAAAATAGCAAAAAAATTCATACTTCTTTCACGCTATACCCCAAAACTGCCTACTTTTGTTTATTCATTTATCGTTACTAATTTGGATAATTGGTACAGTAATACTCGCAAATATAACTAGACTTTATTACCTTGTACCTTCTTTTCTAAGTGCACTAATGCATAATAACTTGTATCGTAGCACGTAAAAAGCAAACTGTTTTAAAGTATTTAATAATCACAAAATATAAGAGCAAACTGTTTAAAGTATTCAATCAAAATCGAAAATCTAAGAGAGCGAAACTCCTATAAACACGGGTTTATATAATAGCTCGCCTGCATGTAGGTTTTGTCCCGCGACGGCCAGTTTTCAGAATTTCGCATACTCTGTTCCCTTCTCGACAGTCCGGCACAGCGATTCTATTAAATTTGCACACGCGCCAGTTGAAAATCTAAGAAATTTTCACACGGCTCGCAAACACTAATTAATTTTGTATAGAAATTGTTGTGTTTTCACCTCTCATATCTGCAACTTATTTCAACCAATCGTTTCCTCGTGACGTTGCTCAAATCACGCCTTTTATTATCTGTGTCTCTGCCTTGCGCATTGTATCTATCTTTTTCTAACTTGTTCCTAGTGGTGCAAATCGATACTCTTTACTATCGGTTATTTCAGTCCACGTGGATTCGTATTTGAGTTAAATAACCCCGTATCTAGCCTTCCCGTTAATTTAAACTACGGTTTATCCGACCGTTTGCAATATACGCAGAATTTTCATGTTTATCTAAACAAATTAAACAGAACTTTGACATTTAAACATACGCAGGTGTTCAATTGTAACATTTTAAATAACACTTCTACGATTTGAATATTCCACGTATTCTAACTTTCTAGATATATTTGTATGCTAGCAACGCGTCTCATATTTGGTATTATTGGGTTTTTTAAAAGCTTTTATGCCTATTATACCTTAATAATCGTTCAATTAACTCCAATTAAAATAATGATGAATGGCATTGACTTCTACCCTTTAATTTTTAGTGAATACAAATTAAATATTAATTATTATTTGTACATTTTGTTTAATACTCGTTACTTAAAACTTGAATTAATTAATATAAATTTTGCACGTAATTTCTATTTGTTTCTTTATACTTGGAACCATTAAATTACATACAAGTGGAGCATTTTAATTCTGCTTCTTTTTATAGAAAGCGTCTAGTGAATAATTTAAATCCCTTATTTTTAATGAAACGAATAAATTTGTATGCTCCACGTTTTAATAACGCGTACTTTTTCCCAAAGCTTCCTTAAAATTAATTAATTAAAATTATTTGATGTCGTTAATTAATTTTCTACCCTGGTCTAAATTTGAGTAATATATTTATATATATATATATATATATATATATATATATATATATATATATATATATATATATATATATATATATATATATATATATATATATAACAAAGACAGTAATATGATTTTTACGTGTTTTAAATAAAGACATACGTGAACACGTTCATCTGGGAAAACGACAGAGAAGAGTATGTGCCGTATGTTTTGAACTTTATGCTTAACAGTCTAACCTTTGGTAACATTATGCCTTTTCTTTAAAATAGCGTATCTATCTTAGTTTTTTTTTCTAAATGGAATATACTTTTTAAAGTTTTAAAAAAAATAATGAAAATTAAGTGTTCGGTGTGAAGATGCCATTAGTCATTTTATTAGAATGTCAACATACCAAAATGTTAATTTTTCTATAAAGCACGGTTGCCAAAGTTATCGTACCGAGAAAGATTTCAATGCAGATGCCGTAAATAGTTTATATTGCAGTTATTGTACGTTTCTATTCAGATCAATATATGTAACTCAATTTATGAAAATACGTTTTTTATTTTAACTGAATTCATTAAACTCGTAAAACAAAAGTACGCCAATTTAAAAATAGTTAAAGCAACTACCTCTATGAAAATAAAATATTATTGGCAACTGTTGTATATTCGCAGCCGCGTTGCAGGTTGCTAATAAAACTATATATATGACTGGATTTATAATTTATTCAATTTAACAAACACGTTCACGATGTGACCAGCTTGACCTCCAGTTAGACCAAGCTGACACCTCTTACAATTCTGGTAGTGTCTCACTATGTGCTAATATGAATACATCACAGCAACCATGTTTCATTATAGTTTGCAGGTGCGCGAAGCTTGACGGAAACTTTCGAATCGGAATATTTATCGGGTATTTATGAACTAGATGCTACATTGACTTAAAATTTCCAACTTAATTCGTACGAATACAAGTGATGACGCAGACGATTTCTTTCATGGTTTCGACTATTACAGAAGTGATGCTGTTGATAAGAAGAAAACTACTGGAATAACTTTTCATAAGTAACTAAACAGTCATCAGGAACGTATTTGACGTAATTGTTAGTACGATGATATAAATTCCGGTTGCTTAAAAATAGAATAATTTATTTAGTGTTTTATATTTTTTAGATTTGCCAAGGATCCGTAACGACGGAACTGGTGCTATCACCATTATCGCCACCGCTATCTAAAGTCAGCTGATGCGTAACAACTGGAATTCGGTTCCTCAATAGAATTAATCGAATACGACTCCGGCAAATCGTTATATTGAACAACCACTTAGCCATACTTGTTGATACCTATTTCTTATTAATAAAAGAATTGTGATAGGGTTTCCATATTATATCAACCTCATGTTTAGATAAAATCAAAAGCTTGATTGACTTGCTTTAACGAGTCGTCTGAATAATGTTAGGAAATACATTTTATCACTATTAATTCAAACATATTTAAAGGATGAGTTATGGTTGACTTTATTTTATTATACTAATAGGGGTATTATGCTTAACATCCTAAAATAATTAGCTTCAAACGAATCAACTACAATGAAAATGTTTATAAATAAATAAAAAAACTTTAATCACTACTACTAAAATTTAAGTATACATTGCTTAAACATTGTTTCAAATATGAAAAAGTACACCGACAGTTTAAAAACCTTTCAATTATCACATTATGTAAATATACCTTAAATTTGTACCTTCACTTTAGAAACTTTAAAAGTAGTTACGAAGCACCCTGCTAAAATTCACGGAAAATATGAGAAAAACACGCATGACGTTATGTAAATTACTTTATTTGTTCTCAAACACACTTCAAGCACATCTGTTAAGCATTCTTCCTTGAATACTGGATTTCCGGCAGCCGATGGTCCTAGTGCTAGACGGATACAAATAATACACATACACAAACACCTCTCAATCACTGTACAAACACAAACACCTATTCACACGTTTACATTGCCTTTTCATCATCTGGCTTTCCGGCTGCCAATAGTCCGGACTGATGAGGCAATATCCGTTGGGCGTTCTTCCTTGACGACTGGAATTTCTGGCTGCCGATGGTCCTGGTTCAAGAAGAGGAACGTAACGCAGCTATCAACATCACACAACACACATACACACACACCCTCGCCCCACGCATGCCTTCAAACGCGCACACACATACATACACACACCTTACTCACGGCTACACTCGGGAGGCTAGGTCTGCTTAATTTGCAGATAGCAGACTACCGAAACGTTAGAACAAAAATATAAAAATCAATAAATCTAGGAATGATGTTTGCGCTTATATATAGAAACGAAGAAGTGAGTTTCGATAACTTAATCAACGTTTATATTTGCAGTACGCATGTCTTTAAAATTGTATGCGACGACATCAACAGCAATTTTGCTGACTTAGAAGTCCGGATGTTTTTAAAAGAAGTTTTTGCTTCGTATTTTAATTTTAAATACGCTCGACGTGTTTATTACATGGGTATTTAATTTTAACGTTAAGTTTTATTTTACCATTTTTGACGTTTGATTAAGCCTACAGGAGCGAATTTTTAAAAAACAAGTTAGGCGGGGCCAACTTTACACCAACCACCCCCATGCAACACTTTAAAATTTTTTCTATGCAGATCGTTTGTTTAGCATTTGTTAAGGTTTGTTTTGCCATTTTCTACGTTTGTTTAGGCCTACAGATGCGAGGATTTAAAAAAAAATTAATTGGATGGAGACAAATTCGCACGAAGTCTGTCCTTGTAAGATTTTAAATTTTTGTCATTGCAAATCGTTTGTTTAGCGTTTGTTTAGGATTGTTTTGCCATTTTGGAGACTTGTTTAGGTTGACAAATGCACGGATTTTTAAAAATCAAATTGGACGGTACCAAATTCGAACCAACCACGTCCATGGAATATTTTAAAATTTTGTCATTGCAAAATAATGAAACAATCCTAAACAAACGCTAAACAAACGATTTGCCATGTCAAAATTTTAAAATCTTGCACGGGCGAAGTTGGTAGGGATATGACCCCATGCAATTCGATTTTTTAAAATCAGAGAATCTTAAACCTAAACAATCCTCCAAAAAGGTAAAACAATCCTAACCAAACGATAAACAAACGATTTGCAGTGACAAAGTTATAAATGTTGCAAGGACGAAGTTGGTGCGAATATGACCCCATTCAATTTCATTTTTAAAAATCCTCGCATCTGTAGACCTGAACTATCCTCCAACATAGCAAAACAATCCTAAACAAATGCTAAACAAACTATCTGCATCGAAAAAAATTTAAAATTTTGCAGGGGCGGGGTTTGTGTGAAGTTGGCCCCACCCAATTTGTTTTTATAAATCCGCTCCTGTATGCTTAAACAAACATCGAAAGTGGCAAAACAAACCTAAACAAACGATATGCAGCGAAAAATTTTAAAATTTTGCATGGACGGGCCAACTTCACAGGCGTAACATTCATTGCAGAAAGACGTTTAAGTACGGTCTGTTCTGCACAAATATGTTTGGATATTTAAAAATATTGTCTGCTTTATTACTATAGGTACTAGTTGAGATTGAAAATCAAACTTTATTATTTCTTTTAATTTTCAGAAGTGTAACATGATTCGTATCATACTTCTGTTGTAGTAAATGTTTATTTACGGAATGGGACGATTCGACGCGCTCGTTTCGACACGGCAGGTTCGGGGTGGCCGTTTTAGCGCAGGGACGTGTCAGTGTAAGAACGTTTCAACGTAGGGGCGTTTCGGCGCAAGGACGTTTCGGTGCAGAAATGTTTCGACGCCTAAAGTTGCTTGCTGTTTGTCCATTTTGCAACAATGTGCAAGTCTGCAGGTTGTGCCGAAAATAGTGTTGGGGTTTCAACTTAGGTTAGTAGTAGAAATGTTTTACTACTAATAGGTAATTATTGACTTCTCTATCGAGAGCATTTAGTTTAAACTGCACGCAATGCTGGGTTAATTTGTATCGCTTATTAGTGTTGGTATGATGATTCACTATTGAAAACGTCATTGTTGCTAAATTACAAACTCTTCCACAAACAAAATTTAGGCATTTGAATTTTGAGAAATGATATCTCTTATGCATAAGTCATTTTTGGGGGTGGTTTTTTAATTTTAGGGGTTGAAGGGATGATTCTAAATTAAAAATTCTTCCCGAAATAATGTCTAGGCCTTTGGATTCTGAGAATCACGTGCATGAATCATTGTTGGGTAGGTTTTTGTTAATTGTAGGAATTGAAAGGTGGTCTTAAATTAAAAGTTTTTTCAAAAATGAAATCTAGGCATTTGGGTTTTAAGAAATGATACCTCACATGCATAAGGTATTTTTGGGGAGGTTTTTAATTTTAAGGGTTGAAGGAATGATCCTCAATTAAAAGTTTTTTCAGAAATGAAATCTAGGCATTAGGATTTTGAGAAATGATACCTCACATGCATAAGTCATTTTTGGGGGTGGATTTTTGATTCTAGGAGTTAAACAGGTGATCGTAAATTAAAAATTTATTCAAAAATGAACTGAATGTTTTTGGATTTCGAAAATTTATACTTTACCAGCAGAAGACATTTTTGGGGTAGGTTTTTTTAATTGTATGGACATCTTTGTATTTATTCTCATCAGCATTAGGTTTTCAGCCCTGGAACTGGTAAGGCGCGTACCCTGAAATTTGCACAGTCTGCATCTATCGCTATTTGATTTGGGTCTACATCTAGTTCCTTTTTCCTATCTCTGCATACTATTCCCCAAAAATGCCTTAGAACGTATTCTACCCTTCTATTTCTCCTATTTTTTCCATATATATCTTTATTTCCCTACTATTTCTATGACCTATTTGTAATCAACTTTGTCTGTCCATGCTATCAGCCTCATACGTCTGAAGCGCAACATTCCTAAAGGATGCTACCGTTTTTCTGTCTGCTTTTCCTAGTGCCCGTATTTCATAGGCATACTGTGCAGTGATCTACATATATGCTTTCAACAGTATTCGTTTTGTTTCTGTGTTTGTTGTCTTTGATCATAGACGCTGTTCTTTCTTGTTAGATGCAGTTCGGTCCCCTTCCATTGTTTTACAATTATATACCCTATTTCTCCGACATTCAGTGGTTGTGAAGGGGGGGGGGACGACACCGTGGCGTAGTTTGTATGCGTGTGACTACTACGCCTAAGGTCCCGGGTTCGAATCCCGACACGGTCCGCTTGAAAAATGTTAGGCGAGCATTTTTCACAAAAATACGCCGTCGTTCGGATGAGAGGTAAAATGGAGGTCCCGTGAGTGTTGTCACGCACGTTAAAGATTCCTACCTTACTTGGAACAGCATGGGTTTAGCAAAATTTCAAATTTTCCAGGTAAAACAAAAACTCGCATCCTAGCCTATGTAGTACTTTCGGGTGGAGCATTGGAAAATCACATGTAAGGTATGTGAAGAGGGGTAAGCAGCTTGTGGCTGCCAAGATCCCCCAACACTTAGCCATTTGCCGAATAAATTGTTTTCCAGTCATGTTTATTACAATTTAAGTACACTGTGTACTTTGGAGGTACTGTGGTGGTTTCCCGTTGCCTTCCACATCACGGTAGTATATCTTAAACTGCCATACCGACCCCTATGGTCTCTGCCAATCTAAGTACCGTAAGAATCGCTGCTTTTTTTCGGTGACCTGTCTTAGTCTGGTTCCTCACTAACGACCCTACTGCTTTGGTTGGACTTGTAGTTTGGCTCTTTTGCTCATTAGAACACGCAAGCCATTTCACCTGTTCTAGTAATCTAGAACTTCGATAAGGTGCAGGTGCATTTGAAATGGGTATTTCTACTATAATCAAATAAAACACCAATAGACCATGAACTGCATTTTTGAGCCCAGTTTGCAGATCTATAAAAATTTCACAAATATCCTTGAAAAATGATTTATCAGTAAGTGCAGTAAGGTGATTTTTCGCGACATACTCGAATTGTTCGAGTATGATATGTTAAAGTATCCCCCCACTATTTAAAAAATATTTACTTGTGCGGCACCGCGAAAACGTATTGTAGTTTCCTAACCTCGTTTTGAATAATTACCCGGTAAAAGTCAAGTGTTTAACATACCCAAGCATAACCTGGTACAGATCAGGGTATGTTCGTTTATCTGATAGAATGGTGCCGTACAACTTCCCCTCCAGTAAATTTTATTGCCAAAACGCAAGTTTAACACATACACACATAATTAAGTATGTTAGTTTATGTCGCGAAAAATCGCCTTTAGTTTGCACTTTGAACATGAAGGTGTCATGTATTAGTACGTGGTTGTAAGTAACGGTTTTAGGTTGTGTGTGATATAAATTTACGCAGTTATAAAATAAGGTGTTTTCCATAAGTGGTGAGTAATACATACATCATAAATATTATTTGTGAAATACGTAACATATATGTACACTCATAACGATTGGTATGCCAGTTATATTCATTATTAACAGCGTGAAATAATTTCCAATACTATGTTGTTACTTTTGCTAAAATGACGATATCGTCATCTTAGCAACATACCTATTAATAGGGCATTATATCTTATCAGTGTATTAATGAGGAAATATAAACGAATAACGACAAGACATCTTGGAGTAAGGATTCCATAAGAAAAGCTATGAATGCTGTTGCAAACAATTATATAAGCGTTAATGCAGCTTCTAAACAGTTTTTAATTCCGGAAGCAACACTAAGACGTTATATTAAGAAGCATAGTGATGAGGTATCTACATTATTTGTTTTAATAGTTTCATTAAAACTAACATTTTGTTGCAGAATTTTCTTCAAAATGCTGGTCGTTTTAAACCTACGTTTACAGAAGAACAGTTATTGGAGTTGAAAAATTACATCATAGAAGTTGATCAAAGCGCATTTGGTTTAACGAAACAACAATTTAGTAGTATTGTGTTTGACTATGCAGAAATTTTCGAAATTGATCACAGATTCAATTTAAATAAAAAAAGAGCTGGAAGAGAATTTTGCGAAAATTTTATACAGAGATTTAATTTTTCTATGAGAGCTCCAGAATCGACGTCTTTTGCACCTTTAATGGCGTTTAACAAAGACAATATTGGTATGTTTTTTAATACACCCAAAAATCTAAGACTTAAGTATAACTACACCAATAGTAATATCTATAATTGCGATGAGACTGGTATTTCGACCGTTCCTACTAAAAATCCGAAAATGTTGACCCCTAAAGGAAAACGTAAAGTGTGTAAAGTTTCATCAGCTGAAAGAGGATCAAATGTAACAGCATTATGTTGCATTAATGCTGTTGGAACATATATCCCTCCATTCTTAATATTTCCTAGAGTTAGAATGCAACCATCGTACATGAATGGAGCTCCTCCAGGTTGCATTGGTGTAGCACATGAAACTGGTTGGATGACAGCACCTAATTTTATCAAATATATTGAGCATTTTATTCAATACATTAAGCCATCACAAAGTAATCCAGTATTGTTATTGATGGATAACCATGCAACACATGTTACTTTAGATGCAATAAAGTTATGTAGAGAAAATAATATTACCTTACTCGGTTTTCCGCCACACACAAGTCACGGATGCAGCCCTCAGACGTTTCATTTTTTTGTACCCTTAAAACAGCTTACAACATAGTTTGCGAAAAATTTTTACTTAGTAATTTAGGAAAAACTATAACAATTCACAATGTTGCTTCTCTATTTGGTCAAGCATACTTGAAAGCTACTTCAATATCAAATGCTATAAACGGCTTTAAAACCTGTAGAATAGAACCTTTTAATTCAAATATAATTACTGACTTGGGCTTTGCGGGTGCAAAAACTACTGATAAACGTTATCAAGCGCATGTGGATATTGACGCAACTATGGTTTTAAAACCTATTGAAAATCATCCCAATGAGGACCCCCAATTTCGATGAAGCTTTTGCTTTACCATCTACTTCAAAAGAGTCTCTAGAATCCTACAAACCACGGCAATTGACACCTCCTTCTATCAGCAAAGCAACAGGACTTCCTCCATTACCTATAGCTGAAGTGAAAAATACACGTCAAAGAAAAAACTACCAACTTTAATCATTTCGAGCACACCAGTCAAAACACTTTTGAAAGCCAAAGAGCAGGAAAAAATAGAAAAAGAAAATAAGAAAAGGTTTAAGAGAATTAAAAAAGTAGAAAATACAAAGAAGGGTAGTAATAAGAAAAAAAAGTTAAGAAACAGAGAGTGAAGCGAAAGATACTAAATGATAGCTCATCTTCAGAATCCTTAAGTGAAGTTGAACTAATAGACACTGATGATGATATGGATGCAAGCAATGAAGATGACAGAAATTGTCTTATTTGTGACGATACAGAAAAAAATAATGAACTTTGGTACCAGTGTGCCACATGCAAAGAATGGGCTCTGCGGAATGTAGTAGGTTGGACTATGGTGAAGCAAAAGCTAAACCATGGGTTTGTGACTTTTGTATGTAATATGTAGGCATCCTGTATAACCCAATGTTTTGTTCAAATTTATATTTAAGAACTGTTTTTTTAGTTGTGCTTTTGTACATTGATATTTTTACAATAAAAGGTTAGCTTTTTCCTCATTAAATTACTTATATATTTATCTAAGTATAATATTGTAACATAGGTAAGTAGGTAGTTTTATCCATCGTCATCTTACCTACACCCCGAAGTCATCTTAGCAACATATTAGGGTAAGATGACGAAATTTACATGTTTTCAAAAAATAATCAAATCAAAATTTCGTACGTTTGTCAAAGGAATCTTAAAAATTTGTGTTCAAAAATGTTTGCTTTATAGATTCCATGAATAAATATTATGGTAGAATAAGACAATCAAGTTTAATCCGTAGTTAATTCTTAACGTCGTCATCTTACCCGCCTCTGCCCTACTATATAAAGAAAGCAATTTATAAAATGGCATTATATTGTATTCATAACAAATCTGTTTGTAATAAAGTAAAATATTTTGTAGATTATCATAATACATGTTTAATTTATAAACGTGGAGTGCTTGAAGTAGGTTTTTCAGTTATCATCACTTTCTGATACAGTTGGTTTACTGTCACCATAGAGCAACCTTCAGAGAGTCAACTTAATGCTAATTTTTTATCCGCTGCAAGAGAAACAGAGATCAATTTTTATATACTTTTATCTTTTTACACAGTTTCAAAGTGTACTGAAAGGGCGTTACAAATGTCGGTGGGAGAAAATGGCGGGAAACGCTTTAATTCAAATTATTAGGCGCGAAATTTGGCAGGAATTTCAAATAAGATGTAGGAAAAAATTTATTTGAAACTTTAAATACAACTCAAGATCAAATCACCATGCAATGTAAAATTTTAATTTCCTTTTTATATTAATTATTAAAATTTTACATATGGTGATTTGGTCTCGAGTTGTATCTAACGTTTCAACAATTTATTGTTTTCAACTGTACTCGGTGATTTTTAACACTACAAATGATAAACTCTAGCGTTGAATACACTTAATGAAAAATAATTCTATGTGGTCTTCATTATATATTTTATTGCAAAACTATTTTTTAAAAGACCCATATAAAATTCTTAATGGTTAAAAATATAACAACTTGCAGTTAAATTTAAACGCATTTTTCTAGCGAAAATATTAAGGCGTTGTTATTTAGTTCAATACAACAAACACTAAACACTAAAGAATAACATATACATAAACGAAACAATAACATAAACATAAACGAAAAAATTAACATAAACATTAAATATAAACACAAAAACGTAATAAACAGCAGAAACAACTTTGTTTATAACCTGGTTTAACTTTTTAAACACCTACAACTGTCAACCTGACAGGTGCGCACCGGAAATCATTTTGAAATGACAAATTTATGATTGCGTTTTGCGCCCTCTCAGTAAACTTTACATATTGATAGATAAAAGATAGTATCATCTTTCAATCTGTTTAATGAAGTGAGATAAATTTTTATACCGCCCGGACAAATTTTTCTGTTAAGATATGACTGAAGGTTACTCTATAGTGCTCGCAATTTCTAAACAGACCTCGTCATCCGCGACGTCACACAAGTACTAACTATTTATGTAGATGTTTGTCAACTAATACCGTACAATATTTATGTTATAGTTTTGGTTTGAATAATAGTAATTTACAACGTTGCCAATAATTTTAAAATCAAATATTAAATGCCGACTTTTAAATTTTAGGTAATATGTCATTTTTTGTTTAGTTGGTGTCAACGACCTCGTAAATTTTTCCGTTTTTATATATTGATAGTTGGCTGATTTTTGCTTCAAACAGAGCTATTCAGAACTCATATTTGTATTAAACTGAACTCTAATAACCAAAGACGACGAACGAGATTCATTTAGTTCCAGAACTAAGTTACTTGTTGCTATAGTTTGATCACCTTTATAGGCTGTGTGAAAATCGTTAGTATTCGTTTCCCAGTTAAATTTATAGTGCAATATGTAAAGGTCTTTCAAAACCTCATGGGCTGTTGCGCAGAACACCAATTGTCGATTTTTCACTTTAACTAGTTTTTCAAAACTACTGCAACTCAATCTAGTTTTTTATTTATTTATTTTTATTTATTTATTTACAATAAACGACACCAAACAGAAGGTATAAATCTTCCAATGAAGGTACCACAACTTTACAATACTGCAGTGACAACGAAATTTTACAAATTCAAACTTAATTGTTAATAACTTTGATGTAGTAAAAAATAAATGACTATAAAGCTAAAAAACTAGTATAAGACTAAAATAATCAATATTTTACATAATACAAATAAGATGTTTCTACAAATTTTAAACTCAACAAATTCAATGTTACAACATTTGCATTAAATAGCGTTTAAATTTTCGAAGACTAAAGCTAAATATATCCAGGTTGGTGCTGTGTACGTAATTATTGTAATTATGCATAATTCTTGTGACTGGAGTATTTAAACCGTGATTGGTGTTACAGTGTTCTAAAGCAAATAGAGGAGGGTTTCGGACAGAGTATACAGGAAGGTAGGTATAATAAAGGTTTCAATTAAATTAAAAGAATATTTTTTGGTTTTATAGATTATTTTGTTATTTCTAAGCTTTTAATTTTACAATGAGTAACTGCAAGAAAACAGTTCACAGTCGAGGAAAGGAAATTATTTATAGTGTGTGTAGGTTTATGAGAAATTGAAGGAATGGAATGCCCGTCATTTCTATGTATAATTTACAAGAACGAGTAGCAACAGCAACTGGAGTTGGAGTAAATACAGTCGAGCGAATTATTTCAGAAGCGAAGAGCAAACCGGAGGGTGACAAATTTGTATCACCAAGGAAGAAAATTAATACGAGAATTCCTAAATCTAATGTGGGCCAGTTTGAGGATTGTGGTAGTAATTTAATCATATTTTAGATTAAATTTCTATGAAATATGCATTCTTAAAAATAATAAGAGGACAGTATTTTGGCTGTCAGGAGTTTTAAAAAATTTAGCACGAAAACATGACTCACAAAAAAAACAATAAACAATACACCAAAAAAGTTACAGGTTCCGCATACAAACATTGTAGTTTTGTGATTTATAATATGTTGATAAATTACTGGCTATGCAATCCACATAGTATAGCAGTTGAGCTAATTTAGAATACGCATCCGGAAATTTAATGTTTTTAGATTTTATTTATATTGTGTTGTTCTTTCTTTTTATACGATACCTCTCGCTTCCTTCACTGCGCATCTCACAGCCCATGAGATTTTGAAAGACCTATAATTATTTTAGATTTATCACGTTTCTTATGATACTTGAAGGTTGAATTCAAAACATGTTGAGTTTTTAATGGTAGTGAACGATTCCTGAATACAGTCTTGGATTTAAATGTCTGAAAGATAATCCAAGAAGAGGTTGAATGGAACTGCTAAATATTATGAATAAATGGAATTCGATTCTGGAAGATATATGAAAATAAAAGACGAGAATCTGTAGCATTTTTGTTTTTAAACAAAACATGGCTTTTTCAGAATGGTGCCGTAAGCCGTATTTAGCAAAGCGTGCAATAAGAACAGTTAGAGCACACAAATTGATCGAAAAAGGTTGGTGTCATATTTACTTATCCTTAATACAGTATAATGTAATTAGTCTTTTAGGCACATAGTATTACATGCCCGAAATGTAAATGAATTATTAAATGGGGCTGAAATTGATTTTTCTCTTCTTCCGCAAAAAAACCTAAATTACTACAGAGAAGTGAATGAGCAAAATTTGAAAATTAATTATTAAAGAACTTGGAAAAATCATTTGCAATAATTTTAGACAACATGCCGTATTATTATACTTGTTAAATAAAACATCTAACAGTTTCTAGAAAAAAAGTAACATTGTAGAGCGACTTACTAAATAAGCAATTTCTTATGGAACTAATAATTTTAAGCAAAGCTTATTTAATTTGTCACGATGTAAGTCAAAATTATGTGCTTTATAACATCAGTATTTATTAAAAATTTTAGGCATAAACCGTCAAAGATTTTTAAAGTAGATTTGCTGGCCTAACAATATGGACATAAGGTGTTGAGATTGCCTCCGTATCACTGCATATTCAATGCAATTGAAAATGTATGGGGGTGTTACTAAGAGCTTCTCCAACCGACACGCTGGAAGAGATGGGAGGTCTGTCGAAAACTGTTTACAGATGTAGAAAGAAGCATTAGAAAAAATAACACCAGAGATTTGGGCACATTCAATAGAACATGCACAAAAAATTATCAAACATTGGTGGTGAAATCAAATTTGATCAAGAAAATAATGCACCTCTAATTATTAACATTGGTGATGGTAATGACAGTGATTCAGATTTTTAATCAAATTGAACTAGTCAACCAAACGCATGGCTACTTAGAATTAAAAAAAACTTTTTACACAATGTACTTCTAATTTAATTATAACTATCTTAAACTTTATGTATAATAAACAAGTACAACCATATATATTTTATTGTTAAATTACAAGCTTTTAATACTCGTTAAATTCTTGAGTGACTTGTCTTTAAAACATGGGCTGCAAATTCATCTTCAGGATATTGGATTTTAGGTATGCTAACAGCTTCTGCAGCTTTCAATTTCAATTTCAATGGACGTAATAAACACATTGGTGACGAATTGGTCAATATTACACTAGCTTTAACATTGGAGGTGCTAAATACAGGTAAGGTCAAAGTCTTTATATTACACCAATGTACAAAAAATGATCAATTGTATATTGAATTATTTGTTTCAAACTACTACGTTACCTGCAACAAGTATATGGTCTCGAAGAGTAATAAAGCAAATGCCTATTCTTTGGAACATTTTTGCCCTTTCATGCTTTTGTATATTTAACAAACTGATGTTTATATCTTTAAAAATTCCATCGTAATGATTATTCGTTGAACTTTTTGGTTTTCAGGTTTTCATTTTTAGCTTATGACACTAATGGCCATTTCCACCAAGCTATTTAAGAAGGGCTTATTTTTAAGTCTGACTTTAATATGTTGTTTGTTTTCCACCGCCGTCAAAGTAGTACTTAAACTTAACTTAAATTAAGCCCCCGAATTTCTTGGCTTAAAGCAAACTTAAGGAACAGATACCTCATACCATTCTGTTTTATATAAACATTGTACCTAACCAAAAAATTTGTTAGTTTGTAACAAGTATAATTATTTAGTTGTTGTGAAATTTATAGTGTGCTCACAATGAATGTAGACTCTGATAATGAAGACATTTTGAAGATGATTTAGACATATTGGAAATAATAGAATTTGGATTTCCAAAGCGAATTTTAGATCGGGCCAATTATTTTGAATCCTTGGACAATTTAACATTTTTTAGACGATTTCGGCTGTATAAAGAAACTGTTTTAAAGCTGTTAACACTGATTGAAGATGATCTAGAATTCCCAAATGATGTGTAAGTTCTGATGTTGTTTAAACGTTATTAGTTACCCTAATAGAATAATTTTTATAGTAACAATAGTATTTCTCCCATCAATCAACTGCTTGTATGCTTAAGGTTCTATGCAAGTGCTGGCCATTTAAGTTCCTGTTCTGATTATGGAGGTTTGGCTATTTCGTCAGTGTCAAGAACCATTGTGAAAGTGTCTGAAGCTATAGCAAAACTTTATCCAATTTACATTAAAATGCCTGTGCAAGAAGAAATTACACAGGAATCAAATAAGTTTTATAAGGTGGCTTCCTTTCCAAGAGTTGTGGGTATAATTGACTGTACACATGTACGCATCCAATCACCAGGTATTTAAGAAAAAAAAATATTGATGTTAAATGTAGGTATATTTCTTTATTGATTTTTAGGTGGAAATGATGCTGAAGTTTTCCGAAACCGAAAATCATATTTTTCCTTAAACGTACAAGCAGTGTGTAATGCAGATTTGAAAATAATGAATGTGGTAAGCCGGTGGCCTGGATCAGTGCATGATGCAACAATATTTAATAACAGCATTTTACAAGCACAGTTTGAAGGTGGACACTTTCCAAATACTTGTTTGTTAGGTATAACTATTATTTATAAAAGTTTATCAGCACTAGTGTAGCTTCCAACATAAAATGTACTGCATAACACATAATATACAATTACTTTTAACATAATGTGGTAATATTTGTTATTGTTTTAGGAGACAGTGGATATCCCTTAAAAGCATATTTACTCACTCCAGTGGCAAATCCACTTACAAGAGGACAGCAACTCTACAATGAGTCTCATATTAGGACTCGAAACTTGGTTGAACGATTATTTGGTGTGTGGAAAAGGCGTTTTCCTGTGTTAGCTTATGGGATGCGACTTAAATTAGATACTGTCCTAACTGTAATTGTGGCTACAGCAGTTTTACACAATATTGCATTAGAAATGAATGAACCAAACCCTCCTCTGCCAGAAAATATTAATGCCGAAGAACTCGATTATTTGATTCAATTAGGGCAAATACCTAATACACCAGCTGCTAATCAAATTCCTGGTGGAAACAGACAAGATTTAATTGATAATTATTTTGCAAATTTATAAAATACATTAAGATTAAAATAATTTTATTTCCAGTTGTAAGGAATATAATGTAGGGTTATGTAAAGTTAATCAAACTATTTACTACTGTTTAAAACATTTTCTTCATTCAGATACTCTTGCAGTTGTTTCTTTTTTAGGTCAATCTTAGTTTTAATAAATCCATTTTTAATTTATGTTCTTCATTTTGGTTGTCAAGTTCAGTTTGGAGTTTTTCTGCTTGTAAAGTGGCAATAGTTATTCGCTTATCAATTAAAATATCATACTTTTCAGCAATTGCTGAGGAAGTCAATGATTTAATATAAGTCGTTGGGCGTCTGCGACTTCCATTCACTATTTGGCTTTTCTTTGAAGACTCAGTGCTCTGCAGTAAAATAATACATATAAAATGTATAAAGAAATATTTACTCACATTAGTAGAACCTCTTTTCAAAACAGATGTTGTTGGCATCGATAAATTAACGGGCTTATACTTTTTCCAATTAGCAACTTGTACCTGTTCTGGTATAATGTCGGATGCTCCATGTATTGTATCCTGTAAGAATAATAGACACATAACATAATATTTAATAATTTTAGAAAACAATGTTACTTACACCTTGAGGAAGCTCGTCTAATTCTTCGTCAATATTTACTTCAAAAACAATGTTACTATCTGTCCCCGAAGGAAACGCAATATTCTAAGCATCTCCATCAAACCTGTTGGTCAATCCATATGTTGTTTTGTCATTCATAATAGACAACATTAAATCTTTGCTGGAGTCCACAGAATTTAATAAAGGAACACCACCACCTGTTAAAGTAATTTCCTTTTTTTCATCCGCAACTTGCTTTCGAATTTCTTTTTTTTTATTGCTGTAAAACTTTTTCAGACACTCTGCAGTTCTAAGACATAAACTGGGAGAACTGGCGTTAAATTCCTGTGCGATTATTTTCCATGTTTTCAATTTTTCTTCCGAAGTAACATTGTCGGTTTTTTTTATTTTCCACGATGTGTTTATATTTAAATACTATGTTACAAAGCTACTCTCTCTCATTTTGGCTAAAATTCGTTGATCTTACTCTTTTTTTGGCAGGTTCCATTGTAATATAAAAATTATTGACTGTGATAAATTGACTAATTGAGGTTAGAATCGGTTTGGATAGATAGATAAAACGCAAATTCTTAATATTTGTCGGCGTTGCCACATGTACTATTCACTAAGTAGTACTTTACAAAGAATCGATCGAACAACGACGGTGGAACGTATTACAAAATTAAGCCATACTTAAAGTTAAGAATAACTTAGTTAAGCACCACTTAAGAGTAAAACGGTGGAAATGGCCATAACTGTGGAGATAACGTGCAATTTTGGATTTTTACTGGGAACCTTAACAATCATCTAACAGTTATTCTTTTCTTGAATAATGACATACTTCAACAACAGAATTCAAAGTTGGTTCATTTAAAACCTTTATCCTTATACATTGTTTTAGTTGTTGGAAATGCTTTGAAAACATGACATATTCAATCCAGTTGCATACTAATAATCAGAAGTAAAATTATCACTATAAAATTTAGGGTGATTTGAAAGTGTTAAATCCTTCGTTTGCATTGTACATAACATAACTTTAGTGTTTGTAGATAGTTTCAGGGAAATTTAAAAGATTATTTTAAAATGATATATCTTAATTTTCAGAGTTAATGAGAATTTTACTCACAAATGGAATTGTAATTATGTTCCCTTTCTTTTCGATTTGTGTAATCAAAATGTTTAAATAAAGGGCTGAACAGAATACAACGCCGTTGTACGGCGTTAGATGTCAATCAACAGTTAAAAGAACCGTTTTAAATGACTGTACACACAATGCACGGCGTTTGACGCCGTTTAACGTTAATAGTTGGGAAACTTTATACTTTTACGCTCTCGAATGTCAAGTACGTTGAACTCATAACCTTACTTTATTACTTTGAATGTAGTATGAGCTTCTGTTATTAGTATCCTTTTAAAAAACGAAAGATTCCTACTTTATTGTTTTATAATATTTATTAACATTGCAATTTTTGAAGAAGAATTAATTGAAGTAGTTCGTGAATATCCAATACGGTCAACGGGCTAGTGGTTATAAAAACACTACTTTGAGGTTACAAAATCCATTTTGATGTAAATAAAAGTAATCAAAGTTTAAAAAAATGTTAACAACTGCGGTTATTTCAATTGTTAAAATGAATGTCGATGGCGTTCATTCTGTGCATCATTTATTTCCTTACGTTGACGCCGTTAAACGGCGTTGTATTCTGTTCAGCCCAATAAAATTCCAACAACATAACCTCTTGAATAACTGTGGTTATTATTCCGTGTCTGATATAATATACTAATGGCCATAAAATTAGGAACATTAGAAATACGCAACTATATTTAAAATATGCTTAGTGGTAAAAATATAGAAGTAAATAAAATATATTGTTAATTAATGACTTTAATCTGCAATATTGTCGATAAAAATTTATCCTAAAAAATACTTTTTTAAAAGTAACAAATCACATTTGTCATCTGCTATTAAATATTTTCAATCTCTGTATTCTACCGATGGCGCTATTATAGTCATGTGGAATTGGATTTTGGTAGTGGCAACGTCGCTACAATTTGACGTCACCAATGGTAATGACGCAGTCCATTTAGAAATTGCAAAGACTATATGACTGTTATAATAAAGACACGTTCACCGCAGTCCCGTCCATGACGTCACAAAATATCAATCTCGGTTGTTGCGTGTTTAAAATTGAGAATGATGTCTCGGTTATGTAATTATAAATTTAGTTTGAAACAGTTTTATGGAAATATGGAAACCACTTCAGTTTAGTGAAAGTTATAAAATTCAGAATTTAAGCATTCTACTTATTTTAGTAGGTTAGAAAATGATAAATAAGAACTATCCATATTCACATTTACTTTTTACGTAGATAAAAGCTTGGTATTATCTGATTTCCAACAAATATTAATCATGTGACGTCATGGACGGGACTGAGGTGAACATCTCCTGTTACCATACTTGATTCGGCGAATCAAGACTATGACGTCAAATGTTAGCTGTCGACTACGTTGCCAGATGTTGAAAATATGTTCAGTATTTAGATATAACATACACAGATTGTTCCTATATATAGATACACGCCTACAAACCGTTTCATAAACTAGAAATATTTGCCATCTAATGTACCAAGCTTCATTGTTTTGTAACAAAACAAGAAAGTTCAACAAATTGAAAAAAAACTTTTCATTTAAATACACTACTAATTATTGCTACGGTGTATATGAACGCTTTTAGAGACTCCGATCATGTACCATAAAAGGTGGCTCAATAAAGTGTACACGACTTGAATTGTGCACCACTTTTTTTGTC
Organism: Platerodrilus igneus; assembly: GCA_036346225.1. Taxonomy (NCBI): domain Eukaryota; kingdom Metazoa; phylum Arthropoda; class Insecta; order Coleoptera; family Lycidae; genus Platerodrilus; species Platerodrilus igneus. The sequence continues at coordinate 1,373,584 of JARFIW010001097.1, read as the reverse complement.
AACTGCAAACCATACCAAGTAAATATGCATTTCACGGTTCAACAACGATTAGTTTGTGAAGAAATACATTATAAGAATGAGCTATCAATTATAGTTGCATTAAAAGGTTCGTATAATATTAAGACGACGTGAAAGCACCTACAAAGTTAACAGCTTTGAATTTAGCTAAAGCTAGTAAGAAACTGATTCTGTTTATAGCAATACGGCAACACCAATATATCCTCACAGTGGTTGGTCAAATAAAAATATTACTTCAGTTAAAGAAAGTATATGAGATGATCAGACTAGGCTTGGCAACAGGGCATTATAATACCAATCTTGAAAACCAGAATGCTCTAAAAAGTAACGTTAACGTACTATATCTTTTCATACGAATGGGCATTTAGAATTTGGCTGCCTGAATTATTATTTTTGACGTCATAACATTGATTCGACGGATAGAGTATACCTACACGAATATTTAACTTAGTAACGGTTATGTCCGATGCTTTTTTACGTTCATACCAATCAGTCATTACTTTTTTTGTATGTTTGATACATTTTTTTCAAACTTTTTTTGAACATTGATGTAGTACTTCCTCCCACATTGCAAAAACTTGGTTGTCACCATAACCATCCCATCCATATGTTTATAATAATAACCTTTTGCATGTGCCCAAAACACTATTGAGTTGGATTGACAGTGATATGGAGGTAACAAGAGAACTTCGTGTCCACGCCTTCTCAGAAACTCGTAGCGCTTCTTTATTCTATGTAATTTTACTGAAGCTAACAAATCTGTTTTAAACATTTGTGAATTATGTTGAATGTTGTTTGTAATCAACCATTGTATTATATCGGTCTTGTTCCAAGACAATAATGACATTTTCTCAATCAGCATTAAATGACAAGATGCATTGTTTAACACAATTAGCGATGGTTATGCTAAATTATTCACTAAATATTCTTTTACCCACTATAAAACATGTACCAATTCATTTCACCATGATAATCATTGTTTTGAGATTTGGAAGCAAATTAAAGGGGCATTTAGTACAAACGCTGCTTCAATACTGTATGCACAACGGCCAATCATTTCTCGTCATAACCTCATTTCGTACATCATTAACTCGCCAGGAATTTGTTAGATTTCTTTTCGAAAACAACCATATTTCATCAATGAAAACCACGTGTCGTTTAATATTTTTCTTCTATGCAATCAGAAATTTAATTCTAGCCTTAACAAGGCTTAATTTTTCCATTAAAACTCTATGATTTCTCTCTGTTTTGAACTTAAAACCAATAGCGTGTAAAATTTATTTCAAGCTGGTATTACTTAAAATGATTTGTTTCTGACGAAGTTCCGTCTTTAGTTAAATATAAGTCATATGCTTTTCTGTAAAAAAAAATTTATTACAGTTTCCTAAATTACTTTATGGCACTTACTTTTCGCGTACATTGTGTATACAGGGTGAGTCTTCGTTGACGCGACGGTCCATTATGGATAAACTGTAAAAATTTAAAATTTTTTGCCTGTGCAACGATATGTGCGTTATTAATGGCTACATTTTAAAATTATTTTGAATATACAGGGTGTATCAAAAAGTGTGGCGTATCAAATTTGTTTTTTCTTATGGAACACTCTGTATTTTATTACATTTTTGGAATGTACGTAAAAAATAAGCTAAACTCTCTTAAACAAGTCCTATACCTACACATTGTAGTCCCCGAGATATTTTGATTTTTTGTAAAGTTAAAGGTCTAAAAGGAAAGTTAATAACTCCTAAACCAATAAATTTATTCAAATCCAATTTTAACTATAAATATTAGCCCAATACTATCGATGTATTTAAAGACGAGCGTCTCGCGGCAGTAATGCCGTGGCTGCAATGATAGGTTAGGTTACTGTTAGGAATAGATATTATTATTAAAAAACACAAATCGATTAACATGCATATCAGAACAGTTGTTGCTAAAACTATTGCAGACTGTTCTGATATGCGTGTTAAGTGATTTGTTTTTCAATAATAATATCTATTTCTAACAATAACCTTACCTACCATTGCAGCCACGGCATTACTGCCGTGAGACGCTCGTATTTAAAGTTATCGCAAATTCTACTGGGTGTCCAAAATGGGATACTGTTAATGACATTTTCAAACGTCAATATCGTGCTCATGTTAAATAAAACACCCTGTATTTTATAATACAGTCATGTAGTAAATTTAATTACCTTTTCAAAAGTTATAAAGGTATATAGGTATGGTAATACCTAAATTGTTTAGTTTTGAAGTTATTTTTATTTTTGTTTAAACTTTGTATTATTATCCTCTGTTGTGTAAAATTTGTTAAGAAATTAAAACAACATATGCAAAATTAACAACACAGATTTAATTGCACAATAATGGAACAACGTTAAAATTAAAATTACAACTGTTCAAAATGATGACAATCTTCTTGAGTGCAAAGTGTGACCCTTTTTACAAGACTTCCTCACATTACATAACATATGTAAAGATATTGCCTGAAGTACCTCTCTAATTCTTTCTTTCATGTTTTCTGCTGTTGTAGGAGGGATATTATAAACAATGCTTTTCACATACCCCCCCCCCCATAAAAAATCCATAGGAGTCAGCTCAGGAGACCAAGGTGACCAATTAACTGGTCACCCTCTTCTTATCTATTTGTAGGGAAATTTTTTATTTAAATAATTTTTTACATCAATTGCAAAATGTGCAGGAGCACCATCCAACTGAATCCACATCTTTTGTCTACTATTTATTGGAACATCTTCCAACAGTTCCCAAAAATCTTGTCTTAAAAATCGTAAAATTTTATGACCATTTAAACGACCATCAAAAAAGTACGGACAAATAACCGTATTGCCCATAATTCCTCCGTAAACATTAATACTCCACCGATTTTGACGATCTATTGCGTGGAACACGAGCGGTTTTCTGTATCATAATAGTGAAAATTATAAAGATTCACTAATCCATTATTGTGGAAAGTGGATTCGTGCGTAAACAGCACGTTATAAAAAAATCATCTTCCTCACTTATCTTTTGTATTGCCAAAAAACAAAAATCTAGCCGCCTCTGAAAATCTGTTCCATACAGATTTTAGTGCATCTCTAAATGGAAAAGGTGGTATTTGTTCTTTTAAAATTCTGAATACACTGGACTGATTTAAATCATTCTCCCTGCCTACGACTCGACTACTAGTGTTTGGATGTTTTCATTATCAATATCCGGTTTTGCAGTTACATGTTTCGGATATTTAACACTACATGTAGCTCTAAAAGTTTCAAGCAGTTTTGCAAGGTTTCTACTATCCGGATGTTGGAGGTACTTTGCTTTGTACATTCTTTCTGCCATTAAACAATTTTCAAAACATTTTTCGATTATTAATATCATATCTATTCTTTCTTGCAGTGAATACTTCATTTTCTTCGTTTACAATGACAAAATTGCACAATAACTAAAAAAATGTTTCAACTTTAACTGACAGCAGCCTACTTAGATATTCGCGAGAATATCAAAACTTGAAAATGAAACAACACATGTTAATAACGTTAAAACTTAAACACGCCGGCAGAAATCTTAATAGTTTGAACGATAGTGCGAAAGTAATACAAAATAAAAATAACTTCAAAACTAAACATTTTAGGTATGGTACACCTTTATAGTTTTTGAAAGGTAATTAAATTTACTACATGACTGTATTGTACAATACAAAGTGTTTTATTTAACATGAGCACGATATTGACGTTTGAAAATGTCATTAGCAAAGTGTCCCATTTTGGACAACCAGTAGAATTTTCGATAACTTTAAATACATCGATAGTTGCCATTATTGGTCTAGTATTTATAGTTAAAGTTGGATTTGGATAAATTTATTTGTTTGTGAGTTTTCTTTTTTTTTCTTTTAGACCTTCAAATCTACGAAATTTAAATATCTCGGGAACTACAATGTTTAGGTATAGGACTTGTTTAAGAGAGTTTATCTCATTTTTTACGTACAATAAAATATGCAATAAAATACAGAGTGTTCCATAAGAAAAAAACATAACTTTGATACGCCACACTTTTTTGGGACACCCTATATATTTTAAAATAATTTAAAATGCAGCTATTAATAACGCACATATCGTTGCACAGGCAAAAATTTTAAATTTTTTACCGTTTATCCATAATGGAATGTCGCGTCAACGGAGACTCGCCCTGTATATTATCTCTAATGCTCATTTTAAAACATTCAGGTATGTCGATAGTCTTGATCTTCTTACAAAGCTTTATTTCCCAAGACTAGTTATAATTGAGTTTGCATGGGTTCGACATTTAATCCATGCCACAGTACGAACACTGATTTTTAAAGAAACAGCTACTCGTTAAAACACAAAGTTAAGAAATTTAATTCATAGTTAAAACATTAAACCCCCTACCTCTTGTACTAAATTAAAGCTTCTCCATCGTGCTTCTTCCTTTCAACATAATCTATAGTTGTTGTGCTTGTGTTCCTAAGATTATACCTGTACGTGGCATTTTCAACAAACTAACAATAAATATAAAGAATTGAAACAAACACGAAGAAAATACACTAAATGGCAGATGTATAAATTAAACTGACAGAAGTGAGGTTAGTGTTCGAAATGCAAAGTTAAATAATATTAAGATCTAGTTTGCTAATCAAGATCCGACATACAATGTTGTTACATTCCAAATTTGGTAATATATATTCTTATATTTTGTAAATAAATTCCCGCGGATATTTTTAAATAAACTTGTCAATTTCCATCATTCCGAACAGTTGCGTTTGCGCAAAACCATGCGCAAGTGCGGAGTGTGTGAAAGGACGCCATTAAGCTACGAGCCCTGAAACCAAGAACATCTACCGGTGTCGTGTGTGTCTTTTTTCTTTTTAGGATGTAGACTCCTTTCTACCTTACCTTCGTGTATCTCTACCTGGTTATCCTTATCGTTCCCCTACGAATGCATATAGTTTAGGATAGACGGATAAAATCTGACTCAGCAATGGCGTGATGTGACCCACAACGAGATGGCCCTGGGATTTGGCTGTAAGGTGCGATTTAAGTGAATACATTGCTTTTATTTACACTGTGCTTAAAATTTGATCATTGCATCACTTTTAAACGTGTTTGGTATTTGATGCAAGTTTCCGCGTGATTTGCCGCGTAATTATACGTTATATTAAACAATTGCGCAATAGTAAGAAACGCGGGAAAGCGCAACAATGTAGCAGAATCTGGAACTAGTCACGTTACAGCTCTTTTCATGGTCCCGACAATATATTGTTTCACAGTTAAATTCAAATTACCTCTATTACTCCGCTTAAACTATTTTTATTGCAAAAAGTATAAATCCGGTGATTATGTGAGTTCCAAGTTTCCAACATTAAATATATACACATGCCAATCATTACTGTTACACTCTTTTACGAGAAGGTAATTGAGCAACAAAAGTATTTTTGAAATTTCATTCCGAATTGTATACTCGTGAGTATATATTATGCAAGGGCAGTTTTTATGAGCGATACGCAAATGTCAACAATAAAATAGTTCGCAAATATAAAAGTTACTAAAAACTGCAGTAAATTAATGTATATTATTAATGACATTTGTACATAAATTTTAAAAAAATCTGTTGTACTTATTTCCTGAAATACATTAAATTAATTTTTTTACCGCTTGCTGCAATAACTTCTCGCTGCTATATTTTATAAATTTATCTACTTATATTTTAAAAATTTTCTGCAAAAATTACAGGGCTAAATATGTACACATTTAATGACACCTGACCTATTATGATACGCGTATCCTTAAGTCATTGTAAATACTATATGTGTGCTAAATGTGTAATAAATATTGTATTTTTTTTTACTTTTAAAAAGCAAAATTTGCTTATACTTTTTCTATAAAATGAAACTGATTAAAATTTCATTGACCTTAAAATTCTTCGTTAAACGATTTCTTGTACTTATTTTAATACAACTATGTCGTACTCAATTTATTCAACATTTTATTGGTATAATATAGCCATTTTTAAACAAAAAGAAAACCCTATTTTATTCAAACTTTACAACTTAGCATAAATTATTGTAGATGTATAAGAAACTTTATTACTGAAAAATATGGTTTAGACGTTCTGAATTTGTATTGGTTGGTTTAGCTAGCGCAATTTTTCTATTTCTTTTCAAGTATGGGTTGCATTAAAATCTTGACTCGTTCGGAGACACCACTGAACTTGTGTATGTTTCTTTATCTGTCAAATATGTGTTAAAAATATGAAAGTTTTATTTGTTCTTAGTATTTTGCATAATGAAGAGGTATGTCATCGGTTGTCAGGGTATGGGTAATGTAGTAATTTATTTACAGAAACAAATTTTAACTATACACTAACGTGCATCGCATTTATTATACGACCTTCCAATTTGTTACTAAATAATTTCTTAAGAATTTGTGGTAGGAGTCTGCTTATGGGCTATAAGTGGTTTCTTACATTTTTTAGAAATAATAGTTGAAGAATTATCCTGAAGCCGTGAGTTACTTTATTTGTAAAACCGTAAGTACTTATAATTTTTTATTAACATAAAGTAATAATAGTATTTTTATAAAATTAACACGTTGTTGCAGATACATTTAGCAAGTACATGTGATTTTTTTAATTAGTAAAACATGATTTTACATTAAATTCCGCTTTGCTTCATAGTACAGTTTGTTATTTTACATAAGTTACTGTATTAAATGATTTATAGGATGTATTTAAAATGACCACCGGGCAATATAGTTCTGTTCTAAGTATATTTTGAATATTCTAAAAATGTGCTGTATGAATTTACATAATTACAGCCCACAACGTTTTATTTGTTAGTAAGCTGTATATTTTAGTACAATACTCTTGTTTCATAAAGCACAATTAATTGATTTGGGACATTAACTTTTAGAACATCAATTGGATAATCTGCATCACTTTGTGTTTTGCCTTATCACTTTAAAATGTTTGAGAACATACTTTTGTCAATATAAAACCCGGTTAGTATTTTCAAAGAATATTTACTATAAGAATAAGAAGTGACACTCAAGTAGTATCCTGAATCCTATTTAATGTGCAGGTTCGCCAAGAAAATGACTAGAACAATGAAACTATTTACAGTAAGATTGTTTCTTGCAGGAATTCTGTTGTCAGTTCTCAAATGCCATTTCATTAATGTTTACAATTTGTCAAAGTGTATATTTAGGATATTGAAACTTTGATAATGTCTAAACTTAAAAACCGCGGATATCCCTATCCTGTTGAATCCTGCAGTACACGAAAAGATTGTACCATCAGTTTCTTCTCTTTTCCGAAGGCGATCTTGTGAAATGATTGATGTTTCTAAATGTTTGTTTTAAATTTTCATGTAATTACATAGACTTGTTTTTGAAGATAAATAGATCAGTTAATAAAAATTGTTTCATATTCAAAGAGTGGCTCTGATTAATTTCTAGAGAGAAACTAATGGATAGACTGAAGCTGATGCGAATTATTGCTGTAATAATATATGTGTATGTGCTAAACATTTTAGAAGTAGTATGTACTTTAGGGATTTACATAATAGGTAACGGTCTTATGCTAAATTCATTAAATGCATTGCAACTATTCATCAGGCATTTACAAACAAGTATTTGTATAATTATTTCATGTGTTGAATCAGTTGTGCTGATCACTGATCAAGGGTCAAATGTTTTAAAATTGTCCAAGACATTGAACTTCTCCAAGGAAAACCATACTTTCTAATAGCGGAGCATACAATATTTTTTATGTTTGATAGATGTCATCTTATCAAATCGGTAAGAAATACTTTAATGAAATCTATTTTTTTACGATAATCATGTGGCATACTGAGACCCAACAAAAGTCCTCTATGACAGTAGCAAAGCAAAACTTTTGCAAATTGCCACAAAATTAACAAACCGTCATGTAAATCCCACTATCTGTAAAAAATGTGGGTTAAGTCAGCTATCCAACTATTGAGCGAATTGGTATCTTTTGGAATTTTAACTTATGTATTGTTGAAAGGTCTCCCAAGTTCTGCTGAGGGTACAGACATGTATTGAAAATTTTGATAAACTTCTTGTTTTATTGAATCTATATCAACAAAAAATGTTAAACAACTCAATCTCGCATTCATGGCATCTGGTTTCCAAATATTTTTTCTTCAGAACATTTTTCCACTAGAGGGAAAAAATAAAATCGTAACACAATGTCTAAAATGTTTCAGAGGGGTATTTCTATAAATTGCCTCATTCAGTTATAGCAAAATTCGAAATAAAAAGGATTCAAGCTTTTTTGACCACACCTTTGAATATTGATTGTTTGGAAAACTTTTTTTGGTGCAGTCAGAAGCCAAGGTAGCACCAGTACGTGTCCTATCCCTTAAATCTTTATCAATACCTTCAGGAAAATGTTTGCATTAAATTACATTGCTCATAGTAATAAAGCAAATTGTAGTTGGAATAATATCCTGAATAAAAAATTTTGAACGTTTTTTTAGAACGAAATCCGCAACATATTGTTAAACTTATTAATTAAAATATATAATACAAGGCCTACTATAGCCACTTATTAATATTGAATTGTAATTTTCTGATAAAAAGGACACTAGTGAAAATTATTTCATAATTAAGAATATCTAAATAAAAGGTCAATTGTTTCTAAATTGTAATTTTAAATTTTATCGCCATTCTTTACACTCCAGTAAAATGATGAAACATTTTAAGGTCGCTAGATATTCTTACCAGCATCAAATACTAACAATCTCCTAGGAGTGTCGCTTTGTATCTTAGTTAATATTCTTTTGTATTTTGCTAATTCAGATATTCATATAGTATTGGAAACTATATATATATATATATATATATATATATATATATATATATATAAATATTTTAGGTAGTTTTTTTCTGCAAGGTAAGTTGATAAATACTAACGTGTTACAATTAATAAAATGAAATAATAACTTTAATAACTTTTATGCAAAGCCCAAATGATTATTTCAAATTTTTTTTTACTTTCAGAAAGCAAAATTTGCTTATATTATATACATATATATATATATATATATATATATATATATATTGCTGTGGATCGTGGATTAAAGTTTTAGAATCGAGTGTATCATCATATACTTGTCGAAAAATTAAAATTTTCAAAAAAACATTCCTTACCCGTTACTTTCTGCTCCAAAAATCTTCAGCAGCTTCCCTGGCTAGCTCAGCTGTGCCTCTTCTCGAATACCTAAATTTACAATCATTCTTCCTTCCCACTCACACACCATTCAATAAAATCACCAAATAATACAACAATCATACAATCTTTTTATTTACCGCTATATACAGCCAAATTATTCACAGGTATAAACAGTTTGGTACAGTAATTACAACTCAATAAGTGATATGTTTTAAAGTCCTTGTTTTAAATTATTATTTGCAAACACATTTAATACATTATGAGTAGATGGGCCTCAAATTATACCCTAAATTTATTGCACACTGGAGTATGGTGAGCTAATAATAACCCAGTTTATTAATGTATGCCTTTTACCTTGCATAAAATTAATACAAAACTAATAGACCCGTTTACCCTTAACAATCCAATTTATATTCATAATAAAATTTAGTAGGTTTACATTCACCCTTTTTCAATATTTTAAATAACCCCAGTAATTGTCCAGCACACATATCTTTTCCGATACGTTATATAACCACCAATAAGCCCAATATTCACTCACACATCACCAAATAATACAAAAGTTAACAGAAATTTCAAATAAGTTACCTGGAGAAGGCTTCAGGCTTCCATCCCTTCGACGATGATTACCAGAACCCCTTGGCTTAGGGACTATGCGCTCTAATACTCCACATATTCATAGATGATAACCCCAATATTTGCCAAGCGCCTTGCTTCCAATTATCATTCCATAACAGCATACAAACTCACGTATATTATACTTCTGTTTATTGATTTTACTAGCTTGGTATGGTATTAGTTGGACCTCGGTTAATTTAATTCACTCGACACTACTCACGTTAATAACTATAAGGCCTCAACTACCAAGTTACAAGTGCTAGTACTACATTTACTGTATCATGAATATTTTTAATACTCACAAGAACTCTACTATAACGTCGGTCTATCGTTGTAACGTAGTATAAAATGATGAGAATACAGAGCCTTTCTGCTTCTCTTAGAGTATTTATATTTTTAAAATGCCACCTCTAGGACACACTTCACGCGAAAGACTTATTTTCTAATAACAATTCTGCAAATTTTGCTATAACCCACTCGAAGCTTCCAGAAATTCACCTCGTGGACGCGCCGTATGATCCGAAAATCGCTTCCACCTGTCGCATGTTCGTACGTTTGTAAAACTATCCGTTCCCAACCAATGATACTATTCTGTGTCGTCATGAAACCCCGCCTGTACTATTTTTATCTGTCTTATGCATATTTGCTGTCGCGTTGAGTTATAGAAAATCGATATTGCTGACAGCGTCTCATCATTCCACGTGGATTAGTACATGCGTTTTGAAAACCAATGCTTTTATATTCGTCTCTATCTGTAGCATATTACCGATGTGCATCTCCCCAGCTCTTTAAGAACTTTGTTAGCTTGTTATTCGAAGCAACTGACGGTTGAAAACTATTTTCTATGAAGACTTGCTTTATTATGCTGATAATTTCGAAGAATGAAACTTTTTAAACATGCAGGTGTTCTTAATTATAGACCGTTTAAAACAACAATTCTTGGAGTTTATATTTCACCGTATCCGATAAAATTGACGTTCTTGTTTGTTACCAAGAAACCTTTTGCCTTGGGATTATTGATTTTCTTTACCCTGGTGTTTTCTAATGCTTTTACATGTTGAATTAAAATAAATTAAATTAATTATGCGTTTCTATTTGTTTTAAAACTGGTTTCTTTTATGTACTTTTAGCCTTTCAGTCATTAATTATAAAAATACGTCAATACTTGTACGTTTAAATTAAATAAATTTTGCACATAAATAATTTGTTCGTTTCTCTATACAGGGTGTTTGAAATTGCATTGCTTACCCCAAATTTAACCCTTAGAATTCATAACAATATATATATATATATATATATATATATATATATATAATAAAGGTTGTTAGTTATTCTTGGGATATTATTTGTTAAAAACATGCAAAGTTACTTGATCATTTGTTTTAATAATTGACGTTTCTAGACCCTTGCAACCTTAATCATCATTTTAAAACTTGATCTTATCTAGTATTATAAAATAGTTGAAACATGGGACACATTTAAAATATAACAAACAAAAAGTTACATATTATGAATTTAAAATAACATGGTACAAACACGTTGTAATACAGTTGTTATATTACAACTGTATTACAGTGTGCTTGTACTATGTTATTTTAAAATTATGTGCTCCATGTTTCAACTATTTTATAATATTAGACAAGATCAAGTTTTAAAATTATGATTAAGGTTGCAAAGGTTGACCGAAACATCAATTATTAAATTAATCGATCAAGTAACTTTGTATTTTTTAACAAATAATATCCCAAGAATAATTAACAACCTTTATTATATTAGTATATATAATAATATATATATATATATATATATATATATATATATATATAAACATCCACTTCAGTAACAAGTACTAATATATAATATATACATATATATATATATATATATATATATATATATATTTTATTTATATATTATTTTAATACTCTATACATATAATATATATATATATATATATATATATATATATATATATACTTCCAAATTTCGTATAATGTATACGTTGAGACCTCATATATGATGCTGTGGCTTCCGAAATTGGAGGCAATAGCGTAATTAATAATTTCGTGCTTGTAAATAATCTATAGGGTGCATAGAGCATAACTGCAAAAATTTTTGTGGAGGTCACTATGCCTGTTTTTATGATTTCATATGGGGTTTTAGTTCCTTCCTTCCACTGGCGCTAGCGTTTTGATACATCGTACGGATAGTACGAAGAGACCTCCATATATTTTTTCTTCTATAAATGTTATAATTATCGTACGATGTGGCTTCTTATTATTGGCAACATTGCAATAGCATGGAAGGGATAGAAGTGCATCGATTCAACGGTGTGTTTGCGTCTGAATCCAGCCAGCGAATTACTGTAGCAGTACCATTGTGGTATAAAGACATAAATAGACTTGTTAATATAATAATGTGCACCTGAATAAAATGTTGTATTTAGTCTTTATTTGGTGAATTATATACTCAGCATAGATTTCTTGTTAAATTGAGTGTTCACTTAAAATTGGCATATCACCTTGTGAAGTAATACATAAAAATAAAATTAACTTAGTTTTCAGGTTTTATAACATTTTCACCCAAATTCTATGATCATATTTTATGTTGTGGAAACCACTGATGCCAAATAATTAATTAGTTAAATGCAATAAAACTTTGCTTCGGTCTATTGTCATAGTACTTAGACAGGTCAACAACCTCGTGAGTTGTCCTTGAGTGTTCATTGATCGTTGTTCAATTTTAAAGTTATTTCAATTTCTTAAATAATGTATTATCGGTCAAGGCCTAAGCTTCCAATATTACGTAAAGCAATTTATACTCGCATCAATTGCTTTTATAGTAGAGGCATTTGTTATTAAAATTATTTAGGGTGTAATCAAAAATTCCAGTCCTTATCTAGTTTTTGTGTTGTTAATGTTTCTTACAAATTTATAATACATTTATAATACATATTAACAGCTATTGTTAGAGAAAATGAGTTTTATGGTTTTGATTGATTATCGAGATTATATTTTAATAAATACCTACAAATGCATTTTATTTGTATTATCTTTGGAATTTTTGAAATAAGCCACGTATAGGAAACGGTTTTGAAGAAAAGATTGATTTAAATAAATCAATACTCGAACTACCGTTTGATATAAGAATAACATCTTTTTTCATATTTGCGGTTAAAATCTTTAACTTTAATACATATGTACTTGGATGTTATGTATCAAACCACTGGACCAATAAATAAGCAGATCATTGTCCGTTACAGTATCCATTCAGTCACTGGCTAACTCTACAACTTGCCGGCCGACTCATACTTGCTCACTCACTTACTCACTTGCCGACTGACCAATTGACACACTCACTCACTGACTCTCGTCAACATGATCGACAATAGTTACTCACTTGCAGACTGGCCAACCTTCTTACCCACTCACTCTCTGATTTATTCAATTACATATTTGTCGGCACAGTCACTGACTTACTCGCTGTCGAGCAAGCGAACACCCTTACTAACTAAATCATTTGCGTATCATCTCATACACTCACTGACTGACCGACCGAAATACTCATTGACACACTTATTGCCTCACTCAGACCAGCTCACTCGCCAACCGACCGACCAACTCACCGAGCTACACTCTTACTAACACTCACTAAAGCATTATCGCTTGCTCACTTATTGGCTCCACAACTCACCCACCAATACCTTCACGCTCATTCTACACTGTTTCATTCATTGATGAATTTACTGACCGAACAATCAACACACTTGCCGATCGATGAATCAACACGCTCCTTTGTCGAATGGTTAGCCAACTGGCATACTCATTTACTGATTCTCTCCCCAATTCGCTAATTGACACACTCACTGATTCACCCACTCAGCGACTCACTGACGCATTCACTCAAACATTCACTACTTGCCGGCCGACATACTCTCACTGGCTCACAGTCATTCATTCTCATTCACCGATCTACTGGCCGATCGACATGCACACATACTACATCAATCACTGACTGACTCACTGGTTCACCCCCTACTTTCCGAGCGACACATTTTCACTGATTTACTCACTGATTCACGTGTCTATCGATCGACGTACTCGTCGATCGATTGACATACTTGTTGATCGACCCATCGACTATCTACCGGCTCGCGGACTGGCCGACCGACCAGCATAGTCACCAACTAACTGTCTGAGCCATTTGCTGGCTGGCTGATCCACCGACACTCACTCACTTGCAGACTTACTTTTTATTTTTATCAAGACCTATAATAACTATTTTACTTTAGTTCATTTAATATCTTTGCTACATTAACTTTAACTTTAATTTTGCAAATGTTTATGAGAAACTTTAAAATGTGCACGTATGAATAAAAACCTGTCCATGTCATATAGATGTCATATTATGTTTGTATAATTGTAAACTTTATAATCGTAAGTAACCTACATAATTTTGTTATATAAATGTTAAATTATAGACTTTTAGTATCCTGATGAAGAAAATAAACTATTTTCAAAAGCTTGAAGTGGTTATAAGAAGTTTATTTTAAATACATGCCGAAAATGACTGTATCCCCAATATTTATCTTTCATATACATTATAATAACAGTCGACATTACTAATTTTATATATATATATATATATATATATATATATATATTACTCATATTTAGACCAGGGTAGAAAATTAAATAATCACATCAAATAATTTTAATCACCGTGTATAAGGAATTTTATTAGATAATACGCGTTATTAAAACCGTGAAGCATAAAAATTTATTAGTTTTATTAAACATAAGAGATTTAAATCATGTACAAGACGCTTTATATCAAAAGAAGCAGTATTAAAAAGCTCTGCATGTAATGTAATTATTCCTAAACAAATGGAAATTACGTGCAAAATTTATCTTAATTAACTCTATTTCAAGTAAGCGGTATTGAACAAAACGTACAGATAATATCTAGAGAAACTTGTAAAACCCAATAAAAAGCAAATCCTAGAAGTGTTAGTTAGAAGTAGGATGTTTGAACACACCTGCGTATTTTAAAAGGCAATTTCAGTTTAATTTGTTTAGATAAACATGTCGATTCTAAGGATATTGGAAACGGTCAGATGCTTTAGCACGAAATACAAAACAGGGTTTATTTAAAAGCTCTGAGAATTAATATTATTTTGAACACCTGCGTAGTTTAAATATCACGTACGGCGAAAATTGTGTAGATAACAAATGGTTTCAAAGAATCTTGGAGAAACCGGGGCTTAATATTCACGAGAATGTGCGATACGGGGTTATTTAACCCAGATAGTCCACATGGACTAAAATATAATCGATAATAAAGAATATCAATTTGCACCAATACGAACAGGTTAGAAAAGGAAAGAGAAAATGCGTCAAGCACAGACACATATAGTAAAAGGCGTGATTTAAGCAACGTCACGAGGGTCACAATTGGTTGAAAATAGGATGCAAATATCAGAGGTAGAAACAACAATTTCTGTACAAAATTAATTAGTTTTTCTCGGACATGTTTGCGTGCCGTGTGAGAATTTCTGAGATTTAAATGGGGCGAGTGAAAATTTCGTAAAAATCGACGCGCGAGCGACGGACTGGGAACATAGAATGAGAAATTCGTAAGAATTGTCTGTTTTGGGGAACAGACCGACAGACAGGCTTTTTGCTATATATACCGGTGGTAATATGAATTTCGGTCTTTTAGACTTTTGACTATTCGATGCGTTAAAAGCTCTTACATCCGCGACTTGATTCAAGATGTTAAACAGTGCATTTTAGTTTGATAACATAATTTAAAATTTTGCTCGTATATTTTAGTGATTCAAAATAGTTTGTTATTTACGTGCTAACATGAATGTACTTCAGTGCACTTAGTTACAAGGTAATAAAATTTAGTATCACTGTACCAATTAGCAAAATTTACAACGACAAATGTATACACAAAAGTAGGCAGTTTTGGCGTATATTGTTGAAAGACGCATGAATTTCTTTGCTATTTTTCGGGGATGTTAATAATTAAATGGTTCAAATACGTGTCTGGATCCACGAAACAAGGGTCAGATATACACAGATGAGTTCCGGAAAAGCCCAGAAACAACTTTAAATAAATGGTGATGGAGAAAATTTTAAAAGCGTTGAGAATTAGAAGCCGTAAATATAATCCTGTTGGAATGGTGTGAGTAACTAAAGGGACGATGTACATTGAAGCTTCGAGGACAGTAACCTTCAGGTAAATTATACTATTTTGTTTGACATTTTGTGTGTGTTGAATAACTTTATAATTGATTTACTTTAAATGGACATTAGTGAAATTGTACTAACCATAAAATTTTAATTTTAAGATGAAATTTGCTTGTTTAAGTAGAAAGGGTATTTAGTATTGATGTTCGGGAATATGATGAAACTTTGGGTATGTCTTTGAGCTCAATTAGACGAACCTGGTTAATTAACGTAAAGGGTGGTAGATGCTCCTTTATACTCAGACTCGGTCTGCTTATATTGTTATATTAATTAGTAGGCATCCAACAAGGACTTTAATTCTGGATGCACGTTAAAGTGATAATAAAATTAATCTTGAAATTCTTTTTAAAACTGAATTTTATGCTGAAATTTAATTTGAAAATTTAATGTATTCTGAATATTGATGTAAATAGAGTTAACGTTGATGTTTGTGGTAGGAATGTGTTGTTTAATTTTATGTATGAGGATGAAAGCTATCTAGAGGAGCAGCCGAGGCGATTAACAGAAGAAAATCAACAGACCAGGTAATTCAAGAGGTTTCACAGCATTCTTGACGCCCAATCTGTGGGGCTCGATTCGAAAAGCGGAGTACCCGGATAGTGGAGGTCTCACAGCATATCTTGGCGACCCAAAAGTGAGGCTCGAGTTCCAAATAAAATTTTTTGATTTTATTCCAGGAAACTGGCGATCTGAGAGAGAGAGTTTCTGTGTGTGTATAAATTTATGAGTATTTTGAGAGTGTGTGTGAGTGATTAGAACGTATTCAGAGAAAGGAGTGGTTAAGGAGTCAAGGAGTGGAAATTGGAAGTGACGATAGTGCATTGTGTGAAAAAAATACGAAAATGGAAGAAGCTGGAGGCAGTAGAGATCAGTCGAGGACGGAATCAGGGGATCAAGGAAACGAGATGATATTGAGAATGTTAGAGAGGATGAGTGCAGAATCGAATAAGAAATTTGACCAATTAAATCAGGAATTAGGGATAAAATAGAAAAATCGACGAAAGAATTTACAGAATTTAAAATAGTCTTACCGTGAAAATGGGGAAGTTGAAAATAGGGTTGATAAAATGAGAGGGATATTACAGGTCTTCGACAGGAAATGGGACATTTAAGGTCCGAAGTACGCATTTTTGTGAAGAAGAGATTAATATAAAATGACTGAAGTAACGGACTCATGTAGGGATCAGTTAGGCAGGGTAGAACGCGAAGTTAGTAGTATTAAATACAACATGTCAAGTTTAACGGGGATGGTCCCAGATTTTATACAGGTGGAGTATCATTGGACCAACACATGAAGTTTTATGGCGATAACAGGGTAAATCCACAAATTTTTATTAATAGTGTAAGAAATCTAGTGGGAAATTTATTTGACGAACAGACTAAACTAAATACGATAAAGGCTTTATTAAAGGACAATGCGGAAGCGTGGTACAATTTAGTAGGACAAGACATAGACACGTATCAGGACTTTGAAAACAAATTTTTAAAGCACTACTGGAGTGACCACAGACAAGACCAGGTACGAGACGACTTAATCACAGGGAAATTTAAGGGAGAATTTTCAGGAAGTAGGGAGCAATATGCTATACGCAAGTATAGCATAGCAAAGCAACTGAACCCACCACTGACGGACCGACAAATTATTAAGTATTTATCACGACACTTTGAGGTAGACATAAGACAGCACGTAGCACTACAGAACATAGTGGACAGAGAAATGTTTTTGGAATACCTGCAGAGGTACGACGACGTAAGTAGTGGACGACCTCGGGAAAACAGGGAAAGACAGATCAACACAGTTAGGTTTGACAATAGACGGGACAACTATGCTAGAAGGGGGAATAATTACGGATACCAGCGACAGAATTGGGAACAGAGACGACCATACGTTAGGAGTAATAGTTTAGGAAGGGGACCTGCACAGAGACCGGGACTTACCAGAATGAATAGTTCACCAGACATGAGCGGGACTGCTAATACAGACACGGAACGAGTGGAAACGCCTAGGACATACGCTGAGGTGACGGCTAGACCAGGACCGAGTAGGGAAAACAGACCTGGACAGGATTTTTAGAACGCGACAGACCACTAGATTTCAGTGTAAATGTATATGAACATCCACGTGAATATTTCAAAATTGAGGAGGAAGTAGAGCCAGAAACTAAGGAAAATTTATGTTTGCCAATTATTAATTTAGAAATTTTTGAGAATAATGTAGAAGTATTACTTGATACAGGGGCAGAGGCGAGTTTAATATCGGAGGAATTCGTCAGCAAAATTAGGGATAAGGTTTGTGATAGAATTATGCCTATAAAGCGTAGCCATTTAGTAGCTCCAAATAAAAAGAAGTTTGCTGTAGTAAATAGTGTTGTGGTGCTTAGGATAGATATAGGAGGTTTAAGCTGTGAACAGGAGTTTGTAATTGTACCTGGACTGAAGTTTCAGAGCATTTTAGGTGTTGACTGTATGATGAAGTTAGGGGTTTTGATAGATATGAAAAGGAAGGTAATAAGGATTAATGATAGGGTAGTGCCATGGAAGGGCAGTTATGAGGTCACAGAGGATGACACGGGGTTGAATATTAATGTAGTAGAGGTAGAGGATGATGAAGTAAAACAGATCAACACGATAATATGTCCAGAGGATAGGAGAGTAGAGGTTCAAGCTTTAATACAAAAACATGCAGAAGTAGTGGGGGTAGAAGCAGCAAATCGGGAGCAGGTGAAGGCAGAATTATTTTTGATGAGGTTAAGTGGCAAGTTTGTTTGTAATAAAGTAGATTTAAGGAATTCATTCTGGCGGATTCCATTACATAAGAATTCTAGAAGGTACGTAGGATTTTCCATAGAGGGAAAAATCGATAATTTTAAAGTAGTATCGTTTGGTTTGTCGGCAGAAAAGGAAATAAGAATAAATAAGAAACAGACAAGTGTAGGGACTGAAGAAGAAGCAATATTTAAGAGTGAGGATAATAGGGATAAGTTTATTGTATGTGAGATAATAGGGATGTTAAGTATAGATATAGAAGGGGGAGAGATAGGGATGAAGAGTATTAGGATAGTGAGAAGAAAGACTTGGAGGGTCAAGAAGAGAGTTAGATTTAAATAGGATAGGGATAGCATAGGTGTATATAAAAGAGTAGAAGTAAGTGGTTATAGAAAATAAAGCTAGGTATAGGATAAATATGGGAGATAATTAGGAATAGGTTTAGGATGAGAATAAAGAGTAAATGTAGGAGGAAAATAAGATAGGTTAAGTATAGATATTTCATAGAAGATTAGTGGAGAGTTAGGAATAGAGTAAGAGTAGGATAGGCATATAGGATTAGATAGGGGGAAGTAAAGTATAATGAAGATTAGTTAAAAGTTAGGAATAGGATAGGTATATAGGATGTATATAGGATTAGATGGATGAGTAGGATGAAGTTAGGGATAATTTCAGTTTATAGAATTAGGTGAGAGTTAGGAATAGGATAGGGATATAGGATAGGTGTAAATATTTTTTGAATTGGAGATAAGGTAGGTAAGTTAGATAGATAAGGGTAGAGAGATAGGTAATTTTTGTAATTTTTTTGGGCTAAATGCTTAATATTTGCATTCAAATAAGTGGGATTATTTGTATTCAAATAGGGGGAAAATACTCATATTTAGACCAGGGTAGAAAATTAAATAATCACATCAAATAATTTTAATCACCGTGTATAAGGAATTTTATTAGATAATACGCGTTATTAAAACCGTGAAGCATAAAAATTTATTAGTTTCATTAAACATAAGAGATTTAAATCATGTACAAGACGCTTTATATCAAAAGAAGCAGTATTAAAAGCTCTGCGTGTAATGTAATTATTCCTAAACAAATGGAAATTACGTGCAAAATTTATCTTAATTAACTCTATTTCAAGTAACCGGTATTGAACAAAACGTACAGATAATATCTAGAGAAACTTGTAAAAACCCAATAAAAAGCAAATCCTAGAAGTGTTAGTTAGAAGTAGGATGTTTGAACACACCTGCGTATTTTAAAAGGCAATTTCAGTTTAATTTGTTTAGATAAACATGTCGATTCTAAGGATATTGGAAACGGTCAGATGCTTTAGCACGAAATACAAAACAGGGTTTATTTAAAAGCTCTGAGAATTAATATTATTTTGAACACCTGCGTAGTTTAAATATCACGTACGGCGAAAATTGTGTAGATAACAAATGGTTTCAAAGAATCTTGGAGAAACCGGGGCTTAATATTCACGAGAATGTGCGATACGGGGTTATTTAACCCAGATAGTCCACATGGACTAAAATATAATCGATAATAAAGAATATCAATTTGCACCAATACGAACAGGTTAGAAAAGGAAAGAAAATGCGTCAAGCAAAGACACATATAGTGAAAGGCGTGATTTAAGCAACGTCACGAGGGTCACAATTGGTTGAAAATAGGATGCAAATATCAGAGGTAGAAACAACAATTTCTGTACAAAATTAATTAGTTTTTCTCGGACATGTTTTCGTGCCGTGTGAGAATTTCTGAGATTTAAATGGGGCGAGTGAAAATTTCGTAAAAACCGACGCGCGAGCGACGGACTGGGAACATAGAATGAGAAATTCGTAAGAATTGTCTGTTTTGGGAACAGACCGACAGACAGGCTTTTGCTATATATACCGGTGGTAATATGAATTTCGGTCTCTTAGACTTTTGACTATTCGATGCGTTAAAAGCTCTTACATCCGCGACTTGATTCAAGATGTTAAACAGTGCATTTTAGTTTGATAAAATAATTTAAAATTTTGCTCGTATATTTTAGTGATTCAAAATAGTTTGTTATTTACGTGCTAACATGAATGTACTTCAGTGCACTTAGTTACAAGGTAATAAAATTTAGTATCACTGTACCAATTAGCAAAATTTACAACGACAAATGTATACACAAAAGTAGGCAGTTTTGGGTATATTGGTGAAAGAGCATGAATTTCTTTGCTATTTTTCGGGATGTTAATAATTAAATGGTTCAAATACGTGTCTGGATCCACGAAACAAGGGTCAGATATACACAGATGAGTTCCGGAAAAGCCCAGAAACAACTTTAAATAAATGGTGATGGAGAAAATTTTAAAAGCGTTGAGAATTAGAAGCCGTAAATATAATCCTGTTGGAATGGTGTGTAACTAAAGGGACGATGTACATTGAAGCTTCGAGGACAGTAACCTTCAGGTAAATTATACTATTTTGTTTGACATTTTTGTGTGTTGAATAACTTTATAATTGATTTACTTTAAATGGACATTAGTGAAATTGTACTAACCATAAAATTTTAATTTTAAGATGAAATTTGCTTGTTTAAGTAGAAAGGGTATTTAGTATTGATGTTCGGGAATATGATGAAACTTTGGGTATGTCTTTGAGCTCAATTAGACGAACCTGGTTAATTAACGTAAAGGGGGGTAGATGCTCCTTTATACTCAGACTCGGTCTGCTTATATTGTTATATTAATTAGTAGGCATCCAACAAGGACTTTAATTCTGGATGCACGTTAAAGTGATAATAAAATTAATCTTGAAATTCTTTTTAAAACTGAATTTATGCTGAAATTTAATTTGAAAATTTAATGTATTCTGAATATTGATGTAAATAGAGTTAACGTTGATGTTTGTGGTAGGAATGTGTTTTTAATTTTATTATGAGGATGAAAGCTATCTAGAGGAGCAGCCGAGGCGATTAACAGAAGAAAATCAACAGACCAGGTAATTCAAGAGGTTTCACAGCATTCTTGACGCCCAATCTGTGGGGCTCGATTCAAAAGCGGAGTACCCGGATAGTGGAGGTCTCACAGCAATATATATTTATATATATATATATATATATATTTATATATATATATATTTATATATATATATATATATTTATATATATATATATATATATATATTTTATATATATAAATATTTATATATATATATATATATATATATATATATATATA
The DNA here is from genome assembly GCA_036346225.1 of Platerodrilus igneus. Classification (NCBI taxonomy): domain Eukaryota; kingdom Metazoa; phylum Arthropoda; class Insecta; order Coleoptera; family Lycidae; genus Platerodrilus; species Platerodrilus igneus. The sequence goes on along the minus strand of JARFIW010001097.1, from coordinate 1,351,501 downwards.
TATATTGTTGTGAAGCTTATCTCGGCTGCTCCGCTCCTGGTAAAAATTGCTTAAATCTTAAGACTCCACCTATCTGCCACTATGCTGTAATTTAATAGAAAATACCTTCGTACAATCCTACTCAAAATAACTCAATTAACAAAATATATTACACTCTATTTACACAAAATAAAATTTACGTCTTCTGAAACTGTTTTCATTACATTCAATAATATAACTTTGCATGGAAACAATTCAGTTTCAAAAATGTGTTCGTATTAAATAATTTTATCAAACATATACTATATTAAAGTAACTGGGCTATCCTCATAGCTGATTTTAACTCTCGTCCTAATATGAGCTCACAGTAAAACTCTTTAAACCTGTGTGCACAGCACTGCAATAATAAAAGTTCCCTTTACTTTGTACAAAAACAGCCTGGTTATCCTTACATTAATTATAAACCTGTTTTCATTTACATATAAAGTTCAATAAAATTTTCAGTTCCTCAAAATTCATAGAAATAAGCACCCAACAGCACAAAAGAGTTAAAACACTTCAAATAAATAGCACAACAATGTTTTATACAAATTCGTTACTTGGTAACCATCATCCTGCAAGCAGCTGCAAACCAGCCCTTGAAGAAGTTGCCGTCTGACTTTAGGCTCTGAAACCGCTTGCCAAGTTGAATCACCATTCCTCTCGGCACACGCTGCTATCAAAATCTCTCATAATTTTCAATATAAAGTACACCCAAACCTCCAAAATCTCCCATTACCATTCCATTTTAGATCAACAAATCAATACTTGATGCATTCACCATTAAAATTCTATTTGAGAACGTTTTTATACACTCCAACACCCAAAATAGCAGTAGTTTGTAATTACGTGCTTAATAAAAGCTTTGCTCTTAACTCTGTATTTAGTTTAATATTTTCACTATGGTAATTCACACCAACTTGTGTAATTATAATTAACAATACTTGTTATAAAATCACTATGTAAGATTGACTACTTTTAGTTAACCACTATGGCGAGCGAAGAAGTAAGAGAGCTTTACCCTACCTCTACGGTGTTTACATAGAGCCAACCGTAACCCCCTGTTTTCCAGTATCTCGCACGATCCTCCAACGCAAAAACAAACATTCCCAGTATTTTGCTAATCGTCGGCTCCCTTCTCGAAACTCCAAGCATAACGGCCACAAAATTCCATCTAATTTTTAAACAAACATCAACGGTTTTCCACCCTCCATCGAGTTTAATGCACGAACATAGAAAATACTAAGAAAATCGCTCCTAACCGTCCAACGGTCGATGCATTCGCCGAAAAACTAGCCTTAACGGATATTGATTCCTGCTAGATCACGCCTCACAACTGAAACAAACCTAGTCCTTCTTTCTTCCTCTTGTGTACAACCATTTTCCATTTCGTTTTGTTATTATGAACCCCACTGGGATAAGTGCCCTCTCTGACTTTTAAAACGTCCAATTATATTTCTTAATTCCTTTCCTTATTTTCGGTCGATACAAACATCTTTCATCTTACTCTAACTAATAGCTTTAGAACTACACTTGTTTCCCTGTTTGTTACGAAGTCTACCTGATATTAGACTTTTACGTCTCCCTCTTTTATGTGCTATAACCAAGTCTTTCCTTGTTTGTGATATCGATCCGAGTCTGCCTTCAACGTTTATTTACATTCCTAGAAATTATTGATTTTCTTTGCTGGCCCCTAACAAGCTCGTGCTTTTAATACTATCTTACACTAAACGGGATTGAAATGTTTCTATATTATTATCAGATGCTCTTTAAATTATCGATCCTACGCTAAAGTAAATTATAAAAGCTTTCAAACATTTGTACACTGTTTTATAATAATTAAAGCGGCGTTTTTATCCTGTACACAAACTAAATGCTCTTGTTGACAGATGTTTAACCTTTATCGTCACACTCTATAAATATTATTATGTTGCTTTATAAATAAATGCAAAGCTGAAACTAAAATCAAATTAACTCAAAGTACCTACTTTAAATTGAATAATCGTTACCTTAAATATCTAAAACACCTAATTAAATTTTTCATAGATGGTATCTACACACGCAAGCTTGACCTATGACATATATCTATTTTTAACCTATGAATTACACATAATATATATCATGATGTTCAGACATCTTCCATCCTCGTGGAATATATGTAATGTTGATTGTATACATGAACTGATTAGTAGATATATAATCATTGGTGGACATTTGACAATTTTAAAACATGATGGTATTTGAGGAATAATTTCACGAAAAACATACACTGGATTACTATTTAAATAAGATACATTTGTGATATTGCAGTCTATTAAAACTGCATTTACGTTAGAAATATTAATGGCATTGTTTGCTTTATGAGTATCTTTTGTGCCTTAAAATCAAGAAGAGAACCAAATGAATCTTTTTTAATAAAATCTATCTCTTTCTTACATTTGATGAGCCATTTTAGAATATTATTATTAGCATATATTTTTAGATGCATGTGAGTTTTTTCAGCACTTTGTAATTGTTCCATACTTTTACGCCATCTCTTTACACCTAACATTTTTTGAAGGTATTTACTTTCTCTAATTTTATAAATTCTTTCAGGAATTTCTATGAACTCTCCATCAGGTCCAAAATAAAATTTGTTGTTTATTTATTTTTCAATGTTTAGAATTGTTTTGTAGGACTCACAATTGGTTAATTCTAATAAGTACTCCGATTAATTACAAGCTTGTTGGTGGATTAACACTGCATGTTAAATTTGAAGTAAAAGTGTACGACATTGTCCCATGATTTGCATGCTATTTATTGCATAGAAATTTTAAGCATAGATGTCTGTTATGCACAGTATTGTATGGTTATTGTCAATTATTATTGTAAAGAATTTTACATTCTTCCTTGCTATTCAAATTATCCACCAATTCTGAAGGAGGTCACAGATTTCTCTAGTTCTCATAAGAAATAGTTATACCACTATACTGTTTATAAGAGGACCAATGTGTGCATAAACCTTCTTTTCTATCTAAATTGTTTTGAATAAAGTTTCTTAGAAAGTACATTTCTCATTAACACACTTGTAATTGCTTAACCAACCCTTTTAATTTTATATTGTTTAGTGCTCTATTTTGTAAATCTAAGTCGAGTGTTTTTAAATTTTGCCGGGGCTTAAAAATGGTTTCCAGCATTTCATATGGTAATATGTACATGCCTTTTGTAACTTTTTGTGATGTTGTTTTTCAACTAATTGTTCTTTAGTTATCTTTGCATCTGAAATGACTTTACAACAGCAGCTATATCTCTAATAAGAGTACCAAGAGCACTTACTCCTGCAAATGTTGGCATTAATGACAAGAGCCCTTCGGTTTTTGCAATTGGTATTATATAAGCCGATTTGATGTCTTTTACATTATTTAAAGCTGCTCGTCACGCTTGACGATATTTTTAGCATTTAACGTCCTTCAACTTTACATTTGTTCAGTTTTCTCACTTTATTAATGCTTGATATGCCTTTTGTTTTTAGTGATCTGCAGACATGCATATCAAGTTTTGCTGTAGCTTTCATTGTGGTAGCTACTTCAAATGCTGCTGCTGTTATCACTATAAAAGGTGGATCTCTCGAATTTAATCTTCCTGCAGTTAACTCAGCTAACTTCAAATCAGCTCGGTGATGTTTTTTATATATCTCATTCTCTAGAGTATGTGATATCCTGTTTCTCGCAAGCTTAATCTAACTTATTAATTTCTTCATCTATCCTAGTTGGTCTTTTGACTGTAAAACTTAATCTAGAATGTGTGTTTTGAATGGTAAATTCTTAACTAGAAAGTTTAGGCGACCATTGCCAATAGTAGCATTTACGGTTTTAGAGTTATGTGTAATAATTAATGAATAACTACTGTCTGAAGCTATCGTTTTTTACCTTCATCTAAGTAGTGTCAGATATCGGACCAGCAAATTATGATAAAACCAACATTATGATTGAGCTTATAGAACATCATAACGGATTAAAGTTTGAAATGTATATTTGTATTCTAAATCTCTTTATCAACCAAAGTACCAATACTTTGAAAATGTACTATGTCCCATAAAAGAAATCAAGTATTAAACATTTTTTAGTTCTGATAATACTGTATTGTCGTTGGAAGCACTGAATAATTTTGTATTTGCATTCATTGATGTAGCTTGTGATAAGCGAAAAGTTCCAAACACGTATTACATGATAATGCATATCTTTTAGTTTTATTTAAACGACACGACTAAACTTAAAACACATGTATACCGATCACATAAATACTGACATAAAGTAAGATCAATTCCGTGATGTATGTGGTACTTGGTGGAAAGACAAATACTAATTCTTTGTCGTTGACAATGATAGTGATCTAAACCAAGAAAGATACTGAAAAGGTTTTGATCACTACATATATAGTTATACACTGTCATATGCAAGATAATATTTATTGAAACAGACTGCAAAAATTTTATAACACTATTTTACTCTATGAACATAAAGCATATTAAAGTACTAATTAAAAAAGGAAACATTGATAAAACCATATGACAGTTACACAAAAGGGAAGTGTCAAGCTTTACTTTTACCAATTATGTTGTGATTGGAAACTATTGCTATTAAATTCGAAGGAGAATATTTAGTATAGAAAGAAAATTTTAATGAAGAAAAACCGAACAATGATGTAAAAATTACAAGAAAGTAACATTAATTATATTGATGCACCAATTATTGCTTAACCTATAACAAAGTTAACTGATACTGCTGAAGATATTGATAATAATGCAATCTTGAACAAACATCACAAGAAGCACAGTAATTTGGCTGATTCACTTAATACAACAACGTACCTGTCACATCCATCAGTTATGTCGAGAATATATTTATAATATATTTAAAGGTATGAAGAATTATTTTGTTTATAAATATGAGATTAAATATAACCCTAAAACAAATGAACTTATGATTAGTAATTCTAGTTTTATGTTGGATGAGCAAAATGTTATAGAAAATTTAGGGACTTATGCATTATATGAACTTTTGTTTAAAGAACATCCTCTTGGTTACAAATCAAATGATTTAAAGTCATACCTTGATATTATAAAAAAATAAGTGCTCCTATATGAAATGATTACGAAACAGAACTAATTCAGAGAAATAGTTCATTTAAATACAAGCATACAATATTTGCATTGAGTGTACAACTTCTTACACCTCAAAGCCCTAGAACATTGTTGCATGTGCATACAAAATGACTTGGTGAAGTTATGACAATGTAAGTCTCAAAGATTCCCATTGATTATTTATATTAAAACTATCCTAATAAACTTGTCAATCAACTGCGTTTTTTAGTCTCCTCTCAGACTGCTGGACACACAGGTCATGGTAATAAAATTAATTCAGTAATTGCAGAGTTGCGCGAAGTAAAAGTGATCGAACAAAATCACAATTTAGAAATTTGGTAGGCACTTAAATCATTGTGGATGTAACTGATGTGGACTGAACTGGATGCAACATCCATATGCAAAAATGAAATAAACAAACTTTTTGAAACCTTATTTGAGTACAAGTACACTACATTACAAGGTAGTGCTTATGTTTTACTCTAATACATTCCTAGACAGCTACAGAACATTATTTATTTTAAACATTAAGCAAAAGAATGAATCTTCCATAATGAAACCGTCATTCTCAATGACGGTTTCATCATAAGGAAATTGAAGTTGTTGTAAGCAAAATAAGCTACACAACTGTACAGTTGCATGGATTTTGGCTTAGATGTATGGATGTAATTAGCTTTCGCAAAAGTGGTGCCAGCATTAACAATGCCACATTATTCTGAGTTTTTAAAGATTCCCTTCAAAGCGAGGGGAGCATCTGATATTCTAGTATAGTAAAAAATATTAATTGTATTTTATTATATTCCAATCGGATAAAATATTATGGTGGCTGCCATATAAAAATGTAAATAAAGGACATTTGAACAAAATTCATAAACCAACAAGAATAAATTTTAAAAGACACAAGGTGAAAGCAAAAGGTATAAACGGTATAAACAGTTCACAACACTATGGGAATAAAACCTATAAAAGTTAATAAATTTAATGAAAAAGCTATCCACAAAGATCATTCACACATTAAACTTGCAACCAAAATACCTAAGTATTCAGTTACAGCAACGTGATGAGTATTAAACACAGGGAAGCCTTTAAGAACGAATGGTTATGCACCAAACTGGTCCTATAAGCTATTTAAGATTAAAAAGGCAAACTTAACAAATCCAACAACATACCTCTTAGAAGATTAAGACAGTTAAAAATTCAAAGAGGGATTTTATGAAACTGGATTGCAAAGGTTAAATATCCAGGAATTTTCTACTAGTAGTTCCTAGTAAGAAAGAAAATAAAGTAGTTGTAAAATTGTTAGGATTTTCTAGCTTACACAATAGCTGGATTACCAAAAACAATTTTTGTTAGATATAGCACTGCTAATATTTATCAGGTCTGCCATTATAAAAATAAGTTAAAATAAATATTGCACAATCTGTATGAATTTTTATTGCACCATTCTTTTAACAATATGGTATTTTGTTTTACATATTGTAGATTATTATCACTGTGTACAGCAATTGGTGATACATAATAATATGGTACTATATTTTATTCTGATAGCTTAGGACAGCCGAGCATCATAAACATATCAGTTATAATATTTACCAGTAGGTAGGTTTCTAACCACTTTTTGTTTTTCAAACTTTTCATAATACACTTCTTTACCGGGTCTGAAAATTTGTTCTAAAAATAGAAGTATGCATGATGATGCCAATTCAGCTGTAGAAGATTAATTCCAAGAAAGATCATGAATATTTTTTCTCACTCGGACATTTTATTGTATATAATCTTGACTCAAACAGTTAGTCTACTTTGACAGTTTTAAAAACTTGATGCCATATACATATAGTTTTCCAAATCCAGAACCACAATTTCTTTGTTTACAAACTTATTTTTTCTATATTTAACACCTTGAATATGGGTTATATATATATATATATATATATATATATATATATTGCTGTGAAACCTACAAAAATCCGGGAACTACGCTTTTCGAATCGAGCCTCACGAATTGGGCGTCAAGAATGCTGTGAATCCTACAAAAGCTATTCATTACCTTAACTGTGTTGGTCCATTGACTTTCTTCCGTTAATCGCCTCCTGCTCCTCTAGATAGCTTTCATCCTCATAAAAAAAAACCAACACATTCCTACCACAAACATCAACGTCAACTCTATTTACATCAATATTCACAATACATTAAAATTTCAAAATTAATATTCAGCATAAATTTTAATATCGGAAAATTTCAAAATTAAATTTATTATCATTTTAATGTGCATCCAGAATTAAAGTCCTTGTAGGATGCCTACTAATTACTATAACAATATATTAGAGTACAAAGGGCATCTACCACCCCTTTACGTTAATTAACCAGGTTCGTCTAATTGAGCTCAAAGACATACCCAAATTTTCATCATAATCCAGAACATCAATACTAAATACCCTTTCTACTTAAACAAGCAAATTTCACCTTAAAATTAAAATATTATTGTTAGTACCATTTCACTACTGTCCATTTTGAGTAAATCAATTATAAAGTTATTCAACACACACAACAATATCAAAGTTCAAACAAAATAGTATAATTTACCTGAAGGTTACTTGCACTCGTAGCTTCAATGTACATCGTCCCTTTTGTTAATCACACCATTCCAACTGGGTTATATTTACCTTCTGATTCTCAACGCTTTAAAATTTTCTCCATCACCATTTATTTAAAGTTGTTTCAGGGCTTTTCCAGAACTCCTCTGTGTATATCTGACCCTTGTTTTGTGGATCCAGACACGTTTATGCACCATTTAAGTATTAATACCCCGAAAAATAACAAAGAACTTCATACTTTTCACCAATATACGCCAAAACTGCCTACTTTTGTGTATATATTTGTCGTTGTAAATTTTTTTTACCAATTGGTACAGTGATACTAAACTTTATTGCCTTGTATCTTCTTTTCTAAGTGCACTAAAGTACATTTATTGTAGCACGTAAAGAACAAGCTGTTTTAAATCACAAACATATTCGAGCAAACTGTTTAAATTATTTAATATTAAAACCGGAAAACTAAAAAGCACTGTTTAACGCGTTCAATCAAGTCGAAGATCTCAGAGAGCTTGTTCATATTAACCTCCGTATATATAGCGGTTAGCCTGTCTGTCGGTCTGTTCCCCAAAACGGCCAGTTTCTAGAATTTCGTCATTCTATGTTCCCATTCCGTAGCTCGGCATGCGATTTTTACGAATTTTGGACTCGCCTCAGTTAAATCTCAGAAAATTTCCACACGGCACCCAACGTCTGAGAATACCTGATTAAATTTTATACAGAAATGTTATTTCAACCTCTCAATTTTGCCTTTACTTTCAACCAATCGCAACCCCATGACGTTGCTCTACTCACGCCTTTTACTATATGTGTCTCGGTCTTGCGCCTATTATCTGTCTCTATCTACCCTGTTCTTATTAGTGCAAATTGATATTCCTTATTATCGATTATTTCAGTCCATGTGGACTATCTGGGTTAAATAACCCCGTATCGCACCTTCTCGTGAATATTAAGCCACGGTTTCTCCAAGATTCTTTGTAACTATTAATTATCTGCAACATTTACGCAGAATGAGTTTTTAAAATACGCAAGGTGTTTAAACATACTATTCATTCTCAGAGCTTGATTTCATGGTATTTTATTGGGTTTTTCAAGTTTTATAGATATTATATGTTACTAACGGTTCAATTAACTTCAATTACAATTATTATCTGTACGTTTTGTTTAATACCAGTTACTTAAAATAGAGTTAATTAATATAAATTTTGCACGTAATTTTATTTGTTTCTTTACTAGGGATAATTAAATTACCCGTAAAGTTTTCTAATACTGCTTCCTTTTATATAAAGCGTATTATAAATAATTTAAATTTCTTAATTTTAATAAAACGAATGAATTTTTATGCTTCACGCTGTTATTTAATAACGCGTACCTTTTCCAAAAGCTTCTACACGGTGATTAAAATTATTTGATGTGATTATTTAATTTTCTACCCTGGTCTAAATATGAGTATTTTCCCCCTATTTGAATACAAATAATCCCACTTATTTGAAGACAAATATAAAATATTTAAACCGCAAACAAAATTTACAAAAAAATGCCTATCTCTCTCTACCCTTATCTATCTAACACCTACCTTATCCAATCACAACAAAAAAAAATATTTACACCTATCCTATATCCCTATCCTATTCCTAACTCTCACCTAATTCTCTAAACTGAAATTATCCCTAACTTCATCCTACTTATCCATCTTATCCTATATACATCCTATATACCTATCCTATTTCTAACTTTTAACTAATCTTCACTATACTTTACTTCCCCCTACCTAATCCTATATGCCTATCCTACTCTTACTCTATTCCTAACTCTCCACTAATCTCCTATGAAATATCTATACTTAACCTATCTTATTTTCTTCCTACATTTACTCTTTATTCTCATCCTAAACCTATTTCTAATTATCTCCCATATTTATCCTATACCTAGCTTTATTTTCTATAAACACTTACTTCTACTCTTTTATATACACCTATGCTATCCCTATATATTTAAATCTAACTCTCTTCTTGACCCTCCAAGTCTTTCTTCTTACCATCCTAATACTCTTCATCCCTATTTCTCCCCCTTCTATATCTATACTTATCATCCCTATTATCTCACATACAATAAACTTATCATCCCTATTATCCTGACTCTTAAATATTACTTCTTCTTCAATCCCTACACTTGTCTGTTTCTCATTTATTATAGTTTCCCTTTCTGCCGACAAACCAAACGATACTACTTTAAAATTATCGATTTTTCTCTCTACGGAAAATCCTATGTACCTTCTAGAATTCTTGTGTAATGGAATCCGCCAGAATGAATTCCTTAAATCTACTTTATTAAAAACAAACTTGCCATTTAATCTCATCAAAAATAATTTTGCCTTCACCTGCTCCCGATCTGCTGCTGTTGCTTCTCCCCCCACTAATTCTGCATGTTTTGTACTAAAGCTTGAACCTCTACTATCCTATCCTCTGGACATCTTATTGTGTTGATCTGTTTAACCCTATCATCCTCTACCTCTACTACATTAATACTAAACCCCGTGTCATCCTCTGTGACTTCATAACTGCCCTTACATGGCACTACCCTATCCTTAATCCTTACTACCTTCCTTTCCATATCTATCAACACCCCTAACTGCATCATACAGTCAACACCTAAAATGCTCTGAAACTTCAGTCCAGGTACAATTACAAACTCCTGTTCACAGCTTAATCCTCCTATATCTATCCTAAGCACCACAACACTATTTACTACAGCAAACTTCTTTTTTTTTGGAGCTACTAAATGACTACGCTTTATAGGCATAATTCTATCACAAACCTTATCCCTAATTTTGCTGACGAATTCCTCCGATATTAAACTCGCCTCTGCCCTGTATCAAGTAATACTTCTACATTATTCTCAAAATTTCTATATTAATAATTGGCAAACATAATTTTCTTCAGTTTCTGGCTCTACTTCCTCCTCAATTTTGAAAAATTCACGTGGATGTTCATATACATTTACACTGAAATCTAGTGGTCTGTCGCGTTCTAAAAATCCTGTCCAGGTCTGTTTTCCCTACTTGGTCCTGGTCTAGCCGTCACCTCAGCGTATGTCCTAGGTGTTTCCACTCGTTCCGTGTCTGTATTAGCAGTCCCCCTCATGTCCGGTGAACTATTCCTTCTAGTAGGTTCCGCTCTCGGTGCAGGTCCCTTCCTAAACTATTACTTCTAACGTATGGTCGTCTCTGTTCCCAATTCTGTCGCTGGTATCCGTAACTATTCCCCTTCTAGCATAGTTGTCCCGTCTATTGTCAAACCTAACTGTGTTGATCTGTCTTTCCCTATTATCCCGAGGTCGTCCACTACTTACGTCGTCGTACCTCTGCAGGTATTCTAAAACATTTCTCTGTCCACTATGTTCTGTAGTGCTACGTGTTGTCTTATTTCTACCTCGAAGTGTCGTGATAAATACTTAATAATTTGTCGGTCCGTCAGTGGTGGGTTCAGTTGCTTTGCTATGCTATACTTGCGTATAGCATATTGCTCCTAATTCCTGAAAATTCTCCCTTAAATTTCCTGTGATTAAGTCGTCTCGCACCTGGTCTTGTCTGTGGTCACTCCAGTAGTGCTTTAAAATCTGTCTTCAAACTCCGTGTAGGTGTCTATGTCCTGTCCTACTAAATTGTACCATGCTTCCGCGTTGTCTTTCAATAAAGCCTTTATCGTATTTAGTTTAGTCTGTTCGTCAAATAAATTTCCCACTAGATTTCTTACACTATTAATAAAAATTTGTGGATTTACCCTGTTATCGCCATAAAACTTCATGTGTTGGTCCAATGATACTCCACCTGTATAAAATCTGGGACCATCCCCGTTAAATTTGACATGTTGTATTTGATACTACTAACTTCGCGTTCTACCCTGCCTAACTGATCCCTACATGAGTCCGTCACTTCAGTCATTTTTACATTAATCTCTTCTTCACAAAAAATGCGTACTTTGGACCTTAAATGTCCCATTTCCTGTCGAAGACCTGTAATATCAGGCTCATTTTATCTACCCTATTTTCTACTTCCCCATTTTCACGGTAAGACAATTTTAAATTCTGTAAATTCTCTCGTCGATTTTTCTATTTTATCCCCTAATTCCTGATTTAATTGGTCAAATTTCTTATTCGATTCTTCACTCATTTGCTCAAATTTTCGATTTGAGTCCTCTCTCGCTCTATTAGATTCTTCGCTTAGCTGTTCTAATTTTCTATTGGATTCTTCCCTAGCTCTATTAGATTCATCGTTCATTCTCTCTAGCATTCTCATTATCATCTCGTTTCCTTGATCCCCTGATTCCGTCCTCGACTGATCTCTACTGCCTCCAGCTTCTTCCATTTTAGAATTTTTCTCACACAATGCACTATCGTCACTTCCAATTTCCACTCCTTGACTTCTTAACCACTCTTTTCTCTGCATACGTTCTAATCACTCTACACACTCTAAAATACTCTTAAATTTATACACACACAGAAACTCTTTCTCTCAGATCGCCAGTTTCCTGGAATAAAATCACAAAATTTTATTTGGAACTCGAGCCTCACTTTTGGGTCGCCATGTGTGCTGTGAAACCTACAAAAATCCGGGAACTACGCTTTTCGAATCGAGCCTCACGAATTGGGCGTCAAGAATGCTGTGAATCCTACAAAAAGCTATTCATTACCTTAACTGTGTTGGTCCATTGACTTTCTTCCGTTAATCGCCTCGGCTGCTCCTCTAGATAGCTTTCATCCTCATACATAAAAACCAACACATTCCTACCACAAACATCAACGTCAACTCTATTTACATCAATATTCACAATACATTAAAATTTCAAAATTAATATTCAGCATAAATTTTAATATCGGAAAATTTCAAAATTAAATTTATTATCATTTTAATGTGCATCCAGAATTAAAGTCCTTGTAGGATGCCTACTAATTACTATAACAATATATGTAGAGTACAAAGGAGCATCTACCACCCTTTACGTTAATTAACCAGGTTCGTCTAATTGAGCTCAAAGACATACCCAAATTTTCATCATAATCCAGAACATCAATACTAAATACCCTTTCTACTTAAACAAGCAAATTTCACCTTAAAATTAAAATATTATTGTTAGTACCATTTCACTACTGTCCATTTTGAGTAAATCAATTATAAAGTTATTCAACACACAACAATATCAAAGTTCAAACAAAATAGTATAATTTACCTGAAGGTTACTTGCACTCGTAGCTTCAATGTACATCGTCCCTTTTGTTAATCACACCATTCCAACTGGGTTATATTTACGGCTTCTGATTCTCAACGCTTTAAAATTTTCTCCATCACCATTTATTTAAAGTTGTTTCAGGGCTTTTCCAGAACTCCTCTGTGTATATCTGACCCTTGTTTTGTGGATCCAGACACGTTTATGCACCATTTAAGTATTAATACCCCCGAAAAATAACAAAGAACTTCATACTACTTTCACCAATATACGCCAAAACTGCCTACTTTTGTGTATATATTTGTCGTTGTAAATTTTTTTTACCAATTGGTACAGTGATACTAAACTTTATTGCCTTGTATCTTCTTTTCTAAGTGCACTAAAGTACATTTATTGTAGCACGTAAAGAACAAGCTGTTTTAAATCACAAACATATTCGAGCAAACTGTTTAAATTATTTAATATTAAAACCGGAAAACTAAAAAGCACTGTTTAACGCGTTCAATCAAGTCGAAGATCTCAGAGAGCTTGTTCATATTAACCTCCGTATATATAGCGGTTAGCCTGTCTGTCGGTCTGTTCCCCAAAACGGCCAGTTTCTAGAATTTCGTCATTCTATGTTCCCATTCCGTAGCTCGGCATGCGATTTTACGAATTTTGGACTCGCCTCAGTTAAATCTCAGAAAATTTCCACACGGCACCCAACGTCTGAGAATACCTGATTAAATTTTATACAGAAATGTTATTTCTACCTCTCAATTTTGCCTTTACTTTCAACCAATCGCAACCCCATGACGTTGCTCTACTCACGCCTTTTACTATATGTGTCTCGGTCTTGCGCCTATTATCTGTCTCTATCTACCCTGTTCTTATTAGTGCAAATTGATATTCCTTATTATCGATTATTTCAGTCCATGTGGACTATCTGGGTTAAATAACCCCGTATCGCACTTTCTCGTGAATATTAAGCCACGGTTTCTCCAAGATTCTTTGTAACTATTAATTATCTGCAACATTTACGCAGAATGAGTTTTTTAAAAATACGCAAGGTGTTTAAACATACTATTCATTCTCAGAGCTTGATTTCATGGTATTTTATTGGGTTTTTCAAGTTTTTATAGATATTATATGTTACTAACGGTTCAATTAACTTCAATTACAATTATTATCTGTACGTTTTGTTTAATACCAGTTACTTAAAATAGAGTTAATTAATATAAATTTTGCACGTAATTTTTATTTGTTTCTTTACTAGGGATAATTAAATTACCCGTAAAGTTTTCTAATACTGCTTCCTTTTATATAAAGCGTCTTATAAATAATTTAAATTTCTTAATTTTAATAAAACGAATGAATTTTTATGCTTCACGCTGTTATTTAATAACGCGTACCTTTTCCAAAAGCTTCTACACGGTGATTAAAATTATTTGATGTGATTATTTAATTTTCTACCCTGGTCTAAATATGAGTATTTTCCCCCTATTTGAATACAAATAATCCCACTTATTTGAAGACAAATATAAAATATTTAAACCGCAAACAAAATTTACAAAAAAATGCCTATCTCTCTCTACCCTTATCTATCTAACTTACCTACCTTATCCAATCACAACAAAAAAAAATATTTACACCTATCCTATATCCCTATCCTATTCCTAACTCTCACCTAATTCTCTAAACTGAAATTATCCCTAACTTCATCCTACTTATCCATCTTATCCTATATACATCCTATATACCTATCCTATTTCTAACTTTTAACTAATCTTCACTATACTTTACTTCCCCCTACCTAATCCTATATGCCTATCCTACTCTTACTCTATTCCTAACTCTCCACTAATCTCCTATGAAATATCTATACTTAACCTATCTTATTTTCTTCCTACATTTACTCTTTATTCTCATCCTAAACCTATTTCTAATTATCTCCCATATTTATCCTATACCTAGCTTTATTTTCTATAAACACTTACTTCTACTCTTTTATATACACCTATGCTATCCCTATATATTTAAATCTAACTCTCTTCTTGACCCTCCAAGTCTTTCTTCTTACCATCCTAATACTCTTCATCCCTATTTCTCCCCCTTCTATATCTATACTTATCATCCCTATTATCTCACATACAATAAACTTATCATCCCTATTATCCTGACTCTTAAATATTACTTCTTCTTCAATCCCTACACTTGTCTGTTTCTCATTTATTATAGTTTCCCTTTCTGCCGACAAACCAAACGATACTACTTTAAAATTATCGATTTTTCTCTCTACGGAAAATCCTATGTACCTTCTAGAATTCTTGTGTAATGGAATCCGCCAGAATGAATTCCTTAAATCTACTTTATTAAAAACAAACTTGCCATTTAACCTCATCAAAAATAATTTTGCCTTCACCTGCTCCCGATCTGCTGCTGTTGCTTCTCCCCCCACTAATTCTGCATGTTTTTGTACTAAAGCTTGAACCTCTACTATCCTATCCTCTGGACATCTTATTGTGTTGATCTGTTTAACCCTATCATCCTCTACCTCTACTACATTAATACTAAACCCCGTGTCATCCTCTGTGACTTCATAACTGCCCTTCCATGGCACTACCCTATCCTTAATCCTTACTACCTTCCTTTCCATATCTATCAACACCCCTAACTGCATCATACAGTCAACACCTAAAATGCTCTGAAACTTCAGTCCAGGTACAATTACAAACTCCTGTTCACAGCTTAAACCTCCTATATCTATCCTAAGCACCACAACACTATTTACTACAGCAAACTTCTTTTTATTTGGAGCTACTAAATGACTACGCTTTATAGGCATAATTCTATCACAAACCTTATCCCTAATTTTGCTGACGAATTCCTCCGATATTAAACTCGCCTCTGCCCCTGTATCAAGTAATACTTCTACATTATTCTCAAAAATTTCTATATTAATAATTGGCAAACATAATTTTTCTTCAGTTTCTGGCTCTACTTCCTCCTCAATTTTGAAAAATTCACGTGGATGTTCATATACATTTACACTGAAATCTAGTGGTCTGTCGCGTTCTAAAAATCCTGTCCAGGTCTGTTTTCCCTACTTGGTCCTGGTCTAGCCGTCACCTCAGCGTATGTCCTAGGTGTTTCCACTCGTTCCGTGTCTGTATTAGCAGTCCCCCTCATGTCCGGTGAACTATTCCTTCTAGTAGGTTCCGCTCTCGGTGCAGGTCCCCTTCCTAAACTATTACTTCTAACGTATGGTCGTCTCTGTTCCCAATTCTGTCGCTGGTATCCGTAACTATTCCCCCTTCTAGCATAGTTGTCCCGTCTATTGTCAAACCTAACTGTGTTGATCTGTCTTTCCCTATTATCCCGAGGTCGTCCACTACTTACGTCGTCGTACCTCTGCAGGTATTCTAAAAACATTTTTCTGTCCACTATGTTCTGTAGTGCTACGTGTTGTCTTATTTCTACCTCGAAGTGTCGTGATAAATACTTAATAATTTGTCGGTCCGTCAGTGGTGGGTTCAGTTGCTTTGCTATGCTATACTTGCGTATAGCATATTGCTCTAATTCCTGAAAATTCTCCCTTAAATTTCCCTGTGATTAAGTCGTCTCGCACCTGGTCTTGTCTGTGGTCACTCCAGTAGTGCTTTAAAAATCTGTCTTCAAACTCCGTGTAGGTGTCTATGTCCTGTCCTACTAAATTGTACCATGCTTCCGCGTTGTCTTTCAATAAAGCCTTTATCGTATTTAGTTTAGTCTGTTCGTCAAATAAATTTCCCACTAGATTTCTTACACTATTAATAAAAATTTGTGGATTTACCCTGTTATCGCCATAAAACTTCATGTGTTGGTCCAATGATACTCCACCTGTATAAAATCTGGGACCATCCCCCGTTAAATTTGACATGTTGTATTTGATACTACTAACTTCGCGTTCTACCCTGCCTAACTGATCCCTACATGAGTCCGTCACTTCAGTCATTTTTACATTAATCTCTTCTTCACAAAAAATGCGTACTTCGGACCTTAAATGTCCCATTTCCTGTCGAAGATCTGTAATATCAGGCTCATTTTTATCTACCCTATTTTCTACTTCCCCCATTTTCACGGTAAGACAATTTTTAAATTCTGTAAATTCTCTCGTCGATTTTTCTATTTTATCCCCTAATTCCTGATTTAATTGGTCAAATTTCTTATTCGATTCTTCACTCATTTGCTCAAATTTTCGATTTGAGTCCTCTCTCGCTCTATTAGATTCTTCGCTTAGCTGTTCTAATTTTCTATTGGATTCTTCCCTAGCTCTATTAGATTCATCGTTCATTCTCTCTAGCATTCTCATTATCATCTCGTTTCCTTGATCCCCTGATTCCGTCCTCGACTGATCTCTACTGCCTCCAGCTTCTTCCATTTTAGAATTTTTCTCACACAATGCACTATCGTCACTTCCAATTTCCACTCCTTGACTTCTTAACCACTCTTTTCTCTGCATACGTTCTAATCACTCTCACACACTCTAAAATACTCTTAAATTTATACACACACAGAAACTCTTTCTCTCAGATCGCCAGTTTCCTGGAATAAAATCACAAAAATTTTATTTGGAACTCGAGCCTCACTTTTGGGTCGCCATGTGTGCTGTGAAACCTACAAAAATCCGGGAACTACGCTTTTCGAATCGAGCCTCACGAATTGGGCGTCAAGAATGCTGTGAATCCTACAAAAAGCTATTCATTACCTTAACTGTGTTGGTCCATTGACTTTCTTCCGTTAATCGCCTCGGCTGCTCCTCTAGATAGCTTTCATCCTCATACATAAAAAAACAACACATTCCTACCACAAACATCAACGTCAACTCTATTTACATCAATATTCACAATACATTAAAATTTCAAAATTAATATTCAGCATAAATTTTAATATCGGAAAATTTCAAAATTAAATTTATTATCATTTTAATGTGCATCCAGAATTAAAGTCCTTGTAGGATGCCTACTAATTACTATAACAATATATGTAGAGTACAAAGGGAGCATCTACCACCCCTTTACGTTAATTAACCAGGTTCGTCTAATTGAGCTCAAAGACATACCCAAATTTTCATCATAATCCAGAACATCAATACTAAATACCCCTTTCTACTTAAACAAGCAAATTTCACCTTAAAATTAAAATATTATTGTTAGTACCATTTCACTACTGTCCATTTTGAGTAAATCAATTATAAAGTTATTCAACACACACAACAATATCAAAGTTCAAACAAAATAGTATAATTTACCTGAAGGTTACTTGCACTCGTAGCTTCAATGTACATCGTCCCTTTTGTTAATCACACCATTCCAACTGGGTTATATTTACGGCTTCTGATTCTCAACGCTTTAAAAATTTTCTCCATCACCATTTATTTAAAGTTGTTTCAGGGCTTTTCCAGAACTCCTCTGTGTATATCTGACCCTTGTTTTGTGGATCCAGACACGTTTATGCACCATTTAAGTATTAATACCCCCGAAAAATAACAAAGAACTTCATACTACTTTCACCAATATACGCCAAAACTGCCTACTTTTGTGTATATATTTGTCGTTGTAAATTTTTTTTACCAATTGGTACAGTGATACTAAACTTTATTGCCTTGTATCTTCTTTTCTAAGTGCACTAAAGTACATTTATTGTAGCACGTAAAGAACAAGCTGTTTTAAATCACAAACATATTCGAGCAAACTGTTTAAATTATTTAATATTAAAACCGGAAAACTAAAAAGCACTGTTTAACGCGTTCAATCAAGTCGAAGATCTCAGAGAGCTTGTTCATATTAACCTCCGTATATATAGCGGTTAGCCTGTCTGTCGGTCTGTTCCCCAAAACGGCCAGTTTCTAGAATTTCGTCATTCTATGTTCCCATTCCGTAGCTCGGCATGCGATTTTTACGAATTTTGGACTCGCCTCAGTTAAATCTCAGAAAATTTCCACACGGCACCCAACGTCTGAGAATACCTGATTAAATTTTATACAGAAATGTTATTTCTACCTCTCAATTTTGCCTTTTACTTTCAACCAATCGCAACCCCATGACGTTGCTCTACTCACGCCTTTTTACTATATGTGTCTCGGTCTTGCGCCTATTATCTGTCTCTATCTACCCTGTTCTTATTAGTGCAAATTGATATTCCTTATTATCGATTATTTCAGTCCATGTGGACTATCTGGGTTAAATAACCCCGTATCGCACCTTCTCGTGAATATTAAGCCACGGTTTCTCCAAGATTCTTTGTAACTATTAATTATCTGCAACATTTACGCAGAATGAGTTTTTTAAAAATACGCAAGGTGTTTAAACATACTATTCATTCTCAGAGCTTGATTTCATGGTATTTTATTGGGTTTTTCAAGTTTTTATAGATATTATATGTTACTAACGGTTCAATTAATTTCAATTACAATTATTATCTGTACGTTTTGTTTAATACCAGCTACTTAAAATAGAGTTAATTAATATAAACCTTGCACGCAATTTTTATTTGTTTCTTTACTAGGAATACTTAAATTACCCGTAAAGTTTTCTAATACTGCTTCCTTTTATATAAAGCGTCTTATAAATAATTTAAATTTCTTAATTTTAATAAAACGAATGAATTTTTATGCTTCACGCTGTTATTTAATAACGCGTACCTTTTCCAAAAGCTTCTACACGGTGATTAAAATTATTTGATGTGATTATTTAATTTTCTACCCTGGTCTAAATATGAGTAATATATATATATATATATATATATATATATATATATATATTGCTGTGAATATTCAGGTACAGCCGCCGTGCATTATAAAGATGCTATGACTATTACTTGAAAAGATAAAATGATATGATGTAGATTCTTACCTTATGTTGCCAGTTTTCTCTTGCTAGCTCAGCGGTGAATATGCTGTGGATTTTACAAGAACCAAAGAAATCTCAACAAAATTTTATGAACAATCTTTGATACAACATTCAAAGACATTTTTATTCTACACACATTATCTAAAACAAGTTGAAAATGCAAGGCATTGTCGCAACGAACTTCCAAATGTAGACTTACTTTAAAACAATTTAAAGAAATTAAAATTATTATGTTGTAATAATTGTAAGTATTCAGATAAAATACAAAAATTTATAAACAACAAAAGAGACATTTTAATATATTTTATTTTATTGAATAAATATTTTAAAAGCTATATATTAGTTCTCATCAATAAGATAAGAATTTTTTTTTTTTTTTATATGAATCTAAATATTTTCGGTAATCAAAATTTAAGTTTAAACAATGTCTATAATATTGGAATAATTGGCATGAAATGCCATAAATTGTTCAAATATGTGTCGCATATTGATTTTAAACTTATTTAAAATTTTAATTATCCTGTGGATTTTCCGGGGCTCGGCGTCCCCGTGGCCCGATTTTAACTGACATCAAAACTTAAGCTCTGGACACCGAGCTGAATCGATTGATGTATCACACATTGATGTCCGACCATTAAAAAGGCCTCGGACACACAGACAGACACACAGACAAATAAATTTCATAAACGAACGAAGTTTGTTAAAAATCTACTTACACACACAGATAATGTTTATAAATGCAATTTGCAGTTTAAGTTTAGAAAGAAACAACATTTTTTTACTACTCACAATTAATACAATTTTCACCTAATCCTTGTTAATAATTATAAAACTCCAAAATTTTTCATGTCACAAAATTTTTTTAAAAATTTTTATGGATAATTTAAATATTCTTGCATTACCCCGTCTCAGCGTATCTGATCAGCGACCTTGAGCGGAAATTTTTGTAAGGGTCAGATCACCTTGAGATCTGCCTCAAAATTGCTAAAATAAAAACTATCAATTCACAAATAATTTTCTATACACAAAATAAAAACTTATACTACCTAAATCTACTTAATAATACACGAATTGTTTTTTTAGGCTTAAAACAAAGTTGCGGTTTAGATTATCAAATTCTTGCTGGTATTCACATCTCAGTGACCACCTGTCTTTGCTTATAATTGCTATTCATTAGAATTAGCTGCATCAAAAATTCCTTGTTCCAAATTCTTAGATCTTTATTTTACCCAATCCTCATGTCGAAGTATCAGTTTTCAAAAGTACTTTTATTTAAAATAGCCGGTCATCTTGCACCAAGATAACTTATTATTTATATTGAAGCAATAATTTAATCGTCTTTGCACTCCATAAAAAGCTATTCATTAACTATCTATTAATGATCTAATGTCGAAATATCTATGTGCAAATCTTGACTATTAAATCGTGAATGACAAATCTTAAAATGACCCCTTTTTTCATGAAGTTACAAGTTTTATATAAACACAATCTAAATACGTCATTGTCTCGAACCTTGTGATTACATTTTAGGAAGTATGAGTCATTTCATGATGTAACAATGAACCACAATTTCGTATGTTATTATCTTTAATGGCCCGTCATTTTAAATTTATGGCCATCATAAAAGTTTCCATCCTTCACTAATGAATTAAAGCAATGGTTGTCTATCTCTCTCCTATTGTAATTTTAAGAGCTTCTGTATAGTCATTAAAACTTATTATCTTATCTAGTTTATCGTTTCTCGGTGTTATCTTGTTCTGCGAATTGGGCTGTTCGTTCATACAAGATGATTAGCTTGTTAACCTAAGTATAACGGATTCTTGAAAAGTCTGGAACTATTTGTCTTTCAAAACAATGTATTGCGTATAGTAAATAATTTATGACTGAGAACAGTCTTGAAAGAATGCAGTATTTTTTTCTATTAAATAGCGTATATTGACTGATATTTCTAAAGAGGATGAATGTATTATTGAATTTACATTCTAGAAAAGTACGGATTTTTATATTTTTGCCGAATAGAACTTGTTTTAACATTTATGCAACCAACTGTCTTTTTCAACATATCACAAAAGTGTTTGCTGTTTGGGTTGAAAGCGCCCTAATGTTTTTTTGTGTGCACACAATTTGGGTTGAAGCTAGTTTAATCTATTTTTGCATGTACTGAGTTTGGTTCAAAAGCGGCCCTACATCAGGACTTTCTCTGAATTATACTCAATTTTGTTTACTGCTTGTTTTCCAGTTTTTAGCATCATTTGTCTTTTGTTTGTAAAATATACAAATATTCCTTTGTTATTTAAATTTTTATAATATTTTAGCCATATATTTTGTTTTATTGTTGTTACAGTGGGATCACTTTAAAGAAGAATTGATTATAATGGATTACTACCAATTAACTCATGATGGCAATAGTAATGGTAGAGTTTTGTTTTTGTGAGTTATATGTTTAAAATATGTATATATTTTCAGATAGTTCAGTTTGGTATAAACTTTGTAATTGCTGTCCATATGGATATCACATAGACCTGGATTTTGTTCATTATTGTAATACACTAGAGCTTGTGAATAATACTGCTTCTATGAAAAGAAGAAAGGACCGGAGGCGACAGCGACGATCAATGGTTGTTTTACTAGGTCTAGACTCGTTATCGGGTGATCAGATTTCTTCAGAGGTAAAGTATTAAACTATTTATTCCATATTTACAAACACTGCTCACCAAAAAAGAGGTAGATGCTTACATTTAAGCTTTTTAAAATCAATTGTCATAAAAATTGGAATTAATTTCAATTTACAATTAAAACTAAACATGTTTAATTCTTAGTTGATGAAATGGAAAACGTTAAATATCTATAAGCATTCGGTTTTCTTTGTTCTCTGTTAAATATTGAATACACTGTGTATTTAAAAAATTTTCTTGACAATTTAATTTTACCAAAGTGATTACTAAAATAAAAACTAAACAGTTGACGATTCAAAAAATCAAAAATATCACTATCTTTACATGTGTGCCGATACTTGATTTCTATATTTATACATATATATCGGCAAAATAGGTTCTAAAACATGATCTGTGAATGGATAGTTCACAACACATGATAAATTGCTCTATTTTTGTCTATTAATCTTAAGAATCTAGTTTTGTCTACCATAGTTTAAGTATTAGCATATCATAACACTGTGTGTGTGTGTGATATATATATATATATATATATATATATATATATAATATATATATATACAACATATCATTTGCAAAAGAGAATTTAAAATCACATTACTCCTTTAACTAGATTTTGACCTGATGTCTGCTCTTAGTATAATTCACACTTTACCTGAATATTTTGTTTTATTAATTTCCAAAGACATACCTAATTTACATTTTTCATTCATTTTGAGCTATCTTGAAAAACTACTATTTATATCCCATTTTATGAAATTGTACGTACCACCTAAATCTTACTTTTAACTTAAAATTAATTCTAATCCAGCACAAAGACCTCTGAAAAGCTTATTTTACTCTCAAGACGCCTTTCTCCCTCATGAATTCTTACGACCTTTAAACTTTGATTTGTATTGTGGCTTGAGTGGCCTGTTTATCGATAACTAGAGCACAATTATTATTTAAATTCTAATCCCATTCTTAGTTTTTCAACTATAGGTTTTACAATTTTTGGCACAAAATAATAGGTATGTTTTCTTGCAATGCTGTTAAAACACTTGTATGTTTATAGTTGACTTCGTAAATCAAAAAGACCAGTTGAAATACTTTTGAAATACACAAAAAGCTGTTGAAATTATTAGATGACTGTAGATTTTATTGATATTATTGCCATAAATACTTTAGCAAACACTAACAGTTACCTATTTTAAAAACAAAGAAAATTGTTTAATAAAGTTACTCTTACTTGCAACTTTTATTACATTTTCATGTTGGTTTTATTTTCATTTTCATGAAAAATCGATGCTAAAGTTTTTTTGGAATGAATTTTGTTGAAAATTGTATCTCATGCTCTTTCAGGGTATTATTTTATATACTGAGAATCATTCCTTCATTTTCTTGAATTTAAATGCATTTATTCATTATTTGTTACTTCTTTTGGAGTTATTTCTAAAACCTATTAAAGTGGCGAAATGAAATGGTGTACAAGATATAACACCGAAATAGAGAATGAAGTACTTCACATTCTTACTACACACTTGTTACCCACCACAAGAGGCTAGGCTGCAAGTGCACTTCCATCATTATATGCTCCTCCATGCCAAAAAGCACATCCAATTTGGTGTTTTGGAAAATCACAAACTGTTCAAACTGAGCCAATTGCGTGTTGTTTTACCTGTAATGTTAATATTTCTGTTCCTCAGTTTTATGCAAGAAATACAGTACTGCAGCCTAAATAAATACAGCAGTAATTTTGAATTATGCAACACTTGGTTAAACTTTAACAGAAAGTTATATGGCCAAAGGATAATATAATGTAAACAATACATCTATCAAATACAAGCCTCAGTACATGTATTATCTAAGCTACTTTGCAATTACAGTCACCAGTGGTCTTTGTAGACAGTAAACGTTAAAGGGGGGAATGCATCTCTTGAAACAGTAAAAATTTCGCATAACAAAAATTTTTCGAATGCGTAATGTAAATCTTTGTGGATCTTTTGTTATAATTTAGTTTTAAAACAAGGGAATTTTATTCTTTGTTTTTATTCTTATTTCAAACTCTGTTACAATTACAATTTCTGGTAAATGGTAATATAAATTTGCAATGGGTTAAATAAGCTGATGTTGATTTTCATTATATTATTTTCTCTAATAAACTGATAAGTTTTAATTTTGTAATATTTCTTACTTGTGTATCTGTAATTACGACTTAATATTTTGAATTAATTATTTATATATCGTCGGATATAATGAATGTAGGCATATTGTGTACTGAATGCTGCCCTGGAATACCTGTTGATTCTAGGTTCTTCTAGTATTGAGTTTGATAGTTGTTATTGGCTAAGGGATTTGTTATTTAGGTTGGGTTACCTGGAGAATGCTTTTTAGTGAATACTTGTTGCTATGCTGTGCTGCAGTGATGGTCATTTACATGTAGAAGCGGGAATTATCTGGTTTCACGTAAATCATCGATTGTTGAAAGTTATCTCCTTCACATGAAGTTGTTGGGAAATTGTTCTACGTAAGATAATTTCTCTGCCTACAGTTAAACTGGATTTATTATTATTGAGAAATTGAGGCAACAGCACAAGTGGTTGCAAGTAAATTTTCCACTTATATGTGATTTCTCTTAATCCTGATTTTCAGGGTAAGTAGAAATAAAACAATATTAATTGTACTTGTGAATGTTAATTACATGAAGAATATTTCTTTTCTTATTTTAGATTTTGTCCCAGAGGATAAATGTTGAGTGGTTTTGTGTATTGTTAGTCTGCTGTGGCGCTTTCAAGCAATGTGCATATGGGTCCTTGCATTTGCAGTATTCCTACCATACAGATCAATCATTCCTGATTTCCAGTGCAGATGTGTTGCAAGACTGTATAAATTATTTGGGACATTGTACGCTATGTTTCATGTTATACTAAGTATCAGTTGAGCGGCAATGCACTTAAAACATGCTGGTGCAATTATATTGACTATTAATTCTTTTTGTCAATCATGTACCTTAATATTATTTGTTTTGGGATTTAAAATATAATTATATAGTTTATTTTAATGTTGAAAATAGCTTGTCGAGATTCACATAAGGATTACCTGTAAACTTAAAGTAATTGCTTCAAGGTATAATCCAAAGTACATTTCAAGGTTCAAGTTTAGTTGTCAGGGTATGAAAAGGTTTTGTTTTTTATTTATTTTGATACATACAATAATTTGTGGCAAGTTGTAATTTACGAAAGAACGTGTTAGTAGAAATTATTCCATAGATATTAAAGTTAAGCTCACTTCACTTTATTCATCAAATACTTGTCGCTGATATATTTATTCATATAAGTTCAGATTTTATACACAGGACCTACAGTAGGAGTAAGTGGAGGTAACACTAATTTTATGTATTCCATGTTGAAGTTATAGTCACGCACAGGCCTATTGTCAGTTATGATCGAGTTTGAAGTAAAAGTCCAAGTCAACCGTTTTTGCACAACATTTAAAGACATTTTTCAGGTGTCTTGGAGGTAATTTAAAGTGTGATCATGCGCAGTTATTGTGGCTATATAAAAATGGTTAAACTTTTGTTTATATTTTGGCTCTGTGAAACTTTTCGTTTGTGAAAAATTATCTCTAGTGAGTACAGAATTTTTGAACTAATAAGTCGAAATCGATGTAGAGACCTTGATGTAACAATTTCATCGGCTAAAATGGATTTAAATTCTATAAAAACTTGTAATAATTTAGGTTTACTGAAGAAAAGTAATTTAACTTGACACATGTTGTACGTTTTTCTTCTACAAGCTTTTCCTTTTTTTTTGTCCAATTGAAATTCCGCTTTTGTTACTATAATTAATATAATATGATTAAATGTGAATATAAGAGTAAATTAAAGATATACGGGTACCTCACTAAGTAGCTATTCCGATTTTAATCAACTATCAAGTTACACTAAATAAAAATTCTGATATAAACTTTTTACTGCCTAAAGTATTGGTAAACAGCTATAATAAATAAAAGAAAAACACGCATTTAAGTTACTGAACGGATATGTTCAATTTATTTAGGTTATTTTAAATACTTTTGTTTTAAAGCTAAACATCACATTAATAAAAAAATGTATCGTGTGCTTGGAGTCATTACATTCAATGTTTTCTGACAAGTAATTAAATAATTGCAATTATTCCAATACCAACCATCCAACTTTGTATGACCGGTTCAGAAAATAGAAGACCATTTAAATTTCTTATTAAAATTAATTCTGGGTAAAAGCTTTCATTTATTATTGGTATTAAAAGCTGAATAGCCAAATTAAACGCTTTAAAACGATACCTGAATTTTTAAAGAAAAACGCATTTATTATATTTCCCTTGCAAATTGTTGGAGTAGGGTTAGTGTGCTGGTTACACACTGGATTCTTGCAATTGCTGCATCCTTTAAGGTTTTCCGTCTTTCAGTTTTACAAATTTCACAATAGCTAGTAAACGTCAAGTGCGCAATTGAATCGTGCTCTTTAATTGCAGCTGTTCTACATTTGATTATTTTTCTAATGCTCCACCTGAAGGTACTACATTGACCAGGAAGTGAGTTTTTTATATTTGGAAATTGTAAATTTTGCTGAACCATTGCTATTTCAAGCAAGGTATGGATCTTTAACGTGCATGATGACACGCACGGATTCTACATTTTACCCCTCATCCAAATGAGGGCGTATTTTTTGTAAAAAATGCTTGCCTAACATTTTTTAAGTGGACCGTGTTAGGATTCAAACCCGATACCTTGGACTTAGTAGTTATGTGCTTACCAACTGAGCCATGGAGCCACCCAGTTGCAGTTGCTGCTAAATTTTGTGATACCAATTTACCACGAAGGGCATATTTCATATCTATTTCTTAAAAATAAAAGTGTGTTGTCAGTGGGTCCTGACTTTGTCTTATTATGGAAGGCAAACAATTTTGAAGGAGACGTGGGGATTATGCTGCATGAAATATCATGCAGGCCACTACAGCAGCTATATGTACAATGTTGTAAAAAAGGACAAGTGATCAACACCTAGTTCTCCTTTTTGTAGAGTACTTACTTCATTTGGTCTGTTTGGTACATATCAGATTTTGCTGATTTACAGTAAAAAATTATTTCTGGCGTTTTGCTTCCATTGTACTATTTATAGTTGTAATTCTATGCATAGTCGGGAAGAGTATCGCAGATTTACTTTTCTTTGGCATACAGGAGCACGTGTCTTTTTCTGAAAAATCCAAAAACTGTTGAATGTACTTCTCGAGATTTTGAAACCTCCATTTCACTTGAAATAAAAGTTTTATTTTTCTTGAGTATGCTTACTGTTATAAGACATTTAGATTTTAGATCTTCTACCAGGGACATAGACGTAAAGAAATTATCCATGATAATATTTCATCCACTGCATTTATAATGGTTACACAGATAAATGACAACTTTTTCATCTGACACTGTTCTCCTTCTTCTTTACCTATCAAAATATAGAAAATTTTACACATCATTCATAAAAGATAATTATATAAATAGCTACCTGTGTAAACAATGTCCTATAGAGGATAGCCAGTTCTAGAAATAGCCAACCAGAACACTTTTATCTCATATTTTTCATATATTGATGGCACATATTGAATGAATTTTGTTCTACCTCTATATGGAAAGCGTTGCTCATCAACAGTCATTTTTTAAATGGTTTGAAGTGATGATGCAAATTATGATTCAGCATTATCCAAATATCTCTAAATCAGAGCTGTTGTCGTTTGCTTGTTATTGAGCATGAGTGAAAATTATCAAATCAAATAACTTTTAGTATATTTTGAAATCTGCTTCAGTTAAGACTTGCTTTATATATCGGTAATGTATTGCTCTTCCATAACTCTGTGACATGTTTGAAATTAGAGTGATAAACTCCAGCAATAATTAATATTTCAGAAAATGCATTTAGTTCTTCTAATGTGAGGTTTGCCCAATATATTTTCTTTTCTGGATTGGTTTGATTGTGTTCAAAAACAATATCCTTTGCTTTTCGATTAGTTTCTCTAATAATCAAGAGTTTTATTTTGTCCATAAATATTAGGTGAAATATGTCTAAACAAGTTAACAATTTTGAGCTGGAATATGGACTACCTGAAAATATACACATTACATTGTTTAGGGTATTGTAGAGAACTAAAATGAAAACTGTTTTACCTAATTCACGAATTATATTGAAGCTAGGAGTCTGTGATGTTGATAATAGACTATTCTGTCATGAGATACATATTCTTGAACATTTGTGTTTTGATGCACATTATTATGATTTTTGTCGTCTTCTGATCTGCTTACTTTATCTTCATAATTTGAGTTCTCTTCAATTTCGTTTTCCATCTGTCCGATATCACACATGCCCTTTACATAAGATTCCTCATCACTGTTCACGAAAATAACCTGTTCATCATCAGATGATTGCTCAAACAAACTCATTTTCTGTTCTTTAGTCAAACTAGGGTAATCATTTTTAATCTAAAAAATCAATATATGACAAATACTGCACTTTTCAATCAGTTCATTTCATAAAAATATTATACATCTTGGTAAGAGGGAAACATGGCAAGCACTTTTGTACTGAACTAAATGTTGTAAAACAAAGAATTTATTATTAACTATAAATATATCAACATAACATCCCTTAATTGAAATTCCGAAAAACTAGGACTTGCAACTGATTCACTGTAATCACTTTCCATATTTATGTTGCCATACACAAACTATTTTTATGTACTTAGAATTACAACTGACGTTGACTGAACGACAAGTAGCTAAAATTCTAACTAAGAAATAACGAAATTATTGATTGCCAATCACATTTTATTCGATGTAAGAACTCAAACACTTGTATTAATCAGGAGTAAAGAGCATGTTGAAAAGTATACCAGTCTTTAAGCATCCCAAACACACGACCTTACCATGGAGATGACTTATTTCATTATTTATTTGCCGGACTTTACATGCAGGCATCCATAAATCATAAAAGTACCCGGGTACTCCATGCGGTTGACACAATGTGTAAAAATGTAGGGTATCATACGTGTTAAATTAAAAATCTATAGTACAACTTTTATAAGAGTTGATGGTGTTTCAAATGCCGGCGGCTCCGTGGCGTAGTGGTATGTGTGTGACTACTACGCCCAAGGTCCCGGGTTCGAATCCCAACACAGTCCGCTTGAAAAATGGTTAGGCGAGCATTTTTCACAAAAATACACCCTCGTTCGGATGAGAGGTAAAATGGAGGTCCCGTGTGAGAGTGTTGTCATGCACGTTAAAGATCCCTACCTTGCTTGGAACAGCAAGGGTTTGGCAAAATTCCAAATTTTCCAGGTAAAAAAAACTCGCTTTCTGGCCAATGTAGTACCTTCGGGTGGAGCATTGGAAAATCACATGTAAGGTGTTTCAAATGCACATCTTAAAATACTTTTATACAAGGCATTATTAAAGTAAAAGAAATCCCAAGTAGCATCTTGTTATTCTGTTCTCTATTTCTGAGTATCATAATGAATGCCACTGAGAGATATGCACACTTCACCAATGATCTAGGCCATACTATTAATTTTATAAGTATCTAAGCAAATAACTGTACAAATGTGATCTAAGAAAATGAGGTTGATTATAATAAAATATAATTGAACAGTACTTGCAAAAGGTAATTGTGGAATGAATACACAAATTACTGTTCTAAAACAAAAATGTTTTTACCTTTTGGGAGTCTGAAATGTAAGAAACATGCAAGGTTTCCATTCTGAATGGACCTGCACCTTGAAGAAGTTCTAAAATACTAGAACGGGTAGAATGGCTTGCATGTTTCAATGAGCTAAAGAGCCAAACTATAGGTTTAACTAAATTAGTGGGGTCTTTAGGGAGGAACCAGCCCAAGACAGGTCGCCGAAAGAGGACAGCAGCTCTTTTGGTACTTAGATTGGCAGAGACCGTGGGGGTCGGTATAACACTCTAATACACACTACTGCGATGTGGAAGGCAACGAGAAACCACCACATTATATCTCAAGTGCGCTGCATACTGAAAATGTTTTAAAATGATGGCATCCTCTGGGGTAAAAGATTCTGGAGTTAAAATAGTTCTCCATTTAGATAGGGGGGGGGGCGTACTACTTTGGATGAGAGTCAGCGCAAGGAATGTCAGAAGCATGGAGTAAGTAGGTAATCTAGAGAATCTGCAAATTGAAATGAATAGGTTAGCATTAGACGTAGTAGGGATTAGCGAAGTTTGTTGGTCAGAGGCGGAGGGTTTTTGGAACAGAGACTTGAGGGTAATTCATACAGGATCACAGGAATGAAATTCAGGTGTGGGGATAGGACAGTGTGTAGAAAACTACTTACAAAAGAACAAAATAGTGCTCGTGGTTAGATTAAAATCTAAACCCGTTAATACAGTAATAATACAAGTATACATGCCCACCTCTAGCCACAGTGAGGACGGAGGTAGAAGTGATCTACAAAGATATCAAAGATGTACTAAGATTTGTGAAAGGGCATGAAAATTTAATAATTACGGGAGATTTTGATGCAGTGGTAGGCTAAGGTAGGGAATGAGCGGTAGTAGGTTTATTTGGTTTAGGCGTGAGTAATAACAGGGGAAATAGGCTGATAGAATTTTGCAACAAAAACAATTTAAGCTTCACAAACGCATTATTTCAACATCATGCTAGAAGACTATACACTTGGAAGATGCCAGGAGACATAGGGAGATATCAAATAAATTATATTCTTGTTTGACAACGGTTTAGAAATCATGATTGTAGAAGCTACCCAGAAGCAGATATATACACTGACCACAACATAGTAATTATGAAAGCAATGCTTTAAGTTTAAAAATTTGAAAAAAAGCAACGGAAAAATGCTCTTTGACTTTGAGAAACTAAAAGATAAAGATATCCACAAAAGACTTGAGAAAGTTAAATGAATTACCGAAGGACATTGGGAAAATTTCCGATACTAAGGAAGTAGAAACATAATGGAATAACATTAAATCCCGCTTAGATATGGTGGCCAGAGATATTCTGGGGTATTAACAAAAGGAAAATAAGAAGCCATGGATAACAAAGGATATTTTAAATTTAATAGAAGAAAAGCGAAACACAAAAACAGACCAGAGAAAGCTGGAAAACAGAGATACAAAGCCATAAAATGGGAAATTATTCACAAATGCAGGAAAGCTAAAGAGCAATGTATTGGTGAAAAGTGTAAAGAGGTACAAACTAAGATAGAAATAGGAAAAACAGACGAAGCATACAAACTTATTAGAATGAATTTTAGGAATATAAAACTGCATAGCAAAATATAAGGAGTGTGGAAATAAAAGTCATTATAGAAAATGTACAGAAAGTGTTAGATGACAAGAATATATAGGGAATTTGTATGCAGGACAGGAACTAGAGGAGTAGAACGGGAATCAGACATTGAAAAGGACGACTTGGAATATCCTATACTTAGAGATGAGTTTGAATTAGCATGAAGGAGCCTGAAAAATAATATGGCACCTGGTATAGATAAGGTGCAAGCAGAAACTCTAAAAGCCACATCTTGTAAGTTATATGTATGAGACAGGCGATATATCCAAAGATTTCAAACGTAACACCGTAGTCACTATACCAAAAAAAGACAGGTGCGGATAGATGTGAACTTCATCATCATTTTGTTTTCGACCTTGCTTATGGTTGGTTTGACGCAGCTCCAACGTCTTTTCTACTCTGTGCTAATCTAAAAAGTTCTACATACCCTTCACAACCTAAATTTTTAATAATTTGACTAATATAGCTTGGTCTAGGTCTTCTTATACTTTTCTATCTTTTTCTTATCTATCTGGCTCTACATAGATATTAGCAACCTGATGGTTGTTAAAGAACTCCAACATGTTTACATGATTCTCATTTATAAGGAAATGAAATATTACTTGGTTATCCCCTCCAAAAAAGGAAAAGTGTTAAATTATATGTTATGGTAAGGCTTAAGCAATGAATCGCTGCCAATATGCCAGACCGCTAACTAATTGTGAGTTATGCCCCGGAGACGTTAATTAAGTTATATGTTATGCTAAGGCTTAAGCAGCGAAACGCAGCCAACATGCTAGACCGCTAACTAATTGAGAGTTATGTCATGATGTTTATTAAATAATTAAATAATTTCTTTTTCTGATTACAGTAGATTTATTGTTTAAGATGCAAAACTGTAATAAGTGTTCAGAAAAATCACATAATTTATTTGATTGCGATCACTGCAGTAATCATCTGTGTAAAGACTGTGCTCAGTTAACTGAGACAGAAATTAGATGTCTGAAGCTTAGTAAGTGCAAACTAATATTTCTATGTGATGGATGTGAGAAGGGTTTATTTAGAATTCCAGAATTCTTAAATAAATTAAGTATTCTTGAACAAAAAATACAAGATTTACAGAAGAAAAATGAAGATCTTGAAAAACAAAAAAGTGCAATAGGTTGTGAAGAGACAATACCAGAAATGATTGATAGGCAAAATAGATCACAAAATATTATAATACTGAGTGTTCAAGAATCAAATGGTAATTCATACACTGAAAGAAACGCAGAAGATAAAACCACGGTTGGTAAATTACTTGGGAATTTTGATATTGATTTAGATAATGTTAAAACCTTTAGACTGCCACTTAAGGTTTTAACGGGATCTCGGGATGAAGCAATGTCTATTTTAAGATATAGAACAAAATTACCAAATCAAAATGTTCGGATATTTGGAGATCAAACACCGAAACAACGACAATATTATTTGGATGTTAAAAGGAAACTTAAAGAAATAACTGAAAATGGAGATACCTCAAAAACAATTAAATATATTAATAACAAACCAACAATTGTAAATAAAGATAGTAATTCAAAAAACTAAATGGCAATTCGTCATTAATACTCAATTCTCACATAATCTACTTAGATGTTCAAAGTATAATGTCTAATAAGTATCAATTAATGGCTGATGTGATGTGTTATAATCCTATGATAGTGTTGTTATCAGAAAGTAGAGTAACTAATAATGTGGAAGACAAAGAAATTGCAATTGATAATTATATCTTAGTAAGATGTGACTCTATTAGCAGGCATACTGGGGGGGGGGGGGTGTTAATTTATATTCGTAAGGACATTGTTTTTAAAACATACAAAGAATATGTATTGGAACCAAATTATTGGTGTAAAGCTGTGAAAGTGTTATTTTTTGGGTCACTATGGATTATAGGAGTGTTATACCACTCCCCAAGTGCAAGTGATACAGTGTTTCTGAATAACTTTGAAGAATGGAGTGAAAACCTATTTAATACGAAGTTACGATGTATTATAGTATGTATTATTATATGTAGCAATTACTAAAGAAAATAAACATTATAATAGTAATAACCAAATAAGTCAATTTAGAAACCTAAACGATGCAGCCATTCACCGAATAAACCTAAGACTTTTAAAATGTACGTGAAAATTTGACAACACAAATGTTGATATAATTCTGAATGATATACTGAATAATGTTACACATGCGTTACACCATGAAGCTCCTATTCGAAGCAAATTTCAACCACATAACTGTTTAAAGTGGTATGACAATGAAGTGCGTGCCAAAGCTAAAGAAAGGGACTTTGCTTATAAAAAATTCTCAAGTTCAATAAATGTGCTGTAAATTGGAAAGGTTATAAAACTTGTAGAAATCGATTTGTTAATTTATTGAAGAGGAAAGAAAAAATTTTTTATGAAAAACAAATTGACAATAACAGAAGAGATAGCACTAAAATGTGGAAAATATTTAAAATGTTGGTTAGTAGTAAAGAAAATAATTGTGGCATACAAAGAGTACAATTTGAAAATAATCACCATAAAATCATTATGAGAGAACAAAATGATATAGCTGAACATTTAAATGACTACTTTGTGAATAGCATTGAAGATATTGTAAGGAGTATCCCAGACACTAATAATCTATATCGGCTAAACCCGTTGCGCAGCCAAGATGTCAAATTTACTTAATTTAAATTGTTAGCCTTACATGATATAAAAAAAATTATGCATAATCTACCTAACAAGTGTAACTGGTCAGATACAGTAAACATAAAAGTAATTAAGGCAACCTTTGATACAATTGGGCATGTTCTTCTTCATCTGATCAACTCCTCCTTAAGAACTGGCAGTTTTTCAAGCAAGCTAAAATGTAGTACAGAAATTCCTATTCCTAAAGTTCAAAATGCCACATAAGCAAGCGAATACAGGCCAATAAACACACTTCCTTGTATTGAAAAAATATTAGAAATTGCTGTATATAACCAATTAATAAACTACGTGGACAGTAACCAGTTATTGGATTGTAATCAATCAAGTTTTAGATCTAAGTACTCTTGTGAAACTGCTATTCAGTTAACTTTTAGTAAGTGGAAGCAATACATTGATCAAGATGAGTATATACTTGCTGTTTTCTTAAACCTTAAAAGAGCATTTGAGACAATAAACAGACAATTATTATTGACTAAGTTACAACACTACGACATTGGTGGAACAGTGATAAAATGGTTGGATGAGTACCTTTCAAATAGAAGACAAAAAACGAAAGTAGGAAATTCAATATCTAGTTCAGTGCTAGTAAGAAATGGTGTCCCTTAAGGAAGTGTTATAGGACTGTTGTTATTTATTTTGTATTTAAATGATTTTCAGAGTATTGACCACAAATGTGAATTTGTTAATTTATATGCTGATGATACCCTACTTGTAATCAAAGAGTCTGATATACAAACAAAAACAAATAAATTGAATAATAGCTTGGATAAAATTTATAGATACTTTCAAATAAACAAGTTGAAACTTAATACAAGCAAAACTGGGGCAATGGTTGTTGGAACTACTAATAAATTAAATAAATTCGATAGAAATGCTATTACATTGAAGATTGATGATGAAATATTAGGAACTGTTGAACAAACTAAGTATTTAGGTATTATGTTGGATAGTACTTTAACATTTAAAAATCACTTTAATTATGTTAAAAATAAAATTACAAAATAACTATATTTCTTCTCAAGATTAGCACCTAAATTGTCTTTAAGAACTAAAATTACAGTCTACAAAACAATCATTCAACCACATTTTGACTACTGCGCAACAATACTATATTTATTTGACCAAAATAATTTAAGTATTCTTCAAAAACTACAGAACAGAGGTTTAAGAATCATACTGGAATGTAGCAAAAGGACTAACATTCAAAAAATGTTAAGTACCCTAGAATGGTTATCGGTTACTGAAAAAATTGAATATTTAACAATGATATTTATTTTTTAAATTATCAATGGATTAATGCCAAGTTATTTTGATGAGTTTATTATTTATGCCCACCAAATACACAACTACGAAACTAGGTCACAAGGCAATTTATATGTTGCAAGGACCAAATTGAAAAAGACTATGAATTCAATATTCTTCAAAGGTCTGATTAAATATAATACTTTACCAAAAGATATTCGAGACTGTAATAAATACATTGACATCTTTTAAACGGGAATTAATGAAAAAACTAAAACCTAACTAAAATGTAAGTACTTTATATAATAAACCAAATGACCTAAACTTGGTAGGAATAATTATAATTTTCACACTTTTTATTTTTTTTTTATTATTTATTTTTATTTATTTATTATGAAACATGTGTGAATCACACTTCTAGTTAAGTAATAGTTGCTTTAAGTAACACTAAGTGTATTTTTATTTTTATTTATATTTACTTAAATTAAGAAAGCGTGTTCTTTTTATTTTATATTCTAATTATTAATTATATGTTGTGGTAAGTTTTAAGCAACGAATCGCTACCAACATGCCAGGCCGCTCACTAATTGTGAGTTATGTTATGGAGACGTTTATTAAGTTTTATGTTATGGTAAGGCTTAAGCAGCGAATTGCTGCCAACATGCCAAATCGCTAACTAATTGTGAGTTATGTCGTGGTGACATTTAGTTACCTGATTTTTATGTATTTATTTTTTGTTTTGTTTTCGAACTTACTTAAGGTCTGTTTGACGCAGCTCTAAATTCCTTTCTATTCTGAGCTAGTCTAAAAAGGTTTACATACCCTTCACAACCTAAATATCTAATAATTTGACTAATATAGTTTTGTTTAGGTCTTCCTACTCTATTTTTATTTAGTAATCTTTAGTCTAAGACCTTACTAAATAGTCCCTCATGTCTTAACTGGTGCCCTATCATTCTATTTCTCATGAACTTTAATTGTTTCCACATACAGGGTTCCTCACCTATCTTTCAATAAACTTCCTCATTTGTTACTCTATCTGTCCAACTAATCTTTAACCTTCCCCTATAACACCAAGTTTCAAAAGCTTCTATCTTTTTCTTATCTACCTCTTTAATTGTCCAAGTCTCACTACCGTATAACAGAACGCTCCATACGTACGACTTTAAGAACCTTTTTCTATTGTCTAAACTAATACTATTAGCTATTAGTAAGTCTTTCTTTTTAAAACATTTTTTAGCTTGAGCTATTCTAGCTACTATATCCATTCTGGTACGTTCGTACTTTGTAATTATACTACCTAAATAACAAAATTCATCTACCTCCTCTCTCTCTCTCTCGGTATTGCCTATTTTTAATTTTGGTTTAGAACTTGGCTGTAACTCACTTGTCATTATCTTTGTCTTTTCTGAGTTAATTCTCATACTATAGTTACTCTGCAGTATCTCATCTAAAATATTTAAAAACTTTCATAACTCTTTTCCAGACTCTGCTATAACGGCTATATCATCTGAAAAACGTAACATGTTTATTTTCTGTTCCTGTACACTAATACCTACCTTTTTTTCTCTCTCTAGCTAAGTTTAAAGTTTCCTCAATATAAACATTAAAAATCAGGGGAGATAGTATACAGCCCTGTCTAACACTATTTCTAATCTTAGCTTCCTTTTCTATTTCATCAAATCTAATTACTTCACTTTGGTTTTTATATAGACTAAATAATTTTTCTATCCCTATGAGAGATTCCTATTTTTTGCAAAACCATGAACATAACAATCCAATTAACCCTATCAAATGTTTTTTCTAAATCTACAAACACAAAATGAGTCTTTATTTTTGTAACCTTTTTTTGATAATTACACTAATCATTAGTATCGATTCTCTAGTCCCTCTGTCTTTACGAAAACCATATTGGTCTTCGCCTAAATACTTTTCAGTCAAAGCTTCTACTCTATTTTTAATTATTATTGTTAGTATTTTGGAAGCGTGGGAAGTTAAACTAACCATTCTAAAATACTCACACCTATCAACTCCTATCTTTTTTGGGATTGGGATAATAATATTTTTTTCGAAATCTATTGGGACCTCACCTGTGTCATATATTACTGTTACCAGTTCATATAATCTGTCCAAAGATTTCTGACGTGCATATTTTATTAATTCTATGGGTATATCGTCTATCCTCGGCGCTTTATTTAGTTTAAGATCCCTAGCAGCTCCATCAAACTCTCTTAATATTGAGAACCCCATTTCTACATCTTTTTCTTGTTCGTTCTCTAACTCATCCATATCGTCTCTCTTATATAAATCTTCTAAATATCTTTTCCATCTGTCTGTTACCTCAACTTTATTTATTAGAAGCTCATTATTCTCATCTTTAATACCATTATATTTTTTTCCTATCTTATTATCTAATACTTGTTTATATTCCTCTTGTACCTCAATATTAAGCATACCTAGATCCATCCCTCCCTTTTAGCCTTTCTCAATTTTTTGAATTTTAGATTATACTTCATTTTAACTAAGTTATGATCGCTATCTGTTTCAGCCCCTGGATAACTACAACAGTTTTTAACTTGGTTTCTAAATCGTTGTTTAACTAAAATATCTATTTGGTATTTAGCCCTATCACCTGGCACTTTCCAGGTATATCTTCTTCTAACATGTTGTTCGAATAGGGTGTTTACAGTTACTAATCTCTGTTCCTGGCAAAACTCAACTAATATTTCTTCTCTATCATTTTGTCTACCATACCCAAATTTTTCTACCATATTTTTCTCACTACCTTCTCCCATTGACACATTAAAATCGTCCGTAACTATTAAATTCTCATCTCCCTTTTTGACTTCCTCATCCTCGTACTGAGTTGTTGGCATGTAAACCTGTACCAAAACAGTTTCGTACTCAAAATATTCATAATTATTCTATCATTAAATTGTAAGTACTCTTTAACTTTACATCCTAATTTTTTATCTAACACTATTCCTACCCCTGCGTGTCCATTAGTTGAAGAAGTTGTAATTATTCTATATTTATCTTTCCAAAAGTCATTACTATCTGGCCATCTCACCTCACTACTACCTAAAATGTCCAGCTTTTCTTTTCTCATTTTGATTAATAAATTCGTTAACTTATCTACTATAAATAATAACGTTACATTCCAAGTCCCTATCACTAAATCGAGCGGTTGGTTTAAATTCTTACAATGACGAGCCCCAAGTACCTCCTCCCGGAGATCCGAATGAGGGGGTATTTTACCTCTGGACAAGAATTTTACTTGTGAGCTCTCCATCATACATAGTTCGTGTTTTAGGCCATGTGTACCTGGGAAATATTGTGGTAGGTTCCCATGTCTTTCCCCAATGCAGTTTTTAAAGATTTTAGTAAAAAGCCGGATCTGTCACAGCCAACCCCCAATCTCCTTGTAAATTATTGAGGATTGCCCGAGACCAACTGACTCTCCTCCAATATCTTTTAGCCAACGAGGCTGCTGCTCCTTGCTGCGCCTTTTAATTGCCTTTTACGATGAACGGACTTACTATAGTATTTTTTGTCCCTTACTATAGATGTGAACTGCAAAGATACTTTTGAAGTGTATATTTCTCAAGCAGAAGTCCTTGCGATAGATGCAGCATTAACAGATGATTTTAGCTTAGAGACACAAAGAATCCAAAAAAGCTTTTTGACAGAGATTCTTCATCAGATGTTTCTGAACTGGTTGATGCAAAACAAATTTAAAACAAAACTTTTGAAATTTTGTTTTAAGGGCAATTACTACAATGAATAATCGATTTGAATTCTTCAGTAGTATCTTGAATCGATACTAATTAATAAGGAAAGATCTTCTGACACCCAGGTAATTGTTGAAGCTTTTTTTGCTACTTTGGAAGTTCTTACATAACTCCAAGTGTGAATTCACAGTATGCCAAGCCGCTTATTTCTGAAGGACAAACAAATTTGAGTATTGCTTCTTTTTCGCAAGAGGAAGTATTACTTGTTTTAAAAAGGCTAAAGGTGAAAACTACTGCTGGACCAAATTCCTTTGTTTCTTTTAAAGTATTGCTCAGTGGTATTCGCTAAACGTCTTGCTACAATCTTTAATTTATGTCTACATACTGGCATCTATCCAGATAAATAAAAGATTTTTTAAGGTGTGTCTTGTGTTTAAAGCTGGTGGTAAGTATTTGGTTAATAACTACAAATGTATCTGCATATGCTGTAATTTAAGTAAAGCTGCATGAGTGTGGCTTTTCGAATGAAGTGGTAACTATTCAAATCATACTTTTTAAATGGACAACAATTTGTTCCTATAAGAGGCATTAAATCTGAGTTAATACTTGTAACTTCTGAGGTGCTTCAAAGGTTCAGTCTCAGGTTCTCTTCTGTTTAACATTTTTATCAATGATATTATGCGCGAACTTGATTCAGATGTACATTGTCTATTATATGCAGATGATTTAAAAATCTACTCAAAAATCATGTATTGAGAATTGCCACTTATTGCAACAAAATTTAAATAAAATTATAACATGGTGTCCGAAGAATAGACTTACAATGAATGTGGACAAATGTTACGTCATGTCATATACTCTCGCATATTCTGCTATTACTTTAAGTTATTCTATAAAAGATACTATCTTATCAAGTCCAAATGGGGTTCGTGATTTAGGAGTGATATTTGATCATAAAGTCATTTGCGGAGCATATTCAGTATATTATAAGTAAAGCTTACAGAATGATTTGTATAAAATTTGTTTGATAAAAGTAAACCATTTGACCACTAGATAATCGTTCTTTTAGTCCCGCCCATTTTTCATAACAATCAAAGTGTTCAGTGATTCATTCACGTCACTTTAAAATCGCAGTATTGTTGTCATAATCAAATCAGCTAGTTGTTTTCGCAAATTTATTTTCTTGATTCTTTGCCAATTAAAATCCTATCAACTTCTTTGGTTGTATTTATATAAATATTCGATTCAATATTATGATCAGTTTGTTTCATGCCTTGTCCGATTATTATATCCTGAGTATGATGAAGCTCACCTAGATTCACTTATTCAGCAGGCATAACAGAATTATCTTTTTACCACCTTGCAGAAAATATATATACTTTGTCTGTTTTTGTTGTTTCAGGTTTCTGTTTATTTTACCAACCCAGTAATTTTTGCTTCTGATCCATTATATCTTCTAACAAGTTAAAATCACACACAAATTTTAAGCAATTAATTTTCTTTCCAAAAAAAAATAAAAAATTTGCAACTAACAGATAAATCACGAGTGACACGATATTTACTGCACGCTGTCCGACCTTTAACTGACTGTCTTACAGTCTGCTTGTTGACATACGTTTTGCTCTATCCCTCTAAGTGTTCACACCCCGCCATTCCAACGACAAATGTTTGTTATTTCCCCCGAAAGATGTTTTCTAAATTAATTAGTAGTTAATGTTTATATGAAAATTAACCATATTTTAGGCGCTGTTACGATTCGGCACCTGTGTGCACTGAATACCGCACATGCCATGTGCCAGCTCTGCATATATATATATATATATATATATATATATAAAATACTCATATTTAGACCAGGGTAGAAAATTAAATAATCACATCAAATAATTTTAATCACCGTGTATAAGGAATTTTATTAAATAATACGCTTTATTAAAACCTTGAAGCATAAATAAACTCGGTCGTTTCAGTAAAAATAAGAAATTTAAATTATTTATAAGACGCTTTATATCAAAAGAAGCAGTATTGAAAAGCTCTGCGTGTAATGTAATTATTCCTAAACAAAGAGAAATTACGTGCAAAATTTATCTTAATTAACTCTATTTCGAGTAACCGGTATTAAACAAAGTGTACACATAATAATTAATATTTAAGTTGTATTCGCTAAAATGAAAGGATAGAAATCAATTTAATTGGAGTTAATTAAACCGTTAGTAACATATAATACCTATAGAAACTTGTAAAAACCCAAGATTAAAATACCACGGAATAAGGCTCTGAGAATTAATAGTATGTTTGAACACCTGGGTTTATTTAAAAGCTCATTCGGCGTAAATTTTGCAGATAATTAATGTTTCAAAGAATCTTGGGGAAAACGTCGCATAATAGTTACGAGAATTGCTAAAGCTGGGTTATTTCACACTCCATGTGGACTAAAATAATCGATAATAAAGAATGTCAAGTTGCTCCAATAAGAACACGGTAGAGAAGGAAAGAGAAATGCGTCAAGCAAAGACACATATTGTAAAAGGCGGGATTTAAGCAACGTCACGAGGGTCACAATTGGTTGAAAATAGGATGCAAATATCAGAGGTAGAACAACAATTTCTGTACAAAATTAATTAGTTTTTCTCGGACATGCTTGCAGGCCGTGTGGAAATTTTCTGAGATTTAAATGGGGCGAGTAAAAATTCGTAAAAATCGACACGCGAGCGACGGACTGGGAACGTAGAATGAGAAATTCTTTATAATTACCCGTTTTGGGGAACAGAGCGACGTGCCGGCTATTCGCTATATATACAGGTGGTAATATGTGTTTCGCTCTCTTAGACTCTTAGACTTTTGACTATTCGATGCGTTAAAAGCTCTTACATCTGCGACTTGATTCAACGCGTTAAACAGTGTTTTTTTTGGTGTGATAAAATAATTTAAAGTTTGCTCTTATATTTTGGTGATGTAAAACAGTTTATTCTGTACGTGCTAACATGAATGTACTTCAGTGCACTTAGATACAAGGTAATAAAATTTCGTATCACTGTACCAATTAGCAAAATTTACAACGACAAATGTATACACAAAAGTAGGCAGTTTTGGCGTATATTGGTGACAGACGCATGAATTTCTTTGCTATTTTTCGGGGGTGTTAATAATTAAATGGTTCAAATACGTGTCTGGATCCATGAAACAAGGGTCAGATAAACACAGATGAGTTCCGGAAAAGCCCAGAAACAACTTTAAATAAATGATTATGGAGAAAATTTTAAAGCGTAGAGAATCAGAAGCCGTAAATATAATCCTGTTGAATGGTGTGATTAACTAAAGAAACGATACTTTGAAGCTACGAGGACAGTAACCTTCAGGTAAATTATACTATTTTGTTTGACATTTTTGTGTGTATTGAATGACTTTATAATTGATTTACTTTAAATGGACATTAGTGAAATTGTACTAACCATAAAAGTTTAATTTTAAGATGAAATTTGCTTGTTTAAGTAAAAGGGTATTTTGTTTTGATGTTCGGTAATATGATGAAAATTTGGGTATGTCTTTGAGCTCAATTAGACGAACCTGGTTAATTAACGTAAAGGGTGGTAGATGCTCCTTTATACTCAGACTCGGTCTGCTTATATTGTTATATTAATTACTAGGCATCCAACAAGGACTTTAATTCTGGATGCACATTAAAATGATAATAAAATTAATCTTGAAATTCTTTTTAAAACTGAATTGTATGCTGAAATTTAATTTGAAGATTTAATGTATTCTGAATATTGATGTAAATAGAGTTAACGTTGATGTTTGTGGTAGGAATGTGTTGTTTAATTTTATGCATGAGGAGGTTTATAAAATTAGGTGAGCAGCCGAGGCGAAAAGAGGATCACAGCAGTTTATGACGCCCAATCTGTGGGACTAGAATTTTTGTTGAATAGGACCCAGTTCCCGCATTCAAAGGAGAATAACACAGCAGTATTTTGGCGACCACAACGTGAGGGCTCGAGTTCCAAATAAAATTTTTGTTATTTTATTCCAGGAAACTGGCGATCTGAGAAAGAGAGTTTCTGTTTGTGTATAAATTTAAGAGTATTTTAGAGTGTGTGTGAGTGATTTGAACGTATGCAGAGAAAGGAGTGGTTAAGGAGTCAAGGAGTGGAAATTGGAAGTGACGATAGTGCATTGTGTGAGAAAATTTCGAAAATGGAAGAAGCTGGAGGCAGTAGAGATCAGTCGAGGACGGAATCAGGGGATCAAGGAAACGAGATGATAATGAGAATGCTAGAGAGGATGAACGAAGAATCGAATAGAGCGAGGGAGGAATCCAATAGAAAATTAGAACAGCTAAGCGATGAATCGAATAGAGCGAGAGAGGACTCGAATCGGAAATTTGACCAATTAAATCAGGAATTAGGGAATAAAATAGAAAAATCGATGACAGAATTTACAGAATTTAAAAACAGTCTTACCGTAAAAATGGGGGAAGTTGAAAATAGGGTTGATAAAAATGAGCGTGATATTACAGGTCTTCGACAGGAAATGGGACATTTAAGGTCCGAAGTATGCATTTTTTGTGAAGAAGAGATTAATGTGAAAATGACTGAAGTGACGGACTCATGTAGGGATCAGTTAGGCAGGGTAGAACGCGAAGTTAGTAGTATTAAATACAACATATCAAATTTAACGGGGGATGGTCCCAGATTTTCTACAGGTGGAGTATCATTGGACCAACACATGAAGTTTTATGGCGATAACAGGGTAAATCCACAAATTTTTATTAATAGTGTAAGAAATCTAGTGGGAAATTTATTTGACGAACAGACTAAACTGAATACGATAAAGGCTTTATTAAAAGACAACGCGGAAGCATGGTACAATTTAGTAGGACAGGACATAGACACGTATCAGGACTTTGAAAACAAATTTTTACAACATTACTGGAGTGATCACAAACAGGATCAGATTAGGGACGACTTGATTACAGGAAAATTTAAGGGAGAGTTTGCAGGTTCTAGGGAGCAATATGCCATCCGCAAATACAGTGTGGCCAAACAACTGAATCCACCATTGACGGACA
The DNA here is from genome assembly GCA_036346225.1 of Platerodrilus igneus. Classification (NCBI taxonomy): domain Eukaryota; kingdom Metazoa; phylum Arthropoda; class Insecta; order Coleoptera; family Lycidae; genus Platerodrilus; species Platerodrilus igneus. The sequence continues at coordinate 1,306,921 of JARFIW010001097.1, read as the reverse complement.
GACAGATTATTAAGTACCTATCACGACATTTTGAACTGGAAATTAGACAACACGTGGCCTTACAAAACATCACAGAACGGGAGACATTTTTAGAGTATTTGCAGAGATATGACTATGTATGTGTAGGACGGACAAGAGAGATACGAGAACGAAACGTTAACACAGTTAGGTTTGACAACAGGACACCGAATTATCCGAGACGGCCTGACTACAACAGAAATTTTCGACCGAATTGGGAACGACGAGGACAGGAATACAGGAGCAATAGTGCGACTAGGGGACCGACGACAAGACCTAGTTACACGCGACAGAACAGTTTACCGGAAGTAAACAGGACTGTGACCAGCACGCCGAATAGAGACAGGGACACGGATATTAACACGAGGAGGACGTACGCACAGGTTATAGAAGGACAACCAGGACCAAGCACTGAAAACAGGACGAGACAGGATTTTTAGAACGCGACAGACCACTAGATTTCTGTGTAAATGTATACGAACATCCACGTGAATTTTTCAAAATTGAGGAGGAAGTAGAGCCAGAAACTGAGGAAAAATTATGTTTGCCAATTATTAATTTAGAAATTTTGAGAATAATGTAGAAGTATTACTTGATACAGGGGCAGAGGCGAGTTTAATATCGGAGGAATTCGTCAGCAAAATTAGGGATAAGGTTTGTGATAGAATTATGCCTATAAAGCGTAGCCATTTAGTAGCTCCAAATAAAAGAAGTTTGCTGTAGTAAATAGTGTTGTGGTGCTTAGGATAGATATAGGAGGTTTAAGCTGTGAACAGGAGTTTGTAATTGTACCTGGACTGAAGTTTCAGAGCATTTTAGGTGTTGACTGTATGATGAAGTTAGGGGTTTTGATAGATATGGAAAGGAAGGTAGTAAGGATTAAGGATAGGGTAGTGCCATGGAAGGGCAGTTATGAAGTCACAGAGGATGACACGGGGTTTAGTATTAATGTAGTAGAGGTAGAGGATGATGAAGGTAAACAGATCAACACAATAAGATGTCCAGAGGATAGGAGAGTAGAGGTTCAAGCTTTAGTACAAAAACATGCAGAAGTAGTGGGGGTAGAAGCAGCATATCAGGAGCAGGTGAAGGCGAAATTAAGTAAAGATGGCAAGTTTGTTTTTAATAAAGTTAATTTAAGGGATTCATTCTGGCGGATTCCATTACACAAGCATTCTAGCAGGTACAGAGGATTTTCCGTAGAGGGAAAATTTGATAATTTTAAAGTAGTATCGTTTGGTTTGTCGGCAGAAAGGGAAACAATAATAAATGAGAAACAGACAAGTGTAGGGCATGAAGAAGAAGCAATATGTAAGAGTCAGGATAATAGGGATGATAAGTTTATGGTATGTGAGATAACAGGGATGTTAAGTGTAGATATAGAAGGGGGAGAGATAGGGATGAAGAGTATTAGGATGGTAAGAAGAAAGACTTGGAGGGTCAAGAAGAGAGTTAGATTTAAATAGAATAGGGATAGAATAGGTGTATATAGAAGAGTAGAAGTAAGTGTTTATAGAAAATAAAGCTAGGTATAGGATAAGTATGGGAGATAATTAGGAATAGGTTTAGGATGAGAATAAAGAGGAAATGTAGGAAGAAAATAAGATAGGTTAAGTATAGATATTTCTTATAAGATTAGTGGAGAGTTAGGAATAGAGTAAGAGTAAGATAGGCATATAGGATTAGGTAGGGGGAAGTAAAGTATAGTGAAGATTAGTTAAAAGTTAAGAATAGGATAGGTATATAGGATGTATATAGGATAAGATGGATAAGTAGGATGAAGTTAGGGATAATTTCAGTTTATAGAAGTAGGTGAGAGTTAGGAATAGGATAGGGATATAGGATAGGTGTAAATATTTTTTTTGATTGGAGACAAAGTAGGTAAGTTAGATAGATAAGGGTAGAGAGAGATAGGCAATTTTTTGTAATTTTTGTCTAATGCTTTATATTTGCATTCAAATAAGTGGGATTATTTGTATTCAAATAGGGGGAAAATACTCATATTTAGACCAGGGTAGAAAATTAAATAATCACATCAAATAATTTTGATCACCGTGTATAAGGAATTTCATTAAATAATACGCTTTATTAAAACCTTGAAGCATAAATAAACTCGGTCGTTTCAGTAAAAATAAGAAATTTAAATTATTTATAAGACGCTTTATATCAAAAGAAGCAGTATTGAAAAGCTCTGCGTGTAATGTAATTATTCCTAAACAAAGAGAAATTACGTGCAAAATTTATCTTAATTAACTCTATTTCGAGTAACCGGTATTAAACAAAGTGTACACATAATAATTAATATTTAAGTTGTATTCGCTAAAAATGAAAGGATAGAAATCAATTTAATTGGAGTTAATTAAACCGTTAGTAACATATAATACCTATAGAAACTTGTAAAAACCCAAGATTAAAATACCACGGAATAAGGCTCTGAGAATTAATAGTATGTTTGAACACCTGGGTTTATTTAAAAAGCTCATTCGGCGTAAATTTTGCAGATAATTAATGTTTCAAAGAATCTTGGGGAAAACGTCGCATAATAGTTACGAGAATTGCTAAAGCTGGGTTATTTCACACTCCATGTGGACTAAAATAATCGATAATAAAGAATGTCAAGTTGCTCCAATAAGAACACGGTAGAGAAGGAAAGAGAAAATGCGTCAAGCAAAGACACATATTGTAAAAGGCGGGATTTAAGCAACGTCACGAGGGTCACAATTGGTTGAAAATAGGATGCAAATATCAGAGGTAGAACAACAATTTCTGTACAAAATTAATTAGTTTTTCTCGGACATGCTTGCAGGCCGTGTGGAAATTTTCTGAGATTTAAATGGGGCGAGTAAAAATTCGTAAAAATCGACACGCGAGCGACGGACTGGGAACGTAGAATGAGAAATTCTTTATAATTACCCGTTTTGGGGAACAGAGCGACGTGCCGGCTATTCGCTATATATACAGGTGGTAATATGTGTTTCGCTCTCTTAGACTCTTAGACTTTTGACTATTCGATGCGTTAAAAGCTCTTACATCTGCGACTTGATTCAACGCGTTAAACAGTGTTTTTTTTGGTGTGATAAAATAATTTAAAGTTTGCTCTTATATTTTGGTGATGTAAAACAGTTTATTCTGTACGTGCTAACATGAATGTACTTCAGTGCACTTAGATACAAGGTAATAAAATTTCGTATCACTGTACCAATTAGCAAAATTTACAACGACAAATGTATACACAAAAGTAGGCAGTTTTGGCGTATATTGGTGACAGACGCATGAATTTCTTTGCTATTTTCGGGGTGTTAATAATTAAATGGTTCAAATACGTGTCTGGATCCATGAAACAAGGGTCAGATAAACACAGATGAGTTCCGGAAAAGCCCAGAAACAACTTTAAATAAATGATTATGGAGAAAATTTTTAAAGCGTAGAGAATCAGAAGCCGTAAATATAATCCTGTTGAATGGTGTGATTAACTAAAGAAACGATACTTTGAAGCTACGAGGACAGTAACCTTCAGGTAAATTATACTATTTTGTTTGACATTTTGTGTGTATTGAATGACTTTATAATTGATTTACTTTAAATGGACATTAGTGAAATTGTACTAACCATAAAAGTTTAATTTTAAGATGAAATTTGCTTGTTTAAGTAAAAGGGTATTTTGTTTTGATGTTCGGTAATATGATGAAAATTTGGGTATGTCTTTGAGCTCAATTAGACGAACCTGGTTAATTAACGTAAAGGGTGGTAGATGCTCCTTTATACTCAGACTCGGTCTGCTTATATTGTTATATTAATTACTAGGCATCCAACAAGGACTTTAATTCTGGATGCACATTAAAATGATAATAAAATTAATCTTGAAATTCTTTTAAAACTGAATTGTATGCTGAAATTTAATTTGAAGATTTAATGTATTCTGAATATTGATGTAAATAGAGTTAACGTTGATGTTTGTGGTAGGAATGTGTTGTTTAATTTTATGCATGAGGAGGTTTATAAAATTAGGTGAGCAGCCGAGGCGAAAAGAGGATCACAGCAGTTTATGACGCCCAATCTGTGGGACTAGAATTTTTGTTGAATAGGACCCAGTTCCCGCATTCAAAGGAGAATAACACAGCAATATATATATATAAAATACTGTGATACCTCACCATTATTAGTGAACTAAGGTTTTCAAATCGAGCCCCAGCGTTGGGCCGTCAAGAATGCTGTGAAACCTACGAGAAGCCTCACCAGAGTAAAAAAAATATTCGAGCCACTCAAACTGGGCACCAAGATTTGCTGTGGTTCTCGCCCTGTTGAATCTCTTTTGATAGTCGCCTTTTTACTCTTTCCGCCTCGGCTGCTCACCTAGTTAAAACTTTCATCCTCATTCATAAAAAAAACAAACACATTCCTACCACAAACATCAACGTTAACTCTATTTACATCAATATTCATAATACATTAAAATTTCAAAATTAAATTTCAGCATGAATATCATTATCATAAAATTTCAAGTTTAAATTTGTCATCATTTTAATTTGCATCCAGAGTTAAAGTCCTGGTAGGATGCATACTAATTAATTTAACAATATGTGCAGACCTAAGTCTGAATAAAAGGGAGCATCTTCCACTCCTTTACGTTAATTAAACAGGTTAGTCTAATTGAGCTCAAAGACAGACCCAAATTTTCATCATAATCAAAACATAAACTGCTAAATACTCCTTTCTACTTAAACAAGAAAATTTTACCTTAAAATTCAAAATTTGTTGTTTATACAAATTTACTACTGTCCATTTTTTATCAAACAAATTATAAAGATATCCAACACACACCAAAACATCAAAGTTCGAACAAAATTGTATAATTTACCTGAAGGTTACTGCACTCGTGGCTTCAATGTACATCGTCCTTGCTAATTTCGCCATTCCAACTGGGTTATGTTTCCGTCCTCAGATTCCTGATCGCCTTTTAAAATTCATCTACAACACCATTCGTTTAAAAAGTTTCAGGGCTTCTCAGGAACGCATCTATGTATATCTAAATCTTGTTTGTAGATCCAATCACGTTTACTAATAACATTTGATTACTCACTCCCGAACAAAATAGCAAAGAAATCCATAATTCGTTCACACTATACTAAAAACTGCATACTTCAATGTATCTATTCATCGCTACTAATTGGAATAATTGGCACAGTAACACCCGCAAATATAACTAGACTTTATTACCTTATCTATCTTCCATAGGTGCACTAAAGCATAATAACTTGTATCGTAGCACGTATTCTGCTTGAAGTATGGTATAACAGCAAAAATAAAGAGCAAAACTGTTTAAAGTATTGAATAAAAATCGAAGATCTAAGAGCCAAACTGTTTAAAGTATTGAAATAAAATCGAAAATCTAAGAGAGCGAAACTCCTATAAACACGGGTTTATATAATAGCTCGCCTGCACGTCGGTTTTGTTCCGCGACGGCCAGTTTTTAGAATTTCGCATTCTCTGTTCCCTTTTCGACAGCTCGGCACGCGATTCTACAAAATTTGCACTCGCGCCAGTTGAAAATCTAAGAAATTTTCACACGGCTCGCAAACACGTCCGAGAACAACTAATTAATTTTGTATAGAAATCGTTACGTTTACACCTCTCATATCTGCATCTTATTTCCACCAATCGCAAACCCAGTGACGTTGCTCAAATCACGCCTTCTATTATCCGTGTCTCGGCTTTGCGCGTTTCATCCATCTCTTTCTACCCTGGTCTGAGTGGTACAAATCGATATTCTTTATTATGGGCTATTTCAATCCACGTGGATTCCTATTTGAGTTAAATAACCCCGTATCTAGCTTTCCCGTTAATATAAGCTACGGTTTATCCGACCGTTTGCAATATACGCAGAATTTTCATGTTTACCTATTCTAATTTATTAGAACTTTGATATTTAAAAATACGCAGGTGTTCAATCGTAATACTTCTACGATTTGGATATTCTATGTATTTTAACCTTCTTGATAGATTTGTATGCTAGCAACGCGTCTCATATTTGTTATTATTGGGTTTTTAAAAGCTTTTATGCATATTATGTATTACTAATGGTTCAATTAACTCCAATTAAAATAATAATGAATGGCATTGACTTCTACCCTTTAATTTTTAGCGAATACTAATTAAATATTAAATTATTATTTGTACACTTTGTTTAATACCCGTTACTTAAAAATTGAATTAATTAATATAAATTTTGCACGTAATTTCTATTTGTTTCTTGGAAAAATTAAATTAAATACACGTTGAGCATTTTAATTCTGCTTCTTTTTATAGAAAGCGTCTAGTGAATAATTTAAATCCCTTATTTTTAATGAAACGAATAAATTTTTATGCTCCACGGTTTTAATAACGCGTATTATCTAATAAAATTCTATACAAACCCTACATTCTAATTGAATGATTTAAATCTTCACACTAGGCATTTTAATTACGCGTACTTTTTCCCAAATCTTCCTTATACACGGTGATTAAAATTATTTGATGTCGTTAATTAATTTTCTACCCTGGTCTAAATTTGAGTATTTTCCCCCTATTTGAATACAATAATCCCACTTATTCGAATTCAAATATAAAACATTTAGACTGCAAAAAAAATTTACAAAAAAAATTCCTATCTCTCTCTACCCTTATCTATCTAACTTACCTAACTTATATCCAATCCTAAAAATATTTACACCTATCCTATATCCCTATCCTATTCCTAACTCTCACCTAATTTTATAAACTGAAATTATCCCTAACTTCATCCTACTTCACCATCTAATCCTATATACATCCTATATACTTGTCCTATTCCTAAATTTTAACTAATCTTCACTATACTCACTTCCCTCTAACTAATCCTATATACCTATCCTATTCTTATTCTATTCCTAACTCTCCACTAATCTTATAAGAAATATCTACACTTAACCTATCTTATTTTCTTCCTATATTTAATTTTCCTTCTCATCCTATATACCTATTTCTAACTATCTCCCATATTTATCCTATACCTAGCTTTATTCTCTATAAACACTTACTTCTACTCTTCTATATACACCTATTCTATCCCTATATTTTGTTCATTTAATCTTCATTTCTTATTTAAATCTGACTCTTTTCTTGATCCTCCAAGTCTTTCTTCTCACCATCCTAATACTCTTCATCCCTATTTCTCCTCCTTTTATATCTATACTTATCATCCCTGTTATCTCACATACAATAAACTCATCCCTATTATCCTGACTCTTAAATATTGCTTCTTCTTCAGTCCCTACACTTATCTGTTTCTTATTTATTATTATTTCCTTTTCTGCCGACAAACCAAACGATACTACCTTAAAATTATAGATTTTTCCCTCTACGGAAAATCCTGTGTATCTTCTAGAATCCTTGTGTAATGGAATCAGCCAGAATGAATTGCTTAAATCTAATTTACTAAAAACAAACTTGCCACTTAACCTTGTTGAAAGTGTGTCCATGGATGGTGGACAATGGAATTGCGGTTTGGTCCATTGGTTAATTTTACGTGCATCTTTATTTAATTCTGCCTTCACCTGCTCCCGATATGCTGCTCTTGCTTCTACCCCCACTAATTCTGCATGTTTTTGTAATAAAGCTTGAACTTCTACTATCCTATCCTCTGGACATCTTATTGTGTTGATCTGTTTAACTCCATCATCCTCTACCTCTACTACATTAATACTCAACCCCGTGTCATCCTCTGTGACTTCATAACTGCCCTTCCATGGCACTACCCTATCTTTAATCCTTACTACCTTCCTTTCCATATTTATCAAAACCCCTAGCTTCATCATACAGTCAACACCTAAAATGCTCTGAAACTTCAGTCCAGGTACAATTACAAACTCCTGTTCACAGCTTAAACCTCCTATATTTATCCTAAGCACCACAACGCTATTCACTACAGCAAACTTCTTTTTATTTGGAGCTACTAAATGGCTACGCTTTATAGGCATAATTCTATCACAAACCTTATCCCTAATTTTGCTGACGAATTCCTCCGATATTAAACTCGCCTCTGCCCCTGTATCAAGTAATACCTCTACATTATTCTCAAAAATTCCTATATTAACAATTGGCAAACATAATTTTTCTACAGTTTCTGGCTCTATTTCCTCCTCAATTTTGAAAAATTCACGTGGATGTTCATATACATTTACACTGAAATCTAGTGGTCTGTCGTGTTCTAAAAATCCTGTCTCATCCTGTTTTCTGTGCTTGGTCCTGGCTGTCCTTCTACAACCTGTGCGTACGTCCTCCTCGTATTCATATCCGTGTCCCTGTCTCTATTCGGCGTGCTCGTCACAGTCCTGTTTACTTCCGGTAAACTGTTCTGTCTCATGTAACTAGGTCTTGGCGTCGGTCCCCTAGTCGCACTATTGCTTCTGTATTCCTGTCCTCGTTCCCAATTTGGTCAAAAATTTCTGTTATAGTCAGGCCGTCTCGGATAATTCTGTGTCCTGTTGTCAAACCTAACCGTGTTAATGTTCCGTTCCCGTATCTCTCTTGTCCGTCCTACAGATACATCGTCATATCTCTGTAAGTATTCTAAAAATGTCTCCCGTTCTGTGATGTTTTGTAAGGCCACGTGTTGTCTGATTTCCAGTTCAAAATGTCGTGATAAGTATTTGATTATTTGTCTGTCCGTCAATGGTGGATTAAGTTGTTTGGCCACACTGTATTTGCGGATGGCATATTGCTCCCTAGAACCTGCAAACTCTCCCTTAAATTTTCCTGTAATCAAGTCGTCCCTAATCTGATCCTGTTTGTGATCACTCCAGTAATGTTGTAAAAATTTGTTTTCAAAGTCCTGATATGTGTCTATGTCCTGTACTAAATTATACCATGCTTCCGCATTGTCTTTCAATAAAGCCTTTATCGTATTGAGTTTAGTCTGTTTGTCAAATAAATTTCCTACTAGATTTCTTGCACTATTAATAAAAATTTGTGGATTTACCCTGTTATCGCCATAAAATTTCATATGTTGGTCCAATGATACGACACCTGTATAAAATCTGGGACCATCCCCCGTTAAACTTGACATGTTGTATTTGATAGTACTAACTTCGCGTTCTACCCTGCCTAACTGATCCCTACATGAGTCCGTTACTTCAGTCATTTTTATATTTATTTCTTCTTCACAAAAAATGCGTACTTCGGACCTTAAATGTCCCATTTCCTGTCGAAGACCTGTAATGTTTTTCTCATTTCTATCAACCCTACTTTCTACTTCCCCCAGTTTCACGGTAAGACTATTTTTAAATTCTGAAACTTCTTGATTCGTCTTATCTATTTTGTGACTAATCTCCTCTAACTTCCTGTTCGATTCTTCACTCATTTGCTCAAATTTTCGATTGGACTCCTCCCTCGCTCTATTCGATTCATCGCTTAGCTGTTCTAATTTTCGGTTGGACTCCTCCCTCGCTCTATTCGATTCATCGTTCATCCTCTCTAGCATTCTTAAAATTGCCTCATTTCCTGTTTCTCCTGACTCCGTTCTCGACTGATCTCTACTGCCTCCAGCTTCTTCCATTTTCGAATTTTTTCACACAATGCACTATCGTCACTTCCAATTTCCACTCCTTGACTCCTTAACCACTTTTTTATCTGCATACGTTCTAATCACTCTCACACACTCTAAAAATACTCTTAAATTTATACACAAACAGAAACTCTCTCTCTCAGATTGCCAGTTTCCTGGAATAAAATCACAAAAATTTTATTTGGAACTCGAGCCCCACGTTGGGCGCCAAAAATACTGTGATACCTCACCATTATTAGTGAACTAAGGTTTTCAAATCGAGCCCCAGCGTTGGGCCGTCAAGAATGCTGCGAAACCTACGAGAAGCCTCACCAGAGTAAAAAAAATATTCGAGCCACTCAAACTGGGCACCAAGATTTGCTGTGGTTCTCGCCCTGTTGAATCTCTTCTGATAGTCGCCTTTTTACTCTTTCCGCCTCGGCTGCTCACCTAGTTAAAACTTTCATCCTCATTCATAAAAAAAACAAACACATTCCTACCACAAACATCAACGTTAACTCTATTTACATCAATATTCATAATACATTAAAATTTCAAAATTAAATTTCAGCATAAATATCATTATCATAAAATTTCAAGTTTAAATTTGTCATCATTTTAATTTGCATCCAGAATTAAAGTCCTGGTAGGATGCATACTAATTAATTTAACAATATGTGCAGACCTAAGTCTGAATAAAAGGGAGCATCTTCCACTCCTTTACGTTAATTAAACAGGTTAGTCTAATTGAGCTCAAAGACAGACCCAAATTTTCATCATAATCAAAACATAAACTGCTAAATACTCCTTTCTACTTAAACAAGAAAATTTTACCTTAAAATTCAAAATTTGTTGTTTATACAAATTCACTACTGGCCATTTTTTATTAAACAAATTATAAAGATATCCAACACACACCAAAACATCAACGTTCGAACAAAATTGTATAATTTACCTGAAGGTTACTGCACTCGTGGCTTCAATGTACATCGTCCTTGCTAATTTCACCATTCCAACTGGGTTATGTTTCTGTCCTCAGATTCCTGGTCGCCTTTTAAAATTCATCTACAACACCATTCGTTTAAAAAGTTTCAGGGCTTCTCAGGAACGCATCTATGTATATCTAAATCTTGTTTGTAGATCCAATCACGTTTACTAATAACATTTGATTACTCACTCCCGAACAAAATAGCAAAGAAATTCATAATTCGTTCACACTATACTAAAAACTGCATACTTCAATGTTTCTATTTATTGCTACTAATTGGAATAATTGGCACAGTAACACCCGCAAATATAACTAGACTTTATTACCTTATCTATCTTCCATAGGTGCACTAAAGCATAATAACTTGTATCGTAGCACGTATTCTGCTTGAAGTATGGTATAACAGCAAAAATTAAAGAGCAAAACTGTTTAAAGTATTGAATAAAAATCGAAGATCTAAGAGCCAAACTGTTTAAAGTATTGAATAAAAATCGAAAATCTAAGAGAGCGAAACTCATATAAACACGGGTTTATATAATGGCTCGACTGCACGTCGGATTTGTCCCGCGACGGCCAGTTTTTAGAATTTCGCATTCTCTGTTCCCTTTTCGACAGCTCGGCACGCGATTCTACAAAATTTGCACTCGCGCCAGTTGAAAATCTAAGAAATTTTCACACGGCTCGCAAACACGTCCGAGAACAACTAATTAATTTTGTATAGAAATCGTTACGTTTACACCTGAGTGGTCTGAGTGGTACAAATCGATATTCTTTATTATGGGCTATTTCAATCCACGTGGATTCCTATTTGAGTTAAATAACCCCGTATCTAGCCTTCCCGTTAATATAAGCTACGGTTTATCCGACCGTTTGCAATATACGCAGAATTTTCATGTTTACCTATTCAAATTTATTAGAACTTTGAGATTTAAAAATACGCAGGTGTTCAATCGTAATACTTTTACGATTTTGATATTCTACGTATTTTAACCTTCTTGATAGATTTGTATGCTAGCAACGCGTCTCATATTTGGTATTATTGGGTTTTTAAAAGCTTTTATGCATATTATGTATTACTAATGGTTCAATTAACTCCAATTAAAATAATAATGAATGGCATTGACTTCTACCCTTTAATTTTTAGCGAATACTAATTAAATATTAAATTATTATTTGTACACTTTGTTTAATACCCGTTACTTAAAAATTGGATTAATTAATAAAATTTTGCACGTTATTTCTATTTGTTTCTTGGAACAATTAAATTAAATATACGTTGAGCATTTTAATTCTGCTTCTTTTTATAGAAAACGTCTAGTGAATAATTTAAATCCCTTATTTTTAATGAAACGAATAAATTTTTATGCTCCACGGTTTTAATAACACGTATTATCTAATAAAATTCCATACAAACCCTACATTCTAATTGAATGATTTAAATCTTCGCACTAGGCATTTTAATTACGCGTACTTTTTCCCGTAAGCTTCCTTATACACGGTGATTAAAATTATTTGATGTCGTTAATTAATTTTCTACCCTGGTCTAAATTTGAGTAATATATATATATATATATATATATATATATATATATATATGATAAAATAAGTGGAAGCTAGGAATGACCATAATCTTTAAACACTGCATAGGAGTTTCAAAAGGCGACCACTGTAACCTTATAATGATGCTGTATTGCATACATGTGTACTACTATGATAATTTTTAGAAGTTGAATTTGATGAATAAACTTTTATTACCTTTTTTAGAATTTGAAGGAGTATCTTAAGTTTATTTATTTTATCGTACCTTAGTATTGTTTTCAAAAATTATTGGCTCTATGTGGAAACAACAATGAATAGTATATAGTCCTTACTAAAATTTTAAGCATTTATATTTAGGACACAATTTAAATCATTCAGGCAAGTTTTATTTTTCAACAGGTCATTATGTAAATGTTCGTTTTGGGTTTTGTAAACATTCCTTTTGATACCATGTTTGTCAACCAAAGATTTATAATAAATTTATTTCCTGAGATTTCCTATTTTTTTTGTGTGACCCACCCCACTCTACGATGTTTTCAGCGAGTATGGCATTAATTTTTTGGATTTCCCTTGTTTTGTTGCGGTATTCGGTGTGGGCGATTTTCTTTGCTTATTTTACTTTTCTTTCTTGTCTGCATTGAATACTTAAAAACAATTAGTTATACTTTATGCATAAACGTGACCATCTTACACTTACTAATATTCAATGTAAGCTGTAATTTCTACACCAATTTTGCAACATGTCTAAATCAAATTTTATGATCCTACAGTTCTGAACTGACTTGATTTGCTGGAAAAAATTTTAATTGTTCACGCACATTAATACTTATGCTTTCAGATTGATGCATATGTCATTAATAAATAGTAGAAATAGTAAAGGTCCTAAGTTTGACACCAGGGGAACACTAGACATAGTGATAAATATATCAGACTTATAACCATTGTATACGACTTGTGGTATGTTTTCTAAATAAGATTGGAGGAGAGCTATATAGTTATTGCTAAAACCGAAGCATCTTAACTTCTCCGATAGTATACGATGAATAATCCTGTCCAGTCTTATCGAAATCTGTGTAGACAATATCCACTTGGCCATGACCATCTATTCTGCAATGAATTGAGTGAAACAGCATAAGTTTGTAAGGATAGGCCGCTTTTTAATAAAACCACCCTGACTGGGCAAAATGTAAGTCTGTAGAAATGTTGAAATAAAACTAACTCAAAGACCAGCAAAATTAGATAAAATGGCTATCGACCGGTAATTAACTATACTGGATACATCACCAGATTTAAAGACGGGATTAACACGTGCTATTCTTCATACTCTTGAAAAAGTACTATTTTTTAGTGCTAGATTAATTATTGATAATATTGAGTGAATCCTGTAGTTTTGATGAGAAAACTCGTCTGTGGGTTTATTTTTCAATTTACGAATAACATCTTTAATGTTGTTTTCAGTGACACTATCCAGATTAATGTGTGGCATGTTAATATTCAATGATGTAACTTCTTCATTGCACTTTGTCTCTTATAGCTTCAGGTGTATAGTAGAAAGAGCTAAAATTATCTTGGAATCTGTTTACAATCTGTTGGATTATGTTGAATATAGCATTTCCATCGGGGAGCATGCCAGGTTTTCTGTTAAAGCCTTTTTTGTTGCTGATTAACAACCAAAAGCTTTTAGCTTTAATAAAGTCTTCTGCATCTCTCAAGTAGTTGTTGTGAACCTCTTTGATTTTTGACTTTGATAAGAATCTGAGCCGTTTGAATTTATTATAAAGTACCAGTGAATGTGTAGAAGCATATTTCTTATGACATTTTATTGTTCTACATTTGCTTCTGTTTGAATATAGTAGCACATTGTGTACAGTAATTCATAAAAAATGCAACATACATCATCTACACTACTACATTGATCTAACAAGTACCTGTCTGCTACTGATAATGCTTGGTTAAGGGAACAATAATCAGCTTTATGAAAGTTATATAAAAAGCATATTAGTGAGGAAGTTTATGATGTGATCCTTTTTAAAATCGAACGTAATTTTTAATGTTGTTGTACAACAATTTCGAGGTTTATATACATTGTAGATTATTGTTTTTATGGACAAGGATTGTCCCAGAGTAATTTGTGTGGGCTGGATTTGTTGACTCTATAGTTTGGAGACATTTTATATGATTTGCATTTTCTGCATTGGTTTCTTGCAGCAAAGTGACATTGGCTTGCGTGGGAGTTAAGAAATCTTGCAGCTGAATAACTTTTAGATAACTTTTGATGCTTTTGACACTGAGTGTAACTATTTTAAATAGACTTTTATCCATATTTGAATTAGAGATAAAAGAAAATATAAAATTTAAATAAACAAAAATAATGGGATAAAAGTTATCATAATAAATGATAAAATGTGTGAAACCACTTACTGCTTTGGGTACTAACTAAACTTTCAGTTGAACCATCTCTTGATAAGTATGGTTGTGTGTTGCTTAAAGATGGTGTTGGAGATAAAGTATCATCACCTCCAGCAGACAACCCTTTCTTGAGAGAAACTAGTGCCCTTTACAACATTGTCTGAGAGCCCTTCCCCTACAACTAATGATGGCTTGATTAATTATGACATTGCCATGTAGTTTCTACCAACAGTAAGTGATTTATCACTTCCTTACAGGTTCTTTAAATACTCAGTGAACTGAGTGAAATTAATAAATTCAGCATGTGAAAATAATCAAATAACTTTTAAAGTAAATAGTTTAGAATGTAATAATTTTTCAGTAAAATTCAGGTAGTTAAAATTTAATTTTCATAATCTTTCAGATAATTATTCTGAAAATATAGCGCAGGATATACAAGAAACATCCCGTATATATTACGGCATTTAAATTTCATAACTCAAACAAAAATTTAACCTTTGTCTTTTGAAAAGCTTGTAGCTTTATTTTTCCATGTATTGTTAGGAGAGATAAGACTTTAACAAAACAACAGCGATTATAGGTAGTTAGTTACCGACGTTAATTAGTGGCGCAAGAAACAGATTTATGACTTCTAAAAAGGACCTAAAACTTGAGTTAAGCAGAATTGGATGGGGTTAGCGATTGTTCGTTATACAAATATTGCACACTATGTAACAGAAAAAGGTGATTTGAGTGCGTAAGTAGAAGTGAGATGGAGATTACACGTGTTCGTTGGAGGCGTAGCTTAGATGTTAGTTGTGTTGACTTGGGATAAATGCCAAGGCTGTTTTGAGTATCGATTTTGAACTACGATAAAAACTTTTAAGTAAAATGCACTTATTTTAAAAATAATGCAATTAGTATGGAGTAAATGTCGGCGCCTAATTAATTTGGTTTATTATCGAAAACTATGGTTATAGAAGAAGAGGTTTGAGGTACCGCAGTAGTTTGGTTGATGATAGAAGACCTCATGATACATCTGGGTATAGCAGTAGTTGGATGAAGCAATCCAAGGTAGAGTTGTTCATACATGCAGCAATTCCAGGCGGCAGACTTCTTGTGTAAATATGTATCTCAGGCAACTGTGCTTTATTGTTGTACATGTGTCAATATGTTCATTAATGACTTTGTGGATTGGGTATATAATTGTATATTAACTAAAAGTACAAAATAGGGGAAGGTTTCTGATGGAATATTTTAATTTGAGTTATTTGTAATATCTTTGTGTGAATAATTTATGGTATTGGAAGTATTTTATATTATGTACAAGGTAAAAGGGTCTGTTTGTATATTGGTGTGCAATTTTAGCACTAAGAAGTCAAGGTTTTACTATGAGCTCGTATTGAAACAGGGTTAGAGTAAGAAGTGTGTTGAAGGCCTATTACTTTTTTTTAATTAATTTAATATTATATGGTGGAAATATTGATCTTGAAATGTTCTGTTAAATGCATATATTAAAGGGGATGTATATAATTTGTAAATGAGGTGAGAGAGAGAGAAAGAGGCGACTAATTTGGTTTCGTCTTGTATACTCAATTTTGTTGGAGTGTAAATAAATGTTGTTTATTTCCCATAGCAGAATTTTTTGAGTAGATAATTTATTTTCAGAAAAGTGAGCAAAAAGTCGTAGCACATTTTATAAGCAAAGATCCCAGAACGAGGAACTACAGGAGATCTCAGCAATTAATGGTGCAGATTTTAGGGGCGGACATAGTATTAATGGACACCCAGATTTTACGGGCGATTGCAATTATATATATAGTATAATACACATGTAAGTTTTTCTTGGGATGTAGTCCAACTTACATGTGTATTATACTATAAGTCTGACCAGTTCATTAATTATTAATGTATATATATATATATATATATATATATATATATTATAGTGGTTTTAAAAGATCAAAAATAAATATAAACGAAGCAATTTCAAAACACCCTGTATAAAGGAACAACCAGAAATTACGTGCGAAAGTTATAATAGTTCATTCATTTTTAAGTATAAGGTATTAACGAAATTTTACAAATAATGATAAATATTTAGTAGGTTTGCAAATAAATTAAATGGTAAAAGCCAATGCCATTAATTTATTAATTAAATTGAACTTAATTGAACGATTATTGGTATATGATATGCATAAAAGCGTTGCTAACAGACAAATATATCAGTAGGGTTGAAATACATGGAAAATCCCACTCGTAGAAGTGTTATTTAAAACGTTACGATTGAACACCTGCGTATTTTCTAAATGTCAAGTTCTACTTAAATTTTGTAGATAGCAAACGGTTACAGAGAATATCGGATAAACCGTCGCTTATATTCGCGGGAAATTCTAATGAGGGGTTAGTTAAATCACGTAGTAAGTCCACGTGTGGTAGACAGCGCACAAACAAGATTATTGATTTTCTACCACTCAAGCAAGGTTAGAAGGAGACGTAGAAAATGCATAAGCATGAGACAACGGTAGTATAGGAGGATTTGAGAAACGTCAGTGGGTCTACGATTGGTCGATATGTTAGTTTGACTTGATATAAACACGAGGATAGAGTAGCGTAATTTTCTTAAAATATTGTAACGACGTACTGAAATTCGCGGATTTGAAAATCGGGGTGAGTGCAAAATTGTGGGAATGTGTTGTTATGAGCAGGAGATTTCGAATAAACGTGGCCAGAAGGTGGCAATCTAAAGATATAAATAGTTTACGAGTACATTAGTAAAGCCCTTATTATTTCGATCGTCCCAAAACAACGTATGAAAGTTAACACGAGTTGTAAGTATTATAAAATTATTTAAATTATATTTCATTGTGGTAGCCTCTTGATTAGTACGCGGTTAGTGTGCCGAGATTACTTATTTTAATTGAGGTATCACCTATAATTTTGCAACCAACTCGTGTCGGGACATTAAGTAACGTAGATTACGGTAAATATTTGTGAAAGACGTATAATGTAAATGGAATTTGAAATTTGGTTGCACCGTGGAGGCGGCGTTTGCAGTTCAACTTAGATGGAGTTCGTCTAGTAACAGCTAGAAACGGCCTGCAGACCAGATAGAAGAAATAACTACCATCATCTACAGAGCGGAGATCGTCTAGAAATTTCCAGGTAACGATTTGAAATTGTGATTCTTATAAACTGTAAATATTGGGTGACGTATGAAAGTGTTTTTCAAGGTAGTGTGGGTTATTTTCGTATTGAACATAATACGTGTAAATAACTTTATTATGGTATTCAACTAGAAATTTGATGGTGTCTATAAAGCTTTTAAACGTTCCATCAGAACGTGAAATTTTTGTGAAGAGTACATGGCTTTGTTTTTTTTAATGCAATGTAGAAGGGCATACATTATGCAGAATTAGCTGGGTTATCATGAGCTCACCCTACCCTAGAGTTTACTTAGATTAAAAAAATAAATAAATAAATTATAAAGGAATTTTAAAGAAGGTATTATTCAAGGCCCATTTACTCCAGGTACATTTTATGTGTTTGATGATTTTAAAATAAAATACAGGACATTACAAAATAAAATTTACTGAAGTGTAACGTGAACAATGAAATATGGACAATATTGAATTTCTTTTGTAAATAGTAATAAATAAAAGATTGTATGTTTGTTGTATTTTGTGGTTTTATTGGGAGTGTGCGTGAATGATAGAATATGAGAGTGAATATAGATATCCAAAAGGAGGTCTAAATAAGCTAGCCGGAAGCAGTTGAAGAAGGCCATTCAACCGAGGGAGAGAGGAAAACGAGTAAGAAATTTTTTTTTGTGTTATTTAATTTTGAATTTTCGAGTTTTGAAGCTTTTATAAAATTTTCGAAAATATTTTTCTTGGTGAATTTTTACTCAAGTTCCACGGCAATCTTATGGCCACCCAAAAGTGAGGCTCGAGTTCCAGATTAAATTTTAGTAATTTTATTCCAGGAAACTGGCGATCTGAGAGAGAGAGAGTTTCAGTTTTTTTGTTTGGTATAAATTTAAGAGTATTTTTGTGTGTGTGAGAGTGATTTGAACGTATGCAGAGAAAGGAGTGGTTAAGGAGCCAAGGAGTGGAAATTGGAAGTGACGATAGTGCCTTGTGTGATAAAAATTCGAAAATGGAGGAAGCTGGAGGCAGTAGGGATCAGTCGAGGACGGAATCAGGAGAAGCTGGAAATGAATTAATGATGAGAATGCTAGAGGAAATGAGATTCGGTAGGGAAGAAGCAAATAAAAAAATGATCAGATGAGTGAAACGTTAAGCGGGGTTAGAGAGGACTCGAATCGAAAGTTTGAGCAAATTAGTCTAAAAATCGATAATTCAACGAAGGAATTTTCGGAATTCAAAAATAGCTTGACGGTAAAAATGGGGGAAGTTGAGAATAGGGTTGATAAAAATGAGCGCGATATTAGAGGTTTAAATTTGGAAATGGGACAATTAAGGACTGATGTAAGGATTTTCTGTGAGGATGAGATTAATGCGAAAATGACTGAGGTAACGGACTCGTGTAAGGATCAGTTAGGTCGAGTTGAGAGAGAAGTGACTGGGATTAAGCATAATGTAGCGACCTTAATGGGGGATGGTCCAAGGTTTGTAACAGGTAATGTTTCTTTAGAGCAACAAATGAAATTTTATGGGGATAGTAGAGTAAACCCGCAAATATTTATTAATAATGTTAGAAGGTTAATAAATAACATATACGAAGAACAGGCAAAATTAAATATTGTAAAAGCTTTACTAAAAGACCATGCTGAAGCTTGGTATAATTTAATAGGACAGGAAATTGACACCTACACGGACTTTGAAGACAGATTTTTAAAGCACTATTGGAGTGACCACAGACAAGACCCGGTACGAGACGACTTAATCACGGGGAAATTTAAGGGAGAATTTTTAGGAAGTAGGGAGCAATATGCTATATGAAAGTATAGCATAGCAAAGCAATTGAACCCACCACTGACGGACCGACAAATTATAAAATATTTATCGCGACACTTTGAGATAGAGGTAAGACAACACGTTGCACTACAGAACATAGTGGACAGCGAGATGTTTCTGGAATACCTGCAGAGGTACGATGACGTAAGTAGTGGACGACCTCGGAACATAGGGAAAGACAGATCAACACGGTTAGGTTCGACAATAGACGGGACAACTACGCTAGACTGGGGAATAGTTATGGATACCAGCGACAGAATTGGGAACAGCGATGGCCATATTTTAGAAGTAACAGTTTAGGAAGGGGACCTGTACAGAGACCGGGACCTACCAGACAGAAAAGTTCACCGGACATAAGGGGGACTGCTAGTACAAACACGGAACAAGTGGAAACACCTAGGACATACTCTGAGGTGACGGGTAGACCAGGACCGAGTAGGGAAAACAGACCTGGACAGGATTTTTAAAGACGGACAAACCACTAGACATCACTGTGTACAAGTATGAACATCCTAGGGAATTTTTGAAAATTGAAGAAATTGAGTCAGAAATAGTAGAAAAATTTAGTTTGCAAATAGTTGAAATTAAAATTTTTGAGAAAAATTTAGGAGCTTTATTAGATTCAGGAGCTGAGGCGAGTTTGGTATCAGAGGAATTTATCAATGAAATTAAAAATAAAGTGTGTGATAGGATAATGCCAATAAAAAGAAGTCACCTGGTTGCGCCGAATAAAAAACGATTTGCTGTTGTAAATAGCGTAGTTATTTTGAAAGTAGAGTTAGGTTCAGTAAGCTGTGAACAAGAATTTATCATTGTACCTGGGTTAAAGTTTAAAGGGATATTAGGGGTCGATTGCATGATGAAGTTAGAGGTTATAATAGATATGGAGAGGAAAATAGTTAGGATTGGGGATAGGATATTGCCCTGCAAGGCAAGTTATGAGGTCACGGAAGATGACATGGAGTTATGTATTAATAGTATAGAGGGAGATGATGAAGAAGTGAGAGAGATCGACTCAGGGGAATATAGTGAGGAAAAGTTAGATGAGGTACAAGTAATAGTGAAAGAAGAAGCTAAACAAGTAGAGGTAGAATCAGGCGCAGAATTAATAGTGGGTAAAGAGTCAGAGTTAAAAGGGTTAGAAGTGAAGACAGCATTATGTGACACACAAGAGGTAAATATAGGCATAAGTGAGTTAAGGGGCAAAGATAATTTTGGTAATTTGAATTTGGATTTAAAAGATTGTTGTGAAATGAATATTGTACATGAGGGGTCTAGAAGAGATGAAAAGTTTTGTATACAGGGGAGATATAAAGATGTTGAAATAGTATCGTTTGGTTTGTCCACAGAAAAGGAAATAATAATAAATGAGAAACAGACAAGTATAGTTACTGAAGAAGAAGAAATATTTAAGAGTCAGGATAATAAGGATAAGTTTATTTTATGTGAAGTAACAGGGATGATAAGTATAGAAATAGAAGGATCAGAAATAGGGATGAAGAGTATTAGGATAGTTAGAAGAAAGACTTGGAGGGTCAAGAAGAGAGTTAGATTTAAATGGGCAAGATGAAGTGTGATGACAAAGGGATAGAGATATTTGAATAGTAGTATAGATGTAGAAGATAGAGATAGCGATAGGTGTATAAGTAGGAGTAGAAATAGGATAAATATAGATAGGTGTATATAGAAAGTAGAGATAGGTGTATAATAGAGTAAAATTTAAATAGATAGGGATAGAAATAGGTGTATATAGAAGATTAGAAGTAAGTAGTTATAGAAAACAAGATTAGGTATAGGATAAATATGGGAGATAGTTAGATATAGGTATAGAATTAGGTATGTATAGTTAGGATAAGAATAGATAGTGATAATAGGTGAGGTTAAAAGTTATGAAGACTGAAAATAAAGACAAAAGTACCAAAAAGATGTACGTAAAGAGTCAATAAAGGACTAAAGGGGAAATAAAAGGAGAAATACAATGAAATTCTGTGAAGAGTTAATAATAGATAGAAATAGTTAGGTAAGAGACTGATAGGTGTGAATAGGTAATTAGAATTAAAAATAGGTGTAGATAGATAGAAATAAGTAGAGATAGGAGTAGAAATAGATAGAAATAGGTAGATAAGTAGTGATAGGTGGGATAAATAGGTATAGATAGTGTTAGGTGAATAGATAGGTGTATAGAAATAGCAGATAAGATTAAATTAGAATGTAGGTATTTAAATTCAGAAAACTGGAGATAGTTTTCTTAAAATTGAAATAGGGGGATTATATAGTGGTTTTAAAAGATCAAAAATAAATATAAACGAAGCAATTTCAAAACACCCTGTATAAAGGAACAACCAGAAATTACGTGCGAAAGTTATATTAGTTACTTCATTTTTAAGTATAAGGTATTAACGAAATTTTACAAATAATGATAAATATTTAGTAGGTTGCAAAGAAATTAAATGGTAAAAACCAATGCCATTAATTTATTAATTAAATTGAACTTAATTGAACGATTATTGATATATAATATGCATAAAAGCGTTGATAACAGACAAATATATCAGTAGGGTTGAAATACGTGGAAAATCCCACTCGTAGAAGTGTTATTTAAAACGTTACGATTGAACACCTGCGTATTTTCTAAATGTCAAGTTCTACTTAAATTTTGTAGATAGCAAACGGTTACAGAGAATATCGGATAAACCGTTGCTTATATTCGCGGGAAATGCTAATGAAGGGTTAGTTAAATCACGTAGTAAGTCCACGTGTGGTAGACAGCGCAAAAACAAGAATATTGATTTTCTACCACTCAAGCAAGGTTAGAAGGAGACGTAGAAAATGCATAAGCATGAGACAACGGTAGTATAGGAGGGATTTGAGAAACGTCAGTGGGTCTACGATTGGTCGATATGTTAGTTTGACTTGATATAAACACGAGGATAGAGTAGCGTAATTTTCTTAAAATATTGTAACGACGTACTGAAATTCGCGGATTTGAAAATCGGGGTGAGTGCAAAATTGTGGGAATGTGTTGTTATGAGCAGGAGATTTCGAATAAACGTGGCCAGAAGGTGGCAATCTAAAGATATAAATAGTTTACGAGTACATTAGTAAAGCCCTTATTATTTCGATCGTCCCAAAACAACGTATGAAAGTTAACACGAGTTGTAAGTATTATAAAATTATTTAAATTATATTTCATTGTGGTAGCCTCTTGATTAGTACGCGGTTAGTGTGCCGAGATTACTTATTTTAATTGAGGTATCACCTATAATTTTGCAACCAACTCGTGTCGGGACATTAAGTAACGTAGATTACGGTAAATATTTGTGAAAGACGTATAATGTAAATGGAATTTGAAATTTGGTTGCACCGTGGAGGCGGCGTTTGCAGTTCAACTTAGATGGAGTTCGTCTAGTAACAGCTAGAAACGGCCTGCAGACCAGATAGAAGAAATAACTACCATCATCTACAGAGCGGAGATCGTCTAGAAATTTCCAGGTAACGATTTGAAATTGTGATTCTTATAAACTGTAAATATTGGGTGACGTATGAAAGTGTTTTTCAAGGTAGTGTGGGTTATTTTCGTATTGAACATAATACGTGTAAATAACTTTATTATGGTATTCAACTAGAAATTTGATGGTGTCTATAAAGCTTTTAAACGTTCCATCAGAACGTGAAATTTTTGTGAAGAGTACATGGCTTTGTTTTTTTTAATGCAATGTAGAAGGGCATACATTATGCAGAATTAGCTGGGTTATCATGAGCTCACCCTACCCTAGAGTTTACTTAGATTAAAAAAATAAATAAATAAATTATAAAGGAATTTTAAAGAAGGTATTATTCAAGGCCCATTTACTCCAGGTACATTTTATGTGTTTGATGATTTTAAAATAAAATACAGGACATTACAAAATAAAATTTACTGAAGTGTAACGTGAACAATGAAATATGGACAATATTGAATTTCTTTTGTAAATAGTAATAAATAAAAGATTGTATGTTTGTTGTATTTTGTGGTTTTATTGGGAGTGTGCGTGAATGATAGAATATGAGAGTGAATATAGATATCCAAAAGGAGGTCTAAATAAGCTAGCCGGAAGCAGTTGAAGAAGGCCATTCAACCGAGGGAGAGAGGAAAACGAGTAAGAAATTTTTTTTTTTGTGTTATTTAATTTTGAATTTTCGAGTTTTGAAGCTTTTATAAAATTTTCGAAAATATTTTTCTGGGTGAATTTTTACTCAAGTTCCACGGCAATCTTATGGCCACCCAAAAGTGAGGCTCGAGTTCCAGATTAAATTTTAGTAATTTTATTCCAGGAAACTGGCGATCTGAGAGATAGAGAGTTTCAGTTTTTTTGTTTGGTATAAATTTAAGAGTATTTTTGTGTGTGTGAGAGTGATTTGAACGTATGCAGAGAAAGGAGTGGTTAAGGAGCCAAGGAGTGGAAATTGGAAGTGACGATAGTGCCTTGTGTGATAAAAATTCGAAAATGGAGGAAGCTGGAGGCAGTAGGGATCAGTCGAGGACGGAATCAGGAGAAGCTGGAAATGAATTAATGATGAGAATGCTAGAGGAAATGAGATTCGGTAGGGAAGAAGCAAATAAAAAATTTGATCAGATGAGTGAAACGTTAAGCGGGGTTAGAGAGGACTCGAATCGAAAGTTTGAGCAAATTAGTCTAAAAATCGATAATTCAACGAAGGAATTTTCGGAATTCAAAAATAGCTTGACGGT
The DNA here is from genome assembly GCA_036346225.1 of Platerodrilus igneus. Classification (NCBI taxonomy): domain Eukaryota; kingdom Metazoa; phylum Arthropoda; class Insecta; order Coleoptera; family Lycidae; genus Platerodrilus; species Platerodrilus igneus. The sequence goes on along the minus strand of JARFIW010001097.1, from coordinate 1,282,718 downwards.
AAAAATGGGGGAAGTTGAGAATAGGGTTGATAAAAATGAGCGCGATATTAGAGGTTTAAATTTGGAAATGGGACAATTAAGGACTGATGTAAGGATTTTCTGTGAGGATGAGATTAATGCGAAAATGACTGAGGTAACGGACTCGTGTAAGGATCAGTTAGGTCGAGTTGAGAGAGAAGTGACTGGGATTAAGCATAATGTAGCGACCTTAATGGGGGATGGTCCAAGGTTTGTAACAGGTAATGTTTCTTTAGAGCAACAAATGAAATTTTATGGGGATAGTAGAGTAAATAAACCCGCAAATATTTATTAATAATGTTAGAAGGTTAATAAATAACGTATACGAAGAACAGGCAAAATTAAATATTGTAAAAGCTTTACTAAAAGACCATGCTGAAGCTTGGTATAATTTAATAGGACAGGAAATTGACACCTACACGGACTTTGAAGACAGATTTTTAAAGCACTATTGGAGTGACCACAGACAAGACCCGGTACGAGACGACTTAATCACGGGGAAATTTAAGGGAGAATTTTTAGGAAGTAGGGAGCAATATGCTATATGAAAGTATAGCATAGCAAAGCAACTGAACCCACCACTGACGGACCGACAAATTATAAAATATTTATCGCGACACTTTGAGATAGAGGTAAGACAACACGTTGCACTACAGAACATAGTGGACAGCGAGATGTTTCTGGAATACCTGCAGAGGTACGATGACGTAAGTAGTGGACGACCTCGGGAACATAGGGAAAGACAGATCAACACGGTTAGGTTCGACAATAGACGGGACAACTACGCTAGACTGGGGAATAGTTATGGATACCAGCGACAGAATTGGGAACAGCGATGGCCATATTTTAGAAGTAACAGTTTAGGAAGGGGACCTGCACAGAGACCGGGACCTACCAGACAGAAAAGTTCACCGGACATAAGGGGGACTGCTAGTACAAACACGGAACAAGTGGAAACACCTAGGACATACTCTGAGGTGACGGGTAGACCAGGACCGAGTAGGGAAAACAGACCTGGACAGGATTTTTAAAGACGGACAAACCACTAGACATCACTGTGTACAAGTATGAACATCCTAGGGAATTTTTGAAAATTGAAGAAATTGAGTCAGAAATAGTAGAAAAATTTAGTTTGCAAATAGTTGAAATTAAAATTTTTGAGAAAAATTTAGGAGCTTTATTAGATTCAGGAGCTGAGGCGAGTTTGGTATCAGAGGAATTTATCAATGAAATTAAAAATAAAGTGTGTGATAGGATAATGCCAATAAAAAGAAGTCACCTGGTTGCGCCGAATAAAAAACGATTTGCTGTTGTAAATAGCGTAGTTATTTTGAAAGTAGAGTTAGGTTCAGTAAGCTGTGAACAAGAATTTATCATTGTACCTGGGTTAAAGTTTAAAGGGATATTAGGGGTCGATTGCATGATGAAGTTAGAGGTTATAATAGATATGGAGAGGAAAATAGTTAGGATTGGGGATAGGATATTGCCCTGCAAGGCAAGTTATGAGGTCACGGAAGATGACATGGGGTTATGTATTAATAGTATAGAGGGAGATGATGAAGAAGTGAGAGAGATCGACTCAGGGAAATATAGTGAGGAAAAGTTAGATGAGGTACAAGTAATAGTGAAAGAAGAAGCTAAACAAGTAGAGGTAGAATCAGGCGCAGAATTAATAGTGGATAAAGAGTCAGAGTTAAAAGGGTTAGAAGTGAAGACAGCATTATGTGACACACAAGAGGTAAATATAGGCATAAGTGAGTTAAGGGGCAAAGATAATTTTGGTAATTTGAATTTGGATTTAAAAGATTGTTGTGAAATGAATATTGTACATGAGGGGTCTAGAAGAGATGAAAAGTTTTATATACAGGGGAGATATAAAGATGTTGAAATAGTATCGTTTGGTTTGTCCACAGAAAAGGAAATAATAATAAATGAGAAACAGACAAGTATAGTTACTGAAGAAGAAGAAATATTTAAGAGTCAGGATAATAAGGATAAGTTTATTTTATGTGAAGTAACAGGGATGATAAGTATAGAAATAGAAGGAGCAGAAATAGGGATGAAGAGTATTAGGATAGTTAGAAGAAAGACTTGGAGGGTCAAGAAGAGAGTTAGATTTAAATGGGCAAGATGAAGTGTGATGACAAAGGGATAGAGATATTTGAATAGTAGTATAGATGTAGAAGATAGAGATAGCGATAGGTGTATAAGTAGGAGTAGAAATAGGATAAATATAGATAGGTGTATATAGAAAGTAGAGATAGGTGTATAATAGAGTAAAATTTAAATAGATAGGGATAGAAATAGGTGTATATAGAAGATTAGAAGTAAGTAGTTATAGAAAACAAGATTAGGTATAGGATAAATATGGGAGATAGTTAGATATAGGTATAGAATTAGGTATGTATAGTTAGGATAAGAATAGATAGTGATAATAGGTGAGGTTAAAAGTTATGAAGACTGAAAATAAAAACAAAAGTACCAAAAAGATGTACGTAAAGAGTCAATAAAGGACTAAAGGGGGAAATAAAAGGAGAAAATACAATGAAATTTTGTGAAGAGTTAATAATAGATAGAAATAGTTAGGTAAGAGATAGTGATAGGTGTGAATAGTTAATTAGAAATAAAGATAGGTGTAGATAGATAGAAATAAGTAGAGATAGGTGTAGAAATAGATAGAAATAGGTAGATAAGTAGTGATAGGTTGGACAAATAGGTATAGGTAGTGTTAGGTGAATAGATAGGTGTATAGAAATAGCAGATAAGATTAAATTAGAATGTAGGTATTTAAATTCAGAAAAACTGGAGATAGTTTTTCTTAAAATTGAAATAGGGGGATTATATAGTGGTTTTAAAAGATCAAAAATAAATATAAACGAAGCAATTTCAAAACACCCTGTATAAAGGAACAACCAGAAATTACGTGCGAAAGTTATATTAGTTACTTCATTTTTAAGTATAAGGTATTAACGAAATTTTACAAATAATGATAAATATTTAGTAGGTTGCAAAGAAATTAAATGGTAAAAACCAATGCCATTAATTTATTAATTAAATTGAACTTAATTGAACGATTATTGATATATAATATGCATAAAAGCGTTGATAACAGACAAATATATCAGTAGGGTTGAAATACGTGGAAAATCCCACTCGTAGAAGTGTTATTTAAAACGTTACGATTGAACACCTGCGTATTTTCTAAATGTCAAGTTCTACTTAAATTTTGTAGATAGCAAACGGTTACAGAGAATATCGGATAAACCGTCGCTTATATTCGCGGGAAATGCTAATGAAGGGTTAGTTAAATCACGTAGTAAGTCCACGTGTGGTAGACAGCGCAAAAACAAGAATATTGATTTTCTACCACTCAAGCAAGGTTAGAAGGAGACGTAGAAAATGCATAAGCATGAGACAACGGTAGTATAGGAGGGATTTGAGAAACGTCAGTGGGTCTACGATTGGTCGATATGTTAGTTTGACTTGATATAAACACGAGGATAGAGTAGCGTAATTTTCTTAAAATATTGTAACGACGTACTGAAATTCGCGGATTTGAAAATCGGGGTGAGTGCAAAATTGTGGGAATGTGTTGTTATGAGCAGGAGATTTCGAATAAACGTGGCCAGGAGGTGGCAATCTAAAGATATAAATAGTTTACGAGTACATTAGTAAAGCCATTATTATTTCGATCGTCCCAAAACAACGTATGAAAGTTAACACGAGTTGTAAGTATTATAAAATTATTTAAATTATATTTCATGGTGGTAGCTTCTTGATTAGTACGCGGTTAGTGTGCCGAGATTACTTATTTTAATTGAGTTATCATCTATAATTTTGTAGCCAACTCGTGTCGGGACATTAAGTAACGTAGATTACGGTAAATATTTGTGAAAGACGTATAATGTAAATGGAATTTGGAATTTGGTTGCACCGTGGAGGCGGCGTTTGCAGTTCAACTTAGATGGAGTTCGTCTAGTAACAGCTAGAAACGGTCTGCAGACCAGATAGAAGTAATAACTACCATCATCTACAGAGCGGAGATCGTCTAGAAATTTCCAGGTAACGATTTGAAATTGTGATTCCTATAAACTGTAAATATTGGGTGACGTATGAGAGTGTTTTTCAAGGTAGTGTGGATTATTTTCGTATTGAACATAATACGTGTAAATAACTTTATTATGGTATTCAACTAGAAATTTGAAGGTGTCTATAAAGCTTTTAAACGTTCCATCAGAACGTGAAATTTTTGTGAAGAGTACATGGCTTTGTTTTTTTTTAATGCAAAGTAGAAGGGAATACATTATGCAGAATTAGCTGGGTTATCATGAGCTCACCCTACCCCAGAGTTTACTTAGATTAAAAAATAAATAAATAAATTATAAAGGAATTTTAGAGAAGGTATTATTCAAGGCCCATTTACTCCAGGTATATTTTATGTGTTTGATGATTTTAGAATAAAATACAAGACATTTCAAAATAAAATTTACTGAAGTGTAACGTGAACAATGAAATATGGACAATATTGAATTTCTTTTGTAAATAGTAATAAATAAAAGATTGTATGTTTGTTGTATTTTGTGGTTTTATTGGGAGTGTGCGTGAATGATAGAATATGAGAGTGAATATAGATATCCAAAAGGAGGTCCAAATGAGCTAGCCGGAAGCAGTTGAAGAAGGCCATTCAACCGAGGGAGAGAGGAAAACGGGTAAGAAATATTTTTTTTGTAGCATTAGATTCTTTTTTCTTAAATCGTGGTTCTGATATCAATTGTATCCGGTGTTTCAACTCCAAAGCTGTATTTATCTTGTGACTAACCTAGTGATTGGAAAAATAATTGACATACCTGTCAGAGCTACTAGTCTCATTGGATGTGGTATCGTTATTCACTAACATTTCTCTGGATTTGGCTCTTGATATAATTAAGGATAAATGGGATAACATAAAACCGCATACTACCCTTACTAAATCATTGTTCATGGCATCCATTACACTCATTTTCAAGAACACCTATTTTGTTTTTCAAGGTGTATACTATTTGCAAAAATTTGGAACTCCTATGGGCTCCCCTTTATCACCGATTATAGCCCTATGGACTATCTACTTGAAGCAATGGATTTCAACATAGTTTTTTTGTTGAAGTATGTTGACGATATCATTTGTTCCATTCCAATTAATAAAATTGAGCACCTCTTAAAGTGCTTTAATGCTTTTAACCAACATTTACAATGTATCCAATAAAAGGAAACTGAAATAAATTTAGATTTTTGAACACTTTAGTCATTAGAGACTCCACAAATAAGCTGATCTTTGATTGTTATAAAAAACCTACAGGCTCTGATAGGTATATCAATTATTTTTCCAATCACTCCTTTAGTCACAAGATAAATACAGCTTTGGCGTTGAAACACCGGATACAATTGATATCGAAACCACAACTTAAGAAAAATAATCTAATGCTACTTGAGAGTACTTTATGCAACAATGGTTATCCTAAGCAACTAGTAAGGAAGCTGCTCTACACTACTCTTTGTCTGAACAATACTGAACAACCTAATAACGTTTCGTTCAGAAAGTTGCCTTATATTCAAACTTTAACTCCTCTTTTGGCAAGATTTTGAGACAACCAGACATTCAAATAGCGTTTAGTTATGAAAAATCTGTAGGAAACTTTTTCAGTAAGCTGAAAGATAAGATTGAAAAAAATGTTAAGCAGCAACACTATTTATAAGATAACATGTTCCTGTAATAAGACATATGTAGGTAATTCTAGTCAGTGGTTAAAAAATAGACTCATTCAACATAAGTCAGATGTAAAATTGGAGAAAAACTGCTGTTCCCTCGCACAACATATAAATATGACTCATCACACCCCAAATTATAATGAAGTTTGAATTTTAGATTTTGAAATTAATCATAAGCTTAGGCATTTTTTGGAGGCGTATTATATAAGAAATGAAGTTAATTCATTAAACTTTAGGCAGGACACCCAAAATTTGCATCCAATATATACAAATCTGTACAGAATTGCAAGGTCAAATTTTAATTTTCAACAATGATGTGAATGCCAGAGAGCATCTTATTTACCTAATAATAGTACAAAATGTGGAACACGCGCTCTCACTCTTATCGGACTGGTTTTATATTAATTCATTCGTAATTGGTCGTTTACTCTATGTACAAGTAATTTTATTAAATAAATTTAAATAATCCCCTTTTGGGTGCTCCAATATTTTCATTTTAAGCAGTTATGATTAACAACAACCCTGATGTGTAAGGTTGTTTTTATAATTTTTATAATTGGAATATTTATGTATTAACAATTAAGTAAGTAATGTTGAAGAACAATTTTTGATGAGTGTATTGATTGTTCTTTCCTGGTGTAGAATCTTGATAAAGGCAACAACCTTACCGAAACGTTGATTTATAATAAAATAGATGGAAAATATTATTTTGTTTTAATTTTTCTGGACTAAAATATCCCAATTATACTGTAACATTTTATCGTAAATAATATTATTCTAGACTAGTCCATTGACAAAAAATGAGGCTTATATATGTTTTATATATATTTATATATATATATATATATATATATATATATATATATGTTATCGTGTAATTTGTAGGTTAAAAATAGATAAATAGGTCATAGGTCAAGCTTGCGTGTGTAGATACCGCTTATTAAAAATTTAATTAGGTGTTTTAGATGTTTAAGGTAACGATTATTAAACTTAAAATAGGAACATAGAGGTAATATGATTTTAGTTTAAGCTTTGCATTTATTTGTAAAGAACTATCATAATATGTATAGGGTGTGACTATAATGGTTAAACATCTATCAACAAGAACATTTAGTTTGTGTAGAGGATAAAAATGCCACTTCAATTATTATAAAACAGTGTACAAAGGTTTGAAAGCTTTTAAAATCTGCTTTAGCATAGGATTGATAATTTGAAGGGCATCTGTTAATAATATAGAAACATTTCAATCCCGTTTAGCATAAGATAGTATTAAAAATACCGAGCTTGTTATTGACAAGAAAGAAAATCAATAATTTCTACGACTGTGAATAAACTTTAAAGGCAGACACAGATCGATATCACAAACAAGGACGAACTTTCTTACAGCACATAAAAGAGGGAGACGCAGAAGTCAAATATCAGTTAGACTTTGTAACAAACAGGGAAACAAGTGTAGTTCTGAAGCTATTAGTTAGAGTAAGATGAAAGATGTTTGTATCGATCGAAAATAAGGAAACAAATTAAGAAATATAATTGAATGTTTTAAAAGTTAGAGAGGGCACTTATCCATGTGGGGTTCGTAATAACAAAACGAGATGGAAAATGGTTGTATGTGAGAGAAAGAACGAGGGACTAAGATTCGTTTCAGTTGTAAGGCGTGATCTAGCAGGAATCAATATCTGTTGAGGCTAGTTTTTCGGCGAATGCACCGACTATTGGACGGTTAGGAGCGATTTTCTTGATATTTTCTGTGTGCGTGCGTTAAACTTGATGGAGGGTTTAAAACCGTTGATGTTTGAGGTGGAGTTTTGTGGCATGCTTGGAGTTTCAAGAAGGGAACCGACGGTTGGAAAAATACGGGGAATGTTTGTTTATCCGTTTGAGATTTGTGCGAAAACTTGAAAACCAGGAGGGTACGCTTAGCTCTATATAAACACCGTAGAGGTAGGGTGAAGCTCTCTTACTTCTTCACTCGCCATCGAGATTAACTAATGTAGTCAATCTTACCTAGTGATTTTATAACAGGTATTGTTACTTGTAATTACACAAGTTGGTGTCTTGGTAATAAATTGGCATAAGTGAAAATTTTAAAGTAAATACAGAGTTAAGAGCGAAGCTTTTATTAAGCATGTAAGTACAAACTACTGCTATTTTGGGTGTTGGAGCGTACAAAGATATTCTTAAATGGAATTTTAATGATGAATGCATCGAGTATTGATTGGTTGATCTAAAATGTAATGGTAGTGGAAGATTTTGGAGGTGTGGATGCACTTTCTATCGAAAATTAGGAGAGATTTGGATAGCAGTGTGCTGAGAGGAAAGGTGTTTCAACTTGGAGAGCGGTTTCAGAGCCTATAGTCATTCTAGACGGCAACTTCTTCGAGGGCTGGTTTGCAGCTGCTTGCAGGGTAATGGTTACCAGGTAACAAATTTTTATAAAACATTGCTGTGCTATTTATTTGAGGTGTTTTAACTCTTTTGTGCTTTTGAGTGATTATTTCTATAAATTTTGATGAACTGAAAATTTTATTGACTTTATATGTAAATGAAAACAGGTTTATAATTAATGTAGGGATAATCAGGCTGCTTTGTACAAAGTAAAGGGAACTTTTATTATTACAGTGCTATAATGTTGCACACAGGTTTGAAGAGTTTTACTATGAGCTCATATTAAGAGTTAAAGTCAGCTATGAGTATAGCCCACTTACTTAAACGGATATATGTTTGATAAAGATATTTAATACAACCTCATTTTTGAAATTGAATTGCTTCTAGTCCAAGTTATATTATTGTATGTAATGAAAAGAGTTTTGGAAGATGTTAATTTTATTTTGTGTAAATAGAGTGTGATGTATTTTGTGAGTTGTGTTATTTTGAGTAGGATTGTAGGGAAGTATTTTCTTTTAAATTACAGCATAGTGGCAGTTAGGTGGAGTTGAGATTCTGCAGTCCAGGTAAGCTTCTTGGAAAGTTTTTCATAAGAATTTATAGAGAAGGAGCGGAGCAGCCGAGGTAAGCTTCACAATATAATGACGGCCCAATGCTGGGGCTATTTTCACAGATGAAGTACACAATATAATGATGCCCAACGTGGACCTATTTCCAAAGGTGACCACACGATATAATGGACCCGAACGTGAGGGACTCGATTCCAGATAAAGAAATTTATTTCAAGAAACTGGCAACCTGAGATTAAAGGGTTAATTGTCTTGTTAATAATATTTGTAAATTTTTTTGTTGGAATTAGTGGATGTATGAGTGGTGTGTTGTGAACGAATATTAAGAAAGGAGTGGCTAAGGAGTGAAGGAGTGGAAATTGGAAGGGACGATAGTGCTCTATTTGAGAAATCAGGACAAGAAATGGAGGAACCAGGAGGTAGTAGGGATCAATCAAGGACAGAATCGGGAGAACAAGGAAATGAGATGATAATGAGGATGCTTGAAAGAATGAATGAGACATTAAATGGTGTTAGGGAAGACTCGAATAGAAAATTTGAGCAGATGAAACAAACATTAAGTGAGGTTAGGGAAGAGTCAAATGGAAAATTAGAGCAGTTGAGTGCAGAGTCGAACAGAAAATTTGATCAAATCAGCTAGAAAATAGACAAATCGACTAAAGAGTTTACGAACTTCAAAAATAGTTTAAAGGTAAAAATGGAGGAGGTTGAAATGAGAGTCGAAAAGAATGAGACCAATATAACAGGTATTAGGCAGGAAATTGGACAATTAAAAACAGAAATTACGATTTTTTGTGAAGAGGAGATAAATGGAAAAATGACTGATGTGAGTGAGTCGTGTAGCGATAAGTTAGGGAGGTTTGAAAGAGAAGTTACGGGGATCAAACAGAATATTAATGCTTTAGAGGGGGAAAGCCCAAGGATTTTTTCTGGTAACATGTCGGTAGAACAACAAATGAAGTTCTATGGAGACAATCGGGTGAACCCACAAATTTTTATAAATAACATTAGGACCTTGGTTTGTAATTTGTATGATGAACAGGCAACACTAAATGTGGTAAAAGCTTTATTAAAGGATAACGCCGAGGCCTGGTATAATTTAGTAGGGCAGGATATAACATCATATTTAGATTTTGAGGAGAAATTCCTTAAACATTATTGGGGTGATTATAGCCGGATCAGGTTATGGGATGATCTAATCACAGGGAAATATAAAGGGGAGTTTGCAGGATCCCACGAACAATACGCCATTCGTAAATACAGTATAGCGAAACAACTAAGTCCACCATTGACCGATCGTCAAATAATTAAATATCTGTCTAGGCATTTTGAGATAAAGGTCAGGCAACATGTGGCACAATAAGTTCTATATAAAAATGTTTTCTGGTTTCTATTGTAGCATCTGTTAGTTCAACTGAACATGAACGAGGTTTTTTGTTGTTGTTACTAGGTTAGTTACTTGGTCAATAGAATTATCTTTTATACATGACAGACATGTGATCAACCTCTTTGCATACAGAATAACATACTTTCTGATCTGATATAAACAGTCGATAATCTTCAGCATCATATATGATAATTAGTGTTTTGTTTAAATTTTTTACTCAATTGTACAAAAAGTTTGGAAAAGTTAGTTTGTTTATTATACCTGGAATTTTCGATTAATTATAATGAATGTTTGATAGAAGAGTTTCAATGCCAACCCTAAAGTTCTGAGGAATCTATGGGGATTGATATTGCTATTATGATTAATATGTTTAGTAGATTTTTGAGACAAACCAAATTAGAATTTTAATGTGTAATACGCTTTTTTATTTAAATCAATTAGCAGTTGCTAAGGTGTGTTCTATAAATAAATTATTGTCGTATTGTAGGAAAATGGAAGAAAGGCGTTTTTCTATTGATACTAATGCACCACCTTCTCACTGACGTACTGTTTTTGAAACAGATTTGGCTTCCTTGGATTTTCTAACGATTTGTATACTGTTAAAGTTTCTGCAAATGTAAGTCCATGAAGAAAAGTCATGATCGTCAATGATTACTTTGTTGTTGGAATTGTAATAAAAGTGATCACTAAGCAGGTCAACGTAATGAACAGCAATGATGTCAATATTGTTATCACTATGAAGTCTTGGTTTTACATTCAAAACTTGTAATAAGTGTTGTATTGTTTCTGGAAACGCCCCAGGGAGACCTTAAATGGTCGAGCAATTACCTCTTGTATATTCACTAATACGACTATGTACATGCAAAATATCACTGATATTCAAAAGGCACATTTTATTAAAAAAAGTTATATTAAATTATGCTTTTGAGAATTCTAATCCTGGTTTGATATATTACGTCAATGTGAATTTTACGGGTTGGGTTTTGAGTTACTTGGACTTTTGGATTCTGGTACTAGTAAAACGATTTTAAGGGTAAAAGGTTGGAACTTATTAAGCTTATTGAAGATACCGATATGAAAAGACTTCCATCCAATTTTTACTATGGTAAACCGTCAGAAAACTGAAAGTTTAGGAAGCATGTTGTTACCAATTGCCCTGAAAGGTCTAACAGTTACAATTGAAGTGTTAGTCATGCCTGAAGTAAGGCACACTTTGATTTTGGAAATAGATTTTTGGTTATCTATTAGTTTAGTTTCTAATATTATGAAAGGTAAACGTCAGTTTACAAATCCTGGTTATTTCATCAATCAATGATAATTTTTGTGATTCTATTTTAAAGTCAATTCATCACTTACTCTCCGAATACCGTTTCATACTAGCACAACTGGTCGATAAACACTTTTCCGAATGTCTTAAAAAATTTTTAGGTTGTAGAGCATCAGATTAAAACTTCTTCGAAACCAATTAAGCAGAGATACAATGTCTTCGGTTATACAAAAACTTATTGATGACAAATTGAAATTGATGTTAATGTTGGGTGTTGTAAAATGCTCCTTGGTCGATTCCAATTTTACTGGTAAAGGAGTATGACAATAGGTATTGATTTTGTGTTTATTCTCATCAAGTAAATAAAGGTATAAAAAAGGATAGGTACCCCCTGCCATACACTACTTCTGTTTTGGATTGTCTTTGGAACACTAAATACGTTACTTTGTTAGACATTAGTCTGCATATTAGCAAATCCTTGTTACTGAAGAATCTCATCAATATACTGCTTTTACAGTACCGTGTCCTGGTTGATTTCTATTTTGTTGTACGGCGTTCAGATTGCACAATGCTCTGACAACATGGCAACATGTAATAAATAATGTATTAGGTCCAAAGTTGAAACTTTGCAATTTGTATATTTGGATGTTATTATCCTTTGTACCCTTGGTTTTGAGACATGTTATAAAACTTGAAGTTGTATAAGTCGGTTAAGACATGCAGGTTTAGCCCTAGGTTGAGAAGAGTCAATTTTGTAAACCAGATTAAGGATCATGGTTATGGGTTATGTTATGAATAATAAAGGTTTACTTCCCAACCACAATAAAATTGCTGCCATCTTGAATGTTTTGCAACCCTAAACTGTTAGTGAAGCTGATGCTTCTGGTTAGGGTTTAGGTGCTGTTCCAGCCCAAAACAAAGATGATCAAGAATGTTGTCTGCTATATTAGTCGTTCTCTGACTAAAGCTGAGAGAAATTTTCCGTTACCAAATGTGAATATTTAGTAGTTATTTGGGCTATTAAGATATTGTGCCCATATCTTCAAGAAGCTAATTTTAGTATTATTATGAAAAATCATTCTTTGGTGTGACTAAGCAATGTGATTAAGCCATCAGGAAGATTGACTAGATGGGCAGTTGGGCTGCAACGTGATTTTAAGATTTTACCCAGGACGGATAAAGATCATCATTGTATTATCACGTAGATTAGGTAAATATGTGATTAAAACTAATATACCATCATTAAATATAGTTAGGCGTAACCAAGATAAAAACTCAGATGTGGTTAGACATTTTAATATTAATGTAAATATTTGGAAGAAGTGTTTTAAACATGGGTGGTTAGTTCATTTTGAAAGAGCTAGCAGGGTAATATTGCAAAATAGTCATGATAAACCAATTACAATAAAAGCTCGAACGATAATCCAAATAGAAGTTTTTATTTCAGTTGTCTTTTGATTGATCTTCTTAAGCCGTCTGAACGATTATGTAACAATTGAGTTTTAGATAGTGGTGTTATTCACCATTTTTGTTTTAATAGATCAGCATATACAGATTTTCTAAAAATTAAACAAATTCTCATATCACAAAGGCCATGTGAATGTTTGCTATAGGGAAGGGTAATGTTGCTATAGATATGACTACTGACAATGAGAAAAATGTACTCTAGAATTAGATAATGTACTTTACATTCTGTAGTTATGCAGAAATTTAATATCTGTGTATGTCTTAATGGAAGAAGATTTTCGAATAAGCTTTGATAAGAATAACTTGGTTATTTCTGACAAACATAATAATACTGTCAGTTTCAAACCTTAAAATAGTTTATTTTTAATGAGGCTTGCTTGAAAAGTTGAGGCAAACAAAGATATTGGGAATTTAAGTTTTATCGCTAATACAAATAACTATTTTCAGAGGAATCATTCGGAGGAAGTTTTGTTGCCAAAGCATTCTTTCAATTTGTAGCACTATAGAGTTGCTCATATAGCACCCACTTCAGTCGCAAAACTATTTGTCGGGCTCTGTGAGAGTTATCGATATGGCTTTAATAAAATATGTAGGTGTATGCAATTGTTGTCAGATAGCGAAAAGCACAAAGGCGTTTAATAGAAGAGTGTTCAAAGTATCCCTTACAGTTGGTGTTCATGGATTTATGAGGAGCTTTACCAATTCCTTCTATAGGGGGAAGGGGGAAAACGTACTTTTAAGTTTTATAGATGATTATAGTAGATATATATATATATATATATATATATATATATAATAATTGTTTCTCCACTAAATAATAAACGTGAAGTAATTAATGCCTTTAAACAATTCAAGATCAGAATAGATTGCTTATTTCATTCTGAAATAATCGAAATTCAAACTGACAGTGATCTGGACTTTTGTAATGCTAAGGTAAATGAGTTGTTTGAGGATTGTGGAATTAAACACGGGAAAACATCTGTTTATACATCGCAGCAGAATGGTATAGTAGAAAAACCTAATAGTGATCTATTGAATTGTACATGGGCCCTGTTAGTGGATTCTGAAATTCCACGAGAATTTTGAGTGAAAGTCCTTTTCACTATAGTGCATATTAAAAATAGAGTGATTCATTCAAACTCAGGTGGTGGAACACATTCAGAATTGTGGCATGGTCATGAGTCCAATTTGAGTTATTTTAACAGATGTGGATTGTTGGTTTTTTTCAACATACCCAACCTCTACTATAATAAATTACAAGACAGGGGAAAGCCTGGTATAATGGTAGGGTATGCCTTACAAATTCGTGGTTACAGAGTTTATGATTCAGCGAGTAAAAAGGTCATAGAGACAAAGCATGTTAGGTTTAAAGAATCAAAGGTTGTGTTTAGTATTTCAACTACTTGACGAATAGTGTTAACGATTTTTCTAAATTTGAACGCCTAATGCTTAGGGAGGATGTTCATGTGAATTATCCTATATCTACCTTAACAGTTGAAATTAATAAGCATTTAATATCAGCTGATGTCACCCCAGACCAGTAGTATCTGGGTAGAAGCGAATTATTTGTATTCGTCAGTTGGTACAAATAAAAGGACATTATGATATTTGCTACAGGCATAGGGGTAATAAAAGATGAAGGTCGGTTTCTCAGGTTAAGGAATTTTGTAGAGATGTGCAAATTCAATTTGATGAGGACTGTTTTAACTTTATAATTTCCCAGGGGAAGCTGTAGATCCGTTTAATACGGAAAACAAAATAATTGCCAAAGTGGGCGAAGTTGCTGTTGACGGCAATGTTAGGAATGATTTTAAGGAATCAGAATGTGAATTCTGTCAGAACGAATCATCTTTCTTTACTATAGTTATGAGCATGCAGTAGCCTCTCCTAATAGAGATGAATGGCTTGAAGCTATACAAGAAGATTAGAGCACTCTTAAAGAAATAAAGGCATGAGACATTTCCATGCCCAAATAAAAAAAAAGTTATTTCTAATAGATAGGTTTCTACCAAAAGAATAAATAGTGATGGGACTAAAGGTAATTGTAGAACTAGGTTGGTTTTGCCAACGATTTGGTATAAATTCAAATGATATATTTTTACCTGTGATAGATTTTGTGCTTGTGAAATATTTCTTTGCACTGTTGATTTGTTTTCGGTAGTTTTGTTGATGCACACGTTGATGTAAAATGATTATATTTATATGCTGACTTAAAGGAACCCATTTATATGGAGCAACCTAACGGTTTCGTTGAAGAAAGTAAAGAACAGTATTGATTAAATTAAATAAAGCATTGTATGGACTTAAGCAATCTAGATGGGACGAATTTGCACAAGTGTAGTATTAAGTAAATTAGAGTTCATTGAATCGAAATATAGCCCTCGTTTATACCAAATGAAATCCATTATCTTTATTTTATGTTGATGATGTGGCTATATTTTTTGAAGATACAATACTCCTAAATTCAGTTATAAAAAGTTTAAAATCTTTTAATTGTGTTAATTTTGGTCCAATACGTATTCTTGGGTTTTCTGTTTGAACATGTAGAAATGGGCACTTTATTAAATCAAAGAGCGTTTATTGATAATTTAGCTAATAAATATGAAATCGATAAAGAGAAGCAGGTTCTTATTCCTTTAGTTTGTGGTATAAATTTAGCAAACATTAATGCAATGGAAACTGAGTATGAATGTCCTCATTAAGAATTGTTAGGCAGTTTATTATTTATTGCGTCAATGACAAAGTTTGATACATAATTTGCTACAATTAGCTTTGAAACCTAAGCAATTTGTCTGGGGATTGTTATTAAATGTTCTACATTACTTGCATTGCTCTAAGTATCTAGCACTATACTCGACACATGTAAATGAAAGTGAAATAAGAGTGTACTCTAATGTATCATTCGGTACTTCATTAAATAGCAGAAAGTTCATTAGTGAATTTTTGTTACTTTTAGGTAATGTTGCTATTAGTCGAAAATGTTCCATTCAGAAGTGTGTCAGTAAATCCTCTATATAGGCAGAATATGTAGTAATGAGCAGTGTGGTCGTTGATTTGCAGTGGCTCGTTAGCATTCTACAAAAATGTAAAATGTATACTGATAGCCAAAGTGCTATATATTTTGTAAAGAATCATGCAATAAACTTACGTTCAAAGGATATTAGTGATCCAATATCATTACATTCGAGAACTTTATAGGGACAAGTGATTTGAGCAAAATTGTTCAGATATTTTGACAAAATCATTTTATTCACCTAGGTTACAAGTGTTTTTGAGCAAATGGCTCCTAGTATGATTTTGATTTATTTAATTATTTTGTATTGTTGACGAGAAGGGCAGGGATTATGATTGTTTACTTTCTCATCATAAATATATTTTAAATTTGAGTTTGCACGTGGATGTGACATCACGATTTTTATTCGTAATTCACGCAGGTTTGTGAACGTTTGTTTTTGTCCATGTATAAAAAATGCTGGGAAAAATGTGGCACAATTGCAAGATATGGCTAATAGCACTTGGTTTTTGATGTGTCCTAAAAATGGTATTTTTCATTTGTTGTACTAGAAGATGCGCACTTGTAGATAATTTATGTGTACAATAAATTAAACTTATAATTGGTCTTGAAATAATTTGAAGTGCTATTATTAAAATTTATAACCCCACAATTTACATGATATTGGTTTTGCTGACCAAAATAATCTGTTGTCGTGCTTTGCTGTGATGCCAAAAGTTTATGATGATATGGTCATATGACTTACTGTAGCATAAAATCATGCTAAGATTCAGTATGATTTACACAGACATTCCTTTCAAGTATAGGAGATGTATTGTTTCTTTAATTTGTATGTTAATTTTAGTATTAGAAGATGCCCAAGCACACAAAAGAAACTATACATGTTTGCTATTAAAGGCAGGCGCAAACCCCTTTTTTTCTTGTCCGATAATGACCCTAACAAAGTAGGTGTGAAGATCTCGACACTGACTTTTGTTCTGGCCATTGAAAGTTGCTTATTATATCAAGTGCCGTCTTTAATGTTAACAATAGCAAATTTGAAAATATATAAACAATAATTCAATAATTATTTCTCGTATCATCTATACCCTTTGGTACTGTAGTAATGAAGTAATGACATGACTAATATAGAAGCACCAAAAATGTTAATGTGCTGAAGATCATTAATATTGACTGGTTTTTGTACCAGGTGTATTTTTTTGTTTTAGCTTGAAATGCATCAATTTTTTTTTGTATCATTAACGTGTTGTAAAAAAGTGGATGTGAGAGTTTAAGCATTGGATGGATGTAGGTCAACTTTTGATTATGTTTGGGGTTATCACGTAATTGACCATTGATTGGTACAAAACAAAATGGTTATCGTACTGTAATTGATGCTATTTTATGCATAAGATACTTGTCTATTGAGTAAATTGTACTATCTATTAGGTAAGGAATCTATTTAAAAGCATACCATAGTTTACGTCAAATCACATGTATCATCTGTGACTTAGGAACTTAATTAACTTAGTGAATCTGAAGATGGATCATGACCACACCTGTTTGAGTTACTCGCTTGCGACTATTTTCAAGTCACTCATGAAATTTAATAACATCATAAATATTAAGGTAGTTTAACATGTGTCTGTTTTGCCATTGAAAAATTTAAATGTTAGTTTACTTGTTTGTGCTCGCCAAATTATTACTTTATGATATAATTATTATTGCTCTATGATTGATTAGTTGATGATTACTGTGTATTTTGCATATTAAGGAATGTGTCTTAATTGTTTTTATGTTAACTCCTTTATTTTATTTCAGCTAAACATTTAGTAATAGATCTAGTTAAATTTTAATTGTGCCTTATTTATGTTAGGAAGTTTATGCTGTTAGAGTGGAAGGAATTACTCTACAGTGTGAATGTCTGCTTTATTAGTGCTAGTAAGAGTATCCCAGCTAGTGGAGATATTCCTAGCCATTTAGCTGTTATATTACTGGTTGTGCCCTCCTAATTATGATGTATTTACAGATTTATTATGACTATGTATCAACTTTGGGGGTTTCTGGCATATACCAACTACGACTTTTACCTAACCCATCCCTCGCTGACTCGAGCTAGGCCATGCAAGGATTATAATCCTTTCCATGGTGTCATACTGCCAAACAAGTGTGTAACAATGCATATTGTATATAGTATCAAATGTTTTTCAATTCCTAATATTTAATATAAATTGTTAATTTTCTTTGGAGGTGCTTTATTCTTATTTATTTAGTATCTTGTACGAAGTAGCGTTGACATGAATTGTAAGTTGTTATCCATATGGATTAGAAATAATCTAGGTGTTTGCCTGTCGCACATGGCTAATGCTAGGTGAATTGTTGAGTAAATTCAAGGAGCACTTAAGGGTCTGTTGTTATGATTGCCTTGAAATGAGGTCAAACAAGACCTCGTCGGGATCACTGAAGATAGGTGTTCCTGTGTTAGTATTAGTGACCTAAGGCAATTTTATCAACAGTTGATGCAAAATTACAAAGCAGTTGTATATTTTTACTAATTCCACATCTTTAAGATTAGAGGTTCTGATATTTCACATGCATGCATGTATTCACGAAAAGACAATAAGTTACCACATCTGACATCTACTGTACAGTGGTTTGCAAATGTCACTGTGCTTGCATCAAAAATTAATTTGAAATCCATGATTGGGATTTGTTTTTATATTTTTTATTTCCTGTGGATGACAACATTTATGGTGCTTATTTATTCAAAAAATTTGTTAATTGATGGGATTTTTGATACTGCTTGTTGATGTTGCCATCAATGTATTTTCACATGGATTGAAAGTGTTGGATATTCTAGATTATACTAATTTTAAGCATTTCAAAATAGTAGTTTAAAAATAGATACTTTGAAGTTTTCATGATATTAATTTGTTCGTAATAGATACAAATAGATAACGGAAGCCGAGTTTGCAATCTTCAATTGTGGTACTCATGTTTAAAAGTTAATTAGCTCTATTTTGAGGAAAGTAAGTTAAATGAACTTCATAGCACTCGAGGACATGCATTTATATTAAAAACAATAATTTAGTTATACTAATAAACCATGGGAATAAATTCATGATTGTGGTGATATTATACAAAAATGTTAATGAAATATGTCACTGCAACTAACTACTCCTCACTGATTATAATATGATTTTTTTGTTCCGTGCTAAACTGTTCATCAAATTTTCTTTATTTGAATTTGAAAGTGATGTCTCACTCATAGATATTTTTCACACTGATTTATACCTTGTTATTGACTTTATATGTTATGCTGTACAACTTCCTTGTTGGACTTAAGAAAACTAAGATACCAATGTTCAGGCCAGAGTAGACTTTGCAAACAAACGTAGATGCAATAACGGGTTGAAGTGAATTTTATAAAATTCACGATAAGTTCAATATTTTTTATTTAATTAATTTTGCTTCACATAAATAGTGTTCATTGTTGAATTAATGCTTCATAGATGCAATTATAGGTTGAAATAGATTTTATAAAATTCACGATGAATTCAATATTTGTTATTTTATTAATGTTGTTGCATATAAATATGTTCATTGTTTAATTAATGCTTTGTAAATGCAATTATGGGTTGAAGTGAATTTTATAAAATTCACAATGAATTCAATATTTGTTATTTAATTTAATGTTGTTGCACAAATAGTGTTCATTGTTTAATTAATTCTCCGTAGCTTTTTCATGTGGCTAAATTAAAATATCAATTAGTGACAGATTCTGTGTCCTGTAAATCTGCCTAAGCTGATAATCACTTCCCTTACGGACGTATTGTCTCTCGGAACCCTAATCTTTTTTGTTTGTGTTAAGCTTCTTAATTTACAAGTTATATGCTGCAACTGAATATTTCCTATATAAGCGTTACCACACATCCCTACTACCTCTATTACCTCTCCACGGAATAATATCAAATCTAGCTGATTACTTTTTAATAATAATTTTATATTTAATAACACAAAATTTACTGTCCACTATTCTAGTATTTTTTGTTACAATACAACAGAACGAATGAATTTATTTTTATTATTTTTTTGTTATAAATGACTGGCTAATGTGAGGCTTGATCATTTTTTTTTACTATATAATAGGCTGTTTCACTTTTATTATGAATTTATAAATACTGTTTAATAGATTTCATTTGTCATGTTGAAAGTGTTTTGACATTAAATGTCCTGTTATTCGTGAAATTAGTATAATCTTTTTTATCAGTAATTATGGATTTTGTTTTTTTTTCGTTTCTGATATGTCGTACAAAAAGTTTTTAGTGATGTCTTTGAACTGGTACAATTTCAATTTAAAATACAGAATTTGTAAAAATGCATTTTTGATTATCAATATATGTTACAAAATTTGCAGTTTCTAGTTAAATCCTCTCATAAAGTTTATTATTATTATTGTAGTAAAATGCTTTCTTTAACTTTTGACTTGATTACTTACATTTAACACTGAATTACATGTCTTTCAAATGATTATGTAACTACCACAGTATTTTTCTTTTGACTTGTTTATTTTTTGAGACTAATGTATAAAAATCTACTTATTGGAAGAACCTTGTTAAGTTATTTTTTTATTTAAAATATTTTGTTTTTTATGGTATGTTTTTAATGTATTATAAAGACCTTGAAATATAATCTTTAATATAAATTTTAATTTTAGGGTCGAGACATGCATTGTCTAGAATTAGTTCAAGAATATTTTCCATTCAACAGGTCTGATGTGATAAATGATGATTTGCATAAAGCAGTATTGGATTTTGAACAAGCTTTGTTGAATTCCAAAATGACTGAGAGTCACTCACGTGCTTCCGATATTTATGGTAAATTGTATAACTAAATTGTTTGAATTGCAGTTTAACAAAAATTTTTTATTTAAAATATTATAGTATTATGCAGAAGTATAAAGACAGTTTTTTTTTAGTAATGTGCTTGTACTATGGTATTTTCTAGAAGATTTTTAAAACAATTGTACGCACAGTAACTTCCTATTTTGTTTTTATTTTTTTATATTTCTAAGTTTTTGTTCAATGTAAATGTTTATACAGGTCTTAGTCACCTAAGATAAATTGGTTTACATAGTCCTTTATAGGAAACATTTTTAAATATATTATTTTAATGATTGACTAAAAACTGATGAAGTGTCGTTTCATTTTTGACTTGTTTCAAATATTAATATTTCTTACTTATCTGTCAAATAACGTCACTTAAAATATATATGCTTTGAATTATTGCTGTCTTGTAACCTTTAACTTCACATTGCATATGATATTTGTAATTATTTTGCTAACTCAGATTAAATACAGCCACTAGAATCAGACATTAAACTTATAATGGTATGAAATATTATTCAACAATCAATCTTTCAAATACAATTGCTACTTCCAGATACAACTTTTCTTTAACAATTAATATCTCATGTGTAACATAAAAAAAAGTTTTCATACAAACATTAAAGTCTACAGATATTGCCACTATGGTTTTTTCTTACAAACAATATCTTAAGTTGAAGATAAAAAAATTTGTAACTACTAGATAATCACTTGGTTACACTAAAATAGAGTTCAAAATTTTCTCTCTGTCTAATTAGTATATTTATTCACAAATCATTCCTTATTAAATCATACTAACAAAATTTTAGAAATGAAGTTGGATAATTTTAATAACCTCTCCTATAAATCGGATTTAAATGTAGCTGATAAATTATATTCAATAATTCTCATTATATAATGGTTAAACTTACTGAAGTCAGACACCCTCAATTCCATTATCCACTTTCATACAAAGATTTACACACAAAGTCTTACATAATTGAACTTAATTAAATTATAAAAGGAATATCTTTTTAAAGATTTTAAAACAATATGATTATTGTTTTGCCATTTAAATTGTGTTGGTCGTCCTTTTTTAATATTGTAAGCTTGCATCCATGTCCAAAATCGTTGAAAAAATACCATTAGAACTGCATTTCAAATTCTAATCGTTTAAAATTTACCATTAAATCCATTCCAGTTTCATATATATATTGCTATGATAAGGGGTTGCTTAAGGGTGCACATTATAGTAAAGGTCGTTCGGGAATGAGTAATTAGAATAGGCAACAGAAACCACACTTATTTAAGGAAATAATTAAGAAATAGACATAGTTTGTAGATAGTAAGTAGTCAACACCCTGTATATAAAGTAGAAGTAGTTTTTGGGCGACGCAGGTAAACATAGGAAGACGCATAGTTGGCGTAGGAATGAGAAGTACATGTATTAAGTAGATAGTAAATATTAAATACCCTGTAGACAAAGTTTAGTTAATTTAGGTAAAACAAATAAGGATATTTTTCAGTGGAAACACGCGTATATTGGGAAATGAAGGATAAAGTGTAATTAGACACGCATTAAGAAGAAGAGTTCCAGACGATTAAATTAATACGGATATAGAAATAGAGTTTCAGATAGTTAATATAAATGCGTACAAAGATCTAACCATTTTGATAAGAGAAATGATTAAAAATTGCGTGAATCGCATGTAAACATGGAAATTTAAAGTCGGGTTGCATCAGTTGTTTATAGAAAAGCAAGTTATCTATCAAAATACAGCATGTTGATAATAAGACAACTGCGGGCAGGTTGTGATTATGGGAAAGCGTGGAGCATTGCATCAGAAACTGCTCTAAAAGCAATTATTTGATTGGTCAGAGACAAGCGACGAGTTCTAGACCAAACCCACGGATGGAGTGGGAATTCGAGATTATATTAGCAAGCACCTTGATAAGAAAGTCAGTTTTGAACTCAATGAAGGCCGAAGTGCATTGCCATTAAACAAAGTACTACGTAATAAGTATAAAAGTGAAAAATAAAATGAGTGCAAAAATGAAGATTATAATTACCGTTTAAACGGTTTCGAGGTCTGAGGAAAATAGACTAGGATTCTGATGTTAAGAAAAAAATACAGTAATGCAATTTAAATGTCAAGGGGAAAGGAAGAATAATACAATCTTGAAGTACAGGGGTGAAACAAACTACAATTTTAAGTCTGGGGCAAGAATGATAAGTTTGAAGAAATTGAAATAAATTGGGGATATAATTTAATGGTGATGGTCCATAGTGTAATAATTTGAATGGAATCCAGAATTGGGGAAGATCATTTTTATTGGAAGCGTCGATGTGAAAAAGATAAAACCAGGTCAGATTTTTAATTATAAGACATTTGTTTTTCTATATGAATTTTTATTTTATTTTTAATATTGAATTTGCTAAATATGATATGCTTGTGAAGAAGTCAACAAATGAGGTTGCATACGCATTGAATGAGTAATAAGAAAACAGGTTTAGAATATTCTACACTTTGTTGTTAAAGGTAATAAATTTTCTTTGGTGACTTTGGGTTTTTGAGTACATACTAAATGGTTGTTAATAAATGGAATTTATAAGAAATGTATTACAAATAATTTCAAAAGCTGTACATATTGGTTTCATTATATAGAATCTAAATTTACTGAATTTTATAATTGCAAATAAATGCTAGCCGAGGTCATAAGATTTAAATAGTACAAAAGGCGGAGCCACAAGTTGAATAGGAAAGTGATAACCCGCAAGGCGGTAACGTATCGAATTTTGCCATTGGTAGATAGAGTTGTTTAAAGATAAAGTCCAGTTGATAGCAACATTAAGAAAACAGCTGGAGGAGGAGATAATTACACTTAATCGTGAATATTAAAATGGTGGTTCAATAATTAAGAATTCATAGCAAATAAATAATGCAGCTCAACGTAGAGGCTTGATAATTCCGCGAATACCATAGCAATATATATTACTCATATTTAGACCAGGGTAGAAAATTAAATAATCACATCAAATAATTGTAATCACTGTGTAGAAGCTTTGGGAAAAGGTACACGTTATTTAAAAAACCGTGAAGCATAAAAATTCATTCGTTTTATTAAAATTAAGAGATTTAAATTATTTATAAGACGCTTTATATAAAAGGAAGCAGTATTAGAAAACTTTACGGGTAATTTAATTATCCCTAGTAAAGAAACAAATAAAAATTACGTGCAAAATTTATATTAATTAACTCTATTTTAAGTAACTGGTATTAAACAAAAGGTACAGATAATAATTGTAATTGAAGTTAATTGAACCGTTAGTAACATATAATATCTATAAAACTTGAAAACCCAATAAAATACCATGAAATCAAGCTCTGAGAATTAATAGTATGTTTAAACACCTTGCGTATTTTTAAAAAGCTCATTCTGCGAAAATGTTGCAGATAATTAATAGTTACAAAGAATCTTGGAGAAACCGTGGCTTAATATTCACGAGAAGGTGCGATACGGGGTTATTTAACCCAGATAGTCCACATGGACTGAAATAATCGATAATAAGGAATATCAATTTGCACTAATAAGAACAGGGTAGATAGAGACAGACAATATGCGCAAGACCGAGACACATATAGTAAAAAGGCGTGAGTAGAGCAACGTCATGGGGTTGCGATTGGTTGAAAGTAAAAGGCAAAATTGAGAGGTAGAAATAACATTTCTGTATAAAATTTAATTAGGTATTCTCAGACGTTGCGTGCCGTGTGGAAATTTTCTGAGATTTAACTGGGGCGAGAGCAAAATTCGTAAAAATCGCATGCCGGGCTGCGGACTGGGAACAGAGCAGGCGAAATTCTTGAGAATTGTCCGTTTTGAGGACTCGACCGACAGACAGGCTAACCTCTATATATACCCAGGGGAATATGAACAAGCTCTCTTAGATCTTCGACTTGATTGAACGCGTTAAACAGTGTTTTTTAGTTTTCCGGTTTTAATATTAAATAATTTAAACAGTTTGCTCGAATATTATGTGATTTAAAACAGCTTGTTCTTTACGTGCTACAATGAATGTACGTTAGTGCACTTAGAAAAGAAGATACAAGGTAAAGAAAGTTTAGTATCACTGTACCAATTGGTAAAATTTACTACGACAAATAAATACACAAAAGTAGGCAGTTTTGGCGTATATTGGTGAAAGAAGTATGAATTTCTTTGTTATTTTTCGGGGGTGTTAATAATTACATGGTTCGTAAACATGACTGGATCCACTAAACAAGGTTCAGATATACACAGATGAGTTCCGGAAAAGCCCTGAAACAACTTTAAATAAATGGTGATGGAGCAAATTTTTAAAACGTTGAGAATCAGAAGCCGTAAATATAACCCAGTTGGAATGGTGTAATTAACAAAGGGACGATGTACATCGAAGCTACGAGTGCAGTAACCTTCAGGTAAATTATACTATTTTGTTCGAACTTTGATATTTTGGTGTGTGTTGAATAACTTTACAATTTGTTTATTTAAAATGGACAGTAGTGAAATTGTACTAACAATAATATTTTAATTTTAAGGTGAAATTTGCTTGTTTAAGTAGAAAGGGTATTTAGTATTGATGTTCTGGATTATGATGAAAATATGGGTATGTCTTTGAGCTCAATTAGACGAACCTGGTTAATTAACGTAAAGGGTGGTAGATGCTCCTTTGTACTCAGACTCAGGTCTGCATATATTGTTATAGTAATTAGTAGGCATCCTACAAGGACTTTAATTCTGGATGCATTCTAAAATGATAACAAATTTAATCTTGAAATTTTCTGATACTGAAATTTATGCTGAATTTTAATTTTGAAATTTTAATGTATTGTGAATATTGATGTAAATAGAGTTAACGTTGATGTTTGTGGTAGGAATGTGTTTGTTTTTTTTTATGAGGATGAAAGTTATCTAGAGGAGCAGCCGAGGCGATTAACAGAAGAAAGTCAATGGACCAACACAGTTAAGGTAATGAATAGCTTTTTGGTGGTTTCACAGCATTCTTGACGCCCAATTCGTGAGGCTCGATTCTAATACATGGTTTCACAGCATTCTTGGCGCCCAATTCGTGAGGCTCGATTAGAATACATGGAAACACAGCATTTCTCGACGCCCAATTCGTGAGGCTCGATTCGAAAAGCGTAGTTCACGGATTTTGTAGGTTTCACAGCATTCTTGGCGACCCAAAAGTGAGGCTCGAGTTCCAAATAAAATTTTTGTGATTTTATTCCAGGGAACTGGCGTTCTGAGAGAGAGAGTTTCTGTGTGTGTATAAATTTAAGAGTATTTTAGAGTGTGTGAGAGTGATTAGAACGTATGCAGAGAAAAGAGTGGTTAAGGAGTCAAGGAGTGGAAATTGGAAGTGACGATAGTGCATTGTGTGAGAAAAATTCTAAAATGGAAGAAGCTGGAGGCAGTAGAGATCAGTCGAGGACGGAATCAGGGATCAAGGAAACGAGATGATAATGAGAATGCTAGAGAGAATGAACGATGAATCTAATAGAGCTAGGGAAGAATCCAACAGAAAATTAGAACTGCTAAGCGATGAATCTAATAGAGCTAGGGAAGAATCGAATAAGAAATTTGACCAATTAAATCAGGAATTAGGGATAAAATAGAAAAATCGACGAGAGAATTTACAGAATTTAAAAATTGTCTTACCGTGAAAATGGGGAAGTAGAAAATAGGGTAGATAAAATGAGCGTGATATTACAGGTCTTCGACAGGAAATGGGACATTTAAGGTCCGAAGTACGCATTTTTGTGAAGAAGAAATTAATGTAAAAATGACTGAAGTAACGGACTCATGTAGGGATCAGTTAGGCAGGGTAGAACGCGAAGTTAGTAGTATCAAATACAACATGTCAAATTTAACGGGGGATGGTCCCAGATTTTCTACAGGTGGAGTATCATTGGACCAACACATGAAGTTTTATGGCGATAACAGGGTCAATCCACAAATTTTTATTAATAGTGTAAGAAATCTAGTGAGAAATTTATTTGACGAACAGACTAAACTGAATACGATAAAGGCTTTATTGAAAGACAACGCGGAAGCATGGTACAATTTAGTAGGACAGGACATAGACACCTACACGGAGTTTGAAGACAGATTTTTAAAGCACTACTGGAGTGACCACAGACAAGACCAGGTACGAGACGACTTAATCACAGGGAAATTTAAGGGAGAATTTTCAGGAAGTAGGGAGCAATATGCTATACGCAAGTATAGCATAGCAAAGCAACTGAACCCACCACTGACGGACCGACAAATTATTAAGTATTTATCACGACACTTCGAGGTAGAAATAAGACAACACGTAGCACTACAGAACATAGTGGACAGAGAAATATTTTTAGAATACCTGCAGAGATACGACGACGTAAGTAGTGGACGACCTCGGGATAATAGGGAAAGACAGATCAACACAGTTAGGTTTGACAATAGACGGGACAACTATGCTAAAAGAGGGAATAGTTACGGATACCAGCGACAGAATTGGGAACAGAGACGACCATACGTTAGGAGTAATAGTTTAGGAAGGGGACCTGCACCGAGACCGGAACATACCAGAAGGAATAGTTCACCGGACATGAGGGGACTGCTAATACAGACACGGAACGAGTGGAAACGCCTAGGACATACGCTGAGGTGACGGCTAGACCAGGACCGAGTAGGGAAAACAGACCTGGACAGGATTTTTAGAACGCGACAGACCACTAGATTTCAGTGTAAATGTATATGAACATCCACGTGAATTTTTCAAAATTGAGGAGGAAGTAGAGCCAGAAACTAAGGAAAAATTATGTTTGCCAATTATTAATTTAGAAATTTTGAGAATAGTGTAGAAGTATTACTTGATACAGGGCAGAGGCGAATTTAATATCGGAGGAATTCGTCAGCAAAATTAGGGATAAGGTTTGTGTTAGAATTATGCCTATAAAGCGTAGCCATTTAGTAGCTCCAAATAAAAAGAAGTTTGCTGTAGTAAATAGTGTTGTGGTGCTTAGGATAGATATAGGAGGTTTAAGCTGTGAACAGGAGTTTGTAATTGTACCTGGACTGAAGTTTCAGAGTATTTTAGGTGTTGACTGTATGATGAAGTTAGGGGTTTTGATAGATATGGAACGGAAGGTAATGAGGATTAATGATAGGGTAGTGCCATGGAAGGGCAGTTATGAAGTCACAGAGGATGACACGGGGTTTAGTATTAATGTAGTAGAGGTAGAAGATGATGAAGGTAAACAGATCAACACGATAATATGTCCAGAGGAGAGGATAGTAGAGGTTCAAGCTTTAGTACAAAAACATGCAGAATTAGTGGGGGTAGAAGCAACAGCAGCATATCGGGAGCAGGTGAAGGCAGAATTATTTTTGATGAGGTTAAGTGGCAAGTTTGTTTTTAATAAAGTAGATTTAAGGAATTCATTCTGGCGGATTCCATTACACAAGCAGTCTAGAAGGTACATAGGATTTTCCATAGAGGGAAAAATCGATAATTGTAAAGTAGTATCGTTTGGTTTGTCGGCAGAAAGGGAAACAATAATAAATGAGAAACAGACAAGTGTAGGGACTGAAGAAGAAGTAATATTTAAGAGTCAGGATAATAGGGATGATAAGTTTATTTTATGTGAGATAATAAGGATGATAAGTATAGATATAGAAGGGGGAGAAATAGGGATGAAGAGTATTAGGATGGTAAGAAGAAAGACGTGGAGGGTCAAGAAGAGAGTTAGATTTAAATAACTTGATGAACAAAGGATAGAGATAGGTGAATTTTAGTATAGATATAGAAAATAAAGCTAGATATAGGATAAATATGGGAGATAATTAGAAATAGGTTTAGGATGAGAATAAAGAGTAAATGTAGGAAGAAAATAAGATAGGTTAAGTATAGATATTTCATAGGAGATTAGTGGAGAGTTAGGAATAGAGTAAGAGTAGGATAGGTATATAGGATTAGGTAGGGGGAAGTAAAGTATAGCGAAGATTAGTTAAAAGTTAGAAATAGGATAGGTATATAGGATTAGATGGATAAGTAGGATGAAGTTAGGGATAATTTCGGTTTATAGAATTAGGTGAGAGTTAGGAATAGGATAGGGATATAGGATAGGTGTAAATATTTTTTTTTGATTGGATAAGGTAGGTAAGTTAGATAGATAAGGGTAGAGAGATAGGCAATTTTTTGTAAATTTTGTTTGCGGTTTAAATATTTTATATTTGAATTCAAATAAGTGGGATTATTTGTATTCAAATAGGGGGAAAATACTCATATTTAGACCAGGGTAGAAAATTAAATAATCACATCAAATAATTGTAATCACTGTGTAGAAGCTTTGGGAAAAGGTACACGTTATTTAAAAAACCGTGAAGCATAAAAATTCATTCGTTTTATTAAAATTAAGAGATTTAAATTATTTATAAGACGCTTTATATAAAAGGAAGCAGTATTAGAAAACTTTACGGGTAATTTAATTATCCCTAGTAAAGAAACAAATAAAAATTACGTGCAAAATTTATATTAATTAACTCTATTTTAAGTAACTGGTATTAAACAAAACGTACAGATAATAATTGTAATTGAAGTTAATTGAACCGTTAGTAACATATAATATCTATAAAAACTTGAAAAACCCAATAAAATACCATGAAATCAAGCTCTGAGAATTAATATTATGTTTAAACACCTTGCGTATTTTTAAAAAGCTCATTCTGTGAAAATGTTGCAGATAATTAATAGTTACAAAGAATCTTGGAGAAACCGTGGCTTAATATTCACGAGAAGGTGCGATACGGGGTTATTTAACCCAGATAGTCCACATGGACTGAAATAATCGATAATAAGGAATATCAATTTGCACTAATAAGAACAGGGTAGATAGAGACAGACAATATGCGCAAGACCGAGACACATATAGTAAAAAGGCGTGAGTAGAGCAACGTCATGGGGTTGCGATTGGTTGAAAGTAAAAGGCAAAATTGAGAGGTAGAAATAACATTTCTGTATAAAATTTAATTAGGTATTCTCAGACGTTGCGTGCCGTGTGGAAATTTTCTGAGATTTAACTGGGGCGAGAGCAAAATTCGTAAAAATCGCATGCCGGGCTGCGGACTGGGAACAGAGCAGGCGAAATTCTTGAGAATTGTCCGTTTTGAGGACTCGACCGACAGACAGGCTAACCTCTATATATACCCAGGGAATATGAACAAGCTCTCTTAGATCTTCGACTTGATTGAACGCGTTAAACAGTGTTTTTAGTTTTCCGGTTTTAATATTAAATAATTTAAACAGTTTGCTCGAATATTATGTGATTTAAAACAGCTTGTTCTTTACGTGCTACAATGAATGTACGTTAGTGCACTTAGAAAAGAAGATACAAGGTAAAGAAAGTTTAGTATCACTGTACCAATTGGTAAAATTTACTACGACAAATAAATACACAAAAGTAGGCAGTTTTGGCGTATATTGGTGAAAGAAGTATGAATTTCTTTGTTATTTTCGGGGTGTTAATAATTACATGGTTCGTAAACATGACTGGATCCACTAAACAAGGTTCAGATATACACAGATGAGTTCCGGAAAAGCCCTGAAACAACTTTAAATAAATGGTGATGGAGCAAATTTTAAAACGTTGAGAATCAGAAGCCGTAAATATAACCCAGTTGGAATGGTGTAATTAACAAAGGGACGATGTACATCGAAGCTACGAGTGCAGTAACCTTCAGGTAAATTATACTATTTTGTTCGAACTTTGATATTTTGGTGTGTGTTGAATAACTTTACAATTTGTTTATTTAAAATGGACAGTAGTGAAATTGTACTAACAATAATATTTTAATTTTAAGGTGAAATTTGCTTGTTTAAGTAGAAAGGGTATTTAGTATTGATGTTCTGGATTATGATGAAAATATGGGTATGTCTTTGAGCTCAATTAGACGAACCTGGTTAATTAACGTAAAGGGTGGTAGATGCTCCTTTGTACTCAGACTCAGGTCTGCATATATTGTTATAGTAATTAGTAGGCATCCTACAAGGACTTTAATTCTGGATGCATTCTAAAATGATAACAAATTTAATCTTGAAATTTTCTGATACTGAAATTTATGCTGAATTTTAATTTTGAAATTTTAATGTATTGTGAATATTGATGTAAATAGAGTTAACGTTGATGTTTGTGGTAGGAATGTGTTTGTTTTTTTTTATGAGGATGAAAGTTATCTAGAGGAGCAGCCGAGGCGATTAACAGAAGAAAGTCAATGGACCAACACAGTTAAGGTAATGAATAGCTTTTTGGTGGTTTCACAGCATTCTTGACGCCCAATTCGTGAGGCTCGATTCTAATACATGGTTTCACAGCATTCTTGGCGCCCAATTCGTGAGGCTCGATTAGAATACATGGAAACACAGCATTTCTCGACGCCCAATTCGTGAGGCTCGATTCGAAAAGCGTAGTTCACGGATTTTGTAGGTTTCACAGCAATATATATATATATATATATATATATATATATATAGTCGTGTTATCTTCCTGTAGGAAAAATAAAACCCTTGTTATTCTCGCCCCACGGTTGGGCAGACCATATTTATGCCGTGTTAACCCCTGTTAGCCCCTACGCTTGGACGCAATATTTATGCTATGCTTTATTCTTTTATTACTCAAGCACTTGTAGAAATGTTAATTTATAATTTTCTTTGCTTCGACTAGCTGATTCAATTAAATAAAGCAATTTTACAATACATAGTATAATGATTAAATATTTACAATCTTTATTAAATATCTTCTCCCTTTTTAAATTATTTACATGTCAGATTTTTAGAAAATCAAACCAGCAAAACGAGATTTTTATTACATTTAGAGACCTTTTGAAACGTTTCAAGATGTCTATTACTTTTCATAAATTTATACCACAAACCCCAATTTGTCTTAAAAATAAATCATATCAAAAATATCTAACCTGAAGTGGTTTAGTAGGTGTTCTGCATTCCCAAGAATTGAAGTCGACATCCAACCAAATTAGCATCCAAATCGTTATTGGTGAATTTATTCCAATGAAAGGTTTTTCATTTTCGTAATAGAATATTTACCATTTTCAAATTGCTTTAACAGGCAGCATTCTTCAGATTCTTGTATCCAAAATTGTATTTAAGATTGTAATTGATCGTTATTAAAAGTTTTAACTGGAATCGTAACGTTATTTCGATTGTAATTTAGATTGTAATTGAGATGGTAATTAAGATGGTGATTAAGATGGTAGTTAAGATGATAATTAAGAGCCCTGTTCTATTTATTATTAGAAATGATATAATTTCACTAAATTTTATCTACTTACGTCTCCAGAAGTACGGCTCGCTTGCACAATTACACATTATTTAATTTTCACTTTAAGTTAATTTACTGTTCATGTAAATATTTAGCACTTTCAAGTATAGTGACTGCCCAGTTTCTAAAATATACTAACTCGATATTCAATTGTCATGATATTTATAGGATCGGCCCCTTTTGTTTGCGATTTGTTGACTTCACAAGCTGGGCGAGACCAAGTGTCTTATCTCTTGTTATTTTGGGAAACTTTACCAATTGTGTATTTCAATCGCATGAAGCGATTCTCTTTGTCACGTAATTTAATGTTATACCTCACATTTAATTCAGAAATCACAGGAATTTTCGTTCATAAAAGCACGTACTATTGTTGTTGGCCTTATTCTAATCTGAATGGAATAAATTTGGTGTTTGTTTATTTCCTAATAAATTGGATTTTTGAACAAATGTGATACTTTTAGATCACGTACGCTTTTCAAATAATGCATAATTTCTGCGTGCATTTAAGATGATATATTAACACATTTTTGGAATATTTATCTAGCCAATTCATGCAGGTTTTCACTGATTTAATTTAAATGCGTTTTGTTACATTTTAAATTCTTATCTTTGCTCGTAGCTACTCTTGGATATGTGTTTTAATCGCTTGTACTGCTATATACAGTGTGCTCTCAACTAATAATATTTATAATGACCTATTTACTCTTCTAATATCTGTAATTATGTGCTTCTGTTACTTGGGAGTTTCTTTTGTTTATTCTACGACCCCTATGACTTAACCTACCCCTAAATTAACCCTATAATTACAGCATTAATCCCCCAAATTAAAATAAAAATTTTGGAAAAATGTTAGTATTTGGTGCCAAATGTGAGACAAAATTCACATTGGTCCAAAATTGTTTATTTTTATGTTGTTCTAATATGTACACAACTTCTACATTATTTTTACATCCCTATTCGTATTTTGATTATTTTATACCTATACACCTATTCATTCTAAATTTTATTATTATTGTGTCATTTAATCTATTAGTATTTCACTACCTATCTATCCATACTTTTCTATTTACATAAACTTCTTCTATTTACATACTACCTATTGTGCTTTTCTAATATTTTACTACCTATCTACCCATATTTTTATTATTTACATAAACTTTTCTATTTTCATATTTTTCATATCCACTTATATAATTCTTCTTCAAATCTTCATTTTTCTCTTGTCTCTATTCAATACTTTTCCTATTTATTATTATATTTATATAACGTATCTACATCTCTCCATGTTTCTAATAAACCCCTTCCATTCATCTATCCCCAACTTATCTATACCTTCCTATTTTTCATAAACATCATTATCTTTTCCCATATCCAATGAATCACTCCCTTTTATTAACCTATGTTACTCCAGTTTATCCCAAACCTGTCCTAATTATTATTAACCTATCTTATGTTCTATTGTTTTCTAATATTTATAACATGTACAATACCTATTCCCTATAATCTATCTTAATTTATGATGATGTCCTAATTTATTAATATCCTATTTAAATTTCCTATTCTAATTTATTGTTAAGCTATCCTATGTTCTATTGCTCTCTCATATTTATAATTTGTACAGTTTCTATTCCTTGTAGTGGTACATTAAATTTACATGAAATTTTTCCCTGATCACGTTCGAGTCTACCTCTTTCAGTTCGTACGTGTTCTCCCCTACGACCTTGTTTATCAGAAATAGACCTATATAGGGTAAGTGTAACTTGGCACATGTATGCAGGTGTCTTCTTCCTACCCTTAGATTTTTGATAATTATCTTGTCTCCTATTTGGAATGTAATTCTTCTCTTTATCTTTTCGTTCATTTTGTCCACGTACTTTTGTGCTCTTTCCTGTAGCCTTCTACTAACTTTATGTAGTTTTCTCTCTAAGTCTTCCTCTCTTGTTGTAATTTCCCAGGGCCTATCCGGGTACACCTTCCTCATTAAAGTTATGGAAGACTCTTCGGTGACTGTATGTGGTGTATGATTTATAAACCGTTCAACCTTTGGCAAATTTATTTCCCAACTTCGATGATCCTGGTATGCTATCATGCGCAAAAACTTGCAGGTCTCCTGAATGTATCTCTCTGCAGGATTGCCCTGAGGATGACGGATGCTATAGAAAACAACCCCTATTTGTTGGTTTTCCCAGTGTGACACAAACCTAGCATTATTAAAGTAAGTTGCGTTGTCCGCCAGTATTCTTTTGAATTTTCCTTTTTTTGCGATGAATTGCTCTAGTTTTCTAATTGTTTCTACTGTGTTACAATCTCTAGTAAGGAATAACCTTGTGTACTTTGAGAATACGTCCACTATCACTAGGACATGTTTATTTTTCTTCCTACTGGGTACCAAATGACTTAGGTAGTCTACCACAATTAGGTCTAATGAATTGTCCACCTGAATGCTTTGAATGATGTTCTGATTAACATGGTTCTTCTATTTACCCAGCATGCAAAGATGACACGTGCTCACTGTTTCTTTTATGAGTCTCAGGTCCCTCTGAGCATAGAAATTTTCTCGAAACATTAACCACAGTTTTCTAATCCCCAAATGTCCATGTGAGATATGTAATTCTTTTATGATTGATACAGCCAATTCTTTGTTAAGCACATACAGGTCTTCACCATTTAAGTATTTCATAAGAAAACCATTAATATTTTTAAACTGCTTATGATTTGGGTCTACCTTTAACCTATCCTTTATATTTTGTATCCATTCATTATTTTCCTGCATTGCCACAATTTTCCCATGTGAAAATATCGACTCATCTCTCACTAAGTTATGCATTGCTACAAATATGTCGTTTGACTTTAAATTATTATTTATCTTATTTCTGCTAAGAGCATCTGCTACAATATTATTTTTACCTTTTATATGTCTGATCTCGAAATCAAAATCTTGTAGTAGAAGACCCCATCTTTATATTCTATTGTTTGTAAATCTAGTGTTGAGTAGTGAACACAAAGCGAAATGGTCTGTTTCAACTATGAAGTGTCTTCCCATCAGGTAGAATTTTAGTCTCGTGATCGCGAAGACTACTGCTGCCATTTCCTTCTTACTAATTGTATAATTCAGTTCATGCTTTTTGAGAGTTCTAGATATGAACGAGATGGGTACCTCCATACCATCCTGGATTTGATATAATTCCGCGGCTACAGCATTATCCGATGCATCCGTGCATACCACAAATTCCTTTGAGAAGTCTGGGTGTCTCAAAATAACTTGCTCATGAAACTGATTTATTAGGCTCTGATATGCCTCTTCATGAGCCTCACTCCACGACCATCTAACCCCTTTCTTCAGCAAAGCAAATAATGGAATAGCTTTCTGTCAAAATGACGGAACAAACTTTTTATAGAAGTTCATTACTCCCAAAAAGGCTCTTAGAGTGCACATATTTCTTGGTCTAGGATATTCTAGTATTTCTGATAGTCTACTTTTGTCCATGAATATGCCCTCATTACTAATTTGATATCCCAAAATTATTATCTTTTCCTGGAAAAATTCACACTTCTTCATATTTAGTTTTAGTCCTGCTAAGTTTAGTTCTAACAGGATCCATTCAAGATGTACAAAAATGTTGTTCTATGTCATCACTAAAAATTAAAACATCATCCACATAATGTATGCAGAATTTTTCATATGGTCCCAATATACCCTGCATAGCTTTTACTAATGCAGCCGTACTTGAAGACAAACCAAAAGGAAACACTTTAAATTGATAAATTTGCTCTTTTATCGGAAAACCCGTATATTTTCTGGATTCACGTTCCAGTGGAATAAGCCAAAATGAATTCTTTAAGTCAATTTTTGAAAATATTTTCTTATTACCTATTGTTGCTAAAATTGTATCCATAGTTGGTGAACTGCTATATTGAGGTTTGGTCCTTTTATTTATTTTCCTAGCATCCAAACATAATCTGATGCTGTCATCATTCTTTTTAACAACAACCAATGGATTAACAAAATGAGTGTTTGCCTTCTCAATGATACCCTCACTTAGCATCTGATCTATCTCTACCTTCACTCTATCCCTATACGCTGCTGGAATAGGATATAACTTTGTGTTAAACGGCTCCATATTTACGACTTCTAATTTATGCACATAACCCGTTGCTATTCTGGATTCTGATTCTATTAGTTCTGAATTCTTTTTTAACAATGCTTCTACCCTTTCTTTTACTTCTTCTGGACATTTTATATTATCATCTATATCCCCCTTTATATCAACTTCACCCTCAAATTTATTAATATTTATACTGTCTCCTTCTACTTCAATGCTCTCCTCATCATCCCATTTTATATATTCCCCTTTTATATCTATTGTCTTTCCTTCGGCATTTATTTTTAAACCCAACTTATGTATTATGTCCATACCAAATATTGCATCTACTCTTAACCCCGGCACTATTATAAATTCATTCTCAAACTTTATCTTACCCATTTCACATTCCAGAATTATTATTTTACTCACACTTGCAAATCTCTTGCTGTTTGGTGCTATTAAATTAAATTTCCTTATGGGCATCATGCTCCCTATTAATTTTTCCCATTTAACAAAGTCCTCAGACACTCACGACGCTTCAGCTCTCGTATCAATGAGTGTTCCACCTCGGATATTTCCAATTCTCAATTTAATTATCGGTAATAAGCTTTTATTCATTTCCTTTTCCATTTCACATTTTATATATTCATGCTGGTGTTCGTATCCATTTATTTTTAAGGGCTTGCTTGGTTTGTCCTCTTTCAAAAATCCTGATTGACGTAGATGGTCTTGCCTGACTCGTAACTTCTGCATGGGTACGGTTCATTTGTGTAGGTTGTGCTGCTTGTTCCTGATATAGTGTTTGTAGCATACACTGATTTATATTTCTGTCGTGATTTGTCCGCTCTGCTTCTCTTCTTGGAGTATCTCTTGTGTTCCAGTTCCTTCTCTAATTATTATTATGATAGTAGTTATTGTGATTGTTTCTATAAAATTGTCCCCCATTATTTCCCCTATTATTTGATCTATTGTTTTCTGTGTTTCTTTGCATTCTGCCTAAATTTTCTCGCTGTCTTGGTGCCATCCTACCTTCCACTACACGACTTTGTCCTAACTCATCACAACGTTGTAAATATTCCAAGAAAATCTCCCTGTTTACTATATTTTGAATCATTACATTATGTCTTATTTCTTCGCCAAAATGTCCCGCTAAGTATTTTATGATTTAAGTTTCTTCCATCGGCGGTCTAATTGCTTCGCGAAGTTTAAATTGTACCTTTCATCCGTTGATCCCTGTATTAGTTTTCTTGTATTGTTTAAAAATACTTTAGGATTTATTTTGTTGTCTCCATAAAATTTGGAATACTGTTCTACTGAAATTTCCGGTCTATTTATCCTAGTGTGTTGCAATCCCTGATTTCTACCCACATTTTCAAATTCTGATTTTAAATTGCCTAACTCTCTATTTACATCTGTAAGTCCTAATTCACAGTTTCCTTGAATTTCCCGCATCTTTTTACCTAAATTTGTAATTCGGTCATTTATTTCTTTTTCTGGTGTTTCTTTATCTAATTTTACTTTCCAGACCTCGTCTCTAACTTTATCTACGTCATCTATCATTCTAGAGAATTTATTTTCAAAGTGTACTTGCATTTCCGCGATAGTTTGGTTACTTTCCTTTAATCCGTCACTTATAATTTTTATTTCTGCACCTAGCTTTTTTCCAATTTCATTAATCCGGTTTTTTATGGCCTCTTCGCTTTCATCCATTTTCCTCGTTAACGTTAATAAGATTTGCATCATTTCCGATTGTTGCGACGTATGTTGTTCTTTGCTTTGGCTCCGCGTCAATTTTGATTCTTGCATTTTCATTTTAAACATTTTTAAATTATTATTAATATTTGAAATTCCTTCAGATTTTCAAATTCCTAACCCTTTTAAATTAAATTTTTATTCGTATTTTTACAAATTTAAATTTTTAATTTCTCGCTTCTACAAATTTTTAAAATTTTAATTTTCCCTTTCAATTTTAATTTAGTTTTAGTGGTGTTCTCGCTTCATGTTGGGCGCCATATTTATGTCGTGTTATCTTCCTGTAGGAAAAATAAAACCCTTGTTATTCTCGCCCCACGGTTGGGCAGACCATATGTATGCTGTGTTAACCCCTGTTAGCCCCTACGCTTGGACGCAATATTTATGCTATGCTTTATTCTTTTATTACTCAAGCACTTGTAGAAATGTTAATTTATAATTTTCTTTGCCTCGACTAGCTGACTCAATTAAATAAAGCAATTCTACAATACACAGTATAATGATTAAATATTTACAATCTTTATTAAATATCTTCTCCCTTTTTAAATTATATACATCTGTCAGATTTTTAGAAAATCAAGTCAGCAAAACGAGCTTTTTATTACATTTAGAGACCTTTTGAAACGTTTCAAGATGTCTATTACTTTTCATAAATTTATACAAGAAACCCCAATTTGTCGGCTCTTACACTTTGAATTATTATTGAGATAAAAACAGTTCTTAAAAATAAATCATATCAAAAATATCTAACCTGAAGTGGTTTAGTAGGTGTTCTGCATTCCCAAGAATTGAAGTCGACATCCAACCAAATTAGTTTCCAAATCGTTATTGGTGAATTTATTCCAATGAAAGGTTTTTCATTTCCGTAATAGAATATTTACCATTTTCAAATTGCTTTAACAGGCAGCATTCTTCAGATTCTTGTATCCAAAATTGTATTTAAGATTGTAATTGATCGTTATTAAAAGTTTTAACAGGAATCGTAACGTTATTTCGATTGTAATTTAGATTATAATTGAGATGGTAATTAAGATGGTGATTAAGATGGTAGTTAAGATGATAATTAAGAGCCCTGTTCTATTTATTATTAGAAATGGTATAATTTCACTAAATCTTATCTACTTACGTCTCCAGAAGTACGGCTCGCTTGCACAATTACACACTCTTTAATTTTCACTTTAAGTTAATTTACTGTTCACGTAAGTATTTAGCACTTTCAAGTATATTGACTGCCCAGTTTTTAAAGTATACTAACTCGATATTCAATTGTCATGATATTTATAGGATCGGCCCCTTTTGTTTGCGATTCGTTGAATTCACGTGCTGGGCGAGATCAAGTGTCTTATCTCTTGTTATTTTGGGAAACTTTACCAATTGTGTATTTCAATCGCATGAAGCGATGCTCTTTGTCACGTAATTTAATGTTATACCTCACATTTAATTCAGAAATCCCAGGAATCTTCGTTCATAAAAGCACGTACTATTGTTGTTGGCCTCATTCTAATCTGAATGGAATAAATTTGGTGTTTGTTTATTTCCTAATAAATTGGATTTTTGAACAAATGTGATACTTTTAGATCACGTACGCTTTTCAAATAATGCATAATTTCTGCGTGCGTTTAAGATGATACATTAACGCACTTTTCTAATATTAATCTAGCCAATTCATGCAGGATTTTCACTGATTTAATTTCAATGCGTTTTGTTACATATTTAAATTCTTATCTTTGCTCATAGCTACTTTTGGATATGTGTTTTAATCACTTGTACTGCTATATACAGTGTGCTCTCAACTAATAATATTTAAAATGACCTATTTACTCTTCTAATATCTGTAATTATGTGCTTCTGTTACTTGGGAGTTTCTTTTGTTTATTCTACGACCCCTATGACTTAACTACCTCTAAATTAACCCTATAATTACAGCTATATATATATATATATATATATATATATGCTTTCCATTCAAATTAAAACTTGATCTTGCCCTAATTCATTATTGTTTATTGATGTAAAACCATTTTAATTATTCTCTTCAGAGTAGATTTAAACTTTCAAAGCTGTCAAAAAAAGTTGTTTGGTTATTACGTTAAACTAGCAGCGTGATGTTTAAAACAAGTATTAAACAACTAACACTGTGACGTTTTTAACGAGATTAAACACTGCTCCTTTTATTTCTTTTCGGTTTATATGGACGAAAAATCTGTGACATCCCACGTCTCGAAAAATTTAGGTCATCTCAGACTCCATTTCTGTTTTTATTTGTTGAAAATATATACTCGATTCCTACATCTG
Organism: Platerodrilus igneus; assembly: GCA_036346225.1. Lineage (NCBI taxonomy): Eukaryota > Metazoa > Arthropoda > Insecta > Coleoptera > Lycidae > Platerodrilus > Platerodrilus igneus. Next base: position 1,242,528 of record JARFIW010001097.1, on the reverse strand, counting down.
AATCTCACATCTTCTGAATGATGTAATGTTTACAGAATTCAACTTTCCTACTGTTAATTAATACATTCACCGACGCTGTTACACTATTTTTTCTATATAGATATATATATATATATATATATATATATATATATATAGTGTATTTACTCTACCTTATAGGCGGCAGAGCCTCTATAAATTATGAGGGGTTCCTGTCTAAGGTTTAAACCCAGGGTAAAGAGGATGGAAAATGGTTCTGAGTATAAAAGGGCCCTCTAAAGAGATCTTCCAGTCAGCTAATCTTCTTCAACTTAGGGCAGAGCTATGAGCCAGGGTCGTAGGATGGTATACGATAACAAAAGAATCTTTAATGGACGCCACCGTATCTTAATAATAGCTATAATGAGAAACAATCCGAAGTTAAGATACGGAAATCTTCGAAAAGAAAAAATATCCTTAACGAGCAAAACATAGAAATATAATACTTACTTGTGACTCTGCAAACTGGAATTGGAACGACGATCTTGTACTATCTGAAAATTTAATCACTTCTTGACATTTTAGAGCTAGGGCTACATTAAAGCCTAGTCAATTTATCAGAAAAAAAATAAATTTCAACCAGATTACCTAGTTAAGATTATACCTCAAAAAATTTTAAACACAATACCAATAATCTATTCTTTTTCACTACAAAAATTTTATAAATATGGTTGCTTGTTTCTATAGAAAAATTATTGTTGACTTCAATGAAAGAAAGCTTTAAAACAACTTATTACACTTTCTATTGATTTATAAAAAAATATACCGGGTGTTCCATTAAGCGTATCGCGCGGCTGTATATCATAAAGTATAAGGCCTAGAGCTTTGCGGAAAAAAATTTATTAAATAAAGTTGCCAAGAGAAATTGCTGGAAATTATTTTTAAGTTTCAATTTCTACCGCAAGGGGGAGTATTTGCTAAGGTCAACAACAAAATTCAATTTTTCTCCCAAAATTTAAGCACAAGGTATTATGCTCAAAACGCGAATAGGCAGTTATCTTTATTATTCACAACTTTTATTTGAAACTTTTTTTCTGTAGATCGCACAAGGACAGCTGCAGGACCTGGTGAATTGGTTTATATGTAAATAGGGTTATCTCACAATGCCCATGTTGGAATTTAATAATCTTAGAATCGTTTGAAAGAGAATTTCTCAGGGATCAAGAAAAACGACTAAATTGATTTTTCTAATGTTTTCTAAATATGTTAGAGGGCGCTTTTTCCAATCATGCCAGTTTTTGTTCATTTACTTAAAAAAATTAAATTGAGAGACATATTTATCAAAGGGGAATTGAATGAAGGGTAAAAAAACAAAGATTTTAGTGAAAATCGCACCTCGATTTCTTTAATGGTCCTTAAGTTATTGCAAAAAGCGTATTCATATTAAAAAAATATGTACTTCCTTGAATTTTGGATTAAATAGCGTTTTGAATTATTTAGTTATTCTTCATTTTAAAGAAAAGGAAATACAGAATTGTGATTTTTGCTTACATACATTATTACGCTAACAGAGTCTCAAAAACAATTACAAACAACGTTGTCTTTCCTTGTAGTCGATTAAACATTAATAATAATAATAATAAATCTGAGGAAAATGCGGGTGGGATTACTTTAGCATGATTGTCTATGAAAATGTTGTATTTTCCTAAACTTTGACAACATCATCGCTACAATCAACATAATAAACAACAACATTACTAATATAATCGACCAACTAATATAATCAACATCAACTACTTAAACATTATCTACACGCAAGTATTTCAAAAAAAATATTATTTTTTAAGATACTAAACCTATACATACTTAATACTACTGTTGCCTCAACAAAAAAAATAATATGAACACAAAAGCTTAACTGTTACTCAAACAAAATTATCACTGAAACGCTCGATATACTTGATACTACAAAAGTTTTCTTTGACAATCAGAAATCAATGTCACAATCTACTTTTCTGAAGCGTCATTATCTAAATCTAAAGCAGAATTTGAACACAACTTACAAAAAAACTGAAGTTACTCCTTTATATTCACATTTATAACAAAAAATTTTCTTTGGAGCTCTACAAAATTGAAATGTATGGCCATATCGCGAACAGTTCCAACACCCATTATTCTTCTTGACTATTCTAGGATCACTCGAGGCCAGTACTGAATCATTACTATTTAAAATTTCAGCTTGAGGAAATTGTGTCAGATTTCTTTCAATTTGACTTTTAGGTTTGGACGAATTTTTAAACCATACTGAAGATTTACTATGAAAATCTGATCGATTATTGTCCCTAGACCTGTACGAAAAATTTGTTGAAGCAGAAACAGACTTTTGATTTAAATGATCAGCTTCTTCCAACTTTTTACAGAGTTTAGTCAGAATCTCCATATCATCTATCTTCGACAAAGCAAGACTTGAAATGAACTCGGGCAATAAATTTTTCCTAACCATTCTAACTTTTGTTACCTCGGCAGGGGATTGTGGTAGTCTACTAAATAAATTTTTCATGTGAGCTATAAATAAAACAACTGATTCAGGCTTTTTTTGATGGCGTGCTTTTATCAAATCCCAGACGTCATCTTCTGAATGAGCGGGCAAAAAATCTTCCTTCAATCGCTTAACTAAAGAATTCCAGTCTTTCGCCGAATTACGAATACTTCTATGCCAAATCAAACTATCACCAACAAATAATTCAGAGGATCCACGATATAGATCGGCTTCATTCACAGCTCGAGAATCTACTAGTTCTTTTACTCTGTCTAAAAATTGATATACTTGTTTTGAGTCACCAGAAAATTTCACAGGCCAAGAACTCATAGGTATAGAGGGGGTAAGATATGTAACTGTGGGAATAGATGTACTAACAACTGAGGGAGATTCCAATATTACATCTTTACGATCACCTGAACCACCAGCTCTACTAACTTTTTCATATAAGTCTGCCTCAAGAATAAAAATTGTAGCTAACGTCTCATTTTTAAACAGCACAGCTTCATCTACATTTTCTGTAAGAAGTTTAATTCTTTTGGCTCCACCGACGAGATGAAACAGTCTAGATTGTACCCTTTTAAAAATAGAATCTGCAGCATTACCATCTAATTCTGACAAAATATTCTTTATAGACTCTAGTGAAGAATCAATCTCTTTACGTTCCTCTAAAAATGTTACTGCATATCCAAGAAGATTAATTAAACAACCAGGTTCTTTCACTTCTTTAGCTAAAAGTCTACCTAAAATTTTTCTTTTCTCAACAATAGGCCTACTACTTTCTATACCTCTAATGTTTAACTTATACTCCAACTCTTCTTTGTGCAAATAAACAATTTGGAAAGTATGTGCCATTTCATTTTTGATGACTCTTACAAATACATAATGTATAACAAATATTAAATTTCAAACAGTATTTAAATAATAATATGTTTAAAAATCGCTAATCTGGAATGGTCACTGGAATTCCCTCATAGTGTCTGTGGTCTGCATCCTTTGTTGTATTCGCTTTACTTATTAGCCAGAATTATCCACTTATGATCTCTGGTATTTTTTCTTGAATTAACTTTGAGTACCCTTTTGATCTCACTTTCAGACGTATTTTTAGATTTGCGCAAGGCTTAGAACTCGACATGAACATTGACTCAACAAAAGACGTCACAACCCAAAATGGCATCAACAAAATGCCGTCTCAATAAAATGGCATCAGCAAAAGCCGTCCCAATAGAAGAAGCTCTGTTTTGTTAAATATTAAAAATAAATTTAATTAATTGTTTAACTTACGTCTATTTGTAGATCGGCTTATTTTCGTCGCACAATTTCTCACTTTCAAATTTTACTTATTCTGGATGTTGTTTCATTAATTAATTACATAACTTTCTACTGCATTTGAGCATAGTTTATCCGGTTGAATATGAACTAAATGTTTATTCATTTCTTACAGTATTTATAAGCCCTTCCCACCAATCGTTTTCATTGGCTTGTTTATTGATCAAGGCTTGTACTTTGCCTTATCTCTGGCAGAACTCGGTATATTCTCAAATTCCCTGGTTTAATTCTTTGACGAAATGCTTTCTCAGTCATGTAAGCGTCCTGCTATATTACAGTATTTTGTTAGGATTTCTGATTATTGCTTTTATCCAGTCACGTATTTAATGTTTGTCAATTAAAAGTTCAAGATTTATCATATAATTGAACCACCTGTTGTTTATTTATTTGTTACAGAATGTTGGTTTTCTGAACAAATGTATTTCTTCTAGTCACGTATTTAGTGACGTATTAAGATGCGTTTGTATATAGATGCGTTGATATTTTAGACGTAATTATTAAATATTTGGAATGCCAATTTATCTATGTTTCCCGATAATTTTATTTGCTGCAATTAGTTGCTTGTAAAATTTTATCTTTACTCGTAAATTATACTTAAACATATACGACGCACACATTACTATTCTAATTAAATGGTATCAGATTATTACTAAAGGAGCTTCTTTCTCATGCATTTAATCAAATATCCTTTATATACAGTGTCCTCGCAATTGACTTTTTGTAGAATAGTCGATTTACTCTTATAATTGATGGAATTATTTGATTTTCTTAAAGTTAAAGTTATTTATATCTATCCTATGACCCTATGACTTAGTCTACCCTTAAACTACCCTCTTATCATAGCATACCTTCACGAGTACTTAATAACCCCTGATACTTGCTCTAACTTTTATTTCTCTTCGTGGTTGCGGTAAATTAGACTGTAATAATGGAATGAACTAGCGAGCTCAGGCAGATATAAAACAATTTATATAACCTTTTGGCCCAAACTAACTTGGTTTTGTGGTACAATGACATTAAAATTTTTAAACAAACTATATTGACGCCCTCTTATGTAAACGCGGGACAAAATCCAAAAACACAACTTCTTTATGATAAATATAATATTACTCTACCTAAATTCTATTCAACGTCAAACTTTGCATTAATCATATGTTATCAAATAATAACAAGATCACTTTTAAAATTCAAACTGAATCTCCTTAACCTTACTGTATTGTGAATATTGTACCTTCACTGTCTCGGTTCGCAGTGTTCCTCCTTAACGGGTGCACGGATAGTGGTTGTAGAAATACCTCAGGTAAATCTAAAGATACGAAATTAAATTTTAAAACTTTGTACAAAACTTTTTTTTCAGGCTACACAAGTTACGTTATATAAATAAAGGAAATGAGTGTTGATACGCTAATACTTATATTTGGTAGCAATTCAGTGAACAGGTTCCTGATCTTGTATAATTAAACTGCTTGCTATCCTGCTGTCTCTACGTGGATGGGAATTGTTCTGAAACGTATTTCTGCTCGTGTTAAAACTGCAATGGAGCTTCTTTGAAAGGTTTACTAAATGCTCGAATACTATTTTATATTATATACTCTTCTTTTTGCTCTGGTATGTACACCACTTTATCTATTACACTATAGGTACTCAATGAACAATTTTATTCTTGCTTCTCAACCCTTTAAAATATTTAAACTTCGTAATAAAAAACGAGCTCCAACAAAAAAAGGTCTTTGAATTTTTATTCTTTCTCAAATTTAATTAATTTTCTTTAACAAAACCCCTAATTGTTTTTGTATCCTGGATACCATCAAGATTTTTCACCTTTAGCCTACTCTTTTACATTTTAAACAAAAACTTTAAAATTTCCAAAAACACAGACATATCTTTTATACTAGATTTCTTAATACTAGATTTTTACCCTATTTTTTTACACTATTAATATAAATGGTTTCATTGGATGCACAATACTTGTCTTTAAAATGTTTTTTAAACTCCACTTAATCAATTCCAGCTTTGGTTATACTTTATAAAATAATACAACTGTTATGTAAGAACCACTTTTTACATGATTATTTTTATCAAATACCTGTCACATATTTTAATCAATTCAACCAATATTAATCATATATTTGTTTTCTTTTTTGTTATATGAAAGCAATTTTTACACTACACAAATTAATGTTTACATTCCTACAACCCATTTAAGATTCTCCAACCACCGGAAAAAGGTCTTTTTGTTTACACTACAGCAATAATGATGCTTAAGATTGAATTTGGATTCTAAAAGTTTAGTAAAACTAATAAATACTTGTAGCTGAGAAACCTAGCCCTGTGTGAAATTTATAACTTGTATGAGGCCTTAAGTAAGCTTCAATTATCAAATTACCTGTCGCTGTTAAGTCTTCGAGGCATGGTGAAAATGACAACAAATTCATTCAATGCGAAATCACCACATAAAGCCCTACCTGATTTTGATAATAAAATAAAATGTTGTTCACCCTTCAGATTAACTGTTTCAACTCTTGGCATTTTAATTTTTTTTATTAAAATCACCTACTTGATTTAAATCCATACCGACTTTTAGTTTTGATAAAAATGCACATTTTAAACTTTAATTCCAATCAATATTTTGTAGTTCTGGTAAAAAAACAACTTTAATTTGTTTGTGTATTTAAGCATTGTCCTTCGCATGAACATACGGGTACAAATTTTCGATGTGAAATCTGCCTCGAGATTGACCTCTTCCGTTTTCTAATTCATATGTGTTTCCATTCGCAAAAATTTCCTTAACACGATAAGGCCCTACAAATGGTAATAGAACTTACCACAAATCACCGTTTCCCAATTTTACGTACGCAACCTCTTTACGATTACTAAATCGCCAACTGAAAAACTTACACTTTTCTTAATTTTCTTTCGGCGTTTTTCAATTGAATGTCTCTGCAATGTTTCAGTTCGTAATTTTACTTTCTCTAGTACTTCCGTTATGTCCTCGACCTCTTGTTCCTTTCTCTACTGTCTCGCTGGTATTATTCCCTTCATTAACGTATTGGGACTCACCCCAGTAACCGTACTTGGCACGTTGTAACGTTTTTTTTTTTTTATATATGCATCTTGCTCTAGACGTTGGGCGTCAGTGAAACGTAGTCTTCCAACATAACTAGGGGTCTATTCCTTGGGTAGAGCTATGAGAAATGGGGGGGTAAGTCGAAATCTGTTTGTAGGTCAAACTTAATCTCAGACAAATAGGCGCCACCAAGTCCGGACTTATTCACGATAATGGCATGGCATATTTCTAAGGGCGGACGTGGAGACCCAAAGAAAAAAAGATCGCCTTCGATGACAAAAACCTATCTTAATAAAATAAGACGCTGTTCCTGTAAGAAATTATAATAGTTAGGTTAATAAAAAAGGTGGAACACTATTTGTGTCCTGCAAATATACATAAAGAAGTATTAAAAAGATATTTTCTATATAAAGTTGGCATCAAAAATTTACTCTTAAAGATGTTAGCTTTCAGTGGTTAGGTTTGATCATATTTGATCAAAATAAAAAACTTTAATCTTGAATCAATTATTTACTAAAAAGAATCTCTTTTAAAATAAAATGAATTTCAACAAAATTTAATTAATAACTGAATTACTTCGTGAATTTCTCCAGTCTCTCCATTTAGTATTAGTTAAACGATACTAAATCAAAAATCGGAACAAAACGAAGCAAACAACTATTGTTTTGCATAACATCAAAGAAATGACTAGACTGAAACTAATCGTCAGGATCATCATTTTCATCTGGATACGATGCTTCAACGGGTTTCAAGTCCTTAACATGCCATTTTCCGGCTCTTGTTCCATCCTCATTCTCTAATTCATACACTAAATTGGAATGTTTTTTTCGAACTTTACACAAAACGAACTTTGGAGCTAATTTAGCGGAGAATTTATCACCAGCACTTGAAAGTACCTTATTAGTTCTCCAAACGCTTTCTCCGACTTGGAATGAAATGTCTCTTCTTCTAAGATTGTAGCGTTTACTCGAACGTTGATAAGCTACATGTAAGTTTTCACGGACATTTCCAAAAATATGAAACAAAGGTTGACGATCCAAAACATAAGAAGGTCTACTACTTGAAACAACATCTACATCCTCACCGGGTTTAAAATTATCACTATAAGCTTTTCCACTTAAGGGTACCTGACGACCAAAGACTAAAAAATTTGGGGAATAGTTGGTGGATTCGTGTTTTGCTGAATTAATTGGGTACTGAATTTTTGATATCTCACTATCCCACGTATCATGTTCTTCTACGTAAGAACGGATTGCAGTACCAACTGTCTTATTAATTCTTTCCACAAAATTGCATTGAGGAGCATAAACAGCATTGTACCAAATCTTTTGGATTTTGTACCTTGCACACAAAGCTTTAAAAACACGTCCAATCAATTGTGGACCATTATCACAAATAACAAATTGTGGTACTCCGTAGACAAGAAACACTTTTTCTTCCAAAAACTTTTCTATCAAATGTGCCGTGGCACTGCGCAAAGGTTGTAAAATCGAATACTTGGAGAACCAGTCACCAACAACTAAAAGTCATTTACCTGCTTTTGAATCATCAATAAAAAACTAATCACGACGATAGCTAACAAAAAAATCAGTGTTCAGGTACACTCTCACCCTACTACCAACCGAACTGTCGAAACAACTACAATGCTTTACAACGCCTAAATTTGCTAGAGTGACTAACAATACAAAAATTACATCAACTCAAAAAAAAATATGATGCAAAAATTCTAGAGCGACCAACTCACCTCGAGTCTCGTCTAGACTTATGTAATGCTGAGCGACCAACTCTTCCTGAGTCTCGTCTAGACTAACATACTGCTGAGCGACCAACCACGATGACAAGTTCCGCCTAGACTAAATTGCGTTGCAATGCTGATTTAAATAAAAATCTGCTAACAAAATCAAAAACGTGCTTATGCACGAGCAATTCTCAAATGATATAATGACAGCTCACTCCAATGTACCCTCAAAATAGAATCTGTAGCCTTATCATCAAATTCGGACAAAAATGTTCTTTATTGACTCAAACGAATTAAACTCCAGGCTTATCAGCTTCTTTAACTAATAGTCTTCCTAAAATTTTCCTTTTTCCAAAACTGGTTTCTCACTCACTACTCCTCTAATTTTCAGTTCATACTCCAGTTCCTCTTTAAGTAGACAAACAATTTGGAATTTTTCCGACATGATTGCAATAGCCTAATATTTTAATGAAATCAAACTGATAAATCTAAAGGATTTGAACCTTACAAAAATTGTCAAAACAAATTCGGGCAACTAAAGGTAAAAGTCAAAAAGTGTATTTGGTAAAGTAAATTTTGCCAAAGCAATATCAAAAAAATTATATTGGGTCAAAACAGAATGAAAGTTAAAAATAAATTTGACTAAGGTAATTAATTGACTGAATGGGGGTTAACGGGGTTAACTTTGAACAGACTAATTTCGAAGCAAAATAATTTTTGAACAAACAATTTTCGAAGCAAAATAATTTTTGTACAAACAATTTTCGAAGCCTCACGTTGCCGGCGCCAGTGCCAGTGTAACGTAGGCCCCACGTTGGTTTTTTGTATGGGCGTGGTAACCCAATGATGGGACGTTGCCTTCCTTGACAAAAATATGTCTTAAAAAAATAAGACGCTGTTCCTGTAAGAAATTATAATAGTTAGGTTAATAAAAAAGGTGGAACACTATTTGTGTCCCGCAAATATACATAAAGAAGTATTAAAAAGATATTTTCTATATAAAGTTGGCATCAAAAATTTACTCTTAAAGATGTTAGCTTTCAGTGGTTAGGTTTGATCATATTTGATCAAAATAAAAAACTTTAATCTTGAATCAATTATTTACTAAAAAGAATCTCTTTTAAAATAAAATGAATTGCAACAAAATTTAATTAATAACTGAATTACTTGGTGAATTTTAATTTCAGGTTTATCTAAATTATTCATAATCAAACATTCTACAGTATAGTGTAAATTTGTTACACAAAAAAACTCCGACCCGTGCAGATCTGTTCAGGCAGGTTACATCTAAAAATGTTACTACTCAAGTTTTTCCTTTTTAAGCTACATGTACTAGTTTTAGTTTCTAAAAAAGCAGATCACAAAAATATTCTTGTTTACATAACTTGTGCTAAGGCTGTTCGAAGCATTTGCTTTCAAGAACATCTGTCAGCAGTATACTACAGAAAAATAAGTGACGTCAGTAACACCTGTTGTTGTAACTAACGATTCATACTGAACCACGCGTGTTGTTTCTTAAAACATCAAATTAGTGAATTTTAATTTCGACACTGGAAATCCAGCTCAGCAATAGTTGAAACTTTTATAATAATCATGCTTTTACACATAAGAACAAATTAGCGTGTTTCTAATGTGAAACACCAAAAAAGTACTTAAAGCTAACTACGAACCAAAAGCTGCTTTTCTCGCCTTGACGAGGTACTTGTTATATCATGCGAAGTTTACGGCATGTAGTGTGAACCAAGCTCATACTAAACAGCTTCTACCAAATGGAGTTGTTCCAGGTGTAGAATTAAATACGGTCACGATACATTCGGCAGCCTCTACAATCCGGATGTTGAATCACACCGCCTCACCAAAGTAGCATCTTTATGCTGTATAACAAAGTGGTCTTCTTAAAATTGGTTAAACTTTCTATTATCAAAGTTGCATTGTTAAGTGTTGCATTCTTCACGTCGTATAACAAAGTGGTCTTAATAAAATGGATTAAATTTTCTATCTTCTAAGTTGCATTTTTAATTGTTGCATTCATCACGTCGTACGCGCTAAATAAATTATCTCTAATTAAACAAGTTAATAATCTTCATACTATACCAACCGCTATTCAAAGATGTGTCCCGACTCCTCAAAGTGGATACGCAAATTGCCGGCCTGCAGTCTTTGGTACATCTTATCTCTTCTTCCACGTATGGCCGACTGATTACAAAACTAGCTCGGGCGACCGGGGCGTCCGAGGAGGGGGCTGTCAAACTGAAACGCGCTTGCGAATAGCTGTAGAAGACACAGATATTCAACCACAAATAGAATACCAAAGGACGATGCTGCTTTAACGTATTACCTTAGTTGGTAAATGTATTTTACCATTATTTTAATAAAAGTGTTTTATTATTCTCGCACTTTGATGAAGGGATTTATTAACCAAAAATAAATTGTTACAACGTTATTTACAAAAATTTCGACTTGTGATAAATACTTAACCCATCCTACATGTTCCTGTACAGCTAATCGTAAGAACTTAATAACTTCTTTTACGAAGCGTTCACACGGATTTTATTGTGGATGTCGAATACTACAATACATAATACTGATATCTTCCTTGCGCAAGCTATTAAAAATTATTTTGTTGTGAAAATATGTGGCATTGTCTACGAGTACTTTTCTCATTTTTCCTATTTGCCAACAAATTTTTTTATCCTTTTTAACGCATGACCAGTATTACATCTTCTTGTAGGATATAGTTTTATAAATTTTAAAAACATGTCTACCATGACTAAAATATGTTTATACTCGTACTGCCCTGGTATTAAATTAGATAAATAGTCAATAGCTACCAAATCCAGTGGTTCATCTTTCCCCAGCAAACAAATCACATCTATTTACAACCTCTTTTGTAATGAAAATATCATTCCGAGCAAAAAATGATAAGTTATATATTTAGAAGTCGCAGACCTTCGATTTTAAAAATACCAAATGTTTTTATAAGGATAGAATAAAGCATCCAAACTGGTTATAACTTTAGCCAGCCATAATGAAAAGGACATGAGTCGGTCAAGAACGACTCGCCGGAATTACTGTAACAGAAAAAGAAACGGTAGGAAAGAGAAGGTTTCGTTAACAGAGTCAAAGATTGAGGAGTCAATCAAAACGAAACCGATGAACCTGCAGCTCGACAGTAAAGTGTAGAAATACAAACAGAATTAAGAACCAGACAATAATTAAGATATAAGTAACATACAAATAAAAAACTATTACATTTATCCACATACATATACAGGGTGGAACACCACATACAAACTGCTTCCTAGCATCTAAACGACAAGCAATATAAAAAGAATTTCTTAACAAACTATATGCAGAATACGCTTGTTATATTTTTAAAAATGTTTTAACATATAGGGTATTCCAGAAGAGCACGTCCTATCAAAGTTGGTATTTTTAAAATGCAACACCCTGTATTTTTAGGCATATTTTAATTATAAATTAAAAAATTGTGTACGTTTCTTAAAACGTCCCTATCCCTATCTATGACTGTTTTTGAGATAAATTGATTTTAACCAAATTTCAGAATGTAGTCCAAAGTAAAATAACTGCGAATTTAATAAGAATAAACAAATTCGTCTTTCACGAACTTATTAAAAACATTTGCCATACTTACTACAATGTTTACTGTTATGTCACATTATACAGGGTGTTCGTAATCAAGCCGTATATTATTGACCAACTCAAAGTTAAATAATGTTTTAACTTAAATGGAATACCCATTATTTTTTACTCGTTCGTTTGCTCAGCTGATTTTCTATCAGTCCGTATTGGGGTTGCCTATACATAATTCTGGTAGTTTCTGAGGAATTTTGAAATTTCATAATTCATCATTGTAGTTTATACTAATATGACAATTTATTAAACTTTAAATTGGGTTAAGAATTACTTATCAAATTAATATTGTTTATGCATCCAGGTCATTCCTAGTGTTGTTCTAAACTGTTTGTGGCAATTCTATTGTTATCAATTTATATTTTGTACCTTTAAAATTTGATTTGCATATTACTAATCTAAAATGAAAACTTATTCTACACAAAAAGGAATATATTATATGCTCTTAGTTATTGGTAAGTGTCAAGGGAACTATTTTTTAGCAAGTTGAGTGTATGCTCCAATATATCCAAATAGGGAACATCCACTAGAAATGTGTTTAAAAAAACGTTATTAGCATTTCATATTGGAAATGTGGAATACAAAAAAACCCAAATAGACAAAGACATATAGTTAATGAAAATAATGATGAATTCAGGGTTGGCTAATAGGTAATCCTTATACAAGTCAGAGATGTATTAGTAAAGAAGTAGGTATTAGCAGGAGAAGTGTTTCTAGAAAAATTAAAAAACACAAATTTCATCCTTATAATTCAGGTACGTTAAAAACTCTATGCTAAAGTTTTTGACATGCAAATTGGGTTTTCCTTATGGGTTTTGGACAAAATGGTATGTGAAAGTAACTTTTTTAATTTTATTCTCTTAAGGGATGAAGCTACTTTCTATAATAATGGCTAATAAACGGTGACAATTTTTATTATTACAGTGATGAGAATCCTCATTTCTTTAGAACTCTTCATCTTCAACTTTGTTGGTCTTTGAATGTATGGGGAGGAATCGTAGGATCGCATGTAATAGGTCCTTATTTTTTTGATGGTATTTTAAATCCCGGCAAATACAGTTGCGTTTAGATGGTGCTGCAGTTCATATGTTGGACAAGGACAAACGACCATGGCCAATCTTATAAATTGGAAGAAAGAGAGTCAAGAATTGCTACTGATTGTGAAAACAAATGAAGGGTTTATTAATATTGAACTATTGAAAGATTAAAGTTTATTCGTATAATGAAGAGTAGTCGAATGTCTATTTTGAAAGTAACATCAGTAATCTAGATAGCAAAATTCTAGACCACAATATTTTCGACGTGAGTAGTATAGCCGTGTAGTTGCCGGGACAACTTCATGAAAATCTTATACCGTTCATTTATATTCCTAATGCTCCACCCGAAGGTACTACATTGGCCAGGAAGCGAGTTTTTTGTTGCCTGGAAATTTAGAATTTTGCCGAACCCTTGCCGTTCCAGGCAAGGAATCTTTAACGTGCGTGACAACACACACACGGAACCTCTATTTAACCTCTCATCCGAACGAGGGCTTAATTTTTGTGAAAATTGCTCATTTGCCATGCAGTCGGCCATGTTGGGATTTGAACCCAGGACCTTGGGATCCGTAGTCTTACGCTTACTACATTGATCCACGGCGACGCCCATGAAAATGTTATACCCCATATTTTCCAAGGTTGTGCTAGTTTAGAGAGGAATGTGCTATAATACAATGCATTGTGTGTACAAGTGAAGAGAATTTTGTTTGAGATGAAACTTGAAGAGACCGTGTGTAAATATGAGAAAATTAGAAATAAAGGATAAAAATGTTAGTGTGTAGATGATGTTAGAATAGAATTAAGGAAAGTTTAGTTAATTATAAAATAGAAATAGATGAATTCTTAAAAGGAGAACATCCACAGTATGAAGAAGATTATGTGTGTGTATTATGTCTTATGGAAATAGTTGTAGACTGCAAGTAGTTAAAAATAAAAATGTAGAAAAATAATACAGATTTCAAATTTTATTTTTGGATTTGGGGGAAATGACGTAATAAGGTTGTCATGAGAGATCAATGAAACACAAAGCCTACAAATAAAACCCACCAAATATATAAGAAACTGAAAAAATAGAAAATTCCATAAATTCATTGTTCTGCCCTGTATATAATATAAGCATATTGTAAATGCATAGCCATTAAAATACAAAGCAAAACAATTTCCGTGTATTTAAAAGCCCCAATTTTAAATTACTAATACAGCCATGTGTACAAATTTAAGTCGTATGTGTAAAAATAATTAATTTTAGGTTTGGCCAAACACACTTACAAGCGTAGTAATCAGTAATAGGCAATTAGCCAGCTATTAATTAAGGAAGATTTTTTAAGCAAAGCTTAGGTAAGCATCATGTTAGAAATAATTTTGTTTAAAAATCATGCTGTAAACTGTTCTGTCTTCTTTTGTATGAAAGGAAATTGTTTTTGAATGTGTAAATGCTTTATATTATTGCTGTGTTTGACCTGTAGTTCTGAAGTGCTAAGCTAGCGATGAGGTCTTTTGGTTCTTCTTTATTGCATTTTTGTTCTTCCTTCCTAACACTACTTCTTCTGTTTGTCTGCCCAATGTAAGATTTGTTGCAGTCTGAGCATGGTATTCGTAGACTCCTATTTTCTAATGGGATTTGATTTTTGGGATTCTTTAGGATTGCACGATTTTTCTATGAGAGTTGAATGTGGTAGCTATTTTGTATTTTCGTAGAACTCTGCCGATTCTGTCTGTTGTCCCTTTAATGAATTGTAAGTATGCTGTAGTTAGTGGTGATTCCGGCACTTGTTTGGGTCTCCTGGCTGATAGTGACTTTTGAATGGTTTGATGGGAGTGTCCATTCTTCTGGAGTGCTTCTCGTAACTTTCGTATTTTCCCTTGTTTATTTTTGTCGTCAGCTAGTCTCTGGGTCCATGTAACTAAGGTTTTCACAACAGAGTAGAGTTGTATCGGGTGATGATGTGACTTGGCGTTTAAGTATCTATCCGTGTGAGTTGGCTTTCTGTAGACCATGTGGCTAAGTTGTTCGTTATCCTTTTTCTTCACTAGTACATCCAGAAACGGTAATGGGTTATTCTCTTCTATTTCTTTTAGCGGCGCATCAAAGCGAGGCGTTGTCACAGCACTCTCTTAGTGACGCTTTCAATGCGGCATTGTCATATATATATATATATATATATATATATATATATTACAATTAGTTAAAAGTGACGACCAGCAGTGTATACAATTAATACTAACAGGTTATTTGGTCTTCTAGTAATAAAACTCTTGTTTGTTTTTTACCGAGCTTTCGATTAAGTAACTGTGACTGTCATTAACATAAGAATTTTAAAATATTACTTACAAAAACTGGAGTTAAAATACTGTCATGGCTTTGATAATTATCATTAAAACTTAAAATAAATAAATTAAATAAAACATTTGATAAAAGTACAAGAAACAACTATTCTCGTCTATCACAATACACGTTACAAATTAAAATAAAATTTTGCTTTTAAAATATAAATTCCATTGAGAACTAAAACATGACGATTATTAAAATAATTAGTACGATAACATTCTTGAAGTGCATGGTTGATTATCTGTATTTATCTAATGTTGTTTGATTTCCTATACTTGAGTAAATACATATACACAGCGTACAAATTGTTTGTATCTGTTTTGAAGTTTAGAGCTTTTTCATTGTTTACTATATGAGCCATTTCCAGAAAAAGTCTACTCTTGTATGAATTTTCTTTATCCAACACTTTTACATTATTAAAATCTGGATATTGGTTAGTTTTATTTGTGTGGCACGCTAATGCGCACGAATTCTTTTTTATTTTGCAATCGCTCTTATGCTGCACAATTCTTGATCGCAGCTATTGTGATGACTGTCCTATATAAATTTTGTCACATCCTTGGCAAGGAATGGAATACACAATATTGTAACGAAGTAGCATAGGAGTTTTATCTTTTGTGTTTGAAAAAAGTTGGCCAACCGTGACTGAATTATATTTTGAAATAACCATGCCATCGTTTTTTAAAATGTTTACTAATTTTGGGGTTAAACCCTTTATCATCGGTAACTTTTTATATGCAACACTATTTGTTGATTGCTGTTTTTTGACATTTTTTATTACTGCTCGAACTGAATATCAATTTATTTACGAGAGATTTTGGATAACCATTGTTAACCATGGTGTTTGATAGAATTGTCAAATTTTTTCTATGAAATGAAGGATCTGAAATTCTTGTAATTTTGTTTTTTAAACATAACAGCTGTTATGTTTAAAAACAGAAATAAAAAACAGAATTACAAGAATTTCAGATTCTTCATTTCATTTCATATAGTAAACAATGAAAAAGCTCTAAACTTCAAAACAGATACAAACAATTTGAACGCTGTGTATATGTTTTTACTCAAGTATAGGAAATCAAACAACATTAGATAAATACAGATAATCAACCATGCACTTCAAGAATGTTATCGTACTAATTATTTTAATAATCGTCATGTTTTAGTTCTCAATGAAATTTATATTTTAAAAGCAAAATTTTATTTTAATTTGTAACGTGTATTGTGATAGACGAGAATAGTTATTTCTTGTACTTTTATCGAATGTTTTATATAATTTATTTATTTTAAGTTTTCATGATAATTATCAAAGCCATGACAGTATTTTAACTGCAGTTTTTGTAAGTAATATTTTAGAATTCTTATGTTAATGACAGTCACAGTTACTTTACAGCACCCTGAAGAAGATTTTAAATAAATCGAAAGCTCGGTAAAAAACAAATAAGAGTTTTATTACTAGAAGACCAAATAACCTGTTAGTATTAATTGTATACACTGCTGGTCATCACTTTTAACTAATTGTAATATATATATATATATATATATATATATATATATATATATATATATATATATTCATTAGATTTATTCTTTATTGACCTTTCTTGATAAGTATCAATATTTTCTATTGTTCTTGGGAATTTTAGGTCTTTCAATACACGCTACAATCAATAACTATTTCATACTTGTCAATACATATCTATTTGTTATCGTTCCCAAACGTTTCACCCTCCTTACACAGGTCTTTATCTATGGTTACTCTAACAGAAAGTTCATACAATTTTATTTACGTATATATTTTACTGTTACCTTAAAACGAAATTCAACAGCACAATTAAATTTTTAATTTACACAGGTATACATTACACCTACCAATGAAATATTTATCAAATATTTATTTACACATAGGTAGGTTAGTTCGTTACAACCGTTAAACTAATATCATTTTATTCGAAATGACAGTTATAATTTTAGTAAGCTAATCGTATGTTATCTGTTTTACCGGTAAGAACCTTGACATTTATTCCTTGATTTAATATTAAGACGTCTGTAGAGATTATTATCAATGTTTATGCTGTGTTTGAATTTAATTATATTTGGTAATTTTATTTAGCTTTTAATTGTCCACACTATTTAATATTTAAAACTCATGCACATTAAATGTAAATTATTAATGCTATTTTTAGTAAAATTATTTACGTATAGGTGGCTATATTGTTTTAACCTTAAACTAATATTCATTTTTCCGAATTGACATTATATTTGTAGATAATCGTATGGTCGTTATCTGTTTTACCGGTTATTACATTGAATTTATTTCTTAATTTAATATTATACTATACGTAGAGATTATGATCTATTATTGCTGTGTTTTATTTAATTATATTATGGTATATTTTACTTAGCTTTTAATATCAGTCTTTTCATTAACTGCAGTAGGGTTTTTGCTATATAAATCATTTCAAGTATTTCTCGCTTTTTTGGTTTATTTCAGTTTTATAATTTTTGTTTGTTTAAAATCAAAATTATGTTTTGCTGTTGTCTCATGCTTAGTAAGTGCTGTCTGATTTTTCTTATCATATTTATGACCATTAAGGCGTTTTCAAGGTGTTGTGAGCTTTGTCCAATATATACATGTTCACAGTTTGTTTGACACGGAATTTTATATATAGTGTGTGTTTTTATTTTCGTTACTTGATCTTTCAGATTACTAAATAAATTTTGGTTAAATTATAACTTTGTGTGCTATTGCTAGGTTGTGTTTTTGAACAGGTTTTGTAGTTTCTCTGAAAGCTCTGGTAAATATGGTAGTGATATGTATTTTAATTTTTATTTTCTGTTACATAATTTTCTATTGACCTATTGTTGTAGAATTTATAAATACGTTTTTAAAAATTTTATTAATTAAGTTTTGTGGATAGTTATTATTTTTAAGTGCGATTTTAGCTTTCTTAATTAATATATATATATATTATAGATAGTATATTTATGACAGTTTTTACCGCAATATGAAAATTGTATATAGTAAGATGTATCTGTAAACAAACTCTTATGAAAATAATAAGAGCCATTGACAAATACAAATCGGGCTGGTAGTTATATATTAACAAAACATTAGCTTTATTACTCATAGGGGATGAAGTAATAAAGCTAATGTTTTGTTAATGGCTATATAACTACCAGCCCGATTTATATTTGTCAATGGCTCTTATTATTTTCATAAGAGTTTGTTTACAGATACATCTTACTTTATATATATATATATATATATATATATATATATATATATATATATGACAATGCCGAATTGAGAGTGTCACTAAAAGAGTGCTGTGACAACGCCTCGCTTTGATGCGCTAAAAGAATGCTGTGATACAAATACAGGAAATTGTAAAATTTGAAATTATATTCACTTACCTTCCTTTCTAACTTTGCCTGGCTAGCTCAACGGAAATCTGAAAGTTTTTAAAAATGAAATCAAACACGGCAATTTCACAAAGCATTTATACAATATGAAATATTTTTTCTCATACAAAAGCATGTAGAACATTTACAACATTGTTTCTTTCAAACATAAAAATATTTCCAACAAATACTTATTTACTTAACTATAAAAATGTTCCTTAACTTAATTTAAATTTACAGGACTAAAGTTCTTTTCTTATGGATATTTTACCTGACTTTGTTTATTCCCACGCCAAAAAATCCTTGACAGATAATATATTAAAAGATCGGAGTGTTTCAAACTCTGAACACAAACTTTTCTGGTAATGATTCTTACACAAATAAAATGATTAGAACTTATTATATCTTAACTAAATAACAAAATTTATATATCAGTTACAAACAATTAATACTTGTAAAAATCCACAAAGCGCTTTTTTATCCAACTCCTAATTAAATTTCTTCTTATTTTAAATTGACGTCCAAATTAGCTTACCAGATGATGTATAAAATCTCCATTTAGTAAACCAATGTGCATTCTCGGTGTCATTATTCAATAAAAATTTTAATAGCTTTTTATATCGAAGCATTTCCCATCTTCATTGTATATAATTCAATTTAATAATTTCCGTTTTTTAAACATTAGGTTACATTTGAAACATTACTTTTTTATTCATTGTAACATCGTAATTATTAAATTACAGTATGCTTACTGCATACTTCAAATATCATCTTAATAACATTCGCGATCGAATTATGAATGACTTTATTTAATAAACGCTTTTTTATATATACAAAATTATTTATTTCTAGAATGTATTAGTATTTGCGCGATTCCATTCTAAATAATAAATGCCTATCTTACATAATTTCTGGCAAATCCTCATTAGTGTTCAAAATTGTTGAGTTTTATTACCTCGTTATTTCGTTCCAGTTATTAGTGACGTGCGTTGCTCGTTTTTGTTTAACACTCAAGATTATTGTGACGTCGCATACTAATCTAGTAAGTGCGAAAGGTAGTCAATAATTGTTATCAGTTATTCCATGGATTTTACGGGTTTTTTCAATGATCGGGCTACTTCATAGAATAAACGTTTATTTATTAATAAGTTCAACGAAGTTGACGTATTTCTTCTCAATTCCTCTCGAATTTTCCAGAAAATGTTTTTATTTACAATGTTTTTTTACTATACAAAGGCTAATTAATAATTGAAAATAAATGGTTTTGTATTTATCTTAAAATGATCGATTTTTGTTCTCATTGAATGCGTTTTTAATGTATCTCAACATTAATTATTTTTACATGTACAGCTTACGTTATTTGCTATTTATTTACAATATGCTAATATCATGCAGGGTGATTATTTATACATGCGCAATTGAATTTTTACTTGGCACTTTAATGAATAAAAGTACGCTACAGTCCACGTTTCACGACCATACAGTGCTATGCTCCACACATATGCTTTCAGCAATTTTTTCCTTGTTTCTATGTTTGTTGTATTTGCACATAGCCACTGCTCTTTGTTGTTAGATGTAGTTTGGTCCCCCTTCTATTGTTTATAGATATATACCCTATTTCCCCCGATATTCAGTAGTATGTGAAAGGGATTAAGCAGCCTGCGGCTACCAAGACCCCCAACACTTGAACCTTTGCCGAATTAATAGTTTTCCCATATATCCTTTCGCGCAATCAACATTGATTGAAAATATTTTAAAACCAACAACTAGTTGTTTATAATAATCATCAGATTTAATTTAAATTTAATTTAATTTAAATTTAATCAGAATTAACATTAGTTGAGAGTATTGCCAAACCAATACCTGTAGTTGCTTATAATAATCATCAGTTTTAAGTACAGCTATTTTTTTCATCATTAGGTTTTCTATCTTGGAATTGGTTGGTTGTGTACCAACATTGATTTCTCTTCGGAGCTAGCCTGCACATTTCCCTGAAATTTCTATAGCCTACATCTTAAACTATCTGTGTGCAGTAGTCTAACCTAGGTCTAGCTCTACTTCTCTTTTTTCCTATCTCTGCTTCTAATATATTCCGCACTATTCCCTCATGCCTTAGTATGTTGCCTATCAACCTATCTCTCCTATTTTTTACTTTTTTCCACATACTTCTTTCTTCCCCCATGATCCCTAGTACCTCTTTGTTCTTAACTTTGTCTGTCCATGATTTCTTCATCATATGTCTGTAGCCCCAGATTTTAAAGGCTTCTATCTTCTTCTTGTCCGCTTTTCCTACTATCTAGGTTTCATAGCCACATAGTGCTGTACTCCACACATACGTTTTAAGCAATTTTTTTCTTGTTTCTATGTTTGTTGTCTTTGAACACAGTAGTTGCCTTTTCTTGTTAAATGTAGCACAACCTTGTGCTAAACTTTGTTTTATATCTTTTGCACTCTTCCCATCTCGCATTATTTGGTTTCCTAGGTAGCAGAAATCCTTAACCTCTTGTAAGTTCTCAATACCTATTTGTATTCTAATTTTTAATTTATTTTCCCCTCTTTTGCATACTAGTACTTTAGTTTTATTTTTGTTAATTTTCATACTGTACCTCTCTGTTAGAAGTTTTCATTTCATTAAGAGCAGGTTTTAACTCTTCCTTGCTAGATGCTAATACCGCTATATCATCTGCAAATCTAAGGATATCAATCTTTTGTCCCTGCATAATAATTCCAGATGTCTTCTTGCATTTGACAGTATTCACTGCCTTTCAATGTACAAATTAGAAAGTAATGAGGATAGGGCACATCCCTGTCTCACCCCTTTCCTAATATTTACTTCTCTACGTTCCTGCTCTAATTCTATTACCACTGTTTTTTCTTTGTATAAGCTATGTACTATTTGTTTAATCCCTAAAACTCATTCCAATCTTTTTGAGTATTTTGAACATTTTTGCATTATACATTGTCAAATGCTTTTTCCAGATCTACAAACCCTATATACACGCTTTCCCCTTTTTCTATTGTTTTCTCTATTATCACTCTCAGAACTAAAGTAGCCTCTCGTGTTCCTCTGTATGAACCCAAATTGATCTTCTCGTAGTACTTCTTCAGCTCGTTTTTTCATTCGTCTTTGTACAATTCTAGTTAGTATTTTTGACACGTGTGCTGTCAAACTTATTGTTCGAAAATTTTCACATCTATCCGAGACTCTCTTTTTTGGTATAGTGACTATGATGTTACATTTGAAATCTTTGAATATCTCACCTGTCTCATACATATAGCTTACAAGTTAGAGACGTCTTGTTACTGCTTGTCTAGCAGCTTTCAGAGTTTCTGCTTGCACCTTATCTGTATTCGGTGCCTTGCCATTTTCAGACTCTTTAATGCTAATTTAAACTCATCTCTACGTATAGAATATCTCAGTCATCCTTTTCAATGTTTGATTCTTGTTCTGATGCTGTTAGTTCCTTTCTTGCATATAAATTCTCTCTATATTCTTGCCATCTATCCACTTTCTCTACATTTTCTATAATGACGTTTCCTCCCGTGTCCCTTATAATTTTTCCCTCTTGTAATTAATAATTTTTATTTTTCATTGTAAGTTACGTTTAAAACATTGCTTTTTTATTCTTTGCAACTTTGCAACTATTAAACTACAATATGTTTAATACATACTCAAATACTATCTTGACGTAGCAACAGCTTACGCTTTTTAAGTAAGTATTTGTCTGTGTGTGTGGGTTTTTGATATACGCAATACCCTAGTTGTCCGTTGTGTTGGCGCTCCACAAGAACGTTAAGGAATGGCAGAATTCCGTTCTTTTCAATTTCTATAGTGAACTTAATATCTTTATGTTGATTGTTTATGTGATCTAGAAAATTATTGAGCATTTGCTGTCTATGGAGCCAGATTACAAAAGTGCCATCTACATAAGGGAGCCAAGTTTTTGGTTTAAAGTCTGTGGATTCTAGAGCCATGGATTCCCTAAGACTCCATGAATATATTGGCCACAATAGTAGATAGAGGTGAGCCCATGGGTGTGCCAGAAGTTTGTTTGTAAAATTGTCCATTGCAGACAAAATAGGTTGAAGTAAAGCAATTTTCAATGAGCGTGGCCAGGTACTCAAATTCGTTTTCTTGAGGTAGGAGTTGTTTAACAATGGAGACAGTGTCTGTGACAGGTACGTTTGTGATTAGGGATTTTACCTCAAAACTGACTAGTATATCATTAGGGCCATGCTCAATATTTGCAATTAACTTTATAAAATTAGTGGAGTTTAAAACATTAGTTGGGGGTGTTACTAGAATAGGGTTTTAAGAAATTTCTTAGGTATTTTGCCAGATGCTAGGTTGGTGAGTCAATTGTGCTCACTATCAGACGATCAGGGCCATACCATGAACTTTGATAAGACGAAACTAATTGCCAGAATTCCATTTTCTACAGTAGAAAAATCATAGAATCTGTAGAAATCACTAAAAATTCTAACAATCTAAACAAAGACCATGGCTACTACCTTTCACCTATTTGCAAAACAAACCGATGTTCACAAAGGCAGAACCATGACTTTCACTGATCCGCTACAACACTCCTCTCTATTTATGATCACTCATGCATCAAGTTCCCGCCCTATATAAACTATCAATAAATATCAATTCCAACATCTCCATTTAGCTAGCCAAGCAATGCAAAGTTAGAAAGGGAGGTAAGTCAACAATTTCAAGTTTTACAATTTGCTGTATCTGTATTACAGCACTCTTTTAGCGGTGCATTATCAACGGGGCGTTGTCACAGCAGTTTTTTAGTAACACTCCAACGTTGTCATAGCAATATATATATATATATATATATATATATATAAAATACTCATATTTAGACCAGGGTAGAAAATTAAATAATCACATCAAATAATTTTAATCACCGTGTATAAGGAATTTCATTAAATAATACGCGTTATTAAAACCTTGAAGCATAAATAAACTCGGTCGTTTCAGTAAAAATAAGAAATTTAAATTATTTATAAGACGAAGCAGTATTGAAAAGCTCTGCGTGTAATGTAATTATTCCTAAACAAATGGAAATTACGTGCAAAGTTTATATTAATTAACCCTATTTTAAGTAACCGGTAGTAAAACAAAGTGTACCTATAATAATTAATATTTAAGTTGTATTCGCTAAAAATGAAAAGGATAGAAATCAATTGGAGTTAATTAAACCGTTAATAACATATAATACCTATAGAAACTTGTAAAAACCCAATAATAGTCAAATCGTAGGAAGGTTATTTAAAATGTTACGTTTGAACACCCCTGCGTGTTTTTAAAAGGCAATTTCAGTTTAATTTGTTTGGATAAACATGTCGATTCTAAGGATATTGGAAACGATCAGATGCTTTAATACGAAATACAAAACAGGGTTTATTTAAAAAAGCTCTGAGAATTAATATTATTTTGAACACCTGCGTAGTTTAAATATCACATTCGGCGAAAAGTTTGCAGATAATTAATGTTTCAAAGAATCTTGGGGAAAACGTCGCATAATAGTTACGAGAATTGCTAAAGCTGGGTATTTCACACTCCATGTGGACTAAAATAATCGATAATAAAGTATATCAAGTTGCACCAATAAGAACACGGTAGAGAAGGAAAGAGAAAATGCGTCAAGCAAAGACACATATTGTAAAAGGCAGGATTTAAGCAACGTCACGAGGGTCACAATTGGTTGAAAATAGGATGCAAATATCAGAGGTAGAACAACAATTTCTGTACAAAATCAATTAGTTTTTCTCGGACAGGCTTGCGTGCTGTGTGGAAATTTTCTGAGATTTAAATGGGGCGAGTGAAAGTTCGTAAAAATCGACGCGTGAGCGGCAGACTGGGAACATGGCATGAGAAATTCCTTAGAATTACCCGTTTTGGGGAACAGAGCGACGTGCCGGCTATTCGCTATATATACGGAGATGAATATAAACAAGCTCTCTTAGACTCTTAGACTTTTGACGATTCGATGCGTTAAAAGCTCGTACATACGCGACTTGATTGAAGATATTAAACCGTGCATTTTAGTTTGATTAAATAATTTAAAGTTTGCTAGTATATTTTAGTGATTCAAAATAGCTTGTTATTTACGTGCTAACATGAATGTACTTCAGTGCACTTAGATGCAAGGTAATAAAATTTAGTTTCACTGTACCAATTAGCAAAATTTACAACGACGAATGTATACACAAAAGTAGGCAGTTTTGGCGTATATATTGGTGACAGAAGCATGAATTTCTTTGCTCTTTTCCGGGGGTGTTAATAATTAAATGGTTCAAATACGTGTCTGGATCCATGAATCAAGGGTCAGATAAACACAGATGAGTTCCGGAAAGGCCCAGAAACGACTTTGAATGGATGGTGATGGAGCAAATTTTAAAAAGCGTAGAGAATCAGAAGCCGTAAATATAATCCTGTTGAATGGTGTGATTAACTAAAGAAACGATACTTTGAAGCTACGAGGACAGTAACCTTCAGGTAAATTATACTATTTTGTTTGACATTTTGTGTGTATTGAATGACTTTATAATTGATTTACTTTAAATGGACATTAGTGGAATTTTTCTAACCATAAAAGTTTAATTTTAAGATGAAATTTGCTTGTGTAAGTAAAAAGGGGTATTTTGTTTTGATGTTCGGGAATATGATGAAAATTTGGGTATGTCTTTGAGCTCAATTAGACGAACCTGGTTAATTAACGTAAAGGGTGGTAGATGCTCCTTTATACTCAGACTCGGTCTGCTTATATTGTTATATTAATTAGTAGGCATCCAACAAGGACTTTAATTGTGGATGCACAGTAAAATGATAATAAAATTAATCTTGAAATTCTTTTTAAAACTGAAATTTATGCTGAGTTTTAAATTTGAAATTTTAATGTATTCTGAATATTGATGTAAATAGAGTTAACGTTGATGTTTGTGGTAGGAATGTGTTTGTTTTTTTTATGAATGAGGAGGTTTATAAAATTAGGTGAGCAGCCGAGGCGAAAAGCGTAGTTCACGGATTTTGGAGGTTTCACAGCATAATTTGGCGACCCAAAAGTGAGGCTCGAGTTCCAAATAAAAATTTTGTTATTTTATTCCAGGAAACTGGCGATCTGAGAGAGAGAGTTTCTGTGTGTGTATAAATTTAAGAGTATTTTAGAGTGTGTGTGAGTGATTGGAACGTATGCAGAGAAAAGAGTGGTTAAGGAGTCAAGGAGTGGAAATTGGAAGTGACGATAGTGCATTGTGTGAGAAAATTTCGAAAATGGAAGAAGCTGGAGGCAGTAGAGATCAGTCGAGGACGGAATCAGGAGAAACAGGAAATGAGTTAATGATGAGAATGTTAGAGGAAATGCGATTAGCTAGGGAGGAATCCAATAGAAAATTAGAACAGCTAAGCGATGAATCGAATAGAGCGAGAGAGGACTCAAATCGGAAATTTGACCAATTAAATCAGGAATTAGGGAATAAAATAGAAAAATCGACGAGAGAATTTACAGAATTTAAAAACAGTCTTACCGTAAAATGGGGAAGTTGAAAATAGGGTTGATAAAAATGAGCGTGATATTACAGGTCTTCGACAGGAAATGGGACATTTAAGGTCCGAAGTACGCATTTTTGTGAAGAAGAAATTAATGTAAAATGACTGAAGTGACGGACTCATGTAGGGATCAGTTAGGCCGGGTAGAACGCGAAGTTAGTAGTATTAAATACAACATATCAAATTTAACGGGGGATGGTCCCAGATTTTCTACAGGTGGAGTATCATTGGACCAACACATGAAGTTTTATGGCGATAACAGGGTAAATCCACAAATTTTTATTAATAGTGTAAGAAATCTAGTGGGAAATTTATTTGACGAACAGACTAAACTAAATACGATAAAGGCTTTATTAAAGGACAACGCGGAAGCATGGTACAATTTAGTAGGACAGGACATAGACACGTATCAGGACTTTGAAGACAAATTTTACAACATTACTGGAGTGATCACAAACAGGATCAGATTAGGGACGACTTGATTACAGGAAAATTTAAGGGAGAGTTTGCAGGTTCTAGGGAGCAATATGCCATCCGCAAGTACAGTGTGGCCAAACAACTGAATCCACCATTGACGGACAGACAGATTATTAAGTACCTATCACGACATTTTGAACTGGAAATTAGACAACACGTGGCCTTACAAAACATCACAGAACGGGAGACATTTTTAGAGTATTTGCAGAGATATGACGATGTATGTGTTGGACGGACAAGAGAGATACGAGAACGAAACGTTAACACAGTTAGGTTTGACAACAGGACACCAAATTATCCGAGACGGCCTGACTACAACAGAAATTTTCGACCGAATTGGGAACGACGAGGACAGGAATACAGAAGTAATAGTGCGACTAGGGGACCGACGCCAAGACCTAGTTACACGAGACAGAACAGTTTACCGGAAGTAAACAGGACTGTGACCAGCACGCCGAATAGAGACAGGGACACGGATATTAACACGAGGAGGACGTACGCACAGGTTGTAGAAGGACAACCAGGACCAAGCACGGAAAACAGGATGAGACAGGATTTTTAGAACGTGACAGACCACTAGATTTCTGTGTAAATGTATACGAACATCCACGTGAATTTTTCAAAATTGAGGAGGAAGTAGAGCCAGAAACTGAGGAAAAATTATGTTTGCCAATTATTAATTTAGAAATTTTTGAGAATAATGTAGAAGTATTACTTGATACAGGGGCAGAGGCGAGTTTAATATCGGAGGAATTCGTCAGCAAAATTAGGGATAAGGTTTGTGATAGAATTATGCCTATAAAGCGTAGCCATTTAGTAGCTCCAAATAAAAGAAGTTTGCTGTAGTAAATAGTGTTGTGGTGCTTAGGATAGATATAGGAGATTTAAGCTGTGAACAGGAGTTTGTAATTGTACCTGGACTGAAGTTTCAGAGCATTTTAGGGGTTGACTGTATGATGAAGTTAGGGGTTTTGATAGATATGGAAAGGAAGGTAATAAGGATTAATGATAGGGTAGTGCCATGGAAGGGCAGTTATGAAGCCACAGAGGATGACACGGGTTTAGTATTAATGTAGTAGAGGTAGAGGATAATGAAGGTAAACAGATCAACACAATGAGATGTCCAGAGGATAGGAAAGTAGAGGTTCAAGCTTTAATACAAAAACATGCAGAAGTAGTGGGGGTAGAAGCAGCATATCAGGAGCAGGTGAAGGCGAAATTAAGTAAAGATGGCAAGTTTGTTTTTAATCAAGTAGATTTAAGGGATTCATTCTGGCGGATTCCATTACACAAGCATTCTAGAAGGTACATAGGATTTTCCATAGAGGGAAAAATCGATAATTGTAAAGTAGTATCGTTTGGTTTGTCGGCAGAAAAGGAAATAAGAATAAATGAGAAACAGACAAGTGTAGGGATTGAAAAAGAAGTAATATTTAAGAGTCAGGATAATAGGGATGATAAGTTTATTGTATGTGAGATAATAGAGATGTTAAGTATAGATATAGAAGGGGGAGAGATAGGGATGAAGAGTATTAGGATGGTAAGAAGAAAGACTTGGAGGGTCAAGAAGAGAGTTAGATTTAAATAGGATAAGAATAGAGATAGGTGTATATAGAAAAGTAGAAGTAAGTGTTTATAGAAAATAAAGCTAGGTATAGGATAAATATGGGAGATAATTAGGAATAGGTTTAGGATGAGAATAAACAGTAAATGTAGGAAGAAAATAAGATAGGTTAAGTGTAGATAATTCATATAAGATTAGTGGAGAGTTAGGAATAGAGTAAAAGTAGGATAGGTATATAGGATTAGGTAGGGGGAAGTAAAGTATAGTAAAGATTAATTAAAAGTTAGGAGTAGGATAGGTATATAGGATGTATATAGGATTAGATGGATAAGTAGGATGAAGTTAGGGATAATTTCAGTTTATAGAATGAGGTGAGAGTTAGGAATAGGATAGGGATATAGGATAGGTGTAAATATTTTTTTGATTGGAAACAAAGTAGGTAAGTTAGATAGATAAAGGTAGAGAGAGATAGGCAATTTTTTTGTAATTTTTTTGTCTAAATGCTTTATATTTGCATTCAAATAAGTGGGATTATTTGTATTCAAATAGGGGAAAATACTCATATTTAGACCAGGGTAGAAAATTAAATAATCACATCAAATAATTTTAATCACCGTGTATAAGGAATTTCATTAAATAATACGCGTTATTAAAACCTTGAAGCATAAATAAACTCGGTCGTTTCAGTAAAAATAAGAAATTTAAATTATTTATAAGACGAAGCAGTATTGAAAAGCTCTGCGTGTAATGTAATTATTCCTAAACAAATGGAAATTACGTGCAAAGTTTATATTAATTAACCCTATTTTAAGTAACCGGTAGTAAAACAAAGTGTACCTATAATAATTAATATTTAAGTTGTATTCGCTAAAAATGAAAAGGATAGAAATCAATTGGAGTTAATTAAACCGTTAATAACATATAATACCTATAGAAACTTGTAAAACCCAATAATAGTCAAATCGTAGGAAGGTTATTTAAAATGTTACGTTTGAACACCCCTGCGTGTTTTTAAAAGGCAATTTCAGTTTAATTTGTTTGGATAAACATGTCGATTCTAAGGATATTGGAAACGATCAGATGCTTTAATACGAAATACAAAACAGGGTTTATTTAAAAAAGCTCTGAGAATTAATATTATTTTGAACACCTGCGTAGTTTAAATATCACATTCGGCGAAAAGTTTGCAGATAATTAATGTTTCAAAGAATCTTGGGAAAACGTCGCATAATAGTTACGAGAATTGCTAAAGCTGGGTATTTCACACTCCATGTGGACTAAAATAATCGATAATAAAGTATATCAAGTTGCACCAATAAGAACACGGTAGAGAAGGAAAGAGAAATGCGTCAAGCAAAGACACATATTGTAAAAGGCAGGATTTAAGCAACGTCACGAGGGTCACAATTGGTTGAAAATAGGATGCAAATATCAGAGGTAGAACAACAATTTCTGTACAAAATCAATTAGTTTTTCTCGGACAGGCTTGCGTGCTGTGTGGAAATTTTCTGAGATTTAAATGGGGCGAGTGAAAGTTCGTAAAATCGACGCGTGAGCGGCAGACTGGGAACATGGCATGAGAAATTCCTTAGAATTACCCGTTTTGGGGAACAGAGCGACGTGCCGGCTATTCGCTATATATACGGAGATGAATATAAACAAGCTCTCTTAGACTCTTAGACTTTTGACGATTCGATGCGTTAAAAGCTCGTACATACGCGACTTGATTGAAGATATTAAACCGTGCATTTTAGTTTGATTAAATAATTTAAAGTTTGCTAGTATATTTTAGTGATTCAAAATAGCTTGTTATTTACGTGCTAACATGAATGTACTTCAGTGCACTTAGATGCAAGGTAATAAAATTTAGTTTCACTGTACCAATTAGCAAAATTTACAACGACGAATGTATACACAAAAGTAGGCAGTTTTGGCGTATATATTGGTGACAGAAGCATGAATTTCTTTGCTATTTTCCGGGGGTGTTAATAATTAAATGGTTCAAATACGTGTCTGGATCCATGAATCAAGGGTCAGATAAACACAGATGAGTTCCGGAAAGGCCCAGAAACGACTTTGAATGGATGGTGATGGAGCAAATTTTAAAAGCGTAGAGAATCAGAAGCCGTAAATATAATCCTGTTGAATGGTGTGATTAACTAAAGAAACGATACTTTGAAGCTACGAGGACAGTAACCTTCAGGTAAATTATACTATTTTGTTTGACATTTTTGTGTGTATTGAATGACTTTATAATTGATTTACTTTAAATGGACATTAGTGGAATTTTTCTAACCATAAAAGTTTAATTTTAAGATGAAATTTGCTTGTGTAAGTAAAAAGGGGTATTTTGTTTTGATGTTCGGGAATATGATGAAAATTTGGGTATGTCTTTGAGCTCAATTAGACGAACCTGGTTAATTAACGTAAAGGGGTGGTAGATGCTCCCTTTATACTCAGACTCCGGTCTGCTTATATTGTTATATTAATTACTAGGCATCCAACAAGGACTTTAATTGTGGATGCACAGTAAAATGATAATAAAATTAATCTTGAAATTCTCTTTTAAACTGAAATTTATGCTGAGTTTTAAATTTGAAATTTTAATGTATTCTGAATATTGATGTAAATAGAGTTAACGTTGATGTTTGTGGTAGGAATGTGTTTGTTTTTTTTTATGAATGAGGAGGTTTATAAAATTAGGTGAGCAGCCGAGGCGAAAAGCGTAGTTCACGGATTTTGGAGGTTTCACAGCAATATATATATATATATATATATATATATATATATATATATATATATATATATATATATATATATTGTTATGATATTTTTGCCCCTACGCTTGGGTGCACATAAAATGCTATGATATTTCCCTTATATTTAGCCCCACGGTTGGGTTGCCATAAAATGCCGTGTTATTCTCGCCCCTACGCTTGGGCGCAATAAAATGCTGTGATAATCGAGCCCACGATTAGGTCGTGCATAAAATGCTGTGATTAATTCCGCCCCACGGTTGGGCAGCCCATAAAATGCTGTGTTATTTTCTTTATATTAATCAAGCACTTGTAAAAATGTTAATTTATAAATCTCTTTGCCTCAACTAGCTGATTCAATTAAATAAAGCAATTCTACAATACACAATATAATGATTAAATATTTACAACCTTTTTATATATCTTCCCCTTTTTAAATTATTTACATCTGTCAGATTTTGAGAAAATGAAGCCAGCAAAACGAGCTTTTTATTGTTACATTTAGAGACCTTTTGAAACGTTTCAAGATGCATATTGCCTTTCATAAATTTATCTAAGAAACCTCAGTTTTGTCGACTCTTACATTTTTGAATTATTATTGAAATAAAACAGTTTACAGAAATAAATCATATCAAAATATCTAACCTGGAGTGGTTCAGTAGTTTCTCTGCATCCCCAAGAGTTTTCGTGTCCAGTCTGAATGTTTAGAGTCGAATTTGAAAGTCGACATCCAACCAAAATACTATCCAAATTGTTATTAGTGAGTTTATTCCAATAAAAGGTTTTTCATCTCCGTAATTAACGAAACAGTAGTAGAATATTTACCATTGTCAGAGATTATCAAATTAATTTAACAGACAGTAATCTCCAGAGCCTTCCTGACTCGTATCCAAGACCGTATCTAAGAGCCCTGTTTTATATATTTTTAGAAATTGTATAATTTCACTAAATCTGGTTTACTTACGTGTGTAATAGAGCCGCTCGCTTACACAATTTTTACACTCTTATTAAATGATTTTCACTTTAATTTTAATTAACTGTTTGCGTGAATAATTTAGCACTTTCGAGTATAGTGACTGCCCAGTTTCAAATGTATACTAACTCGTTGTTCAATTGTTATCATATTTATAGCCTTGCCCCTTTGTTTGCGATTCGTTGATTCCACGTGCTGGGCGACACCAATTGTCTTATCTTTTATGTTATTTTGGAAACTTTACCAATTGTGTAGTTTAACTGCATGGAAGAACGCTCAATTTGTCACGTAATTCATTCACTGCGTATATGATGATATATTAACGCACTTATTGAATATTTATCTAGCCAATTCGTACAGGTTTTCCATTGATTTAATTTCGATGCATTTTGTTACATTTTTAAATTCTTTTCTTTGCTCGTAGCTACTCTTGGATATACGTTTAATCGCTTGTACTGTTATATACAGTGTGCTCTTGAAACGTATTATATTTTCTTGATCGCTAACCCCAAACGGTCACATTCTTTCCTAAATTGAGCTTAACTAATGCTCTCTTCTTAATACATACATCTGACTCTAGAAGTTGGGGGTCAGCAAAACAAAGTCTTCCGACGTAACTAGGGGTCTATTCCTTGGGTAGAGCTATGAGCAATGGGGGTAAGTCGAAATCTATGGAGGTTACACTTAACAAAAAAACAAACAGGCGCCACCAAGTCCAAATTGATTTATTTTAGGGGCATAGCTATTTTTTTAAGGGCGGACTTGGAGACCCAAAAAAAAGAGATCGCCTTCGTTGATACACAAACTTGTCTTAACAGAATAAGACGCTGTTCCTGTAAGAAAGAATAATAATTAAGTCACATAAAAATGGGAACACTATTTGCGTCCCTCAAGTATACCTAAAAGTATAGAGAATATTTTCTGCATAATGGGATCATAAAATTTTAGTTCTTATTGCTTTTGTTTACCAAGTCTGATCAGACTAGATCAGAATAAAAAACTTTAAATGAAGAATATTAATTTACTAATAAGAATTTTCTTGGTTTCAGTAAATAAAGTATCATTGTAATTAAATAAAATAAAAATTTGAAGTACTTGCAAAACTGGTAGTAAAGGTTATCAACTAATCCTTACTCAAATATTTTATAATTCTATGTAACTAAAAATGCTAGAGTTTCTTTATAACCCAATCAGATCTGTGTGAGTCATTTACAAATGAATATACGAAATTTTCTCTTTAGGTTAACAAACTTAAATTTAGTTTGAAGTCAAAATAATCACCAAGATATTCTCTAATGTTATCAATAGTGGTTGTACTAAAATGCTAAACATGTGTTAGCCATTGGGCAATTGTTGACGGCATTGTTCAAATAAACAGGTGACGTAATAGCAGCTGTTAATTTACGTTGCAGCCATATGTAGTCACATCTTTACAAAACTAAGTGAAATCAAATTTAATACTGGGGAAAACCAGCTTATTTACAGGTAAACTGAATAACAATTTTTGTACGTCTAACAAACAAAATGAAATAATGTACTTTCAGAAGGAAAGTACTCAGGAAATCCTTAATTCTATTACGAACCCAAGAGCAGCAGTTGTCCCTTGATGTAATGGAAATTACCTCGCAGCGCGGGAACAGCAACTAATTATACTTGCTTTCCATGCTTTAACACAGGTGTAGGAGCAAAGCGGGTTCCTTACTTGGATCACGGCAGCATTACTTTGTAACGTAATCTTCCGTTGTCTAAATTTATTTACTAAAATAATTTTTCATTGCGTAGCCAACAAATTAAGCTTTCTAAATTGTAACTTCAAAGGGATCATGTTGTCTCAAATTTTACAGTTGCGATTTTCGACGTGGTGTGCGATATATACGTTATCCATGCAGTTTTCTAATCTCTCGTTGCGATTTCAGATGTGTCGTTGCGAGTTCAAATGGGTCGTTGCGATTTCAAATGGGTCGTTGCGATTTCAAATGGGTCGTTGCGATTTCAAATGGGTCGTTGCGCTAAATAAATTTTGCAAATTAGCTAATATGACAACGAATATACAAAATGTGGATTAGGTACTAACCGTTACTCAGGAAGTGTTTCACAAACATAGAGCGACTCGGAGGTCACTCGTCATTCTCTTAGAATGCATGTTTACGCTGCTTTTAACTATCGACGAGTGCGCTCGCTGCTTTCTTGCATGGTGGGAGGTTCCGGATTTTAGTTCTCGGACCTCTCACGCGCGCGCCAGTGGCTGTGAAATTACACCGAACTCGGAAACAACTCAACTAATAATCCTTGATATT
The DNA here is from genome assembly GCA_036346225.1 of Platerodrilus igneus. Taxonomy (NCBI): domain Eukaryota; kingdom Metazoa; phylum Arthropoda; class Insecta; order Coleoptera; family Lycidae; genus Platerodrilus; species Platerodrilus igneus. The sequence continues at coordinate 1,207,847 of JARFIW010001097.1, read as the reverse complement.
ATAATACTATAAAAGTTTGATTGTTACTTGAATATTTATTTTAATTAATAAAGGTATTTTACTATTCATTGTACGTTTAATGAATGGATTCTCCTACTGCAAAAATAAAATTGTTACACTACCTCTTTCCTAAAAGAAAAAAATTTTTCTTAAAAACTTCAAATATAACTAATACAAAAAATTTTTTTACAACAATACTAGCCTTTCCTATCTTCCTAACCAACTATGCAATTTTATAAATTTACTCAAATGGGGGACCTTCATTTATAATTGAGAGTGTGTTGGTAACTACGTGTACCTGACGTCCATCGGAGACAAAATCGGGGAGTCACAATCGGTAATAATCAAAATTGGGAGGGGTCAAATTAGAGAGTCAAACACTCCACGGGACAAAAGAATTTAAATTTACAAAATTTCTTGACTTGAGATTCCTACTTCTAATAAGGCTAATATTTCTGACCTAAAATCAAACACTTACAATTTACTTCTAATTTCAAAAAAAACAGGAATGTTTCCTCATCAGAACAGCATTACCATTCAAAATATCATCACTATAAGGTGAGAATCAAAAGAAATACCCTACTAATAGGTCTAAATTTAAGCATCATCACAAGGTGATAACCAAAACAAAAGTGACCTAATCAAAGGTTACTTATCAAATTCAAATACAAAGTATTATCACTTTATTACAAAGAGATAATCAAAACGAAGGTAACCCGACCATACGGTTACTTAACAAATTCAAATACAAAATATTATCACTTTATTACAAAGAGATAATCAAAACAAAGGTAACCTGACCATACGGTTACTTAACAAATTCAAATACAAAATATTATCACTTTATCACAAAGAGATAATCAAAACAAAGGTAACCTGACCATACGGTTACTTAACAAATTCAAATACAAAATATTATCACTTTATTACAAAGAGATAATCAAAACAAAGGTAACCTAACCATCAGGTTACTCATCAAATTTCAAACCCAAAATAACCCAGTTAGGGTTGTAGAATCCTACACCCTACTGATCATCCTATCACTAATTGCTAACGAACAACTGATCTCATTAGTGATGGACCAAACGGTGAAAATCACCAAGTCAACTTTGACCCTATCAAATCTAAGAACTTCTAACGGTCAAAAGGAACAAGGGAAAGAACAATTCATTCTCTCCACCTTGACATGTAGAAATCAGGACCAATAGTTAAATAGCCCACCTACTTCTACATTGTAAGGATATCTGTCAAAGACATCCTCCAAACACATCTCCGAGCAACGCGCGAGCAAAACGACCAGCGTGCACCAAGGCACACCTCAAACTTACAAAACTTACAAAATCTCAAACCACTTACTTCACTCAAACAAAATACTCAATATTAGTGGACCGACACTAAATCAAGAATTGGAACAAAACAAAACAAACCACTACGTCATTACTTAATATCAACAAGATGATCGGATCTGAATTAATCGTCAAGATCATCATTTTCATTTGGATCTGATACTCCAATTGGTTTCAAGTCCTTTATGTGCCATTTCCCTGCTCTTGTTCCATCTTCGTTTTCTAACTCATATACTAAACTGGAATGTTTTTTCCGAATTTTACTCATAACGAACTTAGGAGCTAACTTAGCGGAAAATTTATCACTAGCACTCGAGAGGACCTTATTAGTTCTCCAAACATACTCTCCGACTCGGAATGAAATGTCTCTTCTCCGAAGATTGTAGCGTTTACACGAACGTTGATAAGCTACATGCAAATTTTCACGGACACTTCCAAAAATATCAAACAAAAGTTGACGATCCAAAACATAAGAAGGTCTACTACTGGAGACGACATCAACATCCTCACCAGGTATAAAATTATCCTTATAAGCTTTTCCACTTAAAGGTACCTGACGACCAAAAACTAAAAATTTGGTGAATAGTTGGTGGACTCATGTTTTGCTGAGTTGATCGCGTATTGGATCTTTGATATCTCAACATCCCACGTATCATGTTCTTCTACGTATGTACGGATTGCTGTACCAACTGTCTTATTGATTCTTTCCACAAAATTGCATTGGGGAGCATAAACAGCGTTATACCAAATTTTTGAATTTCGTACCTTGCACACAAAGCTTTAAAAATACGTCCAACTAATTGTGGACCATTATCACAAATAACAAATTGTGGTACTCCGTAGACAAGAAATACCTTTTCTTCCAAAAACTTCTCGATCAAATGTGCGGTAGCACTACGTAAAGGTTGCAAAATCGAATACTTGAGAACCAATCACCAACAACTAAGAGCCATTTATGTCCGCGTTTGGAACGAGGAAACGGACCCATCAAATCTAATGCAATGGTTTGGAATGGTAGTCCAACTTCTTTCTCCTTTCCCATCATTCCAAGGGGACCTCTATTGGGTGGTTTTGAGCACCACAAATCAAACATTTCCTACAAAATTTACGTACGTCAAAGATCATCTTTGGCCAATAATACAATTCTTGGACTCGAGACAAAGTTTTTAAGGAACCAAAATGTCCTGCTGAAGGGGGGTCATGACATGATTTAATGACATCTACGCGCTGAGACTTTGGCACCAAATATTTCCACTCTACAACATTCGCCGAATGCGGTAATAAGGAAGGTATAAACTTATAAATAAACCCATCTTCTACTTTCCATTGTGGGTAGCTTTTCGGTGACAACAAAATTTTCTTTCTCAAAGACTCATACCACAAGTCTACTGCATCAAGTTTAATCTCTACTAAGTTAACTTCTGGATTTTCTAAAGGAACACCACGACTAAGACAATCTGGAACTATATTGAACTTTCCTTTTCTATGCACCAAATCAAATGAGTGTTGCCTTAATCGAACTGACCATCTGGCGAGTTTTCCAGTTGGATTCTGAAGATTACTCAACCAAAGTAACGAAAATGATCGGTGACAACGGTGAATCGAACTCCTTCTACCCACGGACGAAATTTCTCAACTGCAAAAATAACCGCTAAACACTCTCTTTCAGTGGTGGAATAATTGCGCTCAGTACGGCTCAGGGTTTTGCTTGCGTACGAAATTACACGCTCTTCTCCGTTTACATTCTGAATCAACACAGCTCCTAACCCAGTGTTGCTTGCGTCACACTCAACGATAAAGGGTGCCGAGTAGTCTGGCTGCGAAAGAAGAGGTGCAGAAACTAATGCTTGCTTGATTAGCACAAATGAATTTTCTGCTTCCGCACTCCAGTTTACAGTTTGACCTTTTTTCTTACTTTTAATGAGGTCATTAATAGGCGAAACTAAAGACGAAAATTCTTTATAAAGCGCCTGTACCAGCTGCACATTCCTATAAACCTTTTAATTTCCGTTGTGGTTTTCGGACGGGAAAGTTAACCATCGCCGACACCTTATCGGGATCTGTACAAGTGAGTTCGAACCTACTATATAACCCAAAATTTAAGTGTTTTTTAAAAATTCACATTTACTTATATTTATGGTAAGGTTAGCTTCTTTTAAACGTTGCTTAACCTCTACTAATAACTTTAGATGATCTTCAAAAGATGACGAACATAATATTATGTCGTCCAAATAGCAAAATACATGGGGTTCAAAACGTGGACCAAAAATTGCATCTACTAAACGCTGTTGCGTCTGCGCAGCATTCTTCAACCCAAATGGCATGCATGTAAATCTATATTGTCCTCGTGAGATAACACTGAAGGCAGTCTTATCCTTAGACGATTCACTAAGAGGATTTGCCAAAACGATTTTCTCAAATCCAGAGACGAAATGTAGTTCGCACCTCTCAACATATTGAGAATTCTATCTACGTTCGCAAGGGGTACGAATCATGAACAGTTAAGTCGTTCAGGGTTCTACCATCAAAACAGAAGCGATATTCTCCATCTGCCTTCTTAACCAACAAAACTGGAGAGGACCACGGACTAGTACACGGTTCTATAACTTTAAGTCTAAGCATGTCGTCCAATTCCTCATTCAATATCTTACCCATATATGGTGACATGACATATGGTTTCTTGTGGAAGGGTTTGGCATTGCCTGTGTCTATGTCCAATTCGATTAGGTGAGTTCGTCCTAATCTATCGTCGCTGCTAATCTCACTAAATGAATTTATTAACTCTTGTGCTTGCGCACTTTGAGCATCTGAGAGGTCATGTAAACCACATAAAGAATCTTCAGTGTTCAAAGGGATGGAAGACGGACCTATATACCCTATGTCGTTCCCAACATTGCTTTGGATAAACCAATTATTACTTCTAAAGTCAGCAACTACACCAAATAATTTTGCAAAGTCACTACCGAAAATAAATGTATGCGGTAGGGACGGAACCACTAATGCATTAAGGATGCGGCAATCATTACCTATACAAATTGGCAAATCTACTGAGCCTACAACAGACTTTATTGAACCATCAGCTGTAGTGATACCTGTTTTTGCTGAACTAAAAATTTTCAAGTCTAATTCTCTAACAATTGAAAGTGCTAAGGATCCTACTACTGAGGTAGTGCATCCCGAATCCAGAAGACCGGTAATGTCTCTATCTATTAATTTCACCATAATGTAGGGTCGATTATCACACTGCTTCTCAATGAACAGAGTATTATTCTTAGGCTTCGAAGAGTCCTGACAAAAATTTTTAACAACTGTAAGCCATCTCGACCACTCGTCTTTACTAAAGTATTTTTCTTGTTTACAAATCATAACTGTAGCCTTATGACGCGGAACAGGATACCGACCACTATGTACCTGCCGCCTTACTGGTTTTTTGAACAATGTGGACATGACGTTGCCTTAACGCCTTTTCGACCACATCCAAAACAAAAAATTTTTTTTGTTGCTCTACAATCTCTAAACCAATGTCCACTACGGGAGCAATTCCAACAAACAAAATGATTCCTCTTATCGGGACTAAAGGAATTACAAACCGAGGACTCTAAAGAGCTCTTATCCGCTACTGTTACTTGAGGATTGACTAATTTATTCTGAAACACCCTACTCTTAACAGCATAAACTTTCTCATTCAACCCAGGATGTTTGTTCTCATATGGATGCTTAGAGGGGTTGCAAATCTTATTAGGTTTATTAGAAGACGCCAAAACCGAGTTTAGTTTCATCAAAGGAGCTTCTTCTAACCTTTTACACAAATTTACTAGGGTCGACAAATCTTGAATGTCCGACAATGCAAGTGCCGAAATATATTCAGGAACCAAATTTCTTCTAATCATTTTAACTTTAGTAACTTCTGCTGGCTCGTTGGTCAGTCTACTAAAGAGGGTTTGCATATGCGCGACAAATAAAATAATCCTTTCGTCTTTACCTTGACGACGATTTCTGATCTTTTCCCAAATGTCATCATCCGAAGAACCAGGTAGAAAATCTTCTCTTAAACGTTCTAACAAGGAGTTCCAGTCTCGCAAAGAATTTTTCACTGTTCTAAACCAAACTAAAGCGTCACCCACAAAAAGTTCACATGCTGATCCAAATAAGTCAGCTTCGGATACCTTACGAGATTGTGCTAAATCACTAACTCTATCTAAAAATGAATGTAGTTGTTTGGGGTCACCTGAGAATTTTACAGGCCATGAACCTATAGGTACTGAAGGTGTTACATACGAAGTCGAATGGATAGGTGCACTAACTAAAGGAGATACTACAACGGACCGATCTAAATAGGTGGACTCTGTACTTTTATTGATTTTATCGTACAACTCAGCTTCAAGAGTTAATATCGTTGCTACGGTCTCATTTCTAAACTTAATTGCTTCATCGGGATTTATTGAAGGGATTTTCATACGCTTAGCTCGTCCCGAAAGGTGGTTTATCCTTGAACAAGCTCTTCTAAAATTGAGTCTGATGAGTCGCCCTCAAACTCGGACACAATATTACGAACTGACTCGACTGAAACTGAAATTTCTTTACTTTCCGTTGCAAAATCTACTTCATAACACGAAAGGTCAACCAAACAACCAGGCTTATCTATTTCTTTAGCTAACAATCTACCTAAAATTTTCCGTTTCTCCAACACTGGCCTCTCACTTACCACTCCTCTGATTCTTAGTTCATACTCCAATTCTTCTTTAAGTAGACAAACAATTTGGAATTTTTCCGACATGGTTACTACAACCTAATGGAATCAAACCGATAAATCTAACTAATCCGAATCTTACAAAAGCTATCAAAACAAATTCGTACTACTAAAGGTAAAAATCAAAAATGTTTTTGGTAAAATTATTTTGCCAAAACAATATCAAAAAAATTTAAGGGGTCAAAACAGAACTAAAGTCAAAAGTAAATTTGACCAAATTAACGAATTGAGTGTATGGGGATTACCGTTACAACCAATCTTTTATCAAAAGCAAACAAACAAATCTAAGTGTCAAATAAACCTTAAGCAAACAAATTTCGGAGCAAAATAATTTTTGGACAAATGGACTTCAAAGGAAAATAAATTTTGAGCTAACAAACTTCGAATCAAATTAAATTTAGAACAAATAAATTTCGAAGCAAATTAATTTCTAACAAACAAATTCTAAGGCAAATCAAATTATGAACAAACAACCCTCGAGCTAAATTAAATTATGAACGAACGAATTTCAACAAATTACTCGTTGAACAAACAAATTTCGAGCCCCCAAATAAATTTTGATCAAACAAATTTCGAAGCCCCAAGCGTTGGGCGCTAGTGAAACGTATTATATTTTCTTGATCGCTAACCCCAAACGGTCACATTCTTTCCTAAATTGAGCTTAACTAATGCTCTCTTCTTAATACATACATCTGACTCTAGAAGTTGGGGGTCAGCAAAACAAAGTCTTCCGACGTAACTAGGGGTCTATTCCTTGGGTAGAGCTATGAGCAATGGGGGTAAGTCGAAATCTATGGAGGGTTACACTTAACAAAAAACAAACAGGCGCCACCAAGTCCAAATTGATTTATTTTAGGGGCATAGCTATTTTTTAAGGGCGGACTTGGAGACCCAAAAAAAAGAGATCGCCTTCGTTGATACACAAACTTGTCTTAACAGAATAAGACGCTGTTCCTGTAAGAAAGAATAATAATTAAGTCACATAAAAATGGGAACACTATTTGCGTCCCTCAAGTATACCTAAAAGTATAGAGAATATTTTCTGCATAATGGGATCATAAAATTTTAGTTCTTATTGCTTTTTGTTTACCAAGTCTGATCAGACTAGATCAGAATAAAAAACTTTAAATGAAGAATATTAATTTACTAATAAGAATTTTCTTGGTTTCAGTAAATAAAGTATCATTGTAATTAAATAAAAATAAAAATTTGAAGTACTTGCAAAACTGGTAGTAAAGGTTATCAACTAATCCTTACTCAAATATTTTATAATTCTATGTAACTAAAAATGCTAGAGTTTCTTTATAACCCAATCAGATCTGTGTGAGTCATTTACAAATGAATATACGAAATTTTCTCTTTAGGTTAACAAACTTAAATTTAGTTTGAAGTCAAAATAATCACCAAGATATTCTCTAATGTTATCAATAGTGGTTGTACTAAAATGCTAAACATGTGTTAGCCATTGGGCAATTGTTGACGGCATTGTTCAAATAAACAGGTGACGTAATAGCAGCTGTTAATTTACGTTGCAGCCATATGTAGTCACATCTTTACAAAACTAAGTGAAATCAAATTTAATACTGGGGAAAACCAGCTTATTTACAGGTAAACTGAATAACAATTTTTGTACGTCTAACAAACAAAATGAAATAATGTACTTTCAGAAGGAAAGTACTCAGGAAATCCTTAATTCTATTACGAACCCAAGAGCAGCAGTTGTCCCTTGATGTAATGGAAATTACCTGCAGCGCGGAACAGCAACTAATTATACTTGCTTTCCATGCTTTAACACAGGTGTAGGAGCAAAGCGGGTTCCTTACTTGGATCACGGCAGCATTACTTTGTAACGTAATCTTCCGTTGTCTAAATTTATTTACTAAAATAATTTTTCATTGCGTAGCCAACAAATTAAGCTTTCTAAATTGTAACTTCAAAGGGATCATGTTGTCTCAAATTTTACAGTTGCGATTTTCGACGTGGTGTGCGATATATACGTTATCCATGCAGTTTTCTAATCTCTCGTTGCGATTTCAGATGTGTCGTTGCGAGTTCAAATGGGTCGTTGCGATTTCAAATGGGTCGTTGCGATTTCAAATGGGTCGTTGCGATTTCAAATGGGTCGTTGCGCTAAATAAATTTTGTAAATTAGCTAATATGACAACGAATATACAAAATGTGGATTAGGTACTAACCGTTACTCAGGAAGTGTTTCACAAACATAGAGCGACTCGGAGGTCACTTGTCATTCTCTTAGAATGCATGTTTACGCTGCTTTTAACTATCGACGAGTGCGCTCGCTGCTTTCTTGCATGGTGGGAGGTTCCGGATTTTAGTTCTCGGACCTCTCACGCGCGCGCCAGTGGCTGTGAAATTACACCGAACTCGGAAACAACTCAACTAATAATCCTTGATATTATAATACTATAAAAGTTTGATTGTTACTTGAATATTTATTTTAATTAATAAAGGTATTTTACTATTCATTGTACGTTTAATGAATGGATTCTCCTACTGCAAAAATAAAATTGTTACACTCTTAACTAACCATATTTATAATGACCTATTTACTCTTCTAATATCTGTAATTATGTGCTTTGGTTATTTGGGAGTTTCTTTTGTTTATTCTACGACTCCTATGACTTAACCTACCCCTAAATTAACCCTATAATTACAGCAATATATAAAAAGACAAGTTAGTTACATCCGCAATCAGGAATTTGACAAAATGAAAATTAAGTTTTATGAAAATAATAAGAACTTATTTACCTATACAAATTGAGCAAATAGTTGTATTACCATTAACAAAACAGCTATATTACTTCACAAGGGGAGGAAACATCCACTGACCAGTTTAGCTTTCTTAAGCTTCGTCAGAGCTTTAGAAAGCTGAAACCGGTCAGTGGATGTTTCTTCCCCTTATGAAATAATAAAGCTATTGTTTTGTTGATGGCTATACAACTATTAGCTCGAATTGTATAGGTAAATAAAAGCCTTATTATTTTCATAAGACCTTAATTACAGATACATACATATATATATATATATATATATATATATATATATATATATATCTATATATTTTAATGATAAGTTGTTTGTATATTGGGTATGAAGTCCAAGTAATAAAAGTTGGTGTAAAATTTAAAAGTTTATTTTATTATTCTTAACGTTTCGGACTCTTTTCGCCTTTATCAAAAGTATCTACAAATGGAAGCGTTGTATATTAAAGATAACATAGAATATGAATCAGTCACTCACCATATAGAATTAATAATTGTCAAATTATTTTTTGAAAATGACAGATGATTATGTGACTAACATGATAATTAAAATAAATTTAGATGGAACTTGAAGGGAAGTTTCTTAAAATATTGTATGTTGAAAGTTGAAATGATGAAAGTTCGGTATGGTTGAAGATGATGATGTAGGAGTGTTTCAAGAACATGGACATAACATCAGTGTAATCTTCATATGAAGGAGTTAATGTTGTTTACTGGATTTGAAGTGATTCGAGTTGTATAGAGTGGAATAGAATCTATGTGAGTCTTCTACATCTTGTTTGTTGTTTAAACATTGTTTTTCTTTATTGATGTGGTAAGATTCTAAGAACAATCTTGTTTTGTAATGTGGCTCTTTTTTCTAATATTTCTGTTTCTTCGAATGCGGGAGTATGTTTGGTTGCATATACATGTGTGGAAAGTGCACATTTGTTGGGATTGCGTTTACAGTCGCTTCTATGTTGGGTTAGACGACTCTTTAACCACTGGGAAGTTTGGCCAATGTAACAAGCCTGGCAACTGCAGACGATCTTGTAGATTAGGTTACTGTCAAGTAATTTAGGTGTAGGGTTCTTTATTTTGGTAAAAAGATTCTGAATAGTATTGTTGTATTCGAAAGAAATGGTAATGTCTGGTTGTTTGAGTACCTTAACCAACAGTGGAGTTAGTCTTTGTATGAATGGCAATTTCTTGTGCATAATGTTGTTGTGTTCTGTTGATAAGTTTTTAGGATTGTTGTTGATTGTCAGAGTATTGGTGTAAATGAGTTTACGTAAGAGTTGTTTGGGGTAGCCATTATTTAATAAAGTATTGAAGAGAATTGTCTTGTTTTTGTTTAAAAATTGTGGGTCAGAGATCTTCTGTATGCGTTGTTTCATGGCATTGATTGTGTCGACTTTATGTTTGAATGAATGGTTAGAGAAAAAATTTAGATATCTACCTGAATTTGTAGGTTTGGTATACCAGTCAAAGATTAAAGAGTTGTTAGGTCCTCTGATGACTATGGTATCGAGGAAAGGTAATCTTCTATTTATTTCTATTTCACTTGTGAATTGTAGATGCTCATTAAAGCTGTTGAATGTGGCTGTGGTTTCTTCAATATTGTCGGGTGGGGTTGAACATATGATGTCATCGACGTACTTGACGAGGAATGTCATTTCATAAGGTAGTCGTGGAAGCACAGAGTCTAGAAGGGAGTCCATAACAATCTGGCTAATGACAGGTGATATTGGGGAGCCCATTGGTGTGCCGAATAACTGGAGATAATAACAATCTTGAAAAGCGAAATAGGTGGTTGAAGATAAGGTTAACAGTACTTAGGAAATAATCTACTGAAATTTTGCAGTGAGGTTCAATAGTTGACCATTTTTCTTTGATGATATTGAGGATTAAGGTTAGTGGAATGTTAGTAAATAACGATGTGACATCTAGAGAGATGAGAATGTGACCGAACTTTCATCATTTCAACTTTCAACATACAATATTTTAAGAAACTTCCCTTCAAGTTCCATCTAAATTTATTTTAATTATCATGTTAGTCACATAATCATCTGTCATTTTCAAAAAAATAATTTGATAATTATTAATTCTATATGGTGAGTGACTTATTCATATTCTATGTTATGTTTAATATACAACGCTTCCATTTGTAGATACTTTTGATAAAGGCGAAAAGAGTCGCCGAAACGTTAAGAATAATAAAAATAAACTTTTAAATTTTACACCAACTTTTATTACTTGGACTTCATACCCAATATACAAACAACTTATCATTAAAATATTTATGCTATCCAGTCCATTATTGATATATATATATATATATATATATATATATATATATATATATATATATATATATATGAGAAATATAAAACCTGAAATAACTTTTTAAATGGCATATGATTTTATTACAGATGGCGTTATTTTAGTAAGAAATAATTTGATTGTTGCTTGACTTAGTTTAGTCCACAGCTTTTGAGACACCTTATTTGTAATATTCTGTATTCTTTTATAAAGTGACTGAACAAGTGCCACTTAACTTGTATATGTTATATATTGACTGCAATTTTTCAATTTTAAAATTTATTACAATTACTTTCTAACTGTTAACTGCAATATGTCATTCAAATATTAGTTAATTGACAAAAATTTTGAAACACTATTGGTTTGTAGTGTGAACATATTTTCTATTTGCTCTTTTTATATTCTGAATAATTACCTTTGCAAGTTAATATGCCTTATGTTGTATGAAATAACTTATATTAGTAGTTATGTGATTAAACGATAGATATTATATCAGTGAAGTGTAAAATATTAATCAATCATGACTTGATATCTTATCATTACTGTAAATAGTGTATTATGTTATGTCATGCCACAAGCTACTGATTTTGTATTATTTTGCATTTATAGATACTGCTGTAAATTTTAACTACTTTATTAATTATAATTCGAGATGTACATGGAAGTAATTAGTGGATTGTTATTTTATACTTATAATTTGTCACTGCCTATTTGTATTATTGAAGTTCAATATATTTTAGGAACGTTACAGTGCTCTCTCTCTCCTGTGTCCGTTACTACAGATTCATTAAAAATGATAATGTCAGCAAGTACATCAAAGTCTGGCGAGAGCATGGAACAACCATGTGGGATAGTATCTGCAGACCTTCAAAACATTCGAGAGCAGATGGCATTGAGTTTAGAACGAACTAGAATAGTGGAGGATCTGGTTAAACATATTCCATTATTGCAGGTAGCATTCAATAATTTTAGTAATTTCATCAATTTTAGTAGTTTTAGTAACTGTTTAATTTATGTTAATTTTTATGTGTCTAACGTATCATAAAGTGTGTATAACAACAAAACAGCTTGTTCTATATTTTATAGATAATTCTATTAATGTTTATGAACTTAAACTTTTATTATGATATCTCAAGTTGGTGAAGATATTTTAAAGGTTTAATAGTTTGTAATCTTTATATATTATCATGATCTTGTGGAAATTAAATCCCTGAAAACAGGAATTTATCAAATTCATTCTCCTACATTATTTTTCAAAATAGGCGTACATATGTTCATGTATGCATGTACCCTTACATAATTTGTGTGTGTGTGTGTGTGCTGTGGGTAGCTGCATGCATGTGTGGTGTATATGTCTATATATGTAGATATACATATGCATGTGTGCATTTGTGTATACGCACATGCAGGTAGGCATGTATGGTACGTATATGTACTGCAATTTTTGCATTTTTTGTAGAAATTATACAGATGTATAGTGCAATCATTCCTTACAAAAAGATGCAGAGTTTTTCAATGTAATTCTTCTATTGTCGTATAGGAGAAAGTCAAAATTGTCATAAAGAACAATTTTCCCAAAATATTATCCATTATCTCAAAAAGAAATCATGATCATTTGCAACATGTATGTAGTGTAAAAAATATTACGTGTTTCGCAATTGCAAATTATTCAAAAAATGTATTCTCTGGTAAAAGTGCACACTCGTCAAAAAGGTTCCTTGGTCTATCTGCTTCTTTTAGAGGTATAACTTATAGATGTCACTTTATTAACTAATAAGGTATTTGAGTATAATCCTTGGAACAACACTTTTATTGACAAATTCAAATAATTAGCTGCCTGAGGATTTATCTAAAATATGAACATTACATAATAAATGTCTTTAAAAATCTAATTTTATAACAAATGTCCAAATGTTTGGCCATTTCTTTGAAGGGATAAATGATACCTTTTCAAAAAGTTGGGTTGCAAAACTCGAATACCTGGTGATTTGTTATTATTATTAACAATTAACAACTACAAGTGCTGGTTATGAAATATCTGCAACTAATGTTGACTGTGCGAAAAGATATCTTGGAAAAAATATTAAATTGGCAAATGTTCAAGTGCTGGGGAACTTGGCAGCCACAGGCTGCTTACCCTCCTTCACAACCACTGAATGTCGGAGAAATAGGGTATATAATTGTAAAACAATAGAAGGGGACCGAACTGCACCTAACCAGAAAGAACAGCGTCTATGATCAAAGACAACAAACATAGAAACAAGAAGAAAATTGTTGAAAGCATATGTGTGAAGCACTGCACAGTATGCCTATGAAATACGGACAGTAGGAAAGGCAGACAGAAAAACTGTAGCAGACTTTTGAAGTGTTGTGCTTCAGATATATGAAGATGATAGCACGGACAGACAAAGTTAATAACAAATAGGTTATAGAAATAGTAGGGGAATAAAGATACCTGTTGAAAAAGAATAGGAGAAATAGACAGGCAGAATACTTTCCAAGGCATTTTTGGGAAATAGTATGGGATATATTACAAGCAGAGATAGGAAAAAGGAGGTAGATGTAGACCTAGATCAGATAGTGATAGATGCAGACTGCAAATTTCAGGGAAATCTGTAGGTTAGTTCAGAATAGAAAACAATGAGGGTACGCGTCTAACCAGTTTCAGGACTGAAGACCTAATGGTGATGATATATATATATATATATATATATATATAAACTAAATTCGGTAACGACCTTGCCTTCTTAATTGTATATAATTAGTTTTGGGTTTTAGGTAAGCAGAATTGAAGAGTTCTCTTTTTTATAAACTCAAGCTTTCAGAAATTTATTTTTCCATTATCAAGAGTATAAAGTAAGATAAAATACAATTGGACGATTAATAATAATGTACAGTGTATAAGGGTATGGTATAACTAAATTTAATAATACTAATTATAATCATCAAAAGGAGTAAAAATATTTTTACTTCTTTTGATGATATAATTAGTATTATTTTTATTTTATATATATATATATATATATATATATATTATTTATACCATATCCTTAGACACTGTACATTATTATTTATTGTCCAATTGTATCTTATCTCACTTTATACTCTTGATAATGGAAAAATAAATTTCAAAGCTTGAGTTTATAAAAAGAGAACTCTTTAATTCTGGACCTAAACCCAAAACTAATATATATATATATATATATATATATATATATATATATATATATATATATATTGGATCTTGGTCAGTAAAAACTTTTTAAATAAAAACACTAAAACAGTATAAAGCTTGTAACTTTTATTCTGTACATCTGATGCGTTTCGGTTTCATTAACCATTTTCAAAATTATTCTAAACATATTACCTATTTTATAAATAAATACATACAGGAAGTTCATGAGTAAAACTTCACAACAATTTTAAGTGAGGTTATGTCAATAATTTAAAATATTTACCGTTATTTAATAAAAACAAAAACAATGTGGAGATATTGGATAGGGAGATAAATGACAATAGAAGAAATTATTTAGAAACCATACACATACAAAAAAACCCTCATTCAATTAATTTAAAAAACGATCAAGAAAACTTTATACAATATTACCATAATTTAATATTTTGAGTTTATATTGTACCCATATAAAGATATCCATTTGTTTATTAAGTAAATATTTAAATGTAGCAGTTCATATAGTATTAGATAATAAGTTATTAAAAGATAACATATCACCTAAATTGTTCGTTCATTTTAGAAAGAATAAAATAAAACATTATTAATTAAGTACATTCGTTGCTTAATATTTCAAAATTAAAGTAAGTGTGTAAAGTTTTTGTTTTTATTAAACAACAGTAAATATTTTAAATTATTGACATAACCTCACTTAAAATTGTTGTGAAGTTTTACTCATGAATTTCCTGATATGTTTAGAATAATTTTGAAAATGGTTAATGAAACCGAAACGCGTCAGATGTACAGAATAAAAGTTACAAGCTTTATACTATTTTAGCGTTTTTATTTAAAAAAGTTTTTACTGACCAAGATCCAAGAATCTATCTTAATATATTATAACATGGTCAAGAAAATAAAATTATAATTTTTAGATATATATATATATATATATATATATATATATATATATATATATATTGCAGTGGATAAACTCTTTGGACTCGACCCCCGTGCTTGGGCCATATAAAATTGCAGTGGTTAGTCGGGATTACCTTTGAGCCCCAGCATTGGGCGGTAATAAAATATGCTGTGAAAGTCCTATGGATTCATGCCCTCGCTTGGGCCAACATAAAAATTTACTATGGAGAAGCTCTAAAATCATGCCCCACTAATAAATGCATAAATATTTTCTGAAAAATATAAAAAATATTCGAATATCTCTGGAAAGCTCCCCTAAATCGGCATACCACGGCTAGCTCTGCTTCCGGCTTTTTCAGAGATACTTACCCATCCTATGTTTACTCTTTCTCACTTAGACTACCAAAAAAAATTACCACTCAAATAATTCAACAAATCATACAACCTTTTATTCGTACAAATCAAAATTTTGTCACCAGCTCAATATTTACAAACTCGGATATACATCTTCATAAAATTGTACAATATCAACTATTAAATCCTTTTAAATTTCATGACTTTAATTTGTTTCAACAAAATTTTTTTTTCTACAAGTAGATGGGCCTATCTTTAAACCCTAAATTGAAATTTACTCTGGTTTATGGTGAGCCCAGTATAAACCCTGTTACTCTAAATGCATAAATAAATCGCATCTTTATTTTCAACAACTTTAAAGACCCGTTTACTCTTTACAGCAAAACTCTACGTCATTTATTGACACCTTCAAATAATAAATGCAAATTGTCCTTTTTATATAACCTTCAAATTAAATTTTAAGTTCATAAAATATACCCCCAATACGTCAAATCACTATAGCACCAAATAACAGCACAAAATATTCAAGCAATATCAAAAGAAACAAATTTCGTTACTTGGAATAAGCTTTTTGCACCGTCAAGGCTGCAGATGTTGTCCAACCAAACCTCGTCGCATTCCACTTTGCTATATGTACATCCAACTCATTTCCATATGCTATCCAATTCTTTGCCGACGCTTTCAATATATCTACCCATATAGTTGTCCAACATAATTAACCGCCTCCTGAATCTACCATACACCCAGCATTCTCGTTCCGAAAAATTATCTAGGCACGCTTACCTCAGTAACACCTTTTGTTCGTACTTTGTATTTAGTTACAGCATTGTTTACAATTTACCACCTACTCGTGCTTTCACATCTTTAATTAAAATTACAAATGACTGCACTATCACCGATTTATAAACTTTTAACTTAGATGTTACCATAAAAGTCTGACGCGGACCCAAGATGTAAGCGAAGTAAGACCAAAGTAAGAGAGCGAGACTACGTCCTCTAGTGTATTTATACAAGTTGAAAACACCCCTCTTGTACCCTGTTTCTACCGAAAAGCAATATTTCGGTAACCGATTCTAAAAACTAAAATACAACGATCTTTGAAAACCAAGAATTTCTCACTCCACCATATCTTTTAGTCCGAAACCCTCGCTAACAAACACAGCAGTTGCGGTCTTCTCGAAATTTCTCTCGCTCCCTTCTATGATCAACCAATCCAGGCCATTTCTTCTGTCATAGTTCTATCATCCAACTATGTTATCTTCGTCTAACTTACATTTACTGTCTTTATTACAATCCCACTACAACTACATAAAATCGATATTGTGGTTGGCCTCTACAATTATCGCGCACTTTAAATGACTATTTTATTCAGCGTCTGTTATCTGTTCTCCTTGTTTACCCTATGCTATTGACATCGCGTCTTTGTTGTGTTTTCAAACCACCTGTTAGTTTCGCCGCCTTAGCATCGACCGTTTAACTAAAATTTCTAAAGAATTATGTTCCAAGGTACATTCTGGTTTCTGGAAATTGTTTATTTGTCTGTCAAGTTTTCTACGAATCCGATTGCTCGTTTAAAATTGTACTTTCCATGTCGTTTAAGCCTGTAAATTTTTTAGTATTTATTTTTAATGAACGCTTTGTTAGTTAAATGGAAAATATACGTTTACATTATCAATTTTATACACAAAAACTCTCACTTATTATTCGCTGTGCTTGATTTACAACCTTCAAATATTAAAGCTAATTATATTTATATTATGTTTGCGTTTTTACGTACTACAAAGCTTTCACCCAATGCAAATTTAACACTACGATTTATTAATACAAATGTATGCTATTATCCGTTTATTTTAAGGTCAAAACTAATTAATTTGGAGCGTAAATAATTTATTCCTCTTTTCTATATACACGGGCGTTAAAAATTATTTTCTTGACTTATCTATCCCTCTTAACCTATAATTTATACGATGATAATATATATATATATATATATATATATATATATATATATATATATTATCATCGTATCATCGTATAAATTATATATATATATATATATATATATATATATATTGCTATAATATTGGATACTCAAACCCCTTTGTTGGGCTGCCTTCTTTATTGCTATTTGATGAATTATCATGCCCCGACTTTGAGCTGCATTATTTATTTTCTACGTACTCTAAATTATTGGACCACCATTTTAATATTCACGATTAAGTGTACTTATTTCCTCCTCCAGCTGTTTTCTTAATATCGCTATCAACTGGACTTTATCTGTAAACAACTCTATCTACCAATGGCAAAATTCGATACGTTACCGCCTTGCGACTTATCACTTTCCTGCTCAACTGATGGCTCCGCCTTTTGTACTATTTAAATCTTATGACCTCGGCTAGCATTTATTTGCAATTATAAAATTCAGTAAATTTAGATTTTGTATAATAGAACCAATATGTTATGTACAGCTTTTGAAATTATTCGAAATACACTTTTCAATCAGTTAATTTTATAAATCTCATTTATTAACAATCATTTACTCAAAACTCAAAGTCACCAAAGAAAATTTATGATCCTTACCAACAAATGTAGAATATTCTAAACCTGTTTTCTATTACTCATTCAATACGTATGCAACTTCTTTTGTTGACTTTTCACAAGCATTTCTTATTTAGCAAATTCAATATTAAAAATAAAATAAAAATTCATATAGAAAAACAAATGTCTTATAACTGAAAATCTGACCTGGTTTTATATTTTTCACATCGACGCTTCAAAAAAATGATCTTCCCCAATTCTGGATTCCATTC
Organism: Platerodrilus igneus; assembly: GCA_036346225.1. Classification (NCBI taxonomy): domain Eukaryota; kingdom Metazoa; phylum Arthropoda; class Insecta; order Coleoptera; family Lycidae; genus Platerodrilus; species Platerodrilus igneus. The sequence continues at coordinate 1,189,413 of JARFIW010001097.1, read as the reverse complement.
AAATTATTACACTATGGATCACCACCATTAAATTATATACCCAATTTATTTCAATTCTTCAAATTTATCATTCTTGCCCCAGACTTAAAATAGTAGTTTGTTTCACCCTGTACTTCAAGATTGTATTATTCTTCCTTTTCCTTGACATTTAAATTGTATTACTGTATTTTTCTTAACATCTGAATTCTAGTCTATTTCCCTCAGACCTCGAAACCGTTTAAACGGTAATTATAATCTTCATGTTTGCACTCATTTTATTTCTCACTTTTCTACTTATTACGTATCACTTTGTTTAATGGCAATGCACTTCGGCCTTCATTGAGTTCAAAACTGACTTTCCCATCAAGGTGCTTGCTAATATAATCTCGAATCCCCGCTCCATGCGTGGGTTTGGTCTAGAACTCGTCGCTTGTCTCTGACCAATCAAATAATTACATATTGAGCAGTTTCTGATGCAATGCTCTACATTTCCTCATAATCACCACCTGTCCACAGCTGTCTTTCATATCACCATGCTGTATTTTGATAGATTACCTGCTTTTCTATAAACAACTGATGCAACCCGATTTTAAATTTCCATGTTTACATGTGATTCACGCAATTTTTAATCCTTTCTCTTATCAAATGATTAGATCTTTGTATGCATTTATATTAACTACCTGAAACTTTATTTCTATATCCGTATTACTTTTAATTGTCTGGAACTCTTTTTCTTATTGCGTGTCTAATTACACTTTATCATTTATTACGCGTGCCTCCACTGAAAATATTCTTATTTGTTTTACCTAAATTAACTAAACTTTATCTACAGGGTATTTAATATTTACTATCTACTTTAATACATGGTACTTCTCATTCCTACGCCAACCATGCGTCTTCCTATGTTTACCTGCGTTGCCCAAAACTATTTCTACTCTATATACAGGGTGTTGACTACTTATTATGTACAAACTATGTCTATTTCCTAATTATTTCCTTAAATAAGTGTGGTTTTCTGCTGACTATCCTATTTACTCATTCCCGAACGACCTTAACTATAACGTGCACCCTTAAGCAACCCCTTATCACAGCATAATTCCCCCAAATTAAAATATAAAATTTTATAACAATGTCCTTTTTGGCGCCCAACGTGAACTTAAACTCACATTGGTATTAAATTATTATATTTTTATTTCCATTCTGAAATTCAACTTTTTCTTTATTAAACTCATATTTACATTTTATCTATCTCATGCCTATGTCCTATTATACTATACTATTTATACCTATACCTATTCTTATATTCAAATCCTATTCTATTTTTCTATGTATACCTATTCATAATTTATTTTACATTTCCTTTTATCTATTCATCTGTTTTTTGCATGGGTCAATTAAATTTATTCATTTCTAACTTCCCCCATATCACTCTTAAATCTGGGTCCTTTTAATCTATATTTTTCAATCATATTTTTATCTATAACTATGCCTTCCGTGCTGATTTGATATCCCAGAAATTTAACTTTATCTTGAAAGAATTCGCACTTCTTTAAATTTAACCTTAAACCTGCTATATTTAATTCGAATAATATTCTTTCTAAATGAACAAAGTGTTGTTCCACACTATCACTAAATATTAACACGTCATCCACGTAGTGGATACAAAATTCCTCATACGGTCCCAAAATATTCTTGACTACATTCCCTAATGCATCCGTACTCGAGGACAAACCAACTGGGACCACCCTAAATTGGTATAATTTTCCTTCTACCAAAAAACCCCTATACTTCCTTGATTCTCGCTCTAATGGAATCAAACAAAATGAACTTTTTAAATATAATCTACTATAAATTTTCTTATTACCTATTTTCCCTAATATTCTATCTATCTTTGGTGGACAATTATATTGCGGCTTCATTCGTTTATTAATCTCACTTGTATCTATACATAACTTAATACTGTTATCCCTTTTATTTACGACGACTACTAATAAATTCACAAAATTCGTACTGGAGCTCTCTATAATACCTTCACGTAACATTTCCTCAATTTTTTCCTTCACTCTATTTCCATATACTACTGGAATATGATATATTTTACTGTTAAACGGTTCCTTATTTATTATTTCTAACTTGTGCACATAACCCTTGGCAATTCTCGACTTCGACCCAATTAATTCTGAATGCTTATCCAATAATATATTCACCCTATTTCTTAAATCATCTGGACACTTAATATCTTCATTTTCATTACCTCCATTATTTATCTCATCACTAAACTGATTAATATTTACGCAGTCATCTTCTATTACTATATTCCCCTCTTCATACCATTTAATATATTTCCCATTACACTCAATCTCTTTGCATTCCGCATTTATCTTCAACCCCAACTTATCTATCATATTCATCCCAAATATAACATCTATCTTCAGTCCAGGTACTACCATAAACTCATTTTCCCATATTTTATCCCCCATTTCACATCTCAGAATTACCATTTCATTTATTACACTAAATCTCTTATTATTTGGTGCCACTAAATTACACCTCGCTATAGCTATCGCTTTATCCCCCAATTTTTCTCGTTTAACAAACTCTTCCGCAACAAGTGATGCCTCTGCTCCAGTATCAATTAACACTTTAACTATTCTATCTTCCACCTTTAAATTAATTATTGGTAATAAGTTTCTTTCAAATCTTCCTAATTCATTATCCATTTCATATTTAATAAACTCGCGCTGATTTCTGTATCCGTTAATTCGTAGAATTTTCCTTGGTTCGTCCGTACTCAAAAATCCTGATTTCGCGTCGAAGGTCCTGCCTGACTCATTATTCCTGTATCTGTGCGATTCGTATTCCTCATTTCCATACTATTAATATTTCTAGCTTGCGTCCGTCGATCATCATTCTCCTGCCTATTTATTCCCCTATTATTATAATTTCCCTCATGATTCGTTCTCTCCATTCGTTGCCTTGGTATCTGACCAGTATTCCTGTTTTGCCTAAAATCATTATTAAAGTTTCCATAGTTTCCCTATTAAAATTTCTTCCACGATCAAAATTATAACTGTTCCTTCTATAATTATTCCGAGTCTCATCATTCCTTATAAAATTCGTGCGTCGATCCCTAACATTATTTCCCATTTCATAATAATTTTCCAAATCATCATATCTCTGCAAATAATCAATAAACGTATCTCTATCCACTATATTTTGCGTCGTTATGTATCGCTTTACTTCAGCGTTAAAATGACTTGCTAAATACCTTATAATAATTTTATCTTCTAAAGGAGGATCCAATTGCTTCGCTACAGTAAATTTCTCAATCGCATATGATTCTCGCTTTATCCCTTTCGCCGAATCGTATCTTCCCATAATTAAGCCACTTCGAATTCGATTTTGCTGATTGTCATTCCAGAATTGACGTAAAAATTTGCTTTCAAACTGTTCAAACGTTTCTATTTCACTCTCAACTAAATTGTACCATCTTTCAGCATACCCCCTCAATATTGCCCTAATCAAATTTAATTTCATTAATTCATCTGTAGATCCCTGTATCAACATTTTAAAATTTTTCAGAAATATCTTAGGATTCAATTTTCCGTCCCCGTAAAATTTCGTAAACTGTTCTATTGAAAGATTCGTTTGAATTAACCTATTTGATTCTCTATTAAAATTTATTGGATTGCTTTTTAAATTATTTATTTCTTGATTTATTGATCTAAACTCCGTTTCGCAATTTTCTTCAATTTTGTTTAATTTAATATTTAAATTCGTAATTTTATTGTTGGACTCGATTTCGTACTCTTCTCGTTTCATTTTGATTAAAGAAATATGATCCCATAACCCGTCTATTTCCTCAGAAACTCTCCCAATTTTTACATTCAATTGTGCTTTAATCTCCGCGACAGTGTTGTTTGTTTCTTTCAGTCCATCACTAAGAATCTTAATTTCCCTCTCCATTTTCTCGCTGTATTCCTCCATTTTTGTTGTAACTGTATTTATGGCTTGTTCACTCCTGTCCATTTTATCATTTAATGCCATTAAAATATCCAACATTTTGGTTTCTTGTGAAGTTCGCCTTTCTTCAATGGAACTGGTTTCCTGAATTATTACGCTCTCCTGGGATCCTATCTCTACTCCTTGTTGCCTTAAAGCTTCCCGTGTTTCCCATATTCTCTTGTCCATTATTATAATTTTACTCTAAACTTTTAAATACTAAATAAATCTACCTAACTTTAATTACTGTACAAATTTCTCTATTTTTCCTTTAATTGAAACTTTTCAAATCCCCGGTTTAGTTTAATTAATTTATTTGAATCTCGCAATCTTAAAATTTATTTTTAATTTAATTCACGCCTCTTAATCTCAGGTTATTTTACCGTGATAAAATCGTGCTTTAATTCGAGCCCTAATGTTGGTGCGACATCTTTATTGCTATAATATTGGATACTCAAACCCCTTTGTTGGGCTGCCTTCTTTATTGCTATTCGATGAATTATCATGCCCCGACTTTGAGCTGCATTATTTATTTTCTACGTACTCTAAATTATTGGACCACCATTTTAATATTCACGATTAAGTGTAATTATTTCCTCCTCCAGCTGTTTTCTTAATATCGCTATCAACTGGACTTTATCTGTAAACAACTCTATCTACCAATGGCAAAATTCGATACGTTACCGCCTTGCGACTTATCACTTTCCTGCTCAACTGATGGCTCCGCCTTTTGTACTATTTAAATCTTATGACCTCGGCTAGCATTTATTTGCAATTATAAAATTCAGTAAATTTAGATTTTGTATAATAGAACCAATATGTTATGTACAGCTTTTGAAATTATTCGAAATACACTTTTCAATCAGTTAATTTTATAAATCTCATTTATTAACAATCATTTACTCAAAACTCAAAGTCACCAAAGAAAATTTATGATCCTTACCAACAAATGTAGAATATTCTAAACCTGTTTTCTATTACTCATTCAATACGTATGCAACTTCTTTTGTTGACTTTTCACAAGCATTTCTTATTTAGCAAATTCAATATTAAAAATAAAATAAAAATTCATATAGAAAACAAATGTCTTATAACTGAAAATCTAACCTGGTTTTATATTTTTCACATCGACGCTTCAAAAATGATCTTCCCAATTCTGGATTCCATTCAAATTATTACACTATGGATCACCACCATTAAATTATATACCCAATTTATTTCAATTCTTCAAATTTATCATTCTTGCCCCAGACTTAAAATAGTAGTTTGTTTCACCCCTGTACTTCAAGATTGTATTATTCTTCCTTTTTCCTTGACATTTAAATTGTATTACTGTATTTTTTCTTAACATCTGAATTCTAGTCTATTTCCCTCAGACCTCGAAACCGTTTAAACGGTAATTATAATCTTCATGTTTGCACTCATTTTATTTCTCACTTTTCTACTTATTACGTATCACTTTGTTTAATGGCAATGCACTTCGGCCTTCATTGAGTTCAAAACTGACTTTCCCATCAAGGTGCTTGCTAATATAATCTCGAATCCCCGCTCCATGCGTGGGTTTGGTCTAGAACTCGTCGCTTGTCTCTGACCAATCAAATAATTACATATTGAGCAGTTTCTGATGCAATGCTCTACATTTCCTCATAATCACCACCTGTCCACAGCTGTCTTTCATATCACCATGCTGTATTTTGATAGATTACCTGCTTTTCTATAAACAACTGATGCAACCCGATTTTAAATTTCCATGTTTACATGTGATTCACGCAATTTTTAATCCTTTCTCTTATCAAATGATTAGATCTTTGTATGCATTTATATTAACTACCTGAAACTTTATTTCTATATCCGTATTACTTTTAATTGTCTGGAACTCTTTTTTTTAATGCGTGTCTAATTACACTTTATCATTTATTACGCGTGCCTCCACTGAAAATATCCTTATTTGTTTTACCTAAATTAACTAAACTTTATCTACAGGGTATTTAATATTTACTATCTACTTTAATACATGTACTTCTCATTCCTACGCCAACCATGCGTCTTCCTATGTTTACCTGCGTTGCCCAAAACTATTTCTACTCTATATACAGGGTGTTGACTACTTACTATGTACAAACTATGTCTATTTCCTAATTATTTCCTTAAATAAGTGTGGTTTTCTGCTGACTATCCTATTTACTCATTCCCGAACGACCTTTACTATAACGTGCACCCTTAAGCAACCCCTTATCACAGCAATATATATATATATTGTATCATGTCACTTTGCCTGAGGCATATTGTCATGTTCCAGCTAAATAATCTTTCAGTTTCACTACAGTTATTTACTTCTGATTTGAGTTTATTTTATTATGTACATTTATAATGTTTAAATTAAATAAGTTTTATTATTCTGAAATAATTTCTGTTTTATTCAACAATGTTGGATAATCTCCTTTCTCTTAAAAATGAATAAAACGCATATAAATACGTATTTATAAAGTGATAGTTTTGTTCATTTGCAATTAGGTTACCACATGCATAACTTAGGTGGATTCGAATTCTGTCATTATAATTTATAACTCCACTCTTATTTATCGCTTCCAGCTTTATCTTTTCGTTCACCTGTTCGCTGACCGGCTGTTAAATTGGCATTTGATTCTCTGACTTTCAATGATCCAGCAGTCACTTTGTCTGTAATAAATTCCTAATTATGAATCGATATAAAGTATGTGTTTTATAAAATATATTTAATAGTTTTTTATAAAATAAGTTTATAGGATTTATCTATAAAGAAGTCTATACACGCTGTACTGCAGAAACCCGTTTTTATAGAAAAAATGGTGAGATGCAAACAGATTAAATTTCTGTTTGTCGTTGAAACACGCCGCGATTAAATATCTAATACTAATTATTTTAGGGTCGATCTGCGGGATATAATTTGTATTCTCGATCTGCGGGATATAATTTGTGTTCTCCATCTGCGGGAGATAAATTGTGTTTTCGATCTGCAGGATACCTGTTAAATAATTAAATCAAGACTCTACAATTTAAGGTGCCGGCGTAATTGGTTAAATTCCTAAATTTAATTTTACTTTTTATCTAAATTTTTTTGGATCAAATATTTGCAAAGAAGAATTTCATATCTATAATTTGGAATGTAATTTTGTCAGATCCTGTAATTCTACTTCAAGAACTCTGTTGTTTGTAACCTGATAAGAAGTAAGAAATTATAGCATGTTACTAAGTCGCTATCTTACATACACAGGTATGTTTTATTTCTGTTCTAATTTGACACACTTGTCAAAGAAGTTAAAATATTCTCTTTAAAATATGGTTTGAATTATTAGACTGTTGATAAATAATATATATATATATATATATATATATATATATATATATATATATATAATTAAGAATGCAAAATTATAATAACATCATTATTTTAATTAAACAATAATTTGATACATAGAAAAAAGTTTTGTTAATTGTTGTTTTAAGTATCTTTAGAGAGTTATAATCTTTTATTACAAAGTTGAAAATTGTTGTAGTGGTATATATATATATATATATATATATATATATATATATATATATATATATATGCCTGTTTCAAATCAACTCGGCACCATTGCTAACTTTGTTATTATTGGAGCTATGAGGTTGGTTAAATGAGCAAAGAAGCTCAGTTTTTACAGCTAATTATCGTGGATAGCGCAAAAAAGTAATTGAACATTGCTGTTCCAAGATATTGATCAAAATACTTACTTTTTAATTGGAACACCCTGTATATTTTTAAATTAAATGAAAGAGAAATAAATTCTTAACAAAAAGTCTTGTACGCTCTTATATCAAAATCCTTAACATAAACTAAATATTAACAAATTTGTAATTTAATTAAGGTAGTCGTGACTTTTAAGTAAACCATTTATTTAACACACTAAAATTACATAAAATGTTCAAAAATTCCTCCATTTTCTTAAATGCACATTAAGGCTCGCCTAATAACGCCCCCTGTAGCATTTGCAATACTCCTACCATCAATTGAATTAATACCTAATCGAATACTGTTTCTAATTCAGCTACATTGGTATATCTTCTTTCGTAAACGTTATTTTTTACGTTGCCCCAAAAGAAAAAATCTAAAAGCGACAAGTCTGGTGAACGAGGTGGCCACTTTATAGGACCATTTGTTTCCATCCACCGGTCTCCAAAAAGTATTTGCATCATTGCGCCAACTTCGCGAAAATTATGTGCTGGAGCTCCATCTTGCTGGAAGTAAATGGTTTGGCGATCTTCTAGATTAATATCATCCAAGTATTCTTCAAAAACTTTTTCCATAATGTTCATATATCTGGCTCCAGTAAGCGATCCGTAATAAAACAGAGGGCCCACTATTTTACTACCAATCAAACCGCACCATGCATTTAAACTAAATTTTGTTTGTGGATGGGATGGGAAAGTTAACAGTGGATTTTCACGTGACCAGTAATGCATGTTTTTACGGTTAAAAATTCCAGAATTCCAAAAATTTGATTCGTTGCTCTAAATTATATTTTTCACAAGGCCAGGATTTTCTCTACACGAAGCAACTAACCAACGACAAAAAATAAGTCGTCTTTCCATATCTCCGGGTACTAAAGTTTGCACAGGATGATATTTATAATGAATAAATTTATGTTTTCTTAATATTCTATAAATGACTGTTAAAGAAAGGTTACTATTTTTTCCCAAATCCCTAATAGAATCATTTGGAAATGTTTCAAAATAAGCTAATACATTTGTTTTAACGTCCTCACTAATTATAAATCTCTTTCTAGTTCTTTTTTTCAAAAACAAATTTTCATTGTCTCTAAATTTTCTTTACAGAATTAGAAAATATCTTCGGTCTGGAAAGTTTCGATTAGGAAAGTTTTCACGATAGCTACTTAATGCTCTGGTACTATTCTTTCTACATATTATAAAAGTTTCCAACATATCACACTTTTCTTCATGAGTAAAAGGCATTTTAACAATGTTATTAACACTTTTTAAAGTTGACTGCTACAATTAAACACACGAGATGACAAAAACTTGTTAAACAAATGAATTCTATTTATAAATCCGCGCCTACCTTGATTAATTTACAAATTTGTTAATATTTACTTTATCTTAAGGATTTTGATACAAGACTGCATAAGACTTTTTATTAAGAATTTATTTGTCTTTCATTTAAATTAAAAATATACAGGGTGTTCCATTTAAAAAGTAAGTATTTTGATCAATACCTCAAAACGCCGAAGTTCTACTATTTTTTCGCGCTGTCCATGGTAATCAGCTGTAAAAACTAAGCTTTTTTGCTCATTTAACCAACCTCATAGCTTCAATAATAACAAAGTTAGCAATGGTGCCGAGTTAATTTGAAACAGGCTGTATATATGTACAGGGTGAGTTACGGGGAACGCCACGGAGTTTTATAGCAAAACTGTGTATTTGTTCAAAGTTTTTTCACATGAGATCTATGTAAGTTCGAAAGGGCTACATTTTAAAATTATTTTGATGTATACAGAATGCCCCAAGAAAAAGTTATATATCAAAGTTATATTTTTTCTTATGGAACATCCCATTTCTCGGTGCATTTTTGAATTGTACGTGGAAAATAAACTAGACTTTCTTGGAGGCTCATTATACTTAAATGCAGAGCGTTTTGATTTATTTCGCTTTTTCTAAAATTCTAAGGTTTTGTAAAAATTTAATAATTCTAAAATCAATTCACCCAGACATATTTGTTTTTAACACTTAATATTAGACCATACCCTTCACTGATCAAGTAACTTACTAAAAGCAAGTTTAATACAGGGGGTTCAGAAAATGCAACTACTTGCTAGTTTACGCAATTTCACTATGTACTCAGCAATAGGTTGATCAGATTTCTGGTTACATGGGTTAAAAACAAACTTTTCATAAATTTCGGACACTGGGGGAGAGTAGTGCTTCAACAATTTTCTTTTGATTTCACTGTAGGAGAAATCCTTAGGTTTTTGCGGAGCCACTAGATTCTTTAATACTTGATAAATTTCTGTACCTGCTAGTGTTATAAATAAGGAAACCTTTTTTTCGTCCTGCATCACATTTATTAAAAACAGGTTTTCTAGTCTTTCCAAGTAAGATTCAATTTCTTCCCCTTGATTTCCTTTAAAAGGTTCTATATTCCAAATTAATGCCATTATAATAATTTATTCGTCAAAAAATTATTATAACCTGATTTTACAGCTTTTTGTTTACACCAACAACAATACACTTACCCAATGTGCCAGATGCACACGAACTGATCCAATTACCGTTATCTACAAGTTTGCAACTTAATAATGCAGGTGCATGTGCTAACAAATTTTTGTTTAATCTTGCACAAAATTATATCCACATAACTTTAAAAATAAGCTTTATTCATTGCCATTATGCTGTGTATTTACGGTAGTAGTAATATTAATTACGAAATGACGAGACATGTAGATTCACAGTTGATATATTGAGAGAGTAGATAACATAATAGTGTAAGGCACGTCTATTGCTTACTAAGGCTGGCATCGTACTCCCGGGGGAATATACAACTATCACCTAGCGCATAGTTACTAAATACTCATAAACAGCCAGTGGTGTGCCATACACAACAGTTCTGAGATAACTCTATCACGGGTTTACACTTGTCAGATACCAATGCTGTTTTACGGGTGCTGTTAATATGTCTATTGTTATGTAATTAGTTATTGTATGGCTACTGCATCACAAGTTTGTGTTGATGTTCCTAGTAAATTTTACAAATGTTGTGTTAATAAAGAAACAAATGCTGTTGTGTGTATCAAGTGTTGTGCAGTATTTCGTGCTAGTTATGCAAAACGAAAAGGCAGTCATAAAATAATAAGTGATAACAGAATAATATGCTGTGAAAATGAGATAACCTCAAATTCTCCTGTATTAAATTATTTTCAACAACAAATGGGATTTAATTAAAGAGGCTAATCTACAAAAAGATGTTCTAGTAAATGATAAAGATGTTATTATTAAATTATTACGGTCAAAGGTAAGTCAGTTGGAAGATAAGCTGGCAAATCTTACAGATCAGGAATTAAGGTCAGTGACACCACAAAGCTATTCTTCTGTAGTAGCAAATAGCAGCAGTGTCGTTATTGTAAAACCTGTAGGTAGAGGAAACAGTGCTAAAACAAGGGATACCATCAAACAAAGCATTGATCCACTAGAAATAGGGGTTCATATTTCGAGTATTAAAAATGCAAAGGATGGTGGAATATTGATACAGTGTAAAGACAGAGTTTATGCTGATAAAATTAAGGAATCCATTAATACTAACGTAGGCAGTGAATATACTACCCAGATTCCAGACAAACGAAATCCGTGTATAAAAGTTATTGGTATTGATGATGATTTCACTGAAAATACATTGAAAGTAGCACTAATGAAACAAAACAATGCTGTTTTCAACAATGACAGTATACAAGTTAAGGTATTAAAGAAAATGCGTACTAGATATTTTGCAATAATTGAATTAGATCCGGCAACTTTTGGAAGAATTATGGGTCATAATATTAAATTGGCTGTTGGATACAATTTATGTTCTGTATATGAATATATTCATTTTATAAGATGTTTATTTGAAGGAACTAATTGGGATTTTTTAGAATCATATACCAATGTGAATGATGCTGTAGCGAGCTTTTACAATACACTATATAAAATGTTTGATATGTGTGTTCCAAAAAGTAGAAAGTCTACAAAGTATCCTGCCTGGTTCAATAGCCAAATAATAAGAGATCTGAAACGGAAAGAAAAACTCCACTAACTTTTAAAGAGGGATAATGTTACTATAGGGCTGAATTTGTGAAATTGAAAAACAAGATTAAAATGAGTATTGAAAGAGCACGTGCACAATACTTAATACAAATACAAGATAACATCAGTAACGACTCCAAGTTATTTTGGAACTACATACACAATAGAAGGGGCTCCACCAGTATTCCTAATAAGATCTTCTTGAACGGGATTGAGTATTTGAATGGTCGTGATATTGTTAACGCATTTGCTTTACATTTTGAAACTGTATACAGTAAAACTGATGATTACTTTGATCTTGATGTACTATCTTCCATAAATAATTTAGAATCAATAAATCTAACACCAATCGAAACTTATGATATAACACAAGCGGTTAAACGGCTGACATCAAATAAGACTGTTGGTCCTGATAATGTGCCACCATATATATTGAAGGGCCTAATTGATTTAATTGTGCATCCGCTTAAATTATTATACAATTTATGTCTATCAACTAATACTTTTCCTGACTATTAGAAATTGGTAAAAATTAGCCCGGTTTTTAAAAAGGGTGCCAAAAATGATATAAAAAATTATCGACCAATTGCAGTGCTGTCTGGACCAGCCAAAATATTTGAATTGATTCTTTTCCAGCAGATATCAGTTTTGCAAAGATTATTAGTGTTTCAACATGGTTTTGTCAAAAAGCGTTCCACAGTAAGCAATTTAATAAACTTGACACAATGTATTGCAGAGACATTGGATAATCTTGGCCAAATAGACGTTATTTACACAGATTTTGCGAAGGCTTTTTATAGTGTTGATCATACTAAGTTATTAGAAACATTACATAATCAGTTTGGATTTCATAAACATTTATTATTGTCTATGAAGTCTTATCTGCATGATCGTAAGCAGATGGTTGTTGTTAGGAGATTCATATCCAATACCTTCATTGCATCATCGGGAGTACCTCAAGGATCAAACCTTGGCCTATTACTCTTTTTATTGTTTATTAACAGCATACCTTCTGTAATACAGTTCTCTTCCATATTACTGTTTGCCGATGACTTAAAGTTATATGCATCAATTAAAGACATTCGAGATTGTGAGAGGTTACAAGCTGATTTAAATAATATCAGTGAGTGGTGCAAAGATCACAGGCTGTACTTTAATATAACTAAATGTAACGTAGTTTCATTTGCAAGAAAATATAATCTACTAAAATATGAATATAACATTAATGCGGGATAATACGTCATTTATTAGAGATAAGGGATTTAGGGGTTGTATTCAATAGCCACTTGACATTCAGTGCTCATGTTGCTGAAGTATCAAACAGTGCTTCTAGAATGTATGGTTTCTTAGTGCGTAACATAATACACTGTTACACATAATACTGTTTATAACTTTTGTTAGGACTATATTAGAGTATGCATCGGTTGTATTGAGCCCTCAATATGAATGTCACAAGTACTATATTGAAAGAATACAAAACAAATTCTTAAGGTATTTGCACTACAAATAGACTGGGCAGTATGAGTTTAATACTCCAAAAGCTGATTTAAAAGTGCTATATAATTTACATTCCCTAGAAACTAGAAGAAATATAGCCTATATTTTGTATTTGCATAAATTATTGAATAATGAGGTTGATGATGCACAATCATTATCTTTAATAAGTTTTAATGTACCATGTTATTATACAAGGAATAACCTAACTTTTCATACTAATTGTGCTCGAACTAGTATTTGCAATAATACTCTATTGAATGTAATGTGTAATTTATATAATGCAATACAAAATGACTGTGATATTTTTAATATTGTATACAGCAATTTGCAGAATTTATTATTTAAGTTAATGTAGAAATAAGTATTATCAAATTGTATGATGAACTTAATTACTACCCTGTAATTGGGTCTTGTGCCTGTTGAGTTTATATTAAATAAATAAATAGAAATCATGTATGTAGGTTATATTTCATGTTAATATCGCAAGGAAAACTCAGGAAAAACTTGCAACCTAGATATTGGGGGTATTTGATTTTCATTTGTTATTTCTTTTAGTAATGGAATCCATTGTTTACTGAAAATCACGGATTCGTTTGCTACACAGTTATTTTTATGTAGGGTTATATAAGCAGCTTCTTTGATTGTGCGTTTTTGGTGGTTTTCTCTATGTCAATAATTTTTGCATCTTCCCATTTTATTTTTTCAAATTTTCTATTTTTATGTTTTATGTTCTTTTAATCGAACTTCAAATGGCATAAAACTTTCCCCTATATAAAACTTGTTACATTTGCACGGTATTTTGTAGATACAGTTTTTTGAACTTTGTATTACGTTTTTGGGTTTTGTTTTTGTTAATTGTGTTCTTAGTTTATTGTCGGTTCTAAATACTGTTTTGATTTTGAATTTGTTTTCTATTTTTTGGATTTTTTCGGAGAATCCTTTTATGTATGGTATTGAAAGCATTTTTTGATGTGTATCGTTTTTGTTTTTCTTTTTTATTTTTTGGGACGCTATTCATTTCTTTCTCTATTATTCGTTTAGGATACTTGTTTTTTATTAGTCTACATCTGATTAGGTCTTTCTCTTTCTTTAAAAGTTCTTCAATTAATGATATTAATTTTGCTCTATCACACATGGTTTTGATAATTCCTCGTTTGACACAGTGTAGTGGTTTGAATCGAAGTTTAAGTATCTGTTTGTGTGTGTTGGTTTTCTGTATATCGATGTATTAATTGTTGTATCGTTTTTGCTAATTAGAATATCTATAAATGGAATTTTACCATGTTGCTTTAATTCATATGTGAATTTAATAGTTGGTTCTATTTTGTTTATTGAATCTACAAAGTTTTTAATTAGTTCTGTATTATGAGACCAAATAGCATAGACATCATTTACATATTTCCACCAGATTAGTGGTTTCAATTCTTGTGTGAATAGTACATCTTTTTCGAATTCCTCCATAAATATATTACTAAAGATGGTGATAGTGGCCTTTCCATCGCCATTCCGAAGCTCTGTTTGTAGAATTGGTCATTTATTTGAAAATATGTGGTATTGTAGTTTTTTTGTATTTGTATTTGTAGTTTTTTTTATAATATTAAACATTTTGTTTACAGGGACATTTGTGAACAGATTTACTACATCAAAACTTACCATTGTGCGTGTATTTTCAATTTTGATGTTAATTTTTTTAAAAAGTATCGGTTGCTTTTATGAAAGAATTTGTTTTATCTGCATGTAAACCACATGCACACTTGTATTTTGTAAACATACAAGCACTCATATATGCATGTTACATACATGTGTTTGCACATCAGTCACATATATGTATTCAATGAAAAGCACACTAATGTCTTGCAGTCGTATAAACAGGCACATGCACATTAACCAGTTTGCAATTATCCAACATATTCTTGCAATACAGGCATGTGTATACTGATGATTATATGCATGTATCTCGGCAAAATCAGCCTATGAATATATTGGTATGCACACTTCTATACGCATTTTCACTATCACTTATACTCATGTCCTCATTCCACCTATACACATTTCTACACTAATATGCATGCACATATAGTTTTATGATCATGCTACTACATGCTGATGCATACAAACTTTATAAACTTAAATAAATTTGAGCATGCACTTGCATTTTGTGACTATGGAAGACCACAAGCGTGTTTATATTCATATGTATATATTGGTGTGCCTTCCCACATGAGTGCACTTGCATGTAACTGTCAACATACATACGCATATATAGCTAAACAAATACCTACACTAGCTCATGCCCGAATACACTTTTATGTGTTTTCTCAAATATGCACATTTACACTGTGCGTTTGAACCATATTTGAATATATAGTAGGTTTTATTAAGATAAAGTTTTTTATTCAAACATATTCTTTTTAAGTAATTGTTAATTTAAGCAGACATAGTTGTTTGAAATAAATATTAGATACTAAAAAACTGAAACACTTGATGGTAAATGAAAAAAATTGCAACTGTACCCTATAACATTAAATAAGATGTGTAAAGTTGTTCTTTCCATATTTTAGAACATAAAAAAAGGTGCTGAATAATAGTCATTAATGCTTTTTAGTGCTCATTGAAACTTGCCTAGCTTGTAAAACAAACTAGGAAAACCATGGGGAAGTGACAATTCAGCAGCTAACTTTCATTTTATGTCTAACAAAAATATGTATAAATAGTACTTTGTCAATGCTTTTTAGTGCTGTTATGATTTCTGTAATAAACAAAGGAAGCCATGAATGGGAAGGGGCTTAACTGCCAAATTAACGAACACAAATAAACATCAATAACGTTTTGTGATACTAAAGAGCATCACCAGTTCTTTTATGGTGTCTGAAATGAACATAAAAGCTTTTGGGAGCAAGCAACTTAGCAGCCAATGTAAAACCATTGGGAGTTTAGCTTAGCGGTTGACTTACAGATTTTAACTGAGGACGATGCATGTAGATAGTGTTCTGTTCGTTCTCTTTAGTCTTCCAATGATTAGTGTTAGTGCTGTACTGGTTTCCGAAATAATAAATAAACAATAGCAGTTATAATTTTTGTTTACTTTTAGATTTCCACTAACATAAAGGTCAATAGTTGGTGCTTTTTTAGTGCTCCAAAAATCATCTTTTATCGCTTTTAGTGTTTTTGAAGTAAACAAGGGCGCGGGGGGGGGGCGTAATAGTGGTCTTTCAGGTTTTTACCTAATGAAAATATGTATAAATCGTGTATTAAAAATCGTCATTGTGGCTAATAATGTTTTAGAAAACATAACTTTGATACCTGTGTACTTTTGAGGAAAACTGTATAGTAATATGAAAATAATTTTAAAACATATTATTGATACTCTCCACTCCAACCTGATAATAAGATTCTTAAGTTTTCATAGTTTAGACATACTCTTCTACGTCGAATAGCATGAATAATTCAGTATCGAAAATATCTATTAGTAATTTTTTAAAATACATATGCTATCAATGTTTGTTTATCCTATTCTTTCTTTAACAAAAATGATACTTGTTTTCTTTACTTTAATGAACATAATATTGTTATTTTTTTATCATTGCTATTGCATCACTTTTTGTGTAATATACAACAAATATAATTTCAGTCGTATTATTTATTTTTAGTATTTAATTGTTATTGTTGATAGGCACAATTGGCAGAGTTGAAAGAGGAAAAACGGGAGCTGCTCTTACAAATAAATGCAAACAAAGATAAAAATTACATTCTAAATGGACAGATAGCTTCACATTTAAACTTAGCAACACCTGTTCAAAAACCCATCACATCACATAAAAAAGATGTTGGTTTAACTTGTTCTTTATTACTTCCCTTAAGAGACTCAGAAACGCAATATATTAAAACATCCGAGTGGAAACCAGATGAATATGCAGATAAATGGTTCAAGCACAAAAGCAAATTCTTAAATGAAAATTGTGTGAAGAATTCTGTTTGTAATAGTTTAGTAACATGTAAAAGATCTGATATACTTCTAGTGACAAAAGAAACTCAAACTACTTTACCTAGAAATAAAAAGGATGCAAGCATTCAAGCAATAAATAATAATGAAGTTCAAAGTATTGATAATAGTCAAGATTTTGGAAAGCTTTTTAGATCTGTTGGAATATCTGCTTCAATTCATAAATCTGATTCAAGTACAGAACCTATTAGAACTTCTGCTTCAACTGTTGGAATATCTGATGATACTATAGATGCAATACTTTGCATTAAATGCGCTTATCGTAATATAGCTGATAAATATACTTCAACATTCCTTGATGGTTCAAGTATTGAATTACAGAATCGAACAGTAGGATGCCAGTATTATATGATGAATAACGATATTTCAATTCAGTGTAATATCAATACACTTAAGGATAACACCAAAAAGAATAAAGATGTTGCCACTAATATTCGTCTAGAAGCTATTGCAAAGAAAGAAACTCATTCTGTCAGCTCTCAGCATGAATACTTTGGTCTACATAAAACTAGTCAGGTGGATTTAAAATTAAAGGATAAAGCAGTTCAATATGACATACCAATTGAAGTGACAGCTGACGAATTCTGCTTAAAATGTAATGCTAAAAGAAATGAAATAGCCACTTCTGTTGGTATAAGTTTAAATAAGCAGCCGCCTAAAATAAGTCTTTCGTCACTTACAATGTCAAGAAGCAAATCATTTTGTTCGTTTGATGCAGGCTTTCGAACAGGCAATGTTCATAAGGCCACTCAGACTTTGCTTGAAGTTGAAGATAGGTCAATTCAGTGCGATGATGTAACATACTTTACAAAGTTCAAAACAAAACTAGCTCAAAACGGAACATTTTATGAAAGCGAAATGCCGGTTGAAATTTTTTCATACAAGAATGCGGAATCTACTTTTAAAGACGATTTAGTTGTAGCTCCATCAAGAATTCCACGACTCCAGTTGTCTACTGAAATTAGAAAACTCAAAAGACAGGATACATATAACATTGATCTTTCAAAAACTACTTCTTTGTAAGTATATATTATTTTTCTACATTTTAAATACAAGTTTAGAAATTTATAACATTTTAATGCAAATGTGCAGAAATTGGTTTATATATCTTGCATATTTTAATAATTCCTTTTTACTAATAAGAGTGTAGCTTAATTAGGTAAAACACATCACCTATGTAGTGCTTGATGTTGCTTCACAATGTGTTTTGTGGCCATATACTTAAAAATAGTTAAGTCAATTTTGAAGAAAGTTTGGTTTTAGGAAAATTAAAACTAAGTAACATTATTTTACAATCTTTTTATAATAATTATTGAAAACGTTTTAAGTAGTGATTACAGTAAAGTTTGATTGTTTGATTAATCGAATATTCGAATAATTGATTACTCGACTAATCGGTTATTCGATTAATTGATTAACCGATGAATAGACATACATATAATCATGATTATTTGATTAACCGACTTGAATCAATTGGAAGACTAATTTTTTAGTATTCAGTTTGATTGCCTAATGGATTAAAATCAACTATCTACCTACATGTTATATACAATAATTTAGTAAGGGAACATCTTGTAACGTTGCATGCATTCTATTAACGTAAAGACCAATAAAAAAACAAATTATACTCATTTTGTTTGAAGGAGCAAGTGGTTCTGTAGTAATGTATTTGATGTATTGGTAAATTATACTCGCTGAAAATTAAAATATCACTCAAGATATACGACTTAACAAATTACTTAGTTAGGATTGCCAGTTACCATAACATCTGGTAATAAAACTGCTGATTTACCTATTAATGACATTAATTAAATTCTTACTTAGGCTCACTTCATATTACAATCAAATAAAATTGCTTATCTTTACATGAAAGTGTGACTTTCTATATTCATTATTTAATTTCTTATATATCAAACCAAGAATTACAGAACAAGAAAATAAAACAATTGCCATTAAGCAAAACTACTAGTATATTTATTCTAGCATGAATACAAAACAGTAACCTTTCATGACGTCGAAACCCTACTTAAAGCCTATCAAATTAACTTACAATTATAATGATACAAAACAAAAATTACTGAGATAATGCGTATCTCTTTACTTGCCAATTGTCTAATAAACTCTTCCAAAAATTCAATTAATTTTTTATAGCTGAATATTTACTAAACTATCGTATTTCACAATATTGCTTAATTTAAGAAAAATATATACGATACCGAGCTTGTGGTGGTTTGTGATTTGGTGAAAAAACTAGAATAAATCTAATGTTGGTATATTAATTTACATGTTCAACCAATTCTTTAGAATGATGTTATTTTATTTTTAAAAACCTTTTTTTATTCGTTTGCAAACGCATCCTACTCGGTTTGCAGTCAGTTCTCAAATCCTCTCACTCAGGTATCGTTCACCTTTTTTCTCTTGTACTAAACCACTTCTAAACTGTTTTAAGCTTCTTAGGGTGGCCGAACGTTGTACCATTACAACCTGTATTAATAGCTGTCTGATTTCGATTGCCTAGTGGGTCCACTATAGTTTACAATTTAGTTGTTGCTTGTTAAAGTGAAAGTTTTTAATTTTAAAATTATTTAGTAAGTTTGTTTCTAGAAAGTGGTTAAATCAAATACCTTGACTCTTTGCTACTTAGATTGTTGGAATACAATTGTTTTACTCATAAAACATGTTTGTTATATGAGTCGACTAGTTTCCTGTTTAGCCCTTCCTTATGTATTTCAAGTTCAACCGTTTCCTTCCATATCATAATGCATCTGGCAACAAACGCCACTTGAGGTTGAGACTTGAGATTGAGATGTTGTTGTAGTGTTTCCATTTTTAGTCTGTGATTCAATAATTTATTTTGAGCGACATTTGGAAGGTTTTTCGTTAACTCGGACAATGAAAAAGGTGGTATGTAACATTTGTAAAACAAAGCTTAAGTATTACAGAAGTACATCCTGCATGTGGAATCATATTAAAAATAAGCACAAGCATAATATTGCTCATATTCACATAATTCAGGTGTCATTGTAGAATAGGATGTAGAATCAAATGAGTGCATCTCTTGGTTTATGCAGGTCCCGCTATTCTCACTCTCGATCTAGAAGCAGGTACACAATAATTACATATTATTAACCGGTTGTATATTTAGTGTTTCATTAATAAAGATATAGGATACAAGTACAAATACAAACTACAAAGTATATACAGTACGATATTGCCCAGAGTTTTGGTTTGTATTGTTTTCATAGGACAAGTTGTTCAGAAACATCTGAAAACATTAAATTATTAAAATAGCTGTCTTTCAAAAGCACCATGACGTGCCGTATATACCAAGTGATGATTTTTATTAATTCCTGTTTTTTAATGTTTACAGAAGTTCAGCAACAATCTTTGATAATGCTTTAATAGAAAATACGACTGGCGGTTGCTCAAAGATGAACTCTAAATACCAAGTGTCAAATACATCGTTCAACAACATAGTTTTCTGGCAAAGAAAAAATACAGAAGTATTTTTCATGAATAAGGTGAACACAAATAAACAGAAGTTGTTTTCAGAGTCTATTGCATACATGATCGCCCAGGACATGTTACCTCTTTCTTTTGTAGAAGGAAAAGTTTTCCAAAAATTTATGCAAATCAACTTTTCTCTTATCAAAATACCTTCAGGAAATACTATTAAATCCCGGATTATGTTACATGAAATTTAAAAAAAGGATTCAGGTTGTAGTGAATAAATTTACTGGTGTTGCTTTAACTGCTTATCTCTGGACACAAAATAACGATCAATACATAACAATAACTCTTCATGCAATAGATGACTGGGAACCAATTAACTACACCCTTAGCACAAATGCCATTTATGAACACCACACTACTGAAAACCTTTCATTAAATATTAAAAAACCTTAGAGGATTGAAACCTTCACAACAAAGTTCTTGCAGTTGTAACTGATAATGCTGCTACTATAACCAATGCAATAAAAGCTTGTCCACATGTTGAATAGAGTGTTACATGTTTTGTGCACATATTACAACTATACCTGAACAAAGGTCTATCAGGTGATTACATTCAATATATATACTAAAAACATGTAATGCTGTCATAGCCCATTTTAAACACACTACTCTTGTATCAGCAGCTTTTTTGAAGTTTCAAAAAGAGCATGATATTTCTGAACATAAATTGATTTGGTCTATCAAAACTAAATGAAATTCAATGTTTCACATGATAAAGAGCCTTCTTGAAGAAAGAATGGTTGTGCAGTATGTTATAGACGATAGAAACGTAACTTCCAGGACAACTGCTATCATTCTGTAAAATTTCTGAAACATTAGATTTTTATAGAAGATCTTAAAAAATGATTTAATCACGAAAGCGATGTTTTTTGAAAGTTTCACGACTATATCAGTGGTTCTACCTATTGCTCAAAGCATTCATACCAATTTTTAAAAATTAATGTCAATAATTCTATGGAAATTAAATGTTTCGAACAAGCAGTTGAAACAGATTTAAGAAGTAGATATAAAGTGTAGAAACTTCAGTTAATATTATAGGCATTTGTACCTATTTAGATCCCAGATACAGAAATACGAAACGGGGCACTTATGCTCAACATAAAGTTTTGAGATGCCAAATAATAAAACGGAAATTATTGCCCCTACGGTACTCAATAAACTTTTTCCAGATCAACATAACATGATTATAGATAAGGCAATAGAAACGGATAGATACGCAAATGATCAAATTTTGAATAAAAATCTTTCACCTTCATCATGGTGGTGTGTTAACAGCATAAAATACTAAGGACTTGCTTTGCTAGCACAAATGTATCTAGCAATTCTTGTAACGTCAATACCTGCTGAAAGAGTGTTTTCTAAAGCGGGAAATAAAATCAACACTAAACGAAGTTGTTTGTCAGGAAAAGTAGCCAGCACTCTAATATTTTTGTCCAACAATCTTACTAAATAAATAATCATAATGTTTGTTAATAATGTATTTTTACCTTATTGAATTTCCTAATAAAAAATGCATGTATGTATGTTTTTAACTTGTATTATATATACATTTATGGCTGCATGTGGCTGCATGCATGTGCGTGTGGTGTGTTTATACATGCGTATATTTACACTTTTTTTTTAAATATGCCCAGAATCTAAACAAGAATAGCAAGAAATACTAGTCATCCTCTTACTGCATTTCTTGTTATTTTTAAATACAAGCCCAAAATTGCTTTGAATGATAGAATTCTTCGAACGATCGCTAAATTCTAACTTGTACTTATAATAACTACACTATAGCCATATTATTTGCATTACGTATCGAGCCCAAGCTCTCTATTTTCTATATGTGCAAGCTATAATGCAAGGGAAGAAACAATAAATACAAACATTCATATACAGGTACATGACAAGATCTTGCTATTGAATGGAAATTTAATAGAGGATACTGGAAAATTAAATGAAACGCAAACGATTTGGTAGTTGGTTAACCCGCTCGAGTATTTTGTGATAAATTAATCTAACAAGCATTATTTGGTTAAAAATCATTTGTTTGACTAATTAATTAGTCGATTAAACGATTAGACTAATAGACTAACTAAACAACCATACGATTAGTTGACTAACCGATTAATGGATTAACGAATTAGTTAACTAAAAAATTTGTTAACTAATCAGCTAATCGAATATTCCATTAACTGAATATTTGATTAATCAAATATTTGCTAAATCATTTAACCGATTTGATAGAAAATCGATTAATCAGTTAAATCGGTTTTCAAATATTGCAAAATTTGACTGGTCAAATACACCTTTCTTCAAATTTTGCCAGCCCGAATTTTAAGATCATCATACAGAAGTTATGCTTTAAAGATTAAGATTTGTCAATTATTTACTAAAAATCTCTGTTTAAGGCTTTCATATAGAATACGTTTTGTAAATTGATAGAAAAGTCTAAAGCTATTGAATCTATTTTTCAATGACTTTTGAAATTGTTTACAGTGTAATCACAATGATTAAAAAATAAATAATGTTGCAGTATACGATGCATTTTATTATCTGCAATATTCAACTTATACGAGCAATGAACAATCTCTTTCATATTCAGTTGTAACTATAGTCAAGGTTTTATCGCTAGAACAAAGAACAATGACATCTGTTTGTCTTTATTGTTAACTTTTTTTAGATTATGGATTGAATAATCTTTATCAAGTTAATACTTAGGTGTAGTTGTTAGAATTCATCTATTTTAGATCACAAGTGAATAATCTCTGCAAATGCCTTGTGTAGATTGTAATTAGTGTTCATCAGCTAGTTTTTGGTCATAGGTGAATTCCTTCCATTGATTTTTAAAGTCATCTATTTTTAAGTCAAGTGAACAACCTGTTTTATAAAAATTCTTTAACCTAAGTATTTTATTTTTGGCTTTATTATCGCAATTGCTTGGGATACAGCAATAACATCTGATATGTCTATTACTTGCTTGTCCGTATATTTAAGGTTAAATTATTTAGACCAAGAGAGTTAGTATTTATAGAAGGTCGGGAAAAATAATATTTTGCAAGAATACTAACTGGACAATACAGTAACAAATTCATTGAATTTAAGGTATCCTGAGATAGCTTACGAAAAACTCATCTATGAAATACACTGGAATAATCATACAAACAATGTTGTACAATATTCAAAGTAAAATATATTATTGTTGAAGAAATGGGTATTGTTGACAACTTTTTACTTATAGATAACTAATATTATTTAACACCCACTTTAATATCTTTTCTCTTCAAAACCCTTTCAACCAAATGAATTTCTGGAAATTTTGCTATCTGTGTTTTGGATTTATAAGAAACCACCTTTTATGCATGTCTGGTCTTGTCGTCACAAGATTCATTAAAACAACTTCCTTTACCTTCAGTACTTTATTGTAGCAATTTGAAATAAAATTGATAGTAAACTTTTCAGTAGATTTATTAAGGAATAGGGTAAAAAGAAGAAGAAGGAAGGGTGACAAGAGAGTGAGTGAGAGGAGGGGAAGTTGGGGAGAGAAAGGGAGAGGGAAGGTGAGGGGCAGAGAGTGGGGGAAGGAATGGGATAGAGAGGGGTCAGGGAGTGAGAGAGGAGAGTGATGGAGAGAGGGGGGAGCAAGAGAGAGGGGGAGAGAAAAAGTGAGAAAGAAACCAAGTGAGAGAGCCAAGAAAGTAAGAGAATTCGAACACGTGAGCAGCCGATACCGAGGGGGGGTCGTCTAAACTAGTTCGCCATTTCCTTTGCAATAATTAATAAGTCATCAAATCTCTTAATAGTACAATAAGTTTTTGAAATAGTCCAATTTTTTAATGTTACAGTATGTAATTTGGATTCTGCATAATTTTGCTTCACAATCTTGTTATTTTATAAATACTACACCATAGCTAATGGTGTGACCCTGTTCCCTGTATTACTATTAAATTCAGTTATTTTAAATGGAGCATCATCAATTTCTTCAATTAGGTATCTTAAAGTTAATCTATTCTACTAGACTAGCAACTTATAATGGTTTCAAAAATTAAAATTGTTACTTGATTTTTTTCATAACTGACCAATGTTTAGTAGAAGATGAAAAATATGTGAACAGTTTTTAATAAGACAAAAGAAACCCTTACTACATAAAACATTTGAATTTGCTGGATCTTTTACTTATAGATTTAAAGTGTGATTGCAATATGGAACAAAGTAAGCTCTTGAATTCAAATCCAACAATTATGCTTGTTATAGGTATTTATTCCATGTAGAGCCTGATCTCGCAAATTATTTTTGTAATACTGACAATAGAAATTTTGTCATACCTTGAATAGGGAGAAAACAAAAATGTTTCTCTATATTAATTTTTGTGATGTTCATATTAACATATTTTACACAAATTGCAATTGATTCTTGGTGATTAGCTTCCAGTAGATAGTAAATTATTAAAAAATATGTAGCTTTTCTAGTTAGATCTAATATTTTGGATTTAATATTGTTACACACTAAGTTGATTATTTTGTTTTGAATTTCATCATCCAGGTAATGAGGCATATATTATTTTTTGTTCTAACATTGATGAGTGAAATTTAGAGGTCATGTCTGCACTCTACAAAAAATTATCGTTATTTTTTAAACACTGTTATTACTACCACAAAAAGCTAATTTCTGCTCAATTACAAACTGAATCACATAGAATATTTTTTCAACAAAAATCAGTCAGTATTTAGTTTCTTTTTTATTAGAATTTGAGTTTGCTAACAATTACGTAATTTGTGTTTAAACGGTTAAAAATTTTTTTGCAATTTTCTAACATTTCCAAAGTGTAGTTTATTGATTTCATAAATATTAAATGTTCATTTAAATGCTGCCAGAGATTAAAACCTCTTTAGCTGATAAGACGAATACATTTCATATCAGAATTGACAAAATCTTTGCAACAAAAATAATACATTGAAGTTTCTTATTTCAGAATATAACAGCCGAAAGTGTTCAATGGTTTTTTTTATTTAATAGAATTCTAAAGAAATAATAATTAGAGAACTTACAATCTGAAAAATATATCGAATAAACATTGTTTTTGTTTTGGTAGTGGCTAGAGCTATTTTCAATTAATATTTGAACACAACTTGGGTGTCAAATTTTTAGCTACGGTACGGAAATTTAATTTTGGTACCCTGACAATTTTTTCTTTTTTTGTGATATATGATGAATAATAATAAATAAAATATGAAAATTAAAATAATATTATTAACTATTAATTATATTATTTATTGCAAATTTTCCTCGCTGTTGTTTTGAAAATAGAGTAAATTATATTTATTAGCTTAACAATTAACTTTTCATTCACAAAATAATCAATACACAAATCAGAATATAACTTTTACTTGCTTGCACTTTCAATCACTTGCACTTTTTATTGACCAACACATATAAAACAACTCTGATGAGGTGGACAGTTACCATCTATTTAGTCACTTCATATTGTACGATTTCCGACCACTTTATACAGGTATTTTGTTAGGGTTATCCTGATCATAAGTTGCAACAACAATGCACATGAATGTATAGGATTCGACATATTTTGCTTTTTTTAGCTGTCCATCAGCTAGTGTATTCGATATCTATTGTCTTTTGTCGGCGCCTATAATCTTCTAGTGTCATCATACAGCAAACGAGTTTGCATTTATGTTGTTACGTGCAGTTTCTGTAATGTGCATTACCTAATTAAATCTAGCAGTTATTGTATTCACGATCATACGAATCTTCATTAACAAGTATCGATTACCTTTCAAATTGAAATGTCATCATCATCATCATCATTAAGTACTCAGTCTTGCAACTGGTTAGATGCATACCTCCATTGTTTCCTATTCTGAGCTAACCTATAGATTTTTCTAAAATTCTCAGTCTGCATCTTTCACTATATGCGTGCAATAGTCTCATCTAGGTCTACATCCACCTCTTTTTTTATATCTGTTTGTAATATAGTCCGCACTATTCCCCAAAAATGCCTCAGAACGTATTCTGCCCTCTTATATTTTTGTTTTCCATAGATATCTTTATTCCCCTACTATTTTCATAACCTTTTTGTTATAATTATGTCTGTCCATGCTATCATCATCATACATCTGAAGCATAACATGCCAATGACTTTTTCCTGTCTGCTTCTTCTACTGTTCCTATTTTTTAGGCATACAGTGTATCTCCACTGATTTCTTTTCTGAACTAGCCTATATAGTTCCTTGACATTCATACAACCTAGATACAGCGCGGTTCCCCTTCTATTGTTTTCTGAATATATGCTCTATTTCACCAATATTCAGTGGTATGTGAAGGGAGTTAAGCAGCCTGTGGCTACCAAGATCCCCTAATACACGAGCATTTGCCGAATTAATAGTTTTCCAATAAATTCTTTTGCACAATCAAGATTAGTTAAAAATATTGCAAAACCAACACCTGTATCTGTTTATAGTAATCATCAGGCTTAAGTGCAATTATTTTTTGTCATTAGGTATTCCGTCTTAGAACTGGTTAGACGTGTACCTCCACTTATTTCTACTCTGAGCTAGCCTACACAGTTCCTTGACATTTCTACAGCCTATATACAGCTTGGTCTTCCTTCAATTGTTTTCTAAATATATGCCCTATTTCACTGATATTCAGTGGTATATTAAGCAGCCTTTGGCTACCAAGATCCCCTAACACATGCACATTTTCCGAATTAATAGTTTTCCAATAAATTCTTTTGCACAATCAAGGTTAGTTGAAAATATTGCAAAATCAACACCTGTATTTGTTTATAGTAATCATCATGTTTAACTGCAATTATTTTTTCGTCATTAGGGGTTCCGTCTTAGAACTGGTTGGGCATGTACCTCTGATTTCTACTGATTTCTACTCTGAGCTAGCCTACACAGTTTCCTGACATTTCTGTAACTTAGATACATTACATTTGATTTTCCAATGCTCCACCTGAAGGTACTACATTGACCAGGAAGCGAGTTTTTTGTTTACCTGGAAAATTTGGAATTTTGCCGAACCCTTGCTGTTCCAAGCAAGGTAGGGATCTTTAACGTGCATGACAACACTCACACACGGGACCTCCATTTTACCTCTCATCCGAACGAGGGTGTATTTTTGTGAAAAATGCTCGCCTAACATTTTTCAAGCGGACCGTGTTGGGATACGAACCCGGGACCTTGGGCGTAGTACGCCACGGAGCCGCCTTGTAGCCTAGATACAGCGCGGTTCCCCTTTTATTGTTTTCTAAATATATGCCCTATTTCATCGATATTCAGTGGTATGTGAAAGTGAGGCGTCGCCGTGGATCAATGTAGTAAGCGTAAGATCCCAAGATCCTGGGTTCAAATCCCGATACGGCCAACTGCTTGAAAAATGACAGGTGAGCATTTTTCACAAAAATTACGCCCTCGTTCGGATGAGAGGTTAAATGGAGGTCCCGTGTGTGAGTGTTGTCACGCACGTTAAAGATCCCTACCTTGCCTGGAACAGCCAGGGTTCGGCAAAATTCTAAATTTCTAGGTAACAAAAAACTCGCCTCCTGGCCAATGTAGTACCTCCGGGTGGAGCATTGGAAAATCACATGTAAGGTATGTGAAAGGGGTTAAGCAGCCTGTGACTGCCAAGATCCCCCAACACAAATATTTGTCGAACTAATAGTTTTTGAGTAAATCCTTTTACTTAATTGACAGTAGAAAATATTGCAAAACCAACACTTGTAGTTGCTTATAATAATCATCAAGTTTAAGTACAATTATTTTTCGTCTTGAAACTGGTTTGATACGTACCTCCATTGATTTCTATTCTGAGCTAGCCTAAACATTTTCCTGAAATTACCACAGCCTACATCCTGACTATCTCCGTGCAAATAGTCTAACCTAGGTCTACATCTAACTCTCTTTTTTTCCTATCTCAGCTTGTAATATATTTAACACTATTGCCTCATGCTTTAGTATGCGGCCTATCATCCTATTTTTCGTGTTTTTTACTGTTTCCAAATTTTTCTTTCTTCCCCTGCCATTTCTAGAACCTCTTGTTCTTAACTTTGTCTGTCAATGATATCTTCATCATACATCTGTAGCACTACATTTCAAAGGCTTCTATCTTTTACCTGTCTGTTTCTCATACTGTCCAAGTGCCATATAGTGATATGCTCTACACATATGCTTTCAGCAATCTTTTCCTTGTTTCTATGTTTGTTGTCTTTGAACACAGTAATTGCAGCATTTTCTTGTTAAATTTAGCTTGGACTTGTGCTAATCTTTGTTTTATATCTTGCGTTAGTTGGGTTTTTAGGTAGCAGATATCCTTACCTCTTGTAAATTCTCTTTTCCTATTTGTATTCTAGTTGTTGATTTATTTTTTCCTCCTTTGCATACTAGTACTTTAGTTTTATTTGTGTTAATTTTCATACAGTATCTCTATGTTAGAACTGTTTCCATTTAATTAAGAGCTGCTTCTAACTCTTCCTTGCTAGATGCTAAAACCGCTATATCATCGCAAATCTAAACATATCAATCTTTTGTCTCTGCATAATAATTCCAAATGTCCTTTTGCATTTGATAGTGTTCATTGCCTTTTTAATGTACAAGTTAAAAATTAACAGAGATAGAGCACATTCGTGTCTCACTCCTTTCCTAATATCTACTTCTCTACGTTCCTGCTCTAATTCTATTACAGATGTTTGCTCTTTGTATAAGCTATGTACTATCCGTCTATCCCTAAAACTCATTCCAATATTTTTGAGTATTTTGAACATTTTTTCCATTTTACGTTGTCGAATGCTTTTCCCAGATTTACAAACCCTATATACACGCTTTTTGCTTTTTCTATTGTCTTCTCTATTATCACCCTCAGGGCTAACGTAGCCTACCGTGTTCCCCTATTTTGCCTAAACCCAAATTGGTCTTCTTGTAGTACTTCTTTTGCACGTTTTTCCTTCTGTGCTGTCAAACTTAAGGTTTGAAAATTTTTACATCTGCTCCTCTCTTTTTTGGTATAGTGATTGTAATGTTACATTTGAAATTTTTGGGTATCATGCCTGTCTCATACATATAGCTTACAAGTTGGAAGAGACATTCTGTTACTGCTTGTCCAGCGGTTTTTACAGTTTCTGCTTACACCTTATCTATACCCGATGCCTTAACATTTTTGAGGCATTTTAATGCTAATTCAAACTCATCTCTAAGTGTAGGATATTATTGTTTCCAATATCTGAGTCTTGCTCTAGTGCTGTTAGTTCCTCTCTTGCATATAAATTATGTATGTATTCTTGCCATCTAACCACTTTTGTTACATTTTCTGTAATGTCTCCTTCTGTGCTCCTTATATTTTTGCTGTACGGTTTTATATCCCTAAAATTCATTCTAATTAGTTTCAGCTCTTTAGATCACTGGAACTTTCAAGTCATTCTACCCGTTTTAGTAATCTAGAACTTCTTCAAGGTGCAGGTCCATTCAGAACAGAAATTGAAATGATTACTTATTTATTTAAGCATCCTGTAAAATCTTAGTAAGTGTTCTGTTATAAAGTTAATATTTTGAACCTATTCTATGTTGATAACATGATAAATCTAGGGTTTTATTATTACAACCTAGGGAAATATGCTTTGATTATCAAAGGCTCAAAATTCTTACATTATGGGTTTGCTGAAATAAGTTTAAACACTTGTATCTTTTAAATAAATGGTGAACATATGGATTGGAAATATGTTTAATGTGTTAGTGTGAAACTGGGATTTGACATCAACAAAGGTTAAAAATGCCTGCCAAATATGTTTGCTTTAAACTGGGGAAATATTGGTTATCAATACAGTTACTTTGAAAATACTATTAGCACGTTAAAATGTGGTATTATCAAACAGAAGTTTACGAACACAGATTGAAAATTGTCCACCTGCTTTTATCATTTTACAGTATTGTTAATTGAAATAGTATTTCTGTGGTTTTATACAGGATATAGGCCACCTGTTATACATGTAACTATGTAATTCTGCAATGTGGGTTGCAGATACGTTTAACAGATTGAACACACATTGTTTTGATACTACCAGGCAGGGTTTTTATGCAGACATGCTTTGTGGAATTCTTCATGGTGTATTGAGACCATTTGCTTTCTTATTTGCACTTATCTGCAGGCAGCATTTTGAAAATACTTTGCAGATGGTTGTTTGGTGATAGGGAAGTTTTTGAAGCAAAGCACATTACAACTTGGTGGCTTATCTCTACCGATACAAGTTGGCCTGCGGAAAAGAGAATTCTATGCAGCGTCCTTTACGTGAAGAGACCTGAAAAGTCGCAATGTTATTTAAGATGCTCTCTTTTAAGAGGCACTATTTTGCTTCGGTTCTATAAAGTCCAAAATGAATCAATGTTTTGTGACCAGTGAAATTGTTTCATAGATGTGTCCGGTTCATTGACAGTTGAAAGTACGCACCTTCAGATCGGTTATGATAGTACATGAGGTAGGCTGGCGATGTATATAGGGTACTTACTGCAGATGAACAAATAGTCCTTGTAATGCAGCAACTCTTTGGCACACAAACTGACTTAAGGTAGAAGTACTCTGTTCTTTTGTTGAGACTTTCTATGAAACCTAGTTAATTTTTTCTACGGTTGATAATCACATCAGTGCCTTAGTTTTTATTGTGTATGATTATAATACGATAAATTATAGACTTGGTTCTAAAATTAACTATCAAATGTGAGTACAAAAAGTGATTACGTGATTGTTTTTAAGTCACAATTAAGATGAATTTAAGCTTGCGTT
This sequence comes from Platerodrilus igneus, assembly GCA_036346225.1. NCBI lineage: Eukaryota > Metazoa > Arthropoda > Insecta > Coleoptera > Lycidae > Platerodrilus > Platerodrilus igneus. The sequence continues at coordinate 1,157,831 of JARFIW010001097.1, read as the reverse complement.
GAAGCAATTTGGAAAATTTACGTATTTTAACTCAAGATTTAGGAAATGCTAACGTCAACCATTTTCATAAGTTTGCCCTTGGTTATATTCATAAAACTTATTTTCAGTTTAGGGTTACACTATTACTTTTAGGAAATGCATTTTGGTAAGTAGCAGGTAAACAGCTTTGTATTACTGTATATATTATGTCTAACTTGATTCTTGCAATTATTTAGGGCTGGAAACTTTGTGTAAATATACATGTACTTATCATTTAAGTTTTAAGAACTTATATGACTGGGAAATAATTCATAATTGATATTTGTTGAAATTTTATGTATATTTTGGAGAAATATTATGTTTTATGTGAGTCGATTTTTTGTTTATATCATGTTTTAACAGCATTACATGAATGTTTGTTTTGGTTTTGTAAATATTCCTTTTGATATCATGTTTGTTAACTAAACGTTGGTAATAAATCTATTTCCTAAGGTTTCCTATTTTTCTTTCTGCATAACCCACACCACTCTACAGTGTTTTCAGCTAGTATGGCATTAATTCTTTGAATTCCTCTTGTCTTGTTGCTGTATTTGGTGTGGGCGATTTTCTTTGCTTACTTTACTTTTCTTTCTTATTTGCACGGAATACCGCAACAATGTGTATTAAAAACACGTTTTGATGTTAAAAGTCAATATGTCTATAAAAATGCAACCCCTTTTGCATTAAAAAGCAATTAAAGTTTAAATTAATAACCCTGTGGATTACAGAAATTTATCTTAAATAAAGATTTTTCTAGAATATTAGGAATATAAAGAGATGAGTCATCAGTATTTAAAACAACGTAAATATCTAATGTGATATTTAGTCCGAGAAGCGGCCGTAACACGAAAAACCCACAAAATCCAAGAAATTTCTGATAAAATTAATTATCTTTCACATTAGTATGCGACGCCACAATAATCGTATATGTGTTAAAAAAGGACAAACAGCAAGCGTCACGAATAAATGGAACGAGATTACGATGAGGTAAACGCCGCGATTTTAGATTCCAATGAGTTGTTCTGTGAAATCTTGCATCATAATGTTCTATACACATTCTAGTAGATTCTAGAAAATGCTATATATATATATATATATATATAAGAAAGCGTTTATTAATTAGGGGATTCATTCGATTCATTCAATTGCGAAATGTTATTTTGATTTAAGTTGCGAGCTGTTGCTTTGCGATAATGATATTTGAAATATACAGTAAGGATACTGTAATTTAATAATTAAGGTGGTACAATGAATATAGAAGTGATTTTAAATGCAAATTACAAAAAAAATGGAATTTATTAAACTGCAATGAAGAGGGAAAATTCTTCAACATAAAGCTATTTTAAATATTTTATTAAATAATTGAAAGAAAGATTTAAGCATAATGTACTTTGGTAACTGCTGTTTGAAACGAATATATAAATATATATATATATATATATATATATATATATATTGCTGTGATAAGGGGTTGTTTAGGGGTGTATTAAGCAGTAAGGGTCGTGTAGTAACCATAAATTGCAATAGGAATCAGAAAGCTGCATTTATTTAGCAGAAAAATAGGTAATTTGTATATTATGTAAATAGCAAGCATTTAACACCCTGTATATAGACCATAATTAGCTTTAAGCGATGCCAGTAAGAATATCTTTCAATAATAGAACGCGTATTCAAAGAAATGATAGTACATGTAATTAAACATACGTTGAGAAGTGGCTAATTAGTTATAAAATAAATACAAAGATAAGAGATAAAACCTAACAAAGCTTTATGCAATTACGCGGAAACTAGAAACGTTTTGATAAGAAAACGCAGTTTTCAAAGACGCATAAAAATACATAAACGAAAACAGAATTAAAGTTACATCATTTATTTTGTTTAATTATTGAAAAGACGATATTTACACAAAACAACATATGGTTAAGATAACGTACAATAAGGTATCAAATAAACACCATTACACGGAAAACCGAAGAAATTACATCAGAAACAACTTTGAAGTGCAGGGAATATTAATGACCTGGTTGGTTGAGATATCGGCAAAACTGCTTGGAAACCAAGCCCACATGTAAGTGGGAAGAGCCTATATAACACAGAGCAATAATAAGACGGGTCAGTTTACAACTCATGCAGGACGAAGCTGCGTCACTGTTAATCAGAAAGTCATGCGTAATTTAAATAGAATATCAAGTTTATGTTACAGTGAATAAATAAAGCAGAATATCCAGTGTATGTTACAGTGATAATAGTGCGACGATTACGAAGACTTTTTGCTCTTTTACCGGCTTCGAATGTGTTGATGATAATAATTCGAATTTGGGTCGATATAACATTTCGAATGTGTGGTGTATTTCTGGATACTTCAAGTTGATGATAATAATTCAAATATGGATCGATATAACATTTCGAATGTGTGGTATTAATTCTGAATACTTCAAGTCTGGATATTTCAAGTATGCGTTGATGATAATAATTCAAATCTGGGTCAATATAATATTTTAAATCAGTGTAGACGATTATATTTTGGTACAATTCTGGTACAATTTTGAGTTGCGAGGTTCAAGGCGTATAAAAGTAAGAAGCACGAAGTAATTTTTGGAAAACAAGGGGTAACTGTACTCAAGTATTGGTTTGGCTAAGCAGAGCATTGGTAGACGAATGAGGACAACAAAGGGGTGTTGATCCACAACCCGAACAACATGTAGCAGGTCAGATTTATTTAATTTTAAGATATTTTTCTATTTAAATTTCAATACTGAATTTATTCAATTTATATAAAATTTGAAGTCAACAACAAACATTGCATACATTAAACTTACGTAATATATTATAAAGGGGTCTAGAACGTTCCAGGTTTCTTTGGTAAAAAGGTAGTTTATGGTGACTTTAGATTGAATTGAAAGTATATAAATGTTGGGATAAATGATACATATGACATTGATTGATTGAGGAGTGTATTTAAAGAATTTTCAAAAATTGTAAATAATATTTCTTTTCATCATATGAAATTAATTGACTTCGTTTTATCAATTCAAACAAATAGGTAATCATAAAGGGGTGGAGAAGAGAAAAATTGATCATTGTAATGTTGTGCACTCTGTGTAGATTAAAAAGGGCTAGCCGTGGCATAATAATAATAAAATTAGTAAAATTTGAAGTGAGAACACAGGCGGTGGCGTTAAGTAAAAACGTCATAACACCGAGTACGGCGTTATCATATCAATATATATGGTGTAAAATCGAATGGTGTAAAACCGAAACGCGTAATAAATTGAATTATATAAATTGCAATCTTATTTAAAAGTGAATGAACGATTAGTTAGAAATTATTGAATGACCAATATCCGTGAAACGTTATGTTATATAATATATATATATATATATATATATATATATATATATATATTGTTGTGGTACTCTAGCAATGGCCCGTATGTGCCCTTTTTGTGAATTAAAAAGTTAAAATTTTTATTCTGTCAATTTTTGATTTTTAGTATATAATTTTAATTGCGTCGGCTAGCTCAGTTTTTAATTTCGCACGGAGCTTGCGACAATATGGCAAACAAAGACTTTAAATTTACCTTCTACCTTTAATCTTCTAATCTTCAAACTAAAACACCATTAAGCACAAATGATTATAATGTTCTCAAAAATATTTACAATGTATGAAATGTTTAAGAATTTTCTAAATAGATATTTCTTTTAATAATTGAATAAAATAAATTAATAATTATCATTCCCAAAGTTGAACAAAATCCAACAAAAATCACCCTTATTATTATTTTCTGAAGCCTCATGAACGTTCATTCAACTTCTTTAAATATTTACGTAATTTATAACATATTAAAAAAATATCTTTGTTGACCCCTCACATAAAATTATCATGAAAGCAATTTTTAAATTATTCAAATTAGAAATATTCGACGAAATGTTAATTTTTAAATTATTCAGATTAGAAATGTACAACGAAATATTCACAAATAAAAATGATAAAACATTTAGATTGGCTAGCCTGTTGTTTCCAGCTCAAATTAGTCTCTGTACCAACTGCTTCCGTATTCAGCTCACTGATTTAATACTTCCAACGTTAAATCCAGATCTGCTTTGGATATAGTCTACATTTTTCCTAGTATAGCTTTAAATTATTCTAGCGTTCTTTGTCAAACTTCTTGGTAATTAATAATTGAAGTAGATGCTTGTTACATTTCCTCCTTTGATCCAGTAATTATTCAGAATCGTTATCCAGTAATTATTCAAAATCGTTATTCAGTAATTATTTAGAGTCCTTTTTATTAATGTTAATATTAGAATTTAAATTAAAACAACTTTTAATTACTTACGTTTTTGAAGGGTTAAAACGACAAACCTCTTAATTTTCCACAATTACCCATTGTATTATTTCATACTTTACAATAAATCACTTCACGTAAATATTTTCCTTGTAAGTGATGTGAACTAAGCCTTAATTCATGTTGAACTGATTTGTTTACAAATCCGGTCGTATTTAAATGAATCGTCTATCTATTGACAAGCGCAGAGTTCCCTGTTATACATGATTCTTTCATACCAAGTTTTTGGGTATTCTATCGTATTTTATTGTATATTAAAATTAATGCGTTGCTTTCGTCACGTACCATTTCGAGTTAATTGCATTCATTCTTTTGGATTTTCTTATTACTGGATCACTTAGACCATTATTTGTTAAATAAATTTAGTGAACTTTGATTTTATCCAACATGCTTTGTTTGTTTCCAATATATCAGGTGTCGATTTTCGCTTTCTAGTCACGTAGACTTTATATAATTTATGTATTAAATTATATGCGTTTGCTATGTTACGCATTATTAAACCTGCTTGTTTTAATTGGGATTCTTGGCGTAATAATGATGTGTTATCCATGCGTGCCGTGTTTCAGCTTGAGTTTATGTTGTTTTACGACTTGCGAATTTGTTTATTCAAATAAATCTACAAAATATTTTTCATTTACTAAATTAATTATGATTATGCTTTATGTACAGAGCGTTGGCATTTACTTTCTAGCCTAATCATCGTATTTCTTGTTTTCTTCAGAAAACTGTCTCATTTTCTGAGCCATCGTGTAATTTATATGAAATGCGCTATACTATTGGTCCTGACTACCCTTAAATGACCTTATTAACACAGCAATATATATACACACACACATACACACACACACACACACATACACACAGGGTGCCATTAGTTTTATGTCATTAATTTAAAGGTGGTGTAGAGACCGATAAGACAAACAAAAATTGTTAATAAACTTGGGGTCTAAAGCAAACAGCTTAGCTACAAATAGACACAAGAAAAGTATGTATTAAAATTGTTTTAAAACCACTGCAATGTTGAGTTAGGTTACAAATAAAATATACAATTGTATCATGCTTTAAAGTCAACCAATTAAGGTGTGGCTTTCAGCAAACTTAAATTAGTGAAATAGAGTGCATTTTTGCTGCCGAACAAAATAACTCGATGTACTTTTGCTGCTACTGAAAAAAGTTTAAAATTTTTTCTAAAATTTGCATGTTTTGATAATAATCACAACAAAAAATAATATTCCATAATGCTGATGTGGTTGACTGTATTTTCTTCCTCACATTCCTGATGCGTTTGTTGCAACTCGGCGTTTACGCAGACTACGATATCCTACTTTAAGTTGAATGGTCTTTTTCATTACATAGGTAATTGGGGTTAGATGTTGTAATTGTGTGTTAAGTGTTCTGTGTTTCACCTACGTGCTTAGGTAATACATTTAAATGCAGTATTGGGACTTACTTGTGATTGGATATAGGTAATTGGAGTTTTTTGTCGCGTTAGTAGATTAATGAGTTGTTTTTTAAAAATACGAAAACCCGAGAATTATACCAACAATGAATTTTCAGATACGGTGGAAATTTTGAACACTTATTATGGAAATCATTTCAGTGCATGATGTGATTGAGGATAGCATTTGTACATGTAAGTATTTCCTAAAAAACATGACAAAACAGCAGTCCTAAAGCTTTTACTTAAGTTGACCTAGGTTGATCATTTAAAAAGCGGTCCAAGAGTAAAATGCCTTATAGGTTTTTTGTTTAGCTAATCATTCTCTATCTCTTCCTAAATTTAATGACATAAAAGTAATGTCATCCTGTATACAGGGTGACCTGAAACTCGTGGATAAAATTGTAGGTGGTAGTAGGGGGATAATTTCCTACAAGAATAACCATCTATGCTGTAATCCAATTGTTCATCGTTTCAAAGTTGTTACAATTTTTATATTTTTTGTAGGAATCGTACAGAAATGGAGTTAATAATTCTTAATAAAAAGGTGCTGACTTTTTCAATGTAATTCTTTTTTTGTCGTATAGGCGAAAGTGATTTCTATCATAAACTTTCTCGAAAGATTATCCATCAACTCAAAAGGAAATCAAGATTTTTGCAGCATATATATAGTATGAAAAATTTTGTGTGCTTTTCAAATGCAAATTACTCAAAAAAGGTATTACCAATTAAAAGTGCACACCTATTATAAAAACTTCCTTGCTTCATCCCCTTTCTTTAGAGATAACTTATGGTTGCCAGTTTATTAACTAATAAAATATTTTAGTCTAATCCTAAGAACAACACTTTTATTGAAAAATTTAAATAATTAGCTGTCTGAAAATTTAGATTAAATATGAGCATTAAATAATAAATGTCTTTAGAAATAAAAAATTTACAACAAATGTTCAAATGTTTGACCACCTGTTTGAATGCATAACACCGCTTCAAAGGTTGAATTTCAAAACCTGAATGCCTGGCGATTTCTTCTTATTATAACTGCAGATTGTTGAATTTTTCTATGAAGGTTTACTTCATTTGCAATGTTTGCAGTAAAGACTATGTCTTTAAAATATCTCCACAAAAAGTAATCAATAGGATTGAGATCTGGCGATCGAGAGTGCCAGTGGAGAGTACCACCTCGTCCTATCCATTGATTAAGATATTCGACGTTTAAATAGCGTCTCAATTTTCCACCATTATGTGCCGGAGCACCATCGTGCTGTAAGCATATTGCTTGTCTAGTTGCTAGAGGCACATCGTCTAGTAGATAGCTTAATTCGTCTTCAAGAAGGTTAAGATATTGTTGTGCATTTAGTCTACGTGGCAGTTCAAGTAAATCAACTAATCATTAATTAATTCCTGTCCACAGATTAACACTAAAACGGTATTGAAAACGTGATTGCCATACAACTCTGGGCGCAAGAGTGGAGATTACGTATATTATAAATGTCCACCCTGTGGAAGGACGACTCATCAGACCATAAAATTCTATCAAAGAAGTACATATCCTCTTGGTGTAGACGAAGCATTTTGCGACAAAACGATAACTTTTGCGCATAATCCTCAAGTCCCAGGACTTGCACATACTACACATGATAGGGATGTAAGTTATTTCTATATAACATTCTATGCACAGTAGTCTGGCTGATGCCAGTCTCCCTGGCAATGTTCCTGACACTGGTTGTAGGAGCATCCAACGCCATTGCTATGACTTCTTCTTCACCTTCAACTCTAGGTCTTCCTCCCCTTGGTCGTAAAACATCAGGTCTTTTGCCTTCAAGATAAATCTGGTGTACTCTTTGAAACACCCTCTAATCGGGAAAGTTAACTCAATTAGGATAACGTATCCTGACTTTCGCAGCTTGCAGAGCATTGCCATTGCAAAGTCCATACACAAAATGCATTTCTGCATATTCTGGAGCAGTGTAGGGCATTTCAAAATGTAAAATTTATGAAACAATATGTATAATAACAACTAAACAATCACAAAACAACAAGACATACACAATGGAAACTAGTAACTTAAAAATGTCTAGGACAAACTAACTAATATTTAAAAACTCATGTAATTGCAACCACACCACAAGACATACTAATTGCACAAATTGTTAAGGAATAATAAAAACATAATAAGATAATAAATAAAAATAAAATAATAAAAAAATAAGGAATAATGGTGTGGAATGCAGACAATACTTAAAATGTAATTAAAGTGAATTACTGCTAAAGAATTTGTTTAACTGTAAGTAATTTCACGCTTCAACATAGATAACTCATGCATACCCCAGGAGTGTAATCAGTGCTCATGTCATACATAAATTCTCAGACTGTTAATTATGTGAATTTTTCAATAAAAGTGTTGTTCTTAAGATTAGACTAAAATATTTTATTAGTTAATAAACTCGAAGTGTATTTATTTTCTTATCCCAAGTAAATAAAAAAATTTCAATAGTTAATCACTCTGTAAAAAGATCAAAGAAAAATGTACACCAATTTTCATAAATATTATATTAGATATTCAAAAGAACCAGTCAACTATAAAATTACACAAGACAGTATATTAGCTCTCAGACTCGCCAGCGCATGGCAATTACACAGATAGACTGTGCGATCGTTTTAGGGCAATTGGTGTTTCCCCGTCTTCGAGTCAAGACGTTATTCTTTATGAGAGGAAAGCTGACCTGAGAATCGCCATTTTGGTAATAGTGAAGTTTTAGGTACAAGAATGTGACCTAAACGTTTCTGTGTGGATCTATCAATAGTAAGTGGATTTATGAATTTAATCTGTAATAATTTCGTTTTTCTTCAGCGTTATATGGATGTTTATAAATACATATATGAAACGTGCTATGAGTACGTAGTTCATTTTATGCTAATTCAAGCAAGCATTTAAATTTACGGAAGCGCATTCGCAAGGATGCAGTTATAAAACGTTTATTCATAAACTAGGACATCAAACAAGTTTTATCTTAAAAATACACATTTTATTGAAAATGCTGTATTTGGAAATTTCTACAACATGTGCCCTTAGAATCGTCCATACATCATGTTTAATATGGAATCCTTTTGAGGCCCTTTGTTCTAATTGTTAGAGAAACCTTCTGCCGTAACTGGTTTGTAACGACTTGTAAGATTTAAAGCCTTGACAGTCGGTAAATTTTTTTGTACTTCATAAATCGTGTCATTTTGGAACAATCTTCTTTTCGTTTGTTTATTAGGAATAAACTTTAAGATTAATTACATGTTTTGGTAATTAACATAGTGCATCTTGATATTTTTAGGTAATGACATAAAGGACAAAAATAATATCTTTAGTATCATGATAAGAATTTAATTCAAGGCAACTTCAATTTGTTTTTTTAGAAAGTATATACATTGGGTGTATAATGCCTGTAATTGAAATTAAATTCAAGGTTAAGTCATGAATTTTTGTGATTATAATATGGCATCTATTGAAATATAAAGTATACTAAAAAGAGCTTAACAGTAGTAATCTTATTGATTGAATTTTAACTATGATAAAGAAAATTAAATTATATGAAGCATTAATTACCATTCTTGTTTAATTATATATAGAAACATTGCTCATGTAAACCATCCACAGGCCCGAATTTGGTTTTGTTAAATAGAATTGTAATTGTTTTTCATGGTCGATTCTTTAGCGACACTTAAGCATTACCTGAACTTTTAATTTGAAATAACAGATCCAATTACATGTATACAAATTTTCTAAGTATCTGTTACTAAATTTTTATCAGGACTGAATATACTTATTTTGAATGTTTATGATATTTTATTTCTTGAACAACACAAAGATCTTATAAATTTCAAGAAAAGTCTATGAAAATTTATTTTAGTTATTTTCAAAAATCGATTGAATGAGAATTTATTATCCATCGATGATAATATAAAAATCAGAATAGAATTATTGAGTTGTTTTTGAGTGTAATATCTGAATATATGACACTCTTTTGGAACGCAAACAGTTGTTCCACTTATAATAACTAACACTACATTTTTTTTTCAGCTTTAATATTGATTTAGTTGTTAGAGGGTTTAGTGTTATTCAGCGCGAAATTTTTGAGCTTTAGGATTTCTGCATTTTTTCCTTATGGTCAATCTTGCACAACCACCGTGAAATTGCAGTGGCGTTTGAGTCCCGTTCACTCACACACCCCTGTGTCTAATCATAGACCATGCGAAGTTAGAGTTCTGACTAGTCCGGAAGTCTCCTGAAGTTTTTATTTTGGAACGGATAAAAATGACTATCTATTGTATACCTTTAAGAGAGTTTGAGTATAAATATTGACATCTACTTGTACTCACAACTCTTCAATAAAAAAAAAAGATTAATAATATCTATCATTGTCCATCAACGTTTAATATAGAAGATGCTACAAACTGGCATTCATAAGTTCTATCTCTAAATAAAGTGGATGATCTAAGGAAGTTTTTAGGTGAACACTTTTAATTGGTAATATCTTTTTTAAATAATTTGCATTTAAAGAGCATGCAAAATTTTTCATACTACATACATGTTGCAAAAATCTTGATTTCTTTTTGAGATGATGCATAGTGTTTCGGGAGAGTTGTCATTTATAACAGCTTACACTTTCGCCTATACGACAAAAAAAGAATTACATTGAAGAGGTCAGCCCCATTTTATTAAGAATTATTAGACTCCATTTCTGCATGATTTCTACAAAAAATATAAAAATTGCAATAACTTTGAAACCGTAAACAATTGGATTGCAACATAATGGTTATTTTTGTAGAAAATTGTCCTCCCTATCGCCCTCTACATTTTTATCCAAGAGTTTCGGAACACCCTGTATATATTATCATCATTAAGTCTTCAGTCCTGGAACTGGTTAGATGTGTACCTCCATTGTTTCCTATTCTGAACCAACCTACACATTTCCATGAAATTCCCTACGTACAATAGTCTGATTTTGCTACATCTACCTCTTTTTTCCAACATCTGATTGTAATATATCCCATACTATTTCCCAAAATTGCCTTAAAACGTATCCTGTTCTTCTATGTCCCCTATTTTTTTTGTTTTTACAGACATCTTTATTCCCCTACTATTTCTATACTCTCTTTGTTATTAACTTTATCTGTCCATGCTATCATCATCATACATCTGAAGCATAACATTCCAAAAGGCTTCTTGTTTTCCTGTCTGCTTCTCCTACTGTTCGTATTTCATAGGCATGTAGTGTTATACTCCACACATATGCTTCCAACACTTTTGTCCTTGTTTCTATGTTTGTTGTCTTTGGACATAACCGCTGCTCTTTCTTGTTAGATACAGTTTGGTTCCCCTTCTATTACTTTGTAAATGTATACCCTATTTCACTTATATTCAGTGTTATACGAAGAGGGTTAAGCAACCTGACTGCTACCTAGATCCCTCACACCTAGACATTTGCCGAATTAATAGTTTTCCAATAAATCCTTTTGCACAGTCAAGATTAGTTGAAAATATAGCAAAACCAACACCTGTATTTGGTTCTAGTACTCATCAGGTTTAAGTGCAATTAGTTTTTTGTCATTAATTTTTCTGTCTTGGAACAGATTGGACGCGTACCTCCATCGATTTCTACTCTGAACTAGCCTATATAGTTCCTTGACATTCATACAATCTAGATATAGCTCGGTTCTCCTTCTATTGTTTTCTAAATATATGCAATATTTCATCAATATTCAGTGGTAAGCAAAGGGGATTCAGCAGCCTGCAGCTACCAAGATCCTCCAACACAGACATTTGCCGAATTAATACTTCTCCAGTAAATTCCTCACACAATTTACATTAATTGAGAATATTGGAAAACCAACACTTGTAGTTGCTTATAATAATCATCAAGTTTAAGTACAATTATTTTATTTTTTATCATAAGGTTTTTTGTCTTGGACCTGGTTGGACATGTACCTCCATTGAGTTCTGTTCTGAGCTAGTCTACACATTTTTCTGAAATTCCCACAGCCTACTTCTTTGATTATCTGTGTGCAATAGTCTAACTTAGGTCTACTTCTACCTCTCTTTTTTCCTATCTCTGCTTGTAGTATATTTCGCACTATTCCCTCATGCCTTAGTATGTGACTTATCGTCCTATCTCTCCTATTTTTACTGTTTTCCATATATTTCTTTCTTCCCCTACCATTTCTAAAACCTCTTTCTTCTTAACTTTGTCCATGATATCTTCATATGTCTGTAGCACCACATTTCAAAGGCTTCTACCTTTTTCTTGCCTGCTTCTCCTACTGTCCAAGTTTCACAGTTGTATAGTGCTGTGCTCCACACATATGCATTCGGCAATATTTTTCTTGTTTCTATGTTTGTTGTCTTTGAACACAGTACTTGCAGCATTTTCTTGTTAAATGTAGCAAGACCTTGTGCTAATCTTTGTTTTATATCTTTTACGCTTTTCCCATCTTACGTAATTTGGCTTCATAGGTAGCAGAAATCCTTAACATATCCGTTACCTATTTGTATTCTAGTTGTTGTTTTATTTTCCCCTCCTTTACATACTAGTACTTTAGTTTTATTTTTGTTAATTTTCATACAGTATCTCTCTGTTAGAACTGTTTCCATTTCATTAAGAGCTGCTTCTAACTCTTCGTTGCTAGATGATGATACCTCTATATCATCTACAAATCTAAGCATATCAATCTTTCATCCCTGCATAATAATTCCAAATATCTTCCTGCATTTGACAGTATTTATTGCCTCTTCGATGTACAAGTTAAAAATTAACAGAGATAGAGCATATTCGTGTTCCACTTCTTTTCTGATATCTGCTTCTCTATATTCCTGCTCTAATTTTATTACAGCTGCTTGCTCTTTGTATAAAGTATGTACTATTTGTCTATCTCTAAAACTCATTCCATTTTTTTTGAATATTTCAAACATTTTTGGTATAGTGACTATAATGTTACGTTTGAAATCTTGGGTATCTCGCCTGTCTCATACATATATCTTATAAGTTGGAAGAGACATTCTGTTACTGTTTTCCAGCGGCTTTTAGAGTTTCTGCTTGCACCTTATCTGTACCAGGTGTCTTACCATTTTTTAGGCCTTTTAATGCTAATTCAAACTCATCTCTAAGTATAGGATATCCCAAGTCATTGTTTTCAATGTCTGATTCCTGTTGCAATGCTATTAGTTCCTCTCTTGCATAAAAATTCTGTATATGTTCTTACCATCTAACCACTTTCTCTACATTTTCTATAATGATGTCTCCTTCCGTGCTCCTTATATTTTTGCTATATGGTTTTATAGCTTTAAAATTAATTTTAATTTTTTTTGTATGCTTTGTCTGTCTTTCCTATTTCCATCTTAGTTTGTACCTCTTTCCACTTTTCATCAATCCCTTGCTTTTTAACTTTCCTACATTTGTGAATAATTTTCCATTTTATGGATTTGTATATCTGTTTTCCAGCTTCGTCCAGTCTGTTTTTGTATTTTCATCTTTTTTCTATTAAATTTGGGATATCCTTTTCTATCCATGGTTTTTATTTTCTTTTTGTGTATACCCCAGAATATTTCTGGTCACTGTCTAAGCTGGATTTTATGTTATATTCCATTCTGTTTCTACTTCCTTGGTATAAGAAATTTTTTTTTTCTGATATCTTTCAGCAATTCATTTGACTTTTCAGATTTTTCGTGAATATATTTTTCTTTTAGTTTGTCAAAGTTTAAGTGTCTTTTTCCGTTTCTTTTTCTCAAATTTATAAATTTAAGAGCGGCCTTCATAATTACAATGTTGTGGCCAGTGTCTATATCTGCTTCTGGGTAGCTTTTACAGTCTTTTACTTGATTCCTAAATTGTTGTCTAACAAGAATGTAATCTATTTGATATTTTCCTATATTTCCTGGTATCTTCAACGTGTATTGTCTTCTAGTATAATGTTGAAATAATGTGTTTGTGATGGTTAAATTGTTTTTGTCGAAAAATTCTACCTACGTATTTCCCGTATCCATTTAAATTTTCAAGTTCTGTAGCTTACCTACTTGCTTCATGCTTCTGATATTCCTTGCTCCGACTTGCAGAATGTTCCCGTCGCTTTTTCTAGACTTCCCTACCACATCCTCCGAAGTAGTCCCCTCCTGTAGATCTATTTTAACTCCAGAATTTTGTACCCCAAAGGATGTCATTATCTTATGTAACAATTTAAGTACGTTAAGTACCGAAAGAGCTGCTGCCCTCTTTTGGGGACCTGTTTTAGTCTGGTTCCTCACTAAAGACCCTGTTAATTTGGTTGGACCTATAGTTCGGCCCTTTAGATCACTGGAAATCTCAAGCCGATCCATCTGTTCTAGTAATCATCTAGAACTTCTTCAAGTTGCAGGTCCATTCAGAACGAATATATATATATATATATATATATATATATATATATTGCTGTGATAAGGGGTTGTTTAAGGGTGTACTTTATAGTAAAGGTTGTTTAGAAATGAGTAATCATCATAGGAAGCAGAAAACTGCATTTATTTAGTAAAAGAATGGAGATAGTTTGTAAATAGTAAGCAGTCAACACCCTGTATATAAAGGATAAATAGTTTTAAGCGACGCAAATAGACATAGGAAGACGCATAGTTAGCGTAGGAATAAGGAAGACATGCATTAGGTAAATAGTAAATATTTAACACCATGTAGATAGAGTTTTAGTTAATTTAGGTAAGACAAGTAATGATATTTTTCAGTGGAAGCACGTGTATTTTGTAAGTAAACATAATAAAGTGTAATTAAACACGCATTCAAAAGAGTTCCAAACAATTAGGTTAATACTGAGATAAGAAATAGAGCTTCAAGAAGCATAATGTAAATGCGTACAAGTAGTTAAGAACTTTGATAAAGAGAGGTGATTAAAAATTGCGTAAATAACATGCAGATATGAAAATTAAAAGTCGAATTGCATCAGTTGTTTATGGAAAAGCGATTGGATTCGTCAAAACACCGCATGTTTGATAACGAAGCATCTGCGAGCAGGCCACAATTATTTGAAAGCATAGAAAATTACATCAGAATCTACTTTAAATGCAAAGATTTGATTGGTTAAAATGAGCAACGAGTTTGTAGACCATACCCACTGACGGAGTAGGAGAGCAATGATATATTAACAGGTACAGTGATAACGAAGTCAGTTTTCAACTCAACAAAGGCCGAGGTGCGCCACTCTGAGACAAAGCGAGATACGTAATAATTTAAAGTGAAAAATTGTATAAGTGCGACTAAGATGAAAACTACGATTGCCGATTAAACGTAAGTAGATTTTAGGGAATTTATTTAAACTAAAGCACAATAATAATAGGGCTTCTGAAGCCGGGGAGAATAATACAATTCCAAGTCAGGGGAAAATAAACGATAAGAATTCCAATTTTCGAGTCCGGGAAGAATAATACTACGATTTCAAGTTTGGGAAAAATAAGCGATATTCTGAGAATAGATGGTATTCTAAGTTTGGGGAAATTGGTAAGAAGTAATAAGTCTGAATGAGATGACAATAAATTGGGGTGCATAAGTATAAGTTAATAATGGTAGTCCAGAGGGTGATGGCAATAATTTAAATGCAATGGTTCAAGCGTGTGGATAGACAATATTTCGAATGGGCATGTAATAATCCTGAATTAGGGAAAAATAATTTTTATTCAAATAGATGGCTTAATGCATGGGAAATATTAGCTGACTATGGATGCGTCAATGCGAAGAAAATAGACCAGGTTAGATTTTTAGTTATAAGACATTATTTTTCTATTTTTTTATTTGAATATTGAATTTGCTTAATATAAATGAATGTGAAAAAGTCAACAAAAAGAGGACTTGCATACGTATAAAGTGCGTGATATGATAAGAGGTTTTGAACGTTCCACACTTCTTTTTTTTATAAAAATAATAGGTTTTTTTTGTGACTTTGGGTTTGATTAAAAAGTATATGATTTTTGATAAATGAGATTTACAACATTAATTAATTGAAAAGTGTATTTTAAATAATTTTTACAAAAACTGTACATAATATTTGTTTCATTATATAGAATCGAATTAACCGAATTTTATAATTCCAAATAAATGCTAGTCGAGGTCATAAGATAAAATTAATGGGAGTGATTTGATAATTTAAACAATAGAGGAGGAGCTATAAGTTGAATACGAAATTGATAACAAGTAAGGCGGTAACATCAAATTTTGTTATTGGTCGACAAGGTAGGTTCAAGATAAAATCCAGTTAAGTTCCTGGAGGGAGATTTATAGCAATATTAATAAGACAGCCCAACGTCGGAGAACGATAATTCCAATTCTTGTTTATATATAGCAATATATATATATATATATATATAAATTGACGTGATAAGGGGTCACGAAATGTCATTGAAACCCTAATCCCTGTATGATATAAGCATATTGTAAATAAATGGCAAGTGGCATAAATTTATATATAACAGTTATTGGTTGTAAGATGCTGTAAAACGCATTTCGATGCGAATGCAAATCTATATATTTTTGATAAAATTTGTTGTAAATAGCATAGAACGAGCTTTACGCATTTAGCGCACATATATATATATATATATATATATATTGCATTAAAAGTTTAAATTAATTATCCCATGGATTGTAGTAATTAATTCTAAATAAAGAACTTTCTAGAATGTCATGGGTATTTAAAACTACGTATAAACTCATTAAATAAACATTTTTATCCAAGAAGCAGCTTGATCATTAAAAATAAAACGTAATTGGGATAATCGATTATTTTTTGCATTAGTATGCGACGCCGCAATAATAGGATATGAGAAACAAGGACAAAGAACGCGTCACGGATACCTAAAACAGATAAAAAGGTAATAAAATGTCGAAATTTTATGCGCTAATTGGGCATTTCGAGAAACCTTACATTATAATGTTCGATATTATTTCAATCAAATTTTAGAAAATAGAAAATTTATATATAAAGGAGCGCTTATCGTTTCGAAGGAAATTCATTTATTAAATTTGATCCGATGCGGTCGATGCTTAAAGTAGATTACGAAATGTTATTTTGAAACGCCAGCCGTCGCGTTATAGAAGTATTCAGTAAAACATAGTTGCGAGGTTGCAATGAATATTGAAGTGATGTTTTTAAACCCAAATTACATACAACGATGAAATTATTAATTACGAAGAAAGGGCAAAAATTCTTCAATATAAAGGTATTTTTAAAGACATATTAAATAATTAAAAAGAATATTTAACCCAAAAAGGTATTTTAATAATTGCTGTTGGAAATTAGGAATTTTAATTTGGAAAACTTGTAAGTCGATTTGGAGATTAATTTAAAATAAGATTTTAAATACGAGGAGCATTTTTGTGGATTCCGCAAGTAGTATTTTTTTTTTAATTTATTTGTAACTGATATTAGAATATTTCTATCTCTAGTTTAAGATAGTCCTAATAATTTTTTTTAATAGATTTAATAGAGTATATGTTAAGAATTTTTCTGGCCAAAACAAATTTTACCAGCATGGAAATAATTTATAATCAGGTAAACGATTCTCAATGGAATAAGTTTAATTCTGTAAATGTAAAATAAGTTAAGCAACAATATTTTTTTGTTTGTAACAAAGACTTCTTAGAAATTATTTTATGTTTGAAAGAAACTATGTTGTAAATGCTTTTGTATGAAAGAAGATATTTCATATTGTATAAATGCTTTGTGATATTGCTGCAATTTATTTCATTTTGAAAACTCTGTAAATTTCGTTGAGCTAGCCAGGCAAAGTGAAAAATGAAGGTAAGTGAACAGTTTCGAGTTTACAAACCAAAAGTATCTTGTCACAGCACTCTTTCAGCAATGCTTCCAACACGAGACCATTTTCATATCACTCTTTCAGTGGCTCTCAGTGCAGCCTTGTCACAGCACTCTTTTAGTGGCACCACAATGTGCGGCTTGTCACAGCAATGTATATATATATATATATATATATATATTGCTATGATAATAGGGTAGTTTAAGAGTAGATTAAGTCATAGGGGTCGTAGGATAAATATAAGTAACTTTAACTTTAAGAAAATCAAATCATTCCAGAAATTATAAGAGTAAATCGGCCATTCTACATATTGTCAATTGAGAGGGCACTGTATATAAAGAATATGTAACTAAATGCCTGTGAACATAAATATGTCTAAGTATAGTTTACAAGTAAAGATAAGATTTTAAAACGCAACAAATTGCATCAAAATTAAATTACCGGGAAACATAGATAAATTGGCATTCCAAATATTTAACAATTGCGTCGAAAATATCAACGTAAACGCATCGTAAATAATCCGTTAGTAGAAAATCGTCACGTGACTAGAGAAGAACACATTTGTTTAGAAAACCAATATTTTGTATAAAGAATAAACACCAGGCGGTTCAATTATATGATAGAATTAACAAACATCGAATACGTGAGTTAATGAAAAGCCAAAAGTTGGAAATCCTAGAATAATACTGCAATATGCTGAATGCGGACGTGATGAACAGAGCATTCGTCAAAGATTTAAACTAGGTAATTTGTAAAAATTCCGAGTTCTGCCAGATAAGGAAAAGTACCAGCCTTGAGTGTAAACAGGCCAATGAAAACAATTGGAGGAAGGGCTTATATATATACAATAGAAACTGAATGACATTTTAGTCTATACTTAACTGGGCAACAACTATGCTCGAAGGTGTCAGAAACTCACGCAATTAGTGAAATAAAAATTAAACAAATGAGATTTAAAAGTGCGAGAATTTTGTGCAATGAAATATAAGCCGATCTATAGATAGACGGCTTCTAATCTGGACACATTCTGATTTGGGACGTTTTAACTTGGACATATTTTATTTGGACATATTTTAATTTGGACATATTCTAATTTTGGTGATATTCTAATTTTGGACATATACTTTAGTTTGGGACGTATTTTAATTGGAGGCGATACTTTAATTTTGGTCGTACTTTAATTTGGTACGACTTTAATGGAAGCGATTTATGGGAGGCGATTCTTATATGGGGATGGCATTTTGTTGATGTCTTAACGCAAACAAAAATACCAATAAGTAAAGCGGACACAGCAAGGGGATGCAGATCATAGACTAGGATGGAACTCCAGAACCCATTCCAGGTTAGCAATTTTTAATACACTTTATTATTGAAAGACTGTTTTCAATTTAATATTTGCTGTGCATTGTATATTTGTAAGAGTCATCAAAAAGGGCACTTAAAAAAATATGAAAACAAGGGAAGGTATCTTGGAACGTTCGAAGGTCTCTAAATGTAATTAAAAGATATTTTTGCTGGCTTTTAGAAAAGCATAAATCTAGTATATGTAGATATTTTGTACCAAAAGGAAAATTTTGAGTATTGTAAATATTATCAATTATTATATTGTGTGTTCTAGAATTGCTTTATTTGATTCAATAAGATTTAATCAGTAAGCTAGTGGGGGGGGGGGGATTCTAAATTAATATTTCATATCAAATGGGACGAATAACACAGCAATAAAAGGAATATCACAGCAATAAATATTATGCCCAATAGTGGGGCGAATATCACACCAATAAATATGGCTCCCATCGTAGGGGTTTGAATAGGCCAATATCATAGCAATATATATATATATATATATATATATATATATATATATACAGGGTGAGTTTTTAGTGTGGCAACAGTCGATAACTCCGTTATTACAAAAGCTACATAAACTAAATTTGGAGGCATATTAAGCATGCCTAAAGTGCACATTTTAAAAATATATGGAAGCATACAGGGTGTTTCATAATTCCAGGGCATATTAAACCTATATTTTTTTTAAATGGAACACCCTATATATTATTACATAGAAGGAGCTTTAATTTGATATTACATTGTATCTGTCTATTCCTTTTAGTTTTTGAGATATTCAACTGTTTTTAGAAAAAATTACCCTGATTAGATACATTGCCACTTCACTAATACACAACTTATGTTAATTTTCAAGATGCAGAAAATTTTACTATATACTATAGTATATTTGTAACTATCACTCTTTTGAAATTTCTTCACAGTATACAGGGTGTCAGGTTTTGCAAAATGCAATTTTTAAAACTTTTTTTAAATGGTACTCTACCAATTTTATTGCTACAATGGATAGTTCATTAAGTGTCTTTTCATTTTTGTTAAGCATTCCCTATACCTAAATCCATTACTTTCTGAGATATTTTTGATCTTCAAATTTTAGGATGTTTTTAATTTACATAACTAAAAATAACTTACTCTTGGAGAATATTATAAAACAATTAACACATTTTGATTAACAATTAACTACACTTATCCAATAACAATTTTCAATAAAGATATCACAACCTATAATAATAGGCTTTCAACAGAATTCTGCCAGATCAACAATATGTTTTTTATAGAAAATGTTCAAGCAGGAAATCAGGCAGACTTTGAAAAAAATTACAATTACAATTATAATGTCATTTAGGTTTATTAATTGTAGTGTGTTGTCATTTAACACATTATCAGTTCTGTTTTAAATGTAATCTTTGAAGGAGTTTTCAAAATGAATTTTACCGTGGAAGAACAAATAAATATGATTTGGGTATTGGGAGAAAGTTTAAGAAATTGCCTACTTGCATCAAGAATATACCAAGAGAGATATCCTGTTAAATGATAACACACTACAATGAATAAACCTAAATGACATTTTAATTGTAATTGTTATTTTTTTTCAAAGCTTGCCTGATTTCCTGCTTGAACATTTTCTACAAAATGCATATTGTTGATCTGGCAGAATTCTTTTGATAGCCTATTATTGTAGGTTGTGATATCTTTAGTGAAAATTGTTATTGGTTAGGTGTAGCTAATTATTAATCAAAATGTATTAATTGTTTTATAATATTCTCCAATAGTAAGTTATTTTTAGTTATGTAAATTAAAAACATCCTGAAATTTGAAGAAGATCAAAAATATTTCAGAAAGGAATGGATTTTGGTATACGGAGTGCTTAACAAAAATGAAAGGACACTTAATGAACTATCCATTGTAGCAATAAAATTGGTAGGGTACCATTTAAAAAAAGTTTTAAAAATTGCATTTTGCGGAACCTGACACATCCTGTATACTGTGAAGAAATTTCAAAAGAGTGATAGTTACAAATATACTATGGTATATAGTAAAATTTTCTGCATCTTGAAAATTAACATAAGTTGTGTATTAGTGCAGTGGCAATGTATATAATCAGGGTCATTTTTTCTAAAAACAGTTGAATATCTCAAAAACTAAAAGGAATAGACAGATACAATTTAATATCAAATTAAAGCTCTTTCTATGGGCTTTCCAAAAATGAAATAATATATGGGGTGTTCCATTTAAAAAAATATAAGTTTAATATGCCCTGGAATTATGAAACACCCTGTATGCTTCAAAATATTTTTAAAATGTGCACTTTAGGCATGCCTAATATGCCTCCAAATTTGGTTTACATAGTTTTTATACTAACGGAGTTATCGACCGTTGCCACACTAAAAACTCACCCTGTATATATATATATATATATATATATATATATATATATATATGGGATTGGAACCAAATAAAAATTGCTATGATGAATGTTTTAAATTGCCCATTATATAATTATTTTTATTATATCTCTGATTAAGAAAACCATTGCAATCATACATCAGATTTATAAATAATACGAAATATTCACTTACAAATAGTTAATACATTCATAACAACCTTGCTTGACGAACAATATCTTAAATATAACATCGATAAAAACATATAACTACCTCTCAATGCAAATCTTATAAACTATAATAGATTCCAAAATCTCTCTTTAAAACTAGGATGTTCACTCATTTGTTCTACAAATCTCGATCTTGTAGTTATCATTCATAGACAACTCTATGATTAAATTTTCCTTAATATGTACAAGATTTATCTTAGTTAAGTCATGTAATTTAATATCCTTATCTTTAAAAACCAAATTAAACTATCTGAATTAGGGTAGGTTAAATAATCACCTTGTAGAATGGCAGAAACCTGTATCATAGATTTGCCAACCCTTTTTAAAATTAATTTATATTGATTTTTGGGCGCATTCTTCTACTCTTAAATTCAAAAGTTGTGTATACAAAAATTTCATTATACACCTTAACTAATTAGTCAATACGTATGTCTTCCTTAAATATTTGCACAAAATAGATTTATTTTATTGTTACAGATCTGCTTGTTGTTGACTTTTTCCAGGGTGTAATTATCAATCTGTGCTCCAAAAATCATTCAAATCGTCTTAGAAAGTAAACATTTTGATTCCAATTGCTTTGTATCACATATAATAAACCATTCCAATCTTATATGCTTTATTCTAATTAAGAAGACTTTATCTTGCGTTATTTTTAATTGTTTTTGATTATCTATTTTTCATTTTGAAACTATTGTAAGTACTTCAAATAATCTACTAATTTCTGAGTATCAGTAAACACTGTGTTTAAATAATTTTGATTGCTAAATACTGTTCTTGTTAGGTAGAACTTTAACTGCGTAATGCATTATCTGATTAGGTGTAGTGTATAGTGACGTTTGAATCAAGACTATTCTGTCCTCAACATTGATAGGCCTTTATAATGGAGAACCTTGTCTGACATAGCAACTTTGAGAACTTTTATGATCAATCTGGTTGTTTCCACTTTCGAATTGGTTTTTTGTAGAAGGTGTGTTATCTTATGTATGTGTCTAGAGGATTCAAGATCTTTAAATTCATTTTTTTATTACTGATTCAGTCTATTCACGTCATTTACATATGCTTATCAACCTTTGAGAGTTCCTAAGTTTATCGATTCTTTAACTTTTATTATTGCTCCTGACTATTCATGTCATTTACTTATTTAAACATTCATTGATTTTTTAGTTTCTTTCTATCAAATGATTAATGAACATTTATATGTTTTAGAACATGGGTCAATTAAATATGTTCTCTCTTGTCTTCCGATTATTTGCTTTATTTCAAAATACTAACGCACTTTCCTTATTAAATCTAAGATTCCTTTTAAACTTAATCACTGCGCTTATCAAATAACGTAAATTCTTTTGTTATTCCTTGAAAACTAAAATATCTTTTTACAAAATTTTAAAGCAGGTAAATTTTTTTGCGAAATTAAATCATAATTGATACCATTTTGAGCTCTAGATGCATTTTACTGCCAAGAATTAAAATATAATGCCCTTTTCAAGAATTTGAAGCATCCAAGATGACTACTAACGTATGATCTTCACAACCATAAGAGATACCTTGCAAGCCACTCAAGTTCTAAAATTCACTACACATTTGAATAATAAACAAGTTAACTAGTACCAAAACAAGTAAATTGAACAAATTAAGTCGTTTCCATCCAAATAGGATTTCATGTTTTTCAAAAGTTTTGAACTAACAACAGGTGATTGGAAAATATTTCTACTACAAGGTTAAAGGAAAACAAAAAGGAAAACTTTTTTTAAATTAACTAATATCCATCAAGTACAAAATTTTATATCACAGTACTTGTCTAGCACATGCGCACGACTATCAATGCTAAAACAATGTTTTTAAACTTGCAAAATAATTATTATTTAATCCAACCATGTTACCACTACTACTACCATGTAATATCAGTTTTTGTTTGACTTAATAGAAACTATTTGTAGTCACTACAGTTATATTAACACTAACAAGATAAAGAAGATTACTTAGCATTGGTTTTGTGGAAGAGACGTGTGTATATGGACGGATGCTGACTATACTAATTAATGTATCGACAATACGATTGGGGCGCTTTCTTTAATACTCTGACATAAGTGGTATGATTTGTCATATTATTAGTTATTAGATTAAATTGATCAAATTTGTTAATCCCAAATATAATGCTGTGTGCTTCTTTATCAATTTTGCTTATTGAACATTTAAGGGCATGATGTATCTACAGTAAAGTTAATCGATACATCTGAATTATAGTGAACTATAAAGTCACCGGAACTTAAAACACTTAATTTTTTTAGCCCATTCTCAATTGATGCATCCTTTTAGTGCATTACATTGTAGGTATACTTGAAATAAACAAAGTGTAATAATTAAATGCACCTATAAATGATAATAGTTGAGATATATTTTCCGCAATGGTGTAATTTTTAATAGCATTTAATTTTTGTTTAGATTAATGTAAACTCTATTTATTTCATAGGTCAGGTAAGAAATTGAATCTGAGATTATTGTGGTGTGGGACAGTTGTTTACTATTCGTCCTGCATTAGCTTTTTTTGTATTTGTAGTCTTGTAATCAATAAATATTCACTTTTTCTTGCTTTACATATGATTAACTGGAAGTGAATCTTGGATTTCTTTAAATTGCATCCCAAAATTTTCTGCCTTTAGTGCAATATCTATTGTTTTGGAAAATGTTACATTATCTACAAATTTCATACTTTTTCTGAGCACGTTCTGCAAATAAACTTGTCACAAACAACAAGTTGATTGCTAAGACCATAATTTGTACCTCAACTTCATAAATGAACCACCCAGTTTTGACCTGATTTGTTTGGCGATTTTGCTGCAACATAAAATTTACTTCTTTTTGCAAAAACAATTGTTGTTCGGTTATAATACTTATCGAATTCTGCAAGTAATGTTTTAAAATCAACATACTTTTACAATTTAGGAACGCATAAATTTTCTAGAAAAAGAAATGTTTCTTGGCTTAATCCGTTTAATAAAATTGCTTGTTTCTTTACTTCATTGGTAATACCATTTGCTATGAAAAACACTTTTTTCAGCAGTTTCAGTGCACCTACACTAATTTATAAACCAAATTTCAATTGTAGCCCGACTTGTGGCACAGCTGTTGCATTAACGTAGTTGTTTAACTTGTATTTGATTATGTAGGCAATTTACACATGCGTGTGTTCTCACTTTTATTACAAAAACCTTTTCGTTATTCTGTAGAATTTGTATTATATATGAAAAAATTATATTTAATATATTTACTATAAATTTGTATAATGCAGAAGTAACATACTCATTTTTGAGTTATAAGTTTGATGTGGTTGCTATCTTCTTTAGTGTCATGCATATTCTGGTAGGCAGAGAAAGAGTAAACAAACAGTACAGTTTGAAATTTCTGTGATTCCTTATCATTTAAATTGCTTCCCATTAGATTTTATTTTGGATTTAAGAATATCATTGTAGTTTTCCATAAAGCATTTGAATATGTTTTTGCCATTTTTTTATTATAAAATAAATGTTTTGTATTATGCCTATTAACATATTTTGTATGTACAACATTTTTAGATATTTATTTTGCGGTTTTTGGAGCATTTCCTTATGAACTTTACCTTTAATTCTTATTGCATTTATTATACTTGCTGTAATCCTCTCTTTTTCTTTTTCAACTTTTACTATTATATTAACAGTAGAGTTTTTTATACATGTTTTAAGTTTATTAACAAATGTAAAGATAAAGTTATTGTGTATAAGAGGTTCTTAGTTTGTCCAATAGCTTTTCTCAAATTTATTATTCAGTTTATTATATAAAATCAACTTCCTTATTTTGTTACTTAAAATATATTGTTATTTTTATATCTGTTGCAATTCACACCCTAATACTATGGGAAAATGCATGCATTTAAATATGACTACTCACAATTCATACAATAAACTTTTGTTTGAACCTTTTTTGCAAGTTAAGTCGATTATTATGCAAAGCAAAAATAAATGTTCAACTAATAGCAGTTTAAAATAATAAACCTTTACAAGAGTTAAGTTAAAATTAATTAGTTGATTTTGTGGTTTTTTGAACTGTCATGATATTTCATTATATAAGCTTTTAACATGTTTTATATTTTTAGTCTACCAGAGAACAATATTGAACATGACTTTCAAGCCGCTACAGCTGTTGTTTCACAAAATGTAGAAAATGATAGCAATCTTTCTCCAAGTACTTTATCTAGTAGCATGCCATTATATTCTGAAACACATCTAGATACTCATAGTGAAAGAAAGAAGTAAATATTAATATTTCTATTGTTTTTATTATTTACTGTTTTAGAGCATTACCAAGTACCTCAATGAAAGCTGCTTTAAAAGTTTTAAGCGATTGTTTGAAAAAAGGCCAAACTGAAAATCTTGAAGATCAACTTAAAAACTCCATCAATATAGTTCAACTTGATTGGTTTAAGATTTCCAGTCTCATTGATGCTAATCCTTTGGATGTAGAAGATTATTTAGATTTTTTTGAAGATATTTCATTTAATCTTCTACATTATATTGTTAATATGGTTGATGCAAATGTAATTAATGAATTTTTTAATTATTCTAATTTAAAACACTTCTATTTTAGGGTAATACAGCAATACATTATGCAGTATCACATGGAAACTTTGATGTTGTTTCAATATTACTAGATTCTAAAGTGTGTGACGTTAATCAGGCAAATAAAGTTGGTTATACTAGTGTAATGTTAGTTTCCTTGGCTGAAATTTCTTCTCTTGAACATGCTAATGTGGTACGGAGGTTGTTCAAGCTAGCTGATGTTAATATTAAAGCGAAGCAGGTATTCTCTATATTAAAATTACTTTTTACATTTATTAGATATGTAATGGTTAACTAATTGTTTTCAATTTTGTTTCAATTCATGAAATCTCAAAGAATTTATTGGTTTAGATTTGCATATACTTCTGCTAAGGTTATAAGAGTTGTAGGTTATTATGTACAGTTTTAGTCCTACATTTGATTTTCCAATGCTCTACACGAAGGTACTGTATTTGCCAGGAAGTGTTTTTAACCTGTAAATTTTGAAGTTAGCCAAACTCTTGCTATTCTAATTAAGAAAGGGGATCTTTAAGGTGCATGACAACACTTGCACACATGGAACCTACATTTTACCTCTCATCCGATCTAGGATATAATTTTTTGAAAAATGCTTGCCTAACATTTTTTAAGAGGTTTGTTTTGGGAACCGAACCCAGGAATTTGGGCTTAGTAATCACATGTGAACCAACTAGGGACAGAGTCGCAGACGGTTTTACTACACAAAATCAGGTAGAAATTTTACAGAACATGTGTGCATGAAGACAAGAATTGTTGGAATTCCACTATTATAAGCAAAGCTAGTTTTAACTAGTACAGGTATTTGTCTTTTATATAAGTTTATCCAAATTATCTGGGACTTTTTTTCTGTAATGAAGTATACCTTGAAAGATTGTAAATAATTTGTCTCTCTGCAATTATACAGCTAAGTATAATCGAATATTAATTTTTTCATGCTGACTCAAATTCTACAAAGTTGCCAAATTTTACTCTGATTATTAATCTGCAAAGCAATTTGGCATATTTTTATAACTGTAAAAAACTGAATTTGTGTTTTTTATTTTGAAAATTGTTATTTCAAATAATATTCGAAATATAAAAGCACTTTCTCATGGCCACTTTTTACGCCCTATACAATGACCTGATTCAATTTGTCAAAGTACATTTGGTCTTTACCTGACCATCATCATCAACTTTCTTATTTCTTATAAACGCTATTTTGGTTTTTGGTACATTCTGATTACAGCAATGTATGATGAGTTGCCAAAAGTCTTTTAAACAATGGCTTAATTGTAAATAACGGTATATTAATACCATATTTTAAAAACCACTTTTTATAAGTTAAGTGATGTATTGACAAAACAATAATTACAATAAATGGCCAAAGAACTGACCATTTCATTATTGCATAACTGTGAATGTTTTCTTGGATTTAGCACAACTTTTTTGATTGATGTTATAGGAATAGCATCAAATACATGAAAGTCTAGTTTTAAGTTGCTCCGTGTTTCTGGGGTTTTCTTGTAGACTTTATTTTTAACAATTTTTCATAAAAAGTAGTTTAATGGTGTTAAATCCGGGGATCTAACAGACTATTCAACTATTTCCACATTTCCAATTCAAAGATTGTGAAATTCTCGGTTTAAATAATCTTTTATAATTGCTGCATGATGTACTTGTGCACAGTCCTCGTGCCACTACAAGTAGGCAGCTTTGTGGCTCAGTTGATGTGCTATTGAACTCAAGGTTCTGGGTTCGAATCCCGACTCGGCCCACTTGAAAAATGTTAGATGAGTATTTTTAACAAAAATACGCCCTTATTCGGATGAGAGGTAAAATGTAGATCCCCTGTGTGAGTGTTGTCAAGCAATTTTAAAGATCCTTGCCTTCTTTGGAACAGCAAAGGTTTGGCAAAATTAAAAATTTCTAGGTAAAAAAAACTTGCTTCCTGGCTAATATAGTACCTTCGGATGGAGCATTGGAAAATTGAATGTAGTGCCACCACAAGTGTTGATTTAATGGAATATCATTAAAATACTTGTATATTTACGTATGAAGAAGATTCAAATATTGTTCTTTATTTAATGATTCATCATACAATAATGGTCCAATTAAACAGTCATTTAAGATACTTCTCCAAACATTTATATCAAAACGTTGCCGTGGTTTTCTTTCAGGAATTTGTCTAAGATCTTCTAATGTTCAGTATTATGATTAAAAATTTCAGGTTTGTGAATTTAGATTCATCAAACCAAACGATTTTCTTTAAAAAAATTTTTATCATTATTTAGCATTCCTAACAGCCAATTGAAATATTCTAGCCACCTGATGCTATCTCCAGATTTCAGTGTATGACTTACATGAATCTTGTATAGTTTATGATTCACATGTGGATGTTGAAGGATTATCATTTATTTAAACAACAAAATTGTTAACTACTTCAGTTAAGTTACAAAAAGTATTTTAGTTTTATGGTTTACCATTCGTAAAATATCATGTTGGTTATTATTCAAATTTCTTTTGCCATAACATTGCGGGGTGTAGTAAACGATCTATATTTAGCAAAATTCTTGTCGAGCTTTAGAATCATAGTACGATGCACTTGAATTTTGACAGGAATAAAAGAAAATACAATATATCTTATTTTTCGATATGATTAAAAGACATATTTACTGCTAATAGAAATAATGTGTTATTCAGATAATGGCTAATGACAGGAGTAGCATTAGTCGTGTTTTATGGCCTGCTAATAATAATAGTTGAAAAATACCGATATTGACGATTAAGCCATTTAAAAACTTATTGTTACATATACCACATTGTTGTAATCAGAAAAAATAGATGTATGAGAATGTACCTAAACACAAAATGACCCCTATAAGAAATACGAGAGTTGATTATGATCAGTTATTGTTCCTTCGCTACATCCCTAAGTTTCAAAAGATTGGTTTAGGTTTACAACTTTTAAAATATCGTATTAAAATACTGTTATGAACGATTGTCATTGCTTAAAAAGCCTTTTGCAGCCTGTCATACATTGCTGTATTTAGAAAAAATGATTGAATCAGAATGTTTTAAAAACCAAAATAGCATCCATTAGGAATGAAAAAGTTTGTGGTGATGGTCAGGTAAAGACAAAACATTTTTTGACAAATTGAATTGGGTCACTGTATAGAGGATAAAAAGTGGTTATGAGAAAGTGCTTTTATATTTTAAATATTATAGGAAATTTTTTTTTTTTTATTTATTTGTTCCAACGTTTCAGTAGTCTGCTACCTGAAATATTCAAGGTAGATGTAGGAAATTTGAAAATCAAGAAGTGTGGTGTGTTTATGCAGCAACAATTCCAAGGGATCATGTTACACTATCTCAAAAAAAAATGCATACAGACATGATGCAAAATACAAACCAATACCGGTAAATAATATATGGGACATATTTAGTGTATAAAGCCTAAATAAGCAAACCTGTGAATGAAGGTGCAGCAATAAGGTATACTTTGAATTTATTTTCTTGGAGGTTACTATGAAGGATTGTGAACAGGGTTGTTCTACAGCATTTCTGTATTTCTATAAATACATCTAATTCTTATTCCTTTTTTCTTTAACTTTTCAACAAGTGAGTTATCTGTGTTTATATAATTTTCTTCAGCGTCTACGTTTAAGCTAAAAAGTTTTAAAAACTGCTCTTTTATATTTTTGTCAGTCTTCCAATTTATCTGGTCGTGTTACAAATTTATTCTAGTTGTATTTTATTTCACTTGATTGTAGCCTTGTTGCAGTAATACAAAATGTAATTAATTTATGGTAAGTACATAATCTGTTACCTTTTATTTTCCATTCTTTTACAAGGTTTAGAAGGTGATCATTTACTATTGCTAGGTCTATAACTCTCTTTGCTGTAATAGTTTCAAACATGCTCATTTCGCTTTCTTTATTTAATATGTAGTGTTTCTTTATAGAAGTAAAGTATTTGATTATTTTTCCTCTAGTATTAGCTAATTGATCATATCACATACAGATCTTGCATTTCTGTCTACTGAATTCAGGACTCGTTTTCTTTTTGGAAATTCTAAGATATTATTTATTTTTTCTAAGTCTAGGTTTATATTTCCTTTTGGTCTGAAATGTGCACTAGCTGGAATAGGTGCAGATCTTTATATTCAGGTTCTATTCTCATGGCGCTTTTATCCGAAATTTGATTTAAGAGCATGGTATTAATTTCTTTATTGAAAACTGATATAACTTATGTTATATTTCATATTAAAAAAATTTATTTTATATCTTTTTTTGGTTTTTGCCTTTGTTTTCTGAAACGAATTTTTTTGTGGTTTGTCCTGTTAGTATACTGCTTGGTCCATTGCTGATGTTTCCTACCCTGACTTTTTAATTTTCCTGAAGGGGAAGTTGCTACATTCTATTTCATATTAAAAAAATTTACACTCATTATGGTAAGAGCTATTCAGTTCTCAATTATTTAAATTTACGTTTGGTACATTTCTATAATTTCAAGCTGCATAGACACGCAATCAACTTTACTGATTCCTTATATACTTTTATCAGTGAAGTTGGACAACCAACGTTGCTCGTACTTTATTTAATTCAAACTCCACTTGTTTATACTTTCTAGTTCCTTATCGATACATGTAATATTTACTATTTAGGGCTATCTGGAATGTTGTTGGTGAAATGGTAAATCATTGTATTTTAATAATCTAATTCATACAGGTAAGAGACATACATTTTTTTAATATGCAATAAAATGTAATAAGCTGCTCTTTTCTCAGACCATTTAGTGTGAATACCTTTATGCAGCTTGGCATAGCATCAACTTTGTTTTCAATAGTATTTAATTTACTATTTATTTATTTATTTTATATTTCCATTTTACAAAAGAAAGTGTCGGATGTGTCAACATAAGATTCTCTATATGAATAATCAATGATTAATAAAAGTAACATGAGCACTAATACATTTAAAAACGCATTTAAAATTAATAGTATGAAGACAGCAAAAGAGCAATAAATTTTAAAATATCAGGTATATTGTTATGTGTCCGCATACAAAATATAACTCTTAACATCAACCACAAAATCTGAGGTATTGTGGAAAGCTTTTGAAAGAAGATAGTGTTTTAAGATTGACTTAAGCTGCTTCAGAGACAGTTTTATAATGCTAGGGTGCAACACATTGTAAAAAATAATGCCATGGTAATTACAGCTATATCTGCTCTGCAATTTTTTGTGGTGTGGGGATAGTCAGAATATGTTTGCCACGTGTGTTAAGATTATGAACATTAATATGTCTTTGAAGGTTTTGAATATTCTTATGAATAAAGATTAAGCATTTCAGTATGAAAATACATGGAAAAGTAAGAATTTGGAGAAAAATAAAGTCGGTGCAACAGTCATACTGATAACCCAGATTAGCAATAAACCTTAATGCGCGTCTCTGATGATTAAAAGCACGTGCTCTAGCAGAAGCATATTTATTTAGAGGTTTTATAAAGGATATAGATCAACGAAGTTGTTTGGTTAAGGTCGTTGCAGTGAGCATCCCAGGAAAGTGTGGGATCTAATGTAACCCCTAAAAACTGTATATTGCACTATTTAGCAAGAGCACAGTTTTTTAAAGAGAAAAAAGTTGTTCAGTTTTCTTATGGCTTAGGGCTAACTTGTTGTCAACAAACCAATTATTGGCTAGTTTAAGCGATTGATCACTTATATAAAGTAGAGTATAGGACTCTTGTATAAAAACTATGTTGCAGATTTGCTTGCTTACATTTTAGTTTTAATTTTAGCATATCTACTTTCAATAGTAATTTTTGTGTTTTTCGTATTATGATTTTCACTATCATTATTATTTCTATGAAGATTATTTTTTACTTTGCTGTTATTTGCCATTATTAGTAATCTATACATTGTTGTTATCTTTTTATAGTATTTTGATAGCAAAGACTGCTTTTTATAGAGAATTTATTTACTTTAGTTGTTTTAAATTTATTATAGAAATTTCAATTTATACAGTTTACACATTTGAATACTTTTGCATTTGCTTTACAATCTTTAAGAGAATGGTTTCATCTCAGCAGGGCAGGTCGGTTTTTCTCTGCAGTTGGTGATACGGTTGCACTTGCTACACTTACAACAACGATTGATCATTAGAAAAGCATATATTTCACCCAATAGTTAATTTAGTTTTGAGCAGCTTGAGTTAAGAACAAAGAGGTACTAGAAATGGTAGGGGAAGAAAGAAGTATGTGGAGAACAGTAAAAAATAGGAGAGATAGGATGATAGATCACATACTAAGACAAAAGTGAATAGTTCGGAATATATTAGAAGCACAGATAGGAAAAAAGAGAGGTAGAGGTAGACCTAGGTTAGACTATTGCACACAGATAGTTTAAGATGTAGGCTGTGGTAATTTCAGGGAATGTGCAAACTAGCTCAAAATAAAAATCAATGGAGGTACGTGTCCAACCAATTCCAAGATGGAAAACCTAATGATGAAAAAAATAATTGCACTTAAATCTGATGATTATTATAAACAACTAGTTGTTGGTTTTGAAATATTTTCAACAAATGTTGATTGTGCGAAAGGATATATTGGAAAACTATTAAATTGGCAAATGTTCAAGTGTTGGGGGATCTTGATAGCTGCAGGCTACTGAATATCTGGGAAATAGGGTATATATTTGTAAACAATAGAAGGGGAACCGAACTGCATCTAACAAGAAAGAGCAGTGGCTATTTTCAAAGACAACAAACATAGAAACAAGGAGAACATTGTTGAAAGCATATGTGTGGATCACAGCACAGTATGTCTATGAAATAGGGACAGTAGGAAAAGTAAACAGAAAAACGGCAGAAGCCTTTTGGAATGTTGTGGTTCAGATGTATGAAGATGATAGCATGGCCAGACAAAGTTAATGACAAAGAGGTTATAGAAATAGTAGGGGAATAAAGATATCTGTGGAAAACAAAAAAAATATGAGAAATAGAAGGGCAGGATATGTTCTAAGGCATTTGTGAGGTATAGTGTGGGAAATATTACAAGCAGAGATAGGAAAAAAAGAGGTAGAGGTAGACTTAGATCAGACTATTGCACTCAGATAGGGAAAGATGCAGACTGTGGAAATTTCAGGGAAATGTATAGGTTAGCTCAGAATAGGAAACAATGAGGGTATGCGTCTAACCAGTTCCAGGACTGAAAACCTAATGAATATAACAGCTTGAGTTACAATTATTTATTAACTTGTACCATCGTACCTTTAATATTTATTTTATTTTTAATTATAAATTTTGAAGTATGTCATCTAGTGAAATCCTTAAAGCTGGGTTTTGTAAAGTGATTTGTTTTACTGCATTTTCTGTACTTACCTCATGTGGAATATTATGGATATCATTCATTGAGCTTGAAAATTAATGTCATCAATTCATTGTCATATTATTCACTAATTTTGTTTAAAGTCTTAACATCGCTTTTGTTTCTTATTTTTATTATAAATTTTCCATTTTGTAATACGTTAAATGAATGTATTACTAAGAAATCCTTGAACTATTTTTGTGTAAATGACTCAAATTTGTTCAAATTCGTAGTTTTACAACTCATATTATATGTTATTTTATGGCTTATTGTACTTTTGAGTTTAGTTTGTGTGCAATATACCCTTTATGATTTTGAGGCCGATCTTTGGTTAGTAATTTTTGGCAGTTAGAAATTTTAGAGCTGGTAGGAATGCTGTAGCAGTTAGTGTCGATAAGGGTGCCTAGGAGTCTCTTGGTGGACACCTGTGGGCTTTGTTTAAGTAATGGATTACTTTCATATATATGATTGATCAGCAGTCTTTAAAAAATTTATAAACTTTAATCTTTGAGCAACTCTTACAATTTTCAGCTCAACAATTTCTTTATGAATTTTAACTTAACGCTTGAATCTTAAGTTTGATTTGTGAAAAATCGGAATTACTCAGAGAAATATTGCTTACCTAAGGTTTATTCATGATTAGAAATGCTATTAAGTCTTTTTCTCGCCTTCTCTGCAGGTTACATTACTTTGAAAATACAGAATACCCCTACATATGATGCAATTAATATTTTTTGTTAGTTTGAGCACATTCTAATTTTGGACAGAAAATTTCTCTTATAGCATTTGCGTTGACTTATAATCTAGATTGGGTAGATTATTTTCATTCTATGCAATAATATACAATTTACTTTTTTAAAAGTTTTATGATCTATATGAATTGTAAATAAAAACTTAACTTTCATAATCTTCTTAATATTCATCTCTTTTGATTTTTGTGGTCTTAACTTTTTTGCTTTTTAATGCTAGAATTGGAAAATAATAAATTGAGCAGCCTTTAACTGCATTTTTGATATACCTATTTCAGTTTCCACATCTTCAATATATAATGCAGTTGCCTTCATTTTGCTGCAGTTCACTAGTTAAGCTGTTTTTATGTAATTCATTGTTATTGTCCCAGACCTGTAGCTCTAAATCAATTTGATCCAACGTTTTACCAATATTTTTGACAGCACTGCCTTTTTCCATCTTAAAAGTAACTCAGTTATTTTTGCTGTTTGAATTACAGTTTGTGGTAATATCTAAAAACAACAATTATTACAGTAATTACAACATAACAATATGTTAAAAAATCTAAAAATAAAAATGTACAGAGATATAATAGTGTAAACTTCTTGTAAAAACATTACAAAATGGATTGATGCTTTAAAGTGGACAATTATAGGATTGATTAACATTCTGGGTTCTGAAATATTAGGGAAACAAGAGAGTCAAAGTATCAAACCTATATAATTGAATCTTTTTAGATCAAGTAATAAATGTGAGTTGAAATAATGAATAATAATTTGGAATATTGCGGAGAAATGATAAATATATTAAAAATTAGAAATCCTTTAACCACACTTTTAAAAATAATTTAAATATGTGGCCATCATGAGTACAAACAAACTAAACTAATGTCCAAACATATAAACACTAAAGATATTCTTCTCCCTTGCAAATTGAAGTGAACCTTACAATCGTACAAAATAAAAGTAAAAAGAAAATGCTCATATCCTAAGAAACGCTTCCATGGCTCAGTATAAACAATAAAAGATTTAGAACTCTAAATAGTAAAGTGATTCTAAAAGTGGAATTATGTAGTGTAAAAGAAACTCAGAAATTTTTAGTAGTACCAGGGCTCAAATTTGATTGCTTTGTGGGCATGAATCTCATAGCGAAAATGAATATGTGTATAATTGCCGGGAGCCAGATTATTACAGTAAATGATGAGGAAATATGTTGGGGTGTGGTGTTACAGATCAATGAGGATGTTGACTGTATTAATTTAAATCATGTTGAAAGTGATAATTTTGAGATAGATAGTGATACAGTATCTATCAAGGGTCCAGGTAACATTAAAAGAAATAGTTTCTTTATTAAATTAATATTTAAGGCTGCTGAATTCAGAATCAAACTTTGCAATGAATAAGAACTCGCAAATACGGAACAGTTTCATTCGAAAATGTAATAAATTCCTGTAGCTTATAGGAAACAGGTTAATGAGAAATCACAGCTCTTGTTGAAATAGGACATAGTAAAAAGGTCATCAACTCATTTTAGTAATTCGTTAGTGGTAGTAATGGAAAAAGAATATAGGAAGTACACAGGTTTTCTGATAACGGATAGAGTTTTAAATATAAAGTTATCTCATTTGGTTTGTCGTCTTCTTCTTCTTCTACAGTTCCATTAGTCAAAGCAATGCAGTGTATTCTGAGATTATATAAGTAATTTAGTATCCACTATGTGGAGAATATGTTCTTATTGAACAGAGAAAGTGAATAGTTGTTATAGTTAGTTCTATAAAATAAATTTGTTTTGCGGTGTAAAAAGTAAAATTTAATAAGTGTATTTGGTATCAATCTGATGCTTAGTTAATTTACAATAATTCTAAATACTTGATAAGGTAAAAACTCCAAAACTGAGGCTGTGAATCATCATCATATAAATATTATCTTCATTACATACAAAAGGTTAAACATCTGACCTTTATGTATGATAATTTGCGTTATCTGAACATAAGTATGGTGTTTACTTTTATATCTATGAGGCTTGTTCAATTGAAACTTGTAAAACTAATGGTGAATCAGATATATATATATATATATATATATATATATATATATTAAATATATAAAAGGTATGCCAAAAATAATGAAATCTTAAAAAAATCTGTGAGCATGGGTGGTCAGCTACTATTTACTATCAAAATATTGGTGACTTAAAAACTAAACTCAAAGAACTACATGAATCTTGTCTGTTATGTGCATATGATGTATTAGTGTTCACAGAATCTTGGCTTACAAGCGACATTTCTGATCCAGAACTAGCATTACTTGACTTTTGTGTATTCAGATATGATACATCTCATCTAACAAGTAATAAGACTATAGGTGTGGTGTTGTAATAGCAATGCATACAAATTTATACGCTGAATTGTTACATAGTCCAATTAATTCAGTTGAAGAAATTTATGTACAAATTAAAACTGACAAGGTTAATTTGATAGTGGGTTCAGTTTATCTTTCTAGTGGATGTGAATTGAACTTTATAAAAACATTGTATATCTGCTGAAGCACTTAAGGAAAAATATCCCCATATATACACCCTTTTATATTTTTGGAGATTATAATTTGCCCAATGTCACAAAATGGGAAAATGATGATCTAGGTACTAAGGCAGTCATTCTTTGGCATAGTGATGAATCATCAGTGGTAGAAAACACTTTTGCTAGCTTGAGTTTTTTTCAATTCAACATTGTACCAAAGCATAGAGGAATATTTCTAGATAAATTGTTTCCGGATGTAATTCATCACTCTCCATTTGTAGTCTCTCTCAAATTAAAAAATGATTCATTACCAGCATTGGTTGAAAATTAATATTATTTTTATAATTTTAATAAGGTCAACGATGCTGCTTTAAATACTTACGTTCCGAGTATAGACTGAACATTTTTAATAGGTAATGTGGATAATGTTAATACTGCATTAAAAATATTTTATGATATCTTGAATCAAAGTATCCATAAATATGTTCCTGTTCAAAAAACTTATTGGCAGTCATTTCCTAGTTATTTTACTCCTGAGTTACGCAAACAAATAAAATATAAAAAAGAACTTCACAAGGGATATACAGCATTCTCTAATTGTAGAACATTTGATAGACAGCTTGTCAAAGTTTGTTATAATAAGTATATAAATAGTATACAAAATGATATATCAGTCAATGTGAAATCTTTTTAGAGATACATGAACTCAAAAAAGGATAGTATTGATACCTAGTGGTATGTATTATGAAAGTATTAAAGCTGAGTATGGTTCAGACATTTCAACTTATTCGCTACTTATTTTCAAAACTCTTACAATCATGACAACTATACCATACCGACATACAATTATCCAGATATAATAAATATTCACAATATAGAAATAACTAAATCAATATTGCTACATAAAATTTCCAAATAGGATTGCACGAAAGACATTGGTCCAAATGGAATACCACCCATTCTTCTCAAGGAATGCTCTGAAAATCTAGCGTGCCCTTTTGAAATCCTTTTCAATCTTTCATTAAATTCAGGCTTTGGAAGTGAAGCTATATAAAGCCAATGCATAAATCTGGTGGAAAAAGTGATGTGAAAAATTATTAACCAATTTCAATCATGAGTTGTATTTCTAAACTATTTGAGAGCATAATTATAGATGTAATAACAACAATATTAGAGAATATTATTATTGATGAACAGCATGGTTTTATGTCAGTCACTGCTACAAATTTATTATTATATGAACAGTGTATTGTCAGTAGTATGGAAAAAGGCTTACAAGTTGACTATATATATATATATATATATATATATATATATATATATATATATTGCTGTGTTATCCGCCGTATCTGCTCGTTGTAACGCCTCTAACTCATGCCCCACAAATTGGGTGCTAAAAAATGCTGTGTAATTACGCTCAAATCTTGTCTCGGCTGCTCCTGAATCGTCCTCTTAATTTGATTCTTCCTATATATTACATACACCTACCTGTTACATCAAACCAACTTCCTCTTGTTATTACCATAGAAACCTAAATAGAAATCCACATCAATCATGCATTCAAAAATATCTTAATTAACCAAAATATCATACTCTATTTATCTGAAATCCAAATTACATTTTTTTAAATTTAAAATATCATCGCTTTATATATATTCATGTGTTCACTAATATTTATAACAATCATTATGCAAGATGATAACCTTTTCAACACATAACTTTTTATTAAAGTAAGAGAGCATTCCTCATACCTTACTTAGCATGAGCTCATGTTAAAACTTTATAGATGTGCATATAAATCCTCTGCAGGACCAAATATCAAAAACTCCTCTATACCTCTTTACAACTTTTGGTTATCTGCAAATAAATGAATAATGCTCAAAAATCAATTTATTTGAACCTTGAAGTTTATGAATACTTTGTTCGTTCAAAATACCGTTCCAATGCGATAAACTTGAGCTATTATGATAAGTGACATTATTGTTTTTGTTATAGTCTCCTAACATGTGCAGATTATACAATTTTGATCATTTAAAATAATGAATCGAGTTAAACACAATTTTATTTACTTTTTCCAAATTAATATAATAATCAGAACATTTAAATAGCCTTGTTTGTTATCAGTTAATTTTATTTAAGGCATTTACATGCTCAATTCGAATCACATTAGTCACATCATTAAATTTTTTAATAAGTATTTTGCTGAACCTTACCCAAATATGTATAATTTTTTCCCTGGCATGCATTTTTACTTGCCAGAGTAAATTTTTTATTGCATGGTGTTAGG
Source organism: Platerodrilus igneus (assembly GCA_036346225.1). NCBI lineage: Eukaryota > Metazoa > Arthropoda > Insecta > Coleoptera > Lycidae > Platerodrilus > Platerodrilus igneus. The sequence goes on along the minus strand of JARFIW010001097.1, from coordinate 1,118,747 downwards.
TTCTCATTAATATGTATTTTTCATACACTTTTATGTTTTAATATATTATTATTAGTCACAGCCATTTTTCTTTTATTAGTGAATTTGTCTCGTGTAACCTGAGATGAACATTTAACGATTACAACAGGGATGGCATCTGGCGCCTCTTTTGTAGCCTGTATGCCACTTGTATGTCCTCTGATGAAATATCGATTGCTGCACACTCAGCCCATTTTAACATTGTTTCTTTTAGGTTTTCCTCATTTTCACCTGCTAGTTGTTCGTGTTTATGAACTTTAAATTTCTATGTACTGCTACCAGCAGTGTATCATCTGCAAACATAAAAATCCTACTTTTCAGTACACCATTTGGTAGATCATTAACACATTATAAACAAAAGCAGCCCATACACCGATCCCTTGGCACACCTACATTTAATGGTTGTTCTTTACTGTAAGCACTATTAATTTGACCACAATTTTCCTGTATTGTAGATAATTCTAAAAAAGTTGAAATGCTTGACTTTCGAATCTGAGTTCTCCGATTTCTCTTGCAAAGTATTGCAAACGATTGTATCAAATGACTTAAAATAATCAATTAATGTACCTAATATATTTATATTCTTGCTCAGTTTGTCATAGATATATGCCGAAAAGTCCAAAAAGAGTTTATTAGTTCCTTTGATGAAGTCATATTGTTCTTTACAAAGAATTGAATTTTCTTGAAGAAAATTTGTAATTTGTTCTGACATATGCTTCTCGAATAATTTTTCAATAATTTTCAGTATTGATACTGGTCTATAATTACCCAATTCTACACAGTTACTCATTTTGTGAATAGGGCTAACAATAGCTACTTTTAGAAAATACACCCTCGTTCGAATGAGAGGTAAAACGTAGGTCCCATATGTGTGTTACCATGCACATTGAAGATCTCTACCTTGTTTGGAATAGCAAAATTCAAAATTTCTAGGTAGAAAGCTCACTTTTTAGCCAATGTAGTACCTTCGGTTTGAGCTTGGAAAAATCAAATATAGGAACTATCCGAATATCCACAACATCCATCCTCATTTGTAGACACCGTTACTGACTTTAAAACTGTCTTTGTTTTTATTCAGAATTGTTTATAAACCATGTATTTTTCAATTAACATCTTTACCTTGTTCTATATTATTTATTCGTGATTCAAGCTCAAGTATTTTTTGATCTTTACTTCTGTTTTTCTCTATAAATAATAATAAGTTTATTGAATAACTACAGTTAGTCACAGTACATATTATAAATTTCAAATATTTAGTAAGTAATACAATTAGTAAGCAAATTGAAAGACAAAAGTTATTCAAAAGGGCATAATTCATCCGTAGATGCTATTACTTATACCCTAACATGGCAACACCACAATTATAATCATCAGAAAATATGACCGGAATAGTAGTCTATAGATATAGTCTATAGACTATAACTCAGTTTTTTGAAACGCGAGTAGAATGCTTTTTACTGAAGACTTGAAGCTGAGTTTGGATTTTGTTCTGATGTAGATTGTTGAATATTTATTTAGTACCTTGACGGCAGTGTATGCAAAGCATCCTTCAAACTTAGCAGAATAATGTTTTGGAATGGTAAAGTGATTTTGATCACGTAAGCAACGAGAATGGATAGTAAAACGCCTGTGTAGCTAGCTGAACAAGTAGGTGGGTAGTTGATGATGCACAATCTTAAAAATGAATGTCGCATAAAGAAGTTCAGATCTGTAGCTGAATTTAAGGATCTTCTGATTGACATAGTGTGGAGTTACGTGCTCATATTTACATATGTTAAATGCAAATCTGAGACATACGTTCTGCATAATTTGGACCCTGTTTCTTAGTCTTACTGTTAAGAAGTTGTAGTAAACCGTGGAGCAGTAATCCAGTTGACTTAAAATTAAGCTGTTCACAAGCTTCCACTTAACGGTCGAACTTAGCTCCATTTTAAATTTATATAACGACTTCATTTTGAAGTAACAGAGGCTGATTTTTTTATTGATGTGATGTTCGAATGTCAGCTGAGAATCAAAAATAATACCTAAATTTTTTGCAGTATCTACTATTTTTATCACGGTGTTGTTAACTACTATGTCTATAGTGGCATTAGATTTTGCGTTGATGCAGCCAGTTCGTGTACCAATGCACATGGCAGTACTCTTTTTAGGGTTGAGAATTAGACCGGTACTTATACACCAGCTGTAGATATGGTTAAGATTAATGTTCATTTTTAAGATGGTGTAGTTTGATAATGACGGAAGACATGATATGTAAAGCTGCGTATCGTCTGCATACATGTGCATGTTGCAGTCAGTGGTTAATATCTGCGGTAAATCAGCAGTAAAAATCGTAAATAGCAACGGACCAAGAATACTTCCCTGCGGGACTCCATGATTAATTGTAAGAAGTTCTGATTGCTTATTATCAATCTTGACTAACTGTTTTCTATTAGTGAGGTAATTATTAAACCATTGCAAAACAATGTTGTCACATCTGTAATAAGCTAATTTAGCAATAAGAAGATCATGATTAATGACATCGATTGCTTTGCTGAAGTCCAATAAACATAAGAAGGTTACTTCTGAGTTATCAATATTTCTCGCAAGATCAGTAATAACTTTAGATAAACATGTAGCAGTACTATATTTAGGGCGGAACCCTGACTGTTGTGCAGGTAATATGTTGTTGTTTACTACATGGTCCAAGAGTTGCTTATGAACAATGGCTTCCACGATTTTGGACATGGTTGGTAGTAAACTAATAGGACGTAGGTCACTCTAACTTTTGGCAACTGGTACCTTAGAAATTGGAACAACAATAGCTTGTTTCCAAAGTTCAGGAAAAACACCATGGCTTATTGAGTAGTTCACTATGTGAGTGATAACATCTAACGAATAGGGTAAAATTAATTTTAGCATTTGTAAATTTATACAGTCAATGCCAAATGCATTTGTCTTCATTGAAGAGATAATTTTACTTATTTCATCAGAGCTAATAGTACTCAAGTTAAAAACAGGAGTTCCAGGTTTTCGTGTATTAACGTATTCTTCAATTTTAGTTTTGCTAACTTTAGGAGAGTTGATCGAATTTAAGAAGTAGTTGTTAATTATCGATGGGTCTTGCAATTCAATAGCAATTTCATTTCTAGGTTTAGAGTGTATGTTGTTTTTTTTCAAATACATTCCAAAGCTTGTCATGTTTATATAGTTGACATAAGTAACTGAAATATGCTATTTTTTCACGTTTGATCGATTGAGTTACATAATTCCTTAGTGTTTTATAATATTGATAATCCTGATTTATTCTCGAATGCAGGAATTTTTTATAAGCTCGATCTCTCAAGTTCATCATAATTTTTATGGTATAAGTAATGTAAGGAGGTCTATTATTTTTAATTGTGATAGATGTGAGAGGTGCATGGGTATTAAAGAGATGAAGAATATATATATTCAGAAGATTGATTTTCTCATCTATGTCAGATACATCCTCAATAGTGTTCCATGGAGTATTTTTGGCATCTTCATTAAACTAATTTATTTCCAAGTGTTTATAGTTTCGGAATGTAATAATTTTAGACTTAGGTTTTGGAATCAAAATGTTAAAGCTACCTTTTACCATTCTGTGATCAGTAAGGTTATTAAAATCAACAGTGCTGCAAGTAACTAATCCTATGTTTTTGGTGCAACAAAGTATGTCTATTGTCGTTAAAGTAGACCCAGTTACTCGAGTAGGTTCTTTAACATGTTGTGTGATTTTATAAATATCGAATATGGCTTGCAAACGATTAGTTCCAAAATTAGGATTCAGAAAATCTAAATTAAGATCGCCAACTAGAATTATTCCATGTGAGTCAAGATATTCAGAGGATAATGCAGTTTCAAGCTCTACTAAACATTCTATGCTAGTGGAGGGAGGTCGATAAATAGCACCTATTGCTACATTCAGTTTGTTAACTTTAATTTTAACCATAATTGTTCAAGTTGAGAATTCAGTGTATTGTGTGTAGATACTATATACTTTATAGTATTTCTTATGTAGAGACACAGCCCTCCACCCCTAGTGTCTCTATCTGCTCTGACAAGATTATACCCCATTAGCATGATCAGATTTGAAGGGAAATCAGGACTTAACCAAGTCTCAGATATAGCTATTATATCTAAGTTGTGTTCTGCGAAGATATTTATACACTGATCGAAGCATTTGTTTAGCAATCTGATGTTGATATGTCCTATTTGAAGGGGCTTATCATTTTTTGAGCTCCTTGATTGCTATATATCTCCATAATTAATTCTGGCTTGCTGAAGTTGAAGTCTCACATAGCATGGACAGTCCTTATCTTTGGTGTTGTGGTTTACATTGAGATTCAATCCCAGAGTAGAGTTAGCTTTTAGGCAGTTGGCGCATTTGGTTATAGTGGAATTGCAATCACTGTGTTTGTGATTTCCTGAGCAATTGGTACATACTTTATCATTGCTGCAGTGTTTTGCTAGATGCTGGTAACCTTGGCATTTGTAACACTGTAGTAAGTCTACACACTTGCCCGTGACCATCCTATGGTGATTTTCTCTTTTTTCATTATGCTACTGTGTGTGTTAGAATCTACTTTTAATATAATGGTTGAGTAGTTCCGCACTCTGTTTTTAATTATCTTGACTACTTTCATATAGAAACCACTTATTTGAGTATCTAGCTTGTTTTGTTTAACTAATTTGTCTATTATCACATCAACCTCATCAATGTCCTCGTTACTTATAGTACCAATTCGAACTCTTGGCTGCTTTAACTTAAGAATTTCCACATTGTAATTATCATTCATAGTGTCCACAATCTTAGTATGTAGCACATCACGTTCCTGCTGATTTTCACATCCAATGATTACAGCTCCTTTTGATATTTGTTTTATCTTAGAGATGTTGACACCAATTAACTGCATTTTTTATATCGTTTTTTGTTGTTTGACTGGCTTGTTCTTTTCTTGGTTTGACCATAAGTACTTGCTCGGGCTTGGTTTTTACAACAGCTGAGTAACTTTTAGTGTTTGGAGTATCAACTTTATTGATTGACTTCTTAAGTAGGACTTGTAAAGAGTTAGTAATGGTATCAACTTTAGAGAAGAGAGAAGGTAGATTTCTTATAAAGTTGGTGCAAGTATTACATAAAAACCACAGGCTTCGCTTTTGAAGAACTACACATTTTAATTCTGAGGGAGAGATTTCTGCACATTCTTTATGAATTAATCTGGAACAGCAATCACATTTGATACATACATCATGGTCATTTAAAGAATCTAAGCATTTCATGCATTTATCCTCATTATTATCCATCATTAAGTAATAAATATAATCATAATCCTTTTAGACAGTATTTCACTGGTAAAAATATTAGTTGAATTCCAAAACAAAATGTAAACACAGGTTGTTTATATCAGACACTGATAATGGTTTATCTACTTATAAGCAGCTGTGAATATTTCTAATGATGTATTGTTTGTATTGTGTTTTAATGAAATTATGCAATTTGCAAAGATGAAAGCAATATAATTTGTTGATAAAACACAGCCTCACACTTAGAGTAGCACTTTGTCAAAAAACCAGGTTTTAAAATAACCTCTTTTACTAGAAATTTTACTTTTTAATCACAGCACTCAAAACACCTGCAACTTGTAGAACAACAATAATCAAGTTCTATCAAGTTAGAAATGCTTTTTGTAAGTTCAGAATTCACCTTTTTTAGAGATGCTACTTCCTCCATTTTTCCACTACTTCTATCATATAGGTTAGCCAGACCTTCTACATCTTTATTTAAATTAACCATCACTTTTGATAGATCTTTCAGTTTTTCTTAATTACACCAAACATTTGTCTGTGATTTTGATCCGGCAAGTATTGAGGAGGTCTTATCCGTACAATAACTCTGATGTTTCCACTCTTTTTTTTTGCCGATAACAGTTTGAATGTTGCCTCTGCTACCTTCAAACATGCAAAATGCAGTGATTCTTCACACTTGCCATCTTACATTTATTTATACTTATAGTTTTTTCCATTAATAACATCCAATTTTTTATAACTTTGATATTAACTAATAATTTACAGAGCACATGCTATCACATCTATATGGTTTGACTGTTGAACCAATAATAGTAGTAGTAAACTTTATTTCCACATATACAATAACATATATACCTAAATCTAGTGACATATTGTAACACAACTTCTTTTGCAACAACAGTTCTTGATTATAAACTGATTACACCAACCTTTTTTACTCGTAGCTACAGTGAAATTATGATATACTGAGGACACTTATTTCCAGCTAACCAGTAACAGTACCAACTTCTTTTATCATTTTTTTAATTACTACTCAACACACTTATAATTAACAATCGAAGCACTATCAATTAATTTATTACAAATTGTTAATTATGTTAAGGTTCTTTCTGTCAACTTATAATGGACTAAGTGGACCCTTTTGTATGTCAATCATCTTTGTGTATTAGCCCCCCCCCCCTGTGGTGCCGAATGTATTGTTTCAAAGGATAGACTTCTTGACGCCTTGTTAAAACGTAGACTATTTGATACCTCATTACAATATGGCTGGGAAACAATTAAAAAATAAGTAATTCTGTGATAAATGAAGATCAAGGATGCTTATAAATAAATTATATAAAACAGTATACTACAATAACCAAAAAGCAACATTTGTTATATTATATTTGACCCACAAAGAATGAAGCATAACAGTATATTGCAAAAACTTATATCTAACACATTTTTAACTTTGACTTAAACTGGTTCTAGTTGTCTGCAACACTTAGACTGATATGTAAGGCATACATTTTTTGTATATTATAACCCAACAAACTGGAAGAGATAAGACCTATGTGCAGATGTAGATAAGATAACAAGATGCCTTAGGTTTAGATTATGAATGTAAGTCTATGTGTGATTTTATTAAACTAGTGGTTGTTTAGGAACCAATAGTTTTAAAATATAAACACTTACTTTGTAGAATGTGCCTAGGTTTTATTTTAACCAATTTTTATATTTAAGTTTGAATGAAATGCTTTTAGACCTAGAAATTCCAAATATAAATCACAGATAAAAGTTGTATTTCGGTTTTTGGGCATCTGAAATAGTATCTAGACAAGAATGATAGTGAGAAGTGCAATAGATTAACTGTGAAAGTACACACGAGTCAAATAATGCTGTTTTAGTTTTAACATTAAGGTATTTTCAGTGTGGGATAAGAGCTCATGGATTTAAATACACCACTTTTCTGAAAGAGAACATGTCAAATTTAACAACAAGGTTTTTTGCACTGGAAACAACAGATATTGTTCTGCTATTTAATTTTATGATGATATGCTCCGATATAGAATCATTTACTAATTTACCTCGAAATACTAACACTTTTGATTGAGAAAATGTGAATATTCAGATGGTAGGGAAGTTCTTCTTTCAATGTCAGTTTTCATACAATTAATAGCATATTTGACATTTCTTGGTGTGAAAGATATGTAAAACTGAGTATCCTCTGTATACATATGCATATGAAAATGTCTTACAGATTTTGTTAATAGGTTGGTATAAAGTGTGAAAAGTAGTGGTACCAGGATTGAGCCCTGTGGTACTTCAGATCCAACATCTGCCGATTTAGATTCTACATAATTTATAGTAACGTTTTGATTCCTGTGTAGGTAACTATGAATCGTATTTGTATTATTTTCAGTGTCACCAATATGTAACAAGATAGCATACAATACATTGTGATTAATGGTATTAAAAGCCTTATTATAGTCAAGGAGTACCAAAACCGTTATGTCGTTGATTCATGTCTGCTAGAATATCGTTTGATACTTTTGATAATGCAGTCATGTAACTGTGCCCATAACAAAATCCAGACTAAGGTATTTCAGAATTTGTGGGTTTATTACTTTCTCTAAAATTGTTGACATTGTTAGAAGAATATTATAGGATGTAGGTCATTATAAGTCAAAGAACGATTAATTTTTGGTAAGAGACATAAAGCAATTTTCCACAGCATAGCAAATATGGATTCAGCAATACAAGAAATAATTGTGTGTGCAATGTACGATGCACTATATAGGGATAGCAAATCTGTAGCATCTCGACATCAATTCCATCGGATCCAAGAAATTTTGAATGTAGGATCTGTAATATTTTAGTAATATAGCCTACAGGAATGGTTTTGAAGTGAAAGTAAGCTTTGTGTTCAACTAGTACATTGAAACGGTTGGTTTTGTAATTTCTACATTTGCCATTATTTATAGTAATTTAATATTATTTCCCTGCTCAGATCTTTATGGTGTGTAATACCTTTTATGTTGGCTAAATTGATAACTTCAATTTGGAGTTGGTTGATAAGAACCTGTTGAGGAAGCCATTGTTCTTCTTTCAACGAACGCCGCTATTGACAAGCAGTCTTTTGATGCATCCATCTTCATCTTGCCTTATAGCAGTTTTGGATGTATCAAATAATATATTTGTGGAGTAGATTTTGGTATTTCATTGGTTTATACGTTTATTTTCTACTCGCAATACCGCCTTGCGGGTATTTACTGCTTTTACTTATATTAGGCGAGACACGTTTTTTGGTTTTGTGTTTTCTGATATTAATTATTTATCTTTCAGAATCTTGTATTGTATGAATATCAAAGTTGTTCCTTGTTAGCTATTAATTCATTGAAACTCACTTCTGTGGTAAAGTATAACTTCCAGAAACTTCAGCACTAATATTATTTATTTCAGGGTCCTTTTTTAATCTTGGTTATAATCTTGGTATTAATCTTGTTTCATGTATAACAGATCCTTATATCAGCCCTTGGATGCTCCTTGTGAGCCCACTTCAATTCTGTATTAACCATCTGTTTGGATTCTCGTTTAAATTCAAGATTAAATATTACTTCATTTTGTGTCTTAGGTACTGAAGAATCGTTGGAAGCGCAATGCATTGATTTGTGATCTCGACTCCAGGTTGTATACTTAGAAGTTAGTTATATTGCTGTATTTGTTGTGTGTTGCGTTATGCAAGTATTGGCGTAATTATTGTTTACTCTTGATTGAATATTGTTATTGGTAAACTATATCAAACTCTTGGTATCCTACCACCAGCTGCTTGTGTGTTTACTCATGTTATAGGTCAGCACTGGAGCTCAGCGATCTACTAGCTAGTGATCGCATCGTCCAGGTATGCTAGATTTATGCCGCTCTCTGGTGAGATATTATTTACATTAATTAATATTTATTGCTAACCTGTAGGTGAAAAGCCATTTGTGTGTATTTTTGTAAGGTCTTTCTCCTCTGTGTTTTTGAAATTTACTTACTAGCGAGAAACATTTTGCGGCTAGTTAAATGTCAATCTGTACTTGCCAACAGGTGAAAGATACTTTAAATTCATTGTTTTTAGTGGGATACCGGTTTATATTATTCTTTATGTGTATTATTAAAATACGTTTATATTTGCATTGCCACTGTGGTGTGTGTTTAATTCCAGATAATGTGTTCGTACTTGTAATTCAGTTATTTTGAAATATAGTTATATGATTGTAGTGGCTACCGTTGTTATAGTTATTTTGCTCTTTAGGTTTGATATTATCAGAAACCATTGGGACTTGGGGTTTTGTAGTTCTTTCGGCATTTTAATCAAGTCTCTGGCGCTTTTATACTGTATTTATTGTAGGTCTGTTCGGGTTCTTAACGACCTACTTGCACGAATCAAGATCCACCCCTGCAGAAGAGTCTTTATTAGCCGAGGTGCAATAGGTCACCGTATCTACCCTAAAGAACCCACTGTTGTAAGCTTTCATCAGAATTAACGTGACAACATTTAAATTATTGTAATTGCGATTGTATTTTGTAAGTTAGAATTGCAAGTTGTAGGTATACTGTTTATAAAATGCTGATTTATAGTATCTTTTAGCTAAATTATGTGGAATGCAAGTTTTTTTGCCTACAGCCATATCTTTGAGAGAAGACATTTTCCACGGCATACATGTTTAAAAAGTAATAGCTGAGAATGCGTAATATGTTTGCTTTTCTTTTATTATAGTTTGATTTCTCAGCAATTTACAATACTCCCAATAGGTTAATTAGAATGAAAGAATGTCAACACCTTGCCTTAGCCTAATCACATAATTTCAAGCAGGCTAATTTTATTCTATTTTCCGTACTCATAAAAGATTGTAAATAGATTTGTTTTAAGTCGTTTTTGTACGCTACATACCCTGTATTATATTTAGTTATTTTCTATTAAGTCGTAGTTATACATTAATGTTCATTGCAAAACAGACGTTAGCTTTCATAGTTGAATTTATCGAAAACATAGTACATAAATTTTAACCTTGAAGCGAAACGCTACATTTCTAGTTATATTTAGTCGTTGTTGTTTTATTATGCAGTAGTAAAACTAGATAAGCAACATTTGGCGCAGACTTGTTGGTCCCAGCTTTACATTGCTAGAATTGTCGTTTGAATCCAACAGTTGTTTATTGCCTTTAATCTAAGCAACATGAGAATGAAATTGGCTACAAGCGACTGGCGACTGGCTTTAAAAGATATTTGTATGGGTGTCTGAATAGACGGACACGCTGAATTTGGCTGGTATACTCAAAATGCGCAACAAAATATTTTGAACAGATTTTTTAACTTTTAAACAAAGCAGTTTTGTATAACAATATATTTACGGCAACCTTTTGAGGGTTATAATAAATAATTATACTTAATTATTACTATCAACTTTCAACTATTCATGGTTGCTTCCTTTCTAACATCTTTTGATACAACATAATAGTCCGTATGCAGATTTCTTATCAAGTTCAAGATAGGATGGTTCCCTTCGTGACAAACCGGAGTCCATTTGAAGTGACTCGAAGAAATCTCATGGAATTGGTTACATAAATTCTGTAGTATTTTCCAGTTGACATTTGGAGAACCGAGGTTGACTTAAGGAGGATGATTTTTGTTTAAGTTGGTAAAATTCTCAAATTACACTACACATACTGTTAGGAAGGTGTTGGTTTTTTTGTTTAAAGATTTTCTTTCCTATTTTCTGTTCTTCCAAGAACCTAGGGTTATAAAAACTAGCGTAAACTAATTAAATAACTTTGCGTTCTTAGTTCATAAAAAATCTAAATCATGTCATAATAAAAAGATCTAGTTTTGTTTGATATGTTAACGAAGTGTTTTTAATGTAAACGATTATATATTTTGAATACTAAATAATATTTTTATTAAAAGCTCATTTTAATTATTATATACAGTTAATGTAATTTGTAATGCTATAGTTTAGATCTGAAAGATAAGCAAAATTTTTGTCTGCCATGGCTGTAAGAATTTTAACCACTCAGTCATTTTACTTAGATAACAAATGCAATAATTTATTTTTCTTTTAGTAAAAAGTACTTGATATATTTGTGTAAATATTACATTTGAATATAGTTTTCGTTGTTTAAATGAAGAAATAGAATTGTGATTTTCGTTGCTCGATCTTATGATTTCAGTAAGTAGCTATGGTGAAAGTATGACAAACACCTGTCCATAAGTTTTCCAGCTAAAGAGAAAGGTTATTGAAAAAAGTTTATACTAAAAGTGATAAGCGATCTTTCTCATTATAAGTAGAACATCCATGTAGGTGTGAGTACAAGTATACATGATTAGTACATTTACGCTTTGTGGTATTTTTCTTTTATGCTGACATCTTGTTACTTAATATTGATAATTAAGGTTTATAAGCCTATGAATATCTTTTTCTTACAGGTTCTAAAACGAAAATATTACAACTTACGAATTTGTACTTAGATCCGTTAATTACCATTTAGTTCCTACACTTTCTGGATGGTATTTTTGGTAAACACTTATTAAGTGTAGTTGCGCTTAAGGGCAATCCGTAATGAACCCCCCTGTTAGTTTTGTCAAATTCCGCTAAAGTTAGCGTTTAGAGTTAGTCCAAAAGTCTCCTTAAACTTCCTCATTACGGATTAAAATTTCATCTTTATTGGATTATAACTTAGGAGAGGGTGCGTTTGTTAACCCCAACATCTTTTAGTGCAAACGTACGATTACTTTCTTTTGAGAAAGAAGAAAAATGTTTCAATACGTGGTACGGAAGACAGCCTTCTGAGTAATCTGCATAGGGCGATGCAATCAATTTTGATAACAAAATTAGTAACTAAAATACACTATTTTTATAATAAATAATAACTCTGGAGCACAATTCAAATTGAATATAAAAATATTTCCTTACTCACAAATTAGTCTAAACTAATTACATATTTAGATCACTAAGTGGTTATCATCAGTAGCAAAACTTAAAAAAAATTATAAAAGAGCTTGTTTGGAACACTGCTAGATATTCTCCTCACCATATAGGCTGGCGTGAACTTGTCCAACTCAATAACTAATATTGCTTTGATCAAATTGAGGTTATTTTTTTACCATGCATGTTACAGATAAAAATTACTTTATGTTACAAATTTCGATTTGCCCAGAAGAGGCGAGAACCTCATAACAATTTTAAGGATGCGCGTAACTGGATATCCTTTCACAATTTTTTTCTTTCTACTTTTACCTGTATTATAAGTACTCCAAATAAAACTCCATTTAAGTTGAAACCCAATTAACAGTAAATTTCGAGAACAAAATTGCACACAGATTGACCTTAAGAAAAACTAATCCACCTCCATCTGGACAGATATTATTAACAGAACTTCTTTAAAAAAACATTTAATCCATAAATACCATTCCATTGTTTTTGTTTATTAGATTGCTTTATATGACATTTTTAAATCACATTTATTTAGAAAAGTCATCAACAACATACATAGAGAAACAGCGCAATACCAACTTCCGCTTTTGTTTATCCAATGTTTATTAAAAATACCAAATTTACACAAAGAAATTAACTAACACTATATCCTACAAATATAACTCGCCTTTACATTAATATGCACATCCTCCTTAGCATTTCAAAGGTTTTGAACTTCCTTTTCAATAATATCAGGCTTATGTAGACAAACTAATTCCGTCGCTTTACGGACCAATTACAATTTATATTTAAAAAAATACAAGACAAGCTCATACACTACTCACAGTGTTAAAAATCTAAGGATTTTCAACTTAACTTTACTGATTTACATTCTACTTCTTTGGCACATTAGGTCACCCCATTCCAGCTTACGTTGAAGAGTGAAATCAATTCATCGCCCTTTCGGGGTTTAATAACCCCAACGGACATGACTATAATTTTCACGATTCATGTGCTTCAGATTATGGCCTATGTATCCAGAAAAGCTCAAATTCGACATTGCTTTTTTTAGGGGGGCTCTATAACATTACACATGTCCGTTATCACTCAATCATCTTTTTATTCTTAACTTCACTTCTGAACTTAATCATTATTTTCGTTTTCTCCTATTAAAAATTCCGTTTAGACACTTTGTGCATCTAAAACTTTCTTATGGTCAAGTTCATTGTCTTCAGTTCATATGAACGCATTAATTTTATAATATTTTATGATTTTGTGATTTTTTGAAACCCTCGTGAATTGATACAAATATTATTGTGGACGGCAATGTCTATTATATTAATTTATTCTTACGACCTAATGTGTACTTAAGGAACATACAAGTGTTATGTAAACGGATGATTTCCAGACAAGAAAATGAATTTGCTTTGCCTACATGTAAAAATGTTCCCACGTGATCAAAACAACATTTGTTGGTGATGGATTTGAAAGATTCAATTCAGTCCTTAGAATGATTCTTGAATAATCTCTTTAACAATGTATTTTTTAAGTTTTCCCACTGATAACAATCACTTAGTAGTTGAAATAGGTATTTATTTTGAAATAGTTTTTGCTGAAGCTATATTTATTATATTAGTACATTTAATATTCTTTTTTTTACATTTCAGAAGTCTAAGAAACTGCGAAAATGAATACTAATCACAATATTAACAGAGATACTGGTTACTAACTTCTTTTAAAAGGAAGTGGTACCGAATATGCCGGAACAAAATCCTTAACTTTCGCTTACGCATGACAGTAACAGTCTTTCGCTTTCATTGCTTACTAATGCTGCAAATTAGTATGTCTATATAAACGGTGATTTTCTATTGTTCTTCAGTTAGTTTGCTAAAATGCAACTTTTAGCCTAATTAGGAATTTGAAGCTGCTGGATCAGAAGTAACTTTTATTGTAATTACTATTTTGTTTTAGCTCAATTAAGCATTTAAATTTAGTAAATCACTTCATGTTCTGATAATGTTCCTTAAGAAAGTGAGCGAAATGAATGGTTATTGCTATCTAATATGATAGTCTTAAAACTAGGGACATGGATTATTATTCAGATTTAAATTGTTGAAAAATTTAGACTATTATTCGCATGATGTACCATATTATACCACACAATAATAGCATACTAGTAAGAATATTGACAAAAAAAAAATAAAAAATTTATATTGATAAAAATGCAAAAACAATATGTCATTTAGTCTTTATTTAAAAACTGTTTCATTAGTTTTGTATCATATTGTACTAATTGTACCACAACCTATTACATTTAACTTAAACTATTGTACTTGGTTCAGCTCTATGGTGAACGTGCTAAAATACTCAGAACTGATATTCTTAAGATACTTTAATTAAATATACGTTTTCTTTGCTTATCTTTTTAGACAAAAAGTGATTTGCCTTTTTATATTAAAAGCATAAACATATTTTCTAGTTTTTGTACAATTACAAAAATTTAGAAATCTTAGTAGAACTAGTTCTGCATAACATTTGAAACCAAAATTTTAGCTGATCCAAAAATCTCAGTTCCACCAATCACTTTAATAATATATTTTCTAAAATGGTTGATGTACAATGACGTGGATGAGTTTCAAACTGAGACAACAAGCAAAAATAGCGTGTAAAAATGTTATTGATTCTGAATTACGTTATAACAAAATAATATTTGAAAATTGAAATGTTTAACACTAAAAATCCGATGTGTGATATGTGGGAAAAATCTAATTTCATAAAATCAGCATCTGTTCAATTGCAATTTATTTTAAATATCTCGTTTTCATGCAAAAATATAGAAAAATCGTAGGTGTTAAGTTCCTAGCATGGAAATTATTTTTTTATATATCTTATAAAATAACAATAAAATAATAAATTATCGTAGTTAAATGTATTTATTTACATATATCAAATTTATATAATTTCCTTTTGGCAACTGCTGAAACCAGTTTACTCATTCATATTAGTTGCATAATCTATAAAAGGTATACATGCAAATATTGTACAGAAAAGCAGTAGAAGTAGGTGGAAGGTGAAGAGCCTGCCTTTCATCCTCCTTAATCAAATAAGCTCTCATTTGTTGTGGACCTGAAACAACAAATGACTGTTAACAATACAGCGCTGCCAATTCTACAGGTGTGAACTTGTGCACACCACAAAAAGTAAATGTACGAATGCTATATACACTAAATGCATGCACTGTCTCTGCTGTTAAAGTGTTGAGTTTTAAGTTTCTAAATACTTAGATATAATTGTAAACGCATGGTTATAGTAATAGTTATTCAATAAATTTCAAAATAGTCTTTAAAAGTTTTGCTTTTCACTAAAACTTTTTCTAAGCAACTTCATATCCTTAAAAGAAAAATAATGTAATTTAGATTTGTGTCAGTTTGTTTAAATAACATTTACTTGTTGTGACTAAGTAAACAGTAAACAATTTCTTGGAAAAGCATTTTTGTGTTTACAAGTGTTCATATATTATTCTGGAATCTTGATTCTGAAATAACGACAGTCTGTTCTTTACTTGTTATGTACATGTGTTTATTAGAATCAATGTTCTCATATTGTTTTACTTCATTTACTTGAATGGTAATTTATTTATGAACTATTCTATTTCCACCACAACTCTGTCTACGTATTTTGTATTTAAGGTTGCAACTTTTAAAATCGTTTACTACTTATTTATCACAAGATCTTTTGAATTTATACATAGCTTATGGTATGTAGTGTACTTATAAAGATTACAAGCAATATTTTTTAATTTTTTTTACTTTTGTAGCATGTGAAACTAAACATTGGCTGAAAAAAGTAAGTCTAAGCATTGAATAGTGACAAAAACTCTTTAAAATCTCTTTAAAAACTATTTATAATTTTACAGTAAATGCAAGAAGTGAAATATATATTACATTGGATTCCAACTACAGACTACTAATTAAGTTCGTATACCTTTATTAAACACATCCTTTAAAGAAATTATTCACATGCACAGTAACGAAATATGATTAGTTTAGTAACAAGTCTAACAGTTTTCCATTAATTTCTAATATAATTAGCTCTAAAAAATATAAATTTACTAATTTAAATGCATTTGTATGAAATACAAATTAAACTTTATAATAAAATATTATTTTTTACTATTTACAGTCCTATTATGGTTAAGAACTATTAATAAACATATACAGGGTGTCCGGAAAATACGTGTACAACATAAGAACAGAGATTCTTTGGCTCAAAATAGATCGATTTGATCCAACTTACCTATTATACAAGTTGCTTCATTTAGCCGCTAGAGGACTTCAAAAATCGTGAAAAATATTTGATATTTTAAAATAACTCGAAAATGCGTTGATAGATTTTGACTATTTTTGGGGTGCGAGTTTCTACTTTCAATTGACATTTTTTGGTGGTGTACGCAATAATTTTAAAAACATACGAGTGTCTCAAAAATGATGTATTGTATAAATATCCGACCATTACCTTTTTCCTGTTTATGCAATGACTACCAATTTTTTTTATGAGTATCCGACTTAATTTGGAAACTTTTTTGTCTCTTGTAAAATTTTGATTAGACGAGCGATTTGACAGAAAAAAATAATTTCAAATGTCTGCATACTTTTGTCATTATTGCTGCATTAAGTATAAAATGGGGCAAATCAAAAAGCATAGTTTAGTAGTAGTTTAGTAGCTTTGCTTTTTATTTGTTATTTAATTTGACTGTCATTTAACCTCCAATAAATTCGGCAATGTTTGTTGTAGAAAGTTGAAGTAATTGTCTCCGTTTAATCGATTTGGTACCACAACAGGACCGATAATAAAATTATCAATTACTCCAGCCCAGACATTAATCTTAAATTCATGTTGATAGTGAATCACTTTATTTGCACGAGGATTTTCTACAGTATAAATATGTTCATTATGTACGTTAGTGATACCAGATCTTGTAAAAGAAGATTCGCCTGTGAATAAAATTTTGCGACTAAAATTTGCATTTCGATTTTTCTGACCTTGAATAAACTGACAGAACGCTAGACGCTTCTCAGGATCGATAGGCAAAAGGTCTTGTACCTGTTGAATGTGGTATGGGTGTAATAACTGTTCCTTTAAAACGTCTTGAACAATACTTTTAGGAACTTGTAGTTCAAGTCCTAAGCGTCTGGTGCTTATTTTTGGGTCTTTTTCAACTCTATCCAAAATTTGCTCCTCCAGATCCGCAGTTCTTCTGGTACGTTGACATCCTCGATCCGCATTTCTTGACTGAAATCCGGTTCAATTATGATAATATGATTATTAGTCAAAGATTTCACTTATACAAAATGGGATCGATCTTGTTTACCTCCAGATCTTTACTTTGTTGATACACTTCTTCAATGTATCACAAAAGTGCATGTAGTTTGACTTGAAACCGGTCTCTATATATTTTGAAGCAAACCTACTTTTTTACTTCTTATTTGAGCAATCTTGCTGTGGGTTCAATATGGTTCAATTTTTTTGTGAGCAGCTAAGAAAATGAATGCACTTGAAACCTCGTCTCTGATTTGGATTATACCTGAAGTCTCATCATGCACAAAGACAAGATGTGCATAAGGTGCAGTTACAGAAAAAAGGTTCAAAGTTTTCATTAACTGTCAATCAAGCATTAACCTGTACATGTACATTAATAAATTGCAATCCTATTTTCAAGGAATGTTTATGTGCAATTCTTTTTCTAACACAGTCCATTGGTATGAATGTGGTATTTTCAATCATGATGCTACATGAAGTATAGAAACACACTAGACAGCATACAAAATGGAAATTTCGGTAGCAGTTTATTTGATAGATTTTATAACTTTCAGATCACTGAAATAGATTGTCCTATATTCAAATTCATCCGAGCCGTGTGTTTTGCAATACAGTTATCCTAGTTACCAACCGTTCTATGCTATTACCAATGGGCATTAAGTATAAAAGCCTCTGGTACAGTGAACACCATGGTTAAGCTTTTTATGTAAATCCAACATCTATTACTAGTAATTGTTTGTGTATCATCAAGCTTTCAACATGTATAGTTTTACTTTAATTGATATTGATTCAACACTTACAGTCAAGGTAAGTCTGCCAATTGCGCTACCTGACGAGCATGGGTATGTTTATAGGACTTGAAAATTTGAATACTTTTTATTCAATTTGAAATATAACAATTGCCAAAAGTTTTATATTAATGATTCAATGAATACATTATTAGAGAAAATTTACAAAGTAAAAGATATTAGTAAGTTTGTATGTCATGCAGTACAATACCTATGCAAGCACAGTACTTCTAAACAGTACTATATTGTCATTCAGGTTAATGATAACAGTTTGCATAGTAAAATAAAAGTGTCTGGCGTAATAGACTTTACTCTGCCAAATTCGATTGCCCCAGTGTTAAGATTTGAGTATTGCAACTACTTGCCCTGAAGACATTAATTTTTGATAATTCAGCTTAAATATTTTCTATTAATTCTAATGTGTGTTGAATTTAATCCTGTGATGGGATTATATTGTATCAACCAATAAGAGCATATTTTGTATCAACTTTTTCTTACATTTGACCCAGGTTGAAAATCTAGTAAGCATCACTTATATACCACTTACTACATGCACCATCAATCAAATCATTGTTCAATTATTCATTTAGAATAGTGAAATTATTACTTTTATATGGAAAGACTGACATTATAAGACACACACACACACACACACACACACACACACACACACACACACACAACACCTCCCCACTAAAGTTAAGCTTACAGTAGTGGTTAATTTTTTTTACTTTTTCGAATCTTCTTTCTTTTATGGTGAAAAACGTTTCGGTGGTTTTCTGTTCCGCTTTGGTCTTGGTGTTACTGTTACTGTAGGTGAACTCGTTTTTTTTTATCTTCCTTGCCCTTGACAAACTGCGAATTAAGTGATGTTTTTGTAGTGGAGTTCTGATTCGCTATAACAGTTTCGGGCCGGTTATAAAAATCTGATAAAATTACGTTGCAATCAGGAGAATTAGTAGTTTGTCTGGGCTCTGAATTTAGTTTCGGTGATTTGTTAAAATTTTCTTGGTGTGAATTATTTGAAGTGGTATTATACCCCCGCCGGTGAGGTATGCGAGCCACTACAGTTAGTTGGTAGCAATGTTAAATAATTGCAAAAATGATGTGCAAATAAAATATTACGTTATATAAATGTTCAAATTATTATCACATACTAACAATGGTTATATTAATTATAAGGAAAACCAAAAGGTACTCACGTAAACTGTAGGACTTCTCACAGCATTACTCCATGATGGCGGCAGTGGGGCTCCGTTGATCTTTCGGGCGTGGGTGTTCGTTGGGCCCGGTTGAAACCAAATTCCAATTTGTCTTCTTGCTATTTATTAACGGAACCACAGGAAACGGGTAAGAGGAACGATAATTGGTAGAAATGGGAGGAAACCTACATCTCAAAAAAATACACTATAAGACACAAAGATAACTACATTCGTTCACGTCTCGGTCACCAGTCCCGACACGTCTCCCGGAAATCCACCATTTCCCTTCTTGGCACACCGCGTCGGCGCAATCTCGCACTGTCTGAAGTGACGGAAATACACACACGTCTTTTCAAAATTATTGGCGCGAAATCCTTACAAATTAAAACTTATAGAAATATTTACGGCCGATTTTGGCACGTAACAATCGCGGCAAAGCCATAAAAGAAAAAAATTAAAAAAGAAAATGACTGTTAGCACAGTAACATCTTAAAATCTAAATCCTAACTAACCTACATAAATCCTAACCTAAATCCTACAAAATGTTTATTTTAGGCGCCACCTGGTTTTTTCCGACCGATAACACGTCTTCCGGATTACCAGGAAACGGAAAAGTGCATACACGATTTTTTGATGTGGCGCAGTTATAATCGACAGCACAAACTTGTCGGGGAGCATGAAACACTACTTAAACTAAAACAAATGCGACAAGTCGCCTAACCTATATACTAAAACTAAAGCTAACATTACAATTTTCTAAGTGCAGATTCACATGAGCGTTGCATCTAGACTGTTTCTTGTTTGGCAATAAAATGCCCAAATTTAAAAATTTTCAAAGGAGTGAGTTACTCTACACTCTAGCAAATTTTTAGGTACTGGTACTCTGGTTTAATAAACAATACACATCAAAACTTGTCCATGACATGGTTGTGAATCAACAAATTTACTGAAAGCACCACTTTACTAATTCCTTATATTACTAACCTAACAAATTACATGGCTACCATCAGGTTAGCTTTTTCACTTAATATTCAAAAAATAATTCTTATGTCTGGTCGTAAATACCAAACGTTAGGAAAATAAAAAGATAAAACAAAATCTCAAGTTATTATCAAAGATAATAGATAAGATAACGATATTAAGCTTAAGTTATTATCAAAGGTAATAGGTAAGATAAAGATATTAAGCTTTTGTTATTATTAAAGGTAATAGGTAAGATAACGATATTAACCTAAAGTTATTATTAAAGGTAATAGGTAAGATAAAGATATTAAGGTAAAGTTATTATCAAAGATAATAAATAAGATAAAGATATTAACTCAAGTTATTATCAAAGACAATAGGTAAGATAACGATAGAGTGGCTCCTTGGAGTCGTTATATGGGAATTTCTCGTGCCCTCTAAAAAGGGCAACCTGTGAAGCAGGCCCGTTTGCAGTAAACGGCACGAGGGACCGGCAAAGGCATTTGGGTGCATCCCTGCACCCGGCGTTAATCGATATTGGTGATATAATCACCCGATATCCACACATATTTATATATATACAGTGTGTCCAAATTTCGAGTCTCTACATTGTGATTTCAGTTATTATAAGAAATAGAGATTGGGTTAAATGGAGAAAGATTTGGAGGAATCCAGGCCAGTTTTGTATCCGTTTATAAAATTGGTGTAAGTTGTCTGGTTTTGGAGATATTCGAAGAAAACTAAAAATGGCGGATTTTGTTTTTTGATAATAAAAAATGAATCATAAGTCGCGCCATCACAAGACTTGCACATTATTAAGACACTTTTCTAAAAGGAATATTTTAGCATGAACAGAAT
Source organism: Platerodrilus igneus (assembly GCA_036346225.1). NCBI lineage: Eukaryota > Metazoa > Arthropoda > Insecta > Coleoptera > Lycidae > Platerodrilus > Platerodrilus igneus. Next base: position 1,097,355 of record JARFIW010001097.1, on the reverse strand, counting down.
CATTCGACTGTCTTTTGTTTTCGAGGAAACGCCCACAACTTTTGTTTTTCTTATGGCCGCCATTTTGAATAATAAGTGAATATTATGCGCCTTAAAATTACCTTTTCAACGATATGTCACATGTCTATAAAAAATGCAAAAACTATCCTAAATTTTAAAAATAACTAAATTTGTATGTTCTTGAACGTTTGGTAATCCCAACACGGCACTTCTTGGCACACCGCGTCGGCGCAATCTCGCGCAAACGCACTGTCTGAAGTGACGGAAATACACACACGTCTTTTCAAAATTATTGGCGCGAAATCCTTACAAATTAAAACTTATAGAAATTTTTACGGCTCATTTCGGCATGTAACAGTGGTTGGCAAATCAGTTCGAAACTTAGGAAAATCAAACTTCTCTATTTCATCAAAATTTTTTGTTACTGGTTTTATGTGGTCTACATGTCTACGAATCATTTTATTATTATACTGAATTACATAATTTTGAAAAATCTGTTTGTTTCTTTAACCTTTACTTCCTGTTGCGCCACGGTTTGATGTTTCAAACTATCAGGTTTCATAAGATCTAGCTTCGATTTTAATTCACGATTAAACATTAAAATTGCGGGACTAACTTTAGTCGTGGAATGAGAATTTCTCCGGTAATGAAATAAGAAATTACTTAATTTTGAATCTAATGTTCCAGTCATAAAATGCGTTTTATTCAAAGCGTTCTTTAATATGCCAACATACCATTCCACTTGCCCATTAGAACTAGGGTGGTATGGTGGTGTGCGAATATGCTTTATTCCTAATGATTTGAGAAATTGTTTGAAACCGTATGCTGTGAAGGTTGTACCATTGTTTGAAACAATACAATTTGGTATACCAAACCTAGCAAAACATTCTTTTAATTTTAAAATTGTTACTGCACTCGTTGCAGAATTTACACAGAAAATTTCCGGCAATTTGGTGTACGAATCTACTATAACTAGAAATATTTGCCTAAAAATGGACCAGCATAATCTATATGAACCCTTTCCCATGGATTTCCTGTTACTATCCACGGGTGAATAATATTTTTGGGTGGTTCCCTCGAATTTTGAATACACACATGACAAATTTTGCAAAAATTCTCAATATTCTTATCTATTCCATCCCAATATACATGTGATCTAGCAATAACTTTCATTTTATTTATTCCTAGATGTCCTGAATGAAGTTCTTCGAGAACCTTTTTGCGTAACGACGCAGGTATAAAAACACGAACTCTCTTCAGAATGCACCCTTATTCGATCGTCCATTCCCCATCCTGGTTAGATGACCAACGGTTTTTCTTACTACTCACAATTGAAGTATACAGTTGCGATATATATGGATCTAATTGAGTTTCATGAGTTATCTGCTTGGCTGTAACCGGAGGTACTAGCAATTGATTCATTTGAAAAACTGCGGCAGCATCAAGCGAATATATTTTATTCACTGACTGCGATCTTGAACAAAAATCTGCATTAAAATGCTGATTGTGCTTCGTGTAATGGATATCATAATTAAACCCTTGAAGAAAAACAGAATAATGAAGCAAACGAGTTGCGCTGAACGGTGCGCCCTTCTCAGAATTAAAAATTGCTGCAAGGGGCTTATGATCTGGATATAAAATGAATTTACGCCCATATAAATAGAAAAAAGTTTCTTGATGACCCACGCGATTGCTAAAGTTTCACTATCTATTTGTGAATACTTAGATTCAGTAGTTGTTAAACTTCTACTAACATATGCAATTTGCCTCTCCGAACTATCAGGCATGATGTGTGAAATGACACTTCCAATTCCGTATGGCGATGCATCAGCAGAAACTACAATTGATTTATTAGGATCATAATAAGTTAAAATTGTCCCTGAAGAAATTTCCTTTTTTACTAATTGAAACACTTCCTCCGCCTCAGAATTCCATTGAAACTTTTTTCCCTTTTTTAATAATTTATACAGATGGTGAAGTAAACTAAAAGCATTTGGAATAAACTTGGAGTAATAGTTAACCAGCCCGATAAAGATCGTAACTCGGTAATATTTTGTGGTGCCTTGGCATTAAAAATCGTTTGAATGTTTTCCTTTGTTTTATGAACGCCATTGTTATCTAAAACATATTCTCTACATTTTGACCAGAATAATTCTACATTCTTTAAATGCGAATCTGGATCCGGTGATGATATTTAAATGTCATCGTAAAATATTTGTTACTCTGAAATGTTTCCAAACAAAGATTCCATTGTTCTCTGCCAAATGGCAGGAGCGCTACTAATATCGTACATTAGACGATTTTTTTGAATAGCCCTAAAGACGTGTTAATTGTCATTAAGTTAGAAGCTTCTTCGGATACTCGCATGTGCATATATGCCTCCCGAACGTCGAATTTTGAAAAATACTTCCCATTCGAAATTTTAGCAAGAATTTCTTCAATAGTAGGAATTGGATGTTCATCCGGAATGATATGTTTGTTTAAAGGGATCCGATAATCCGCCACGAGCCGAATAGTTCCATCTGCTTTCGAAGTAGGAATGATGGGAGTCGCCCATTCTGAATGTGTTATTTTTGAAATAATTCCTAATTCTTCCAAACGTTTTAATTCATTTTCCACTTTATTTTTTATAGCAAGGGGTACCGGTCTCGCTCTACAGAATACAGCCTTAGCTGTTGACTTCAAATGAAGATCGGCTACTACCTTTGGTATACACCCTACCTTATTTTCAAACATCCGAATATTTTTCAACTAAATTCATTAATTTGCTTTCATGCATTTTTCGTGAAATTTGTTTTATTTGGGACCATTCTAATTGAAATTTATATAGCCAATTTTGACCCATGATTGTATCAAAATTACCTTCTACCAGAATTAATTCTGTTGAATTGATTTGATTATTTATTTGTACTTCAACATTTATATGTCAACTGGTATCTGTGTTTTGTCATAAGTTACTAGAATAATTTTAGAAGGATTTATAGGTAAATCAAGTCCAAGCTTCCTGAAATTTTCACTAGACATTATTGAATATGAACTTACAGTGTCAAGTTCCATTGAAACTGGTTTATTATTAATAAGTGCATTAACCATAATTTTGTCAATTCTATTAATTCTATCTGTAACAGAAAAAATATCAGAAACCTCCCCCGGAACATAAATCAGAAGTGCTACTTTCTTCAAACACCTTATTACATTTTGTAGCAATATGGTGAGTAGGTTTAAATTTCCCACACACCTTTGCCAAATGACCTAATTTATTACACTTATAACATGTGACACTGATAAATTTACATTTATTTGCATTTAATCTAATTTCATTCTCAAAACCACATCCAACTGATAACAGTTTAAGATTACTTAGAAAACTTGAAAAACTCTCGTGTTGTCTTTATTTACGAGCCCTGATTTTTGGTTTTTGCTCTGCAGGAAGCAGTTGCGGCATAAGTTGTGTACAAAGTATTTTTTTAATATCCTTGAACCACAATTCTTTCGATGAATTAGGAAAAGATGTCTTTTTAATTTCTTATAAGTTTCAGCTCCAATGCAGCTGATGAAAAGTAAAACTTGTTTTTTGTCGCTTACCTTAGTGCACAGAAACACTCGAATCTATCCATATATGCATCAAAATCTTCTTCATTTTGATCATATTTCTTGAATAAAGGTATTGAAGGTTGAACATCTGTTTTAGTTGCCATCTGGAATTGTTTTTGAACTAATATGTACATTTATAATTTACAAAACAGAAACTCTTAGAATAAATATATATATATATATATATATATATATATATATATATATATATATGATAAATGTTTTATTTTTCTTGACCTTTTACTCTATATTTGTTTGAGGATGATTTTCTTGGGATATAGGTCAAAACATTAATATATACTTTTACATTTTATTGTGCCATAACCTCACTCGACCATACGTGCGTTTCGACTGCTTGAGCCTTTTCAATGGTTTAGTCATTGAATGACTAAACCATTGAAAAGGCTCAAGAGTCGAAACGTATGATCGATCTTGAGTTTTTCAATGGTTTAGGTCATTCAATGACTAAACCATTAAAAAGGCTCAAGCAGTCGAAACGTACGTATGGTCGAGTGAGGTTATGGCACAATAAAATGTAAAAGTATATATTAATGTTTTGACCTATATCCCAAGAAAATCATCTCAAACAAATATATATATATATATATATATATATATATATATATATATATAACAGAACGGTTATTTGCAGTCCGCAATAAGAAATTGTGTAAAACAATATATAAAATAAGATGTATCTGTAAACAAACTCTATGAAAATAATAGAGCCTATTGACGAATACAAATCGGGCTGGTAGTTATATAGCCATTAACAAAACATTAGCTTATTACTTCATAGGGGAGGAAACATCCACTGACCGACGGTTTCGGCTTTATTAAGCCTCCTCAGAGTGAAATAGTCTCCAAGAAGTTATTATTTGATTTGCCTTGGGGCATGAACCCGGGTGTCGCCGCGAGAAGGTTTGTTACGTTTGCAAATAAATTTTGCTTGTAACATTCCGCAAATCTCAAATGGCCACACGTACTTGTATAGCCATCTATAGGATTTATTATGTAGTTTCGGTTCAATTCTGCACTTCCACACTTTAGTAGTGTTGGTGTTTTATCACCTGATGGCGGTTTTATTTACTTTTGCCATAGTACAGTGATTGTTTCGAAATTATATCATTATAATAGCTTCGATTACTTCATAGGGTTCTTGGAGACTATTTCACTCTGAGGAGGCTTAATAAAGCCGAAACCGTCGGTCAGTGGATGTTTCCTCCCCTATGAAGTAATAAGCTAATGTTTTGTTAATGGCTATATAACTACCAGCCCGATTTGTATTCGTCAATAGGCTCTATTATTTTCATAGAGTTTGTTTACAGATACATCTTATTTTATATATATATATATATATATATATATATATATATATATATATATACACAACATAGGGTATTATTCTGAATAAAAAATTTTGAACCGGTTGTTAGAAAGAAATCTACAACATTCTTTTAAACTTATTAATTGGACTATGTAATACAAAGCCTACTGTAGCCATTCATTAATATCGATTGGTAATTTTCTGATAAAAGAACACTAGTGTAAAAAAATCCACAATTAAGAATATATAAATAAAAGGCAAATTGTTTCCGAATTGTAATTTTGAATTTTACCACCATTCTTGGCATCCTAGGAAAAGGCGGATCATTTCAGGGTCCGATATTCTTTCCAACATGAAATACTAACAATCTCTTAGGAGTGCCGCTTCTTATTTATGGTTAATATTCGTTGGTCATATAACGTGCATCTGCTAAAAGTGCATGAAACGGGGTCAATGACGTTTGAACTTTGGGATGTCACCTTTTATAGGAGCCAGAAGTGTGCTTATATACAATTCCAGCAGCTCCAGTTAGAAAATATAGATGATAGCACAGCACGAAATTAGGAAACAGATCCATTAGGACTCCTGATTTTGAAGATGTAATTGTAGAAATAAGTTATATATTTAAATTCAAGATCGCGGTTGTTGTAAATCATGCAAGACCGGTTTGGGAACTTCTATCTAAAATATGCACATATTAAATTGTTTTGTGGTAATGAAAAAAACTAAAGAGTATTTTAATATGAATTAAATAAAATTTTAAATCTGGTAGTTCAAAGCTTTGACTTCTTTTATTCGAAAAAAGAAGGGCATTATTTTTGATGCATTGTATGACAATATTCGTATATATTGCAGTTACAAATATCAAATACAAATAATTATTGCAACAATACACCTTTTTAAAAATGCTAACCTTAGGCAAATTGTTTCTAATATTACATATATTTTAGAAACTTTATTTTATTTTTTATTTTAAGGACAATTTTCCATCGAATGATTACAAATATTTTTGTAATTTTTATATTAGTCAGTGCACGTCAGTAAACGTATAATTTACTTTTCAGCATGGGCAAACGGCCTTAATGCTAGCTGTAAGTCATGGTCGATTAGACATGGTACAAATGCTGTTACATGCAGGGGCTGATATAAATATTCAAGATGAAGATGGAAGTACTGCTTTAATGTGCGCTGCAGAACATGGGCATATTCAAATAATAAAACTATTTTTGGAACAGCCAGAATGTGATTCAACACTTGCTGATGTTGTAAGTAAATAGCATATGTAAAAATACATTCAGAGGTTCATGAAGTTTGAACAATTATGAAACATGTTCACCCTAAACTACGGATATCAAATATTTGAGATTAAATTTATTTTTCCCAGATTAAATGTATAAAGAACACTGCATAAAAACAACACTAATTAAGATATATTTGGTGTTATATGTGTCTAAAATTAAGATATAATTCTTCATTCTATAATACAACTAATGAATCTGACAGTTTTAAATAAAGGTGTTAATGATGGTTCACTGATAAATATTTTAAAATAAATGAATAATGGTTTAAAAATTGTTTATTTCGATAATCAATTTGTTTACCAACTTTTAGAAAACTAGAATAAATTTTTTCAATTTTTTTTTATACTGACCACTTCTGATTGTTACTAATTAATGTGTCGTTTACAATTGGTATGCATGTTACTACTGAGCCCAAGGTCTTAGGTTTGAATCCCAACATAGTTCATTTGAAAAATGTTAAGCGAGCACTTTTCACAAAAATATGTCCTCGTTCAGATGAGAGATAAAATGTAGATCTTGTGTGTGTTGTCACGCATATTAAAGATTTCTATCTTGCTTGGAACAGCAAGGGTTCTGCAAAATTCAAAATTTCTAGGTAAAAAGAAACTCGCTTCCTGGCCTTCGGGTGGAAACTCGAATGTAGTGTTTGTTGTGTATTGAATAAAATAAATAATAAAGTTTAATACATAATGGAACAGTGCTTGTTTAAGCTGCTTATATAAAATTAAAAGCAAATTAGTAAATTGATTTTTATTGATATGAAAAACAGATTTTAAGGGTAATGGATGGTTAAGAAATGGAAAAAGATTTATAAAATAAAATTAAATTGGAATCATCGGTAATCCAAGTCACTCACTGCATAAAAACGATAGATACCAGACAAGGTTATTTGAAGACACTGTAACAATTGACCATCAGCGTATTTTCATTGACAGAGAGCTTTATGCTATCTGATCTTTGTATATTAATGAAGAATATTTAACCTTCAATTTTATGTCCTAAATAGATAAGTTTTTACTAGCAGATAATTTTAGATGTTATCAAGATAAATTATTAATTGCTTTTGAGGAATACTTTATTAAGGCAAGGATCTATAAAATTCACAGGTGTTTTATACTTTATGTGTATGTCTTATTGGCAATCGATCAATTACTTAATGAGCTGTGTATCTTAAAAAGTAGCTGACTCTTATGTCTTGATGTTTTTCTATTTAAAATATTTACAAGTTTTTATGATGACAGTGTAAAGAAAAATGGTGATCTGGTTTTGTAAATAGCATATTCTTGAGTTTGTAAATAGTATGTGATATTTGGTAAATGTGTTTCAGTTTTTGTTTTATTATTAAAATATTATGGTATGATAAGTATGTAACGTTGTAAATAGATTGTGCACCATTCTTGAGATATTAAATCTTTACTTTGCTTGAACGAAATTGTGAGTTTTGTGATCTTCGTTTCTTGGTGAATTGTGAATTTTAGGTATTTGATATCAAGTTTCAGCCACCACACAGTGAGTGAGCCCAGCATGCTGAAAAGGTATGTAACCTGTATGAGTTGTATAAAATTGATAAATATATTAGTTAATAAGATGAAATAATAACTTATACTTTTATGCAAAGCCTAAATGTTCATTTCAAATTGAGCCAGTAATTGAAAGATAAAAATATAAGGTCCCAGGCAGGATTCGAACCTGTATTTTGACTTTTGCGGTCGAGATGTTAACCATTTGCGCCTCTTGAACGAATGATTATAATCGGAACAAATCTAAATCAAGTATGTAACCATACATCAACCTAACTTTCAATTACGTTTGGTATTGTTGTCAATCATATCTGACAGTGTCAAGTTTTTAATTTATTTTTAATTTAATTTAATTTATGTCAGATATATATATATATATATATATATATATATATATATATATTTATATATATATAATGTTAAATGTTTTTATTTTTCTTGACCTTTTCACTCTATATTTGTTTGAGGATGCTTTTCTTGGGTTATAGGTCGAAACATTACTATAAAGTTTTACATTTTATTGTTCCATAACCTCACTTGATCATACGTATGTTACGACTATTTGAGCCTTTTTCAATGGTTCAGTTATTCCTATAAATTAATTTACTAATATATCAACCTACCCTTATATAATTTTGTCACTTATTTTAAACTATTTTATCTGTTATACACTTAACAACTAAATAAACTAAGCCTATTTGTATGTCATTTAAAAGTATGTTACAGAATTGTTGAATGTGTATATATGACCGCATGTGTTACATTAATACAAAATGTTATACTAAACTATCTATTATCTATTAATATATTGCTATCACTCCAGTAAACCTGATCATTTATTTTAAATTTATATATATTTATATCCGATATTTCTCAATTTTATGTCTTTTAGTTTTATTTTATTATTATTTTTTTGTTTATTTATTTAATTAAATTATGATAGATTTTACTCAAATTTTTTATATCTATTTTGTCATTAATAGCTGTAGGATTTAATGTTATAAAAATCATCTCATATAACTCTTTTTTTTTTGTTTGATTCAATTTTGAGTATTGTCCTTTTTTCGTAATTAAATTTGTGTTTATTTTGTCTTTCATGTTTAGTTAGGGCGGTCGAAATTGTTTTTATCATATTTGTGTCCATTCAAATGTTTCTCAAGATGCTGCATGCTCTGGCCAATGTATGCACTGTCACATCCATCTTGGCATGGGATCTTATATACGGCTTAGGTTTTTTATTTTTAGGTCTTTTATCTTTTATTTTAGTAAATAAATTTTTATTTAGGTTAATACTTTTATGAGTTGTATCTATATCGTATTTTTTAACTAGTTTTTGGATATTCTCAGACAATCCATTAATATATGGTAAAGTTATATACGTTTTGTCATTTTTTTTATTTTTGCTTTTATTTTTTGTTATGTTGTAGTATTTATTTATTTGTTTTTTAAAGATTGCATCTATAAAGTGTTTAGAGTAATTGTTTTCCATAAGAGCATGTTTAGCTTTTATAATTGCTTTGTCTGTATTCAGGGCTCGTAAGATAAATGTAAATATTATTAACGTTAAGAAAACAAAACAATTCCACCATTAAATAGGAGTAAATCGACTGTTTTATATAAAGTCAATAGCGAGCACACTGTATATAAATCACAACCAATTTAATTCATAAGAGAGAAGCTCATTATTTAATAATTAGATACTATTTAGCAAAAATAATAATTTGTACGTCGTATAGTACGTTTTAAGTTAAATATACAAGTCCAGAATTGGAAAGAAAAGAGCAACAATAAGGTTTTTAAAAGCATCAAGTTTCATCAAAATAAACACGTAATCTGTGAAGATAAACAAACTGACATACTAGCTATTTAATAAGATCAGTAAAATATCAACGCATAAATAAGTAAATACATTCAAATACGTCATTATTCAAAATATGAATACGTGACAAAAGACATTGTATTGCATAAAATCGAACATATTTGGAGTAACAAACAATAAATAACAGGCGGTCTGCGATTTGATAAAGTTTGAACTTTAGTTGACACAAACATAAAGATATGACCAAAATGCAATAAAATTTGGACTTTCTACGAAATATACTGCACGAAGTTGAACGTCTACGTATGGGATCAAGTGTCTGAACACGAATCGGAACAAGGAAATTTTAGAAATACCGATTTCTGCAGAGATAGGCGCAAAGTACAACACTTTGATCAACAAACACACGATGAACACCAATAAGAAAATTGATAGGTGGAGTCTATAAATACTATGGGGACCTTGTAAAAATTCAGTATCTCTTCGATAAGGCACTGACCACGTCAATTGAAAGTTGAATATTACGTAAAAGTGAACTTTGTGAAAGTTAATAATTTATTAAAATAGAGAAAATTAAAAGTGCCAATTTATACAACAAGAAATAGCCGTTTTGATCTTAAAACGTAAGGTAAATTATTAATTGAATTTTTTCTAATATTGAAGAATTTAGGGCTCTGAGTGTACCTCCAAATATACTTCTAATTAAACGTCTGAATGTACTTCTGAAGGTACCTCTAAACAAACCTCCAGATCTAAATATCCGTCTAAATAAATAGCTACAAACAGACTTCAAGGAAATTCTTAATAAACGTACAAGGAAACATAAAATAAACGTCAAGATACTCAAATTAAACTGCAAGTCATTCCAAGAATCCGAAGGAAAAATTCAAGCAACAATTAATTAATCATTCTGGTCAACAAGTGAAGAAACTACGCTAACGAGTCAAGCTGTAACAATCCATCAATATTCAGAAGCAGTTCCTAGAAACATGCAGGGAAAACACAGGTCAGAGATTTTATTCATTATTAGTATAAGACTGCTTTTCAATTTTTAACATTTAATATTTGCTACATCAAATATCTGTAAGGGTTATCAAAAAATCATTGGAGAATTTGAAAAATCGAGAAAGGATCGTTTGAACCTTCAAAAGGTACTTAAAAGTAGTTACAGTGGTATATTTTTTGCTGGCTTTCAGGGAACATAAAATTTGGTGGAATCAGATAAATATCAATATTTTATTCAGGGGTTAATTTTTGAATATTAAACAAATTAATAAGTTATTGCCCTAAAAGTGTACATATTATCGATTATTATATTATATATTTTTGGATTGCTTCATCTTCATTTTCATTTACATTATTTTAACAGATAGGTAATAGAAAGAAAAAAGGTTAAACAATCTTTATTGTCGTGACATAGGGCACTCTGTGTTTAATAGATTGAGATAGCCGAGATACAAATTCAAGGAATTATAGGATTTAAAGAAGCAGAGGAAAGAGGCCGAGTACGAACATAACAGTAAAATTTTAAGAGGTGACAACAACGTTAGGGGCTGTGACATAACAAGGTTGAATAACAAAATAATCGTGGGCAGAGATTACAGTAAAATTAATACGACTTACAATCGTCGGGCTAATTCACAGCAAATAAATATAACGACCAACTAGGGGCTATTCACAGCAATAATATATATATATATATATATATATATATATATATTGCTGTGGATCATCCAAAAATCAGTTTTAACATCGAGCTTTTACCTAAATCATTCGAGCCCCAGCGTTGGGCCATCATAAAAGTGCCGTGGAACCTTACAAAAATTCGTGTCCCACCTGGGCCAACATAAAATTTTCAAAAAAAAATTAAAAAAATTTTCTTACCCTTTATTCTGGACTTCTTCAAATTTCTCTGCTCGCCGTGGCTAGCTCAGTAATCGGCCTCTTCTTGAATACCTATTTTTTTACGTACATTCCTCTCTCACTCTCACACCATCAAAAGAAATTACCAAAATAATACAACAACCATATAACCTTTTATTTGCACATATTAACAGAAAAAAATATTTACACATGAGTACAAACGTTTTGGTACAATTATTACCAGCTCAATTTATTAAATGTTTTCAAGTCCTTGATTTTTAAATGATTTTAAACATATTCATTGCGATATGAGTAGATGGGCCCCACATGTAACCCTAATTTGACCTTATACTGGTGTATTATGAGCTTATTATAAGTCAGTTTTGTTTATAAATGCTTTTTAAACCTTGCATTTTTGACAACAAATTTACAGACCCGTTTACTCCTTACAACCACAATTTATAGCCTGCATAAATTTTTATATATCCTCAATAAACCCTTTTTCAGTACTCAAAATTATTAAATTGTCCTGCACATGTACCTTTTTAAACAAGTTTTTAAATACAATAAATACGCCACCAATAAGTCAAACACACAACACAAAATATCCACAAATGTTTATATAACAACAAAAATTTCAAATTTATTACCTGGATATACCTTCACTCTTCGTCCCGCTGGAGATGGCTACCAGAAACCCCTCGTTGCTGTGTCCATCTACTATGCTGATTCCAGGATCCACCGATCCCCACCATACAATAACTGTACTTCTTCCAAGATACTAGCTTCGTCTCAACAGTAACATTCCATTCCAGATATTACGCATACAAATTCTTCTCAGTTCTGCTTACCCCAAAATCATCCATCCATATAATAGTTTAGTCGTAGTAATGGTACCTTTTATTTAAATAAGCACTAACTTGTGCAGTCA